>CM052079.1:5756381-6956381 GCA_020010945.3 Muscidifurax raptorellus | reverse complement strand
TCGCAGTGTAACAATATATACGTTGCGTTAATTTTAGGTATCTATATGCTACCTTCGAACGTCAGCCATGCCTGAAACGAACATACTCCGATGAGTCGTTTCACAGCCCATTCGATTTCGCTCATCTACGTGTGTCCGTACGCGTATAAGCATATGCCGCTCGACGAGCTGGAAAACGAGCGAAATGCGACACCGCACACAGCTGTCTTTCTCTCAACGTATACCTCAGCCGATTAGCATATCTCGAGGATGGAATGCACTTTCCTCGAAAGTTCGAACTTGACGGGGAGTCAACGTTTGCGGATTTCATTTTTGCAGAATTTTTATTTTGACCGCGAAATCATCGATATAATATTTACGTCGACTCGAATCTAAAATAATTGTGAATCAACAAAGAAGCTGACGTTTATATTTGCATCGAACGGAAGGAAATGTAGTTGCATAGCCTGAATAGATATTCGCATAACTGTACCGCGCATATCGATTTTGCTGACCAATTTTCTGCATCGATTTGCCGTAAAGTGCGACTCATTAAACGTACGGAGTCTACCTTTGCAATTTATAAAATTCGATTGTTGATACGAAGGCGAAAATTGAAAGCCAAATTTGCCGGCAATTTCGCGAATGCGCCGGCGTAGCATTCAATTAAATTAATAATAATAATGCACAAAATATATATAACAATATTATTATCGCGCTATGTAAAACAATAAACATTGCAATCAAATCAGCGCAAAAATTACACATCCGCTGATGAAATTACGCTCAAATAATTCGTTGCCGCGCAGCCACTTTTTTTACGACCCGTTTGATCAATCTAGCCTTGGTCAAACAAGTTTTCAGCACTACAATATATCGTCGAGGAAAAGTTTGAAAATTTTGTATCGCGGCGAGTAAAAAAGTTTCATGCGTCCCAAGAAAAATCCCCCCAACCTCTTCACCTGCAAAAAGAGCTTTTATTAACGCGTTAGTGGGTCATGGCTTTTTACAAAACAGAGCGGAGAACGCGGCGTCGATGAAAATTTCATGATTCTCAAACTTTTTCTTCCCGCAGCTCAGGACGGCAAACTCTTCGCAACTTTTTCATCGCAATTAAAATCCTTATCCCCCGCTATTGTTCCCGCGCCTCGTCGGTCATTCCGCAAAGTACATAATTCCCGGACGGAATATTAAGAACCATCGTATCGGTGTATGTTTTTACCAAAAAAGCGCGTTCCTTGTTTTCCAATCCGAGCCGACTAGTTTTTCGAGATTCATTTGCCAGCGTTATATTGACTTAGTTTTCCGCTCGCTAATTACTTTTTCAATTACTCGACGCTTCTCTCCGCTGCTCGACGAAAAGTTGCCGCTGCCGTAAATATGCCGCAAGATCTCCGGCTCTCTCCGTTATCTCTTTCATGCTTATTACTCTCCGGCGTGGTTATCGGAAAATGGTTACTCCTCGCGGTACTTTAGATTGATTTCGAATTTTCGCCAAGTACATTATACGCGTGAGCGTTGCGCAAAGCTTGCAGCGCATTAATCCAGACTCTCATCTCGTCGAAGTTGGTAACTTTTTCGGAGGCTGTTTATGAAATTGAAAAAAGTTTGCTGTGTTTTCTCCGAACGCGAAATTAAATACACCTTCAGCGCGTGAACAATCGATGCTCTCTAAATCTCTGGAGAAGTATAAAAGTGACCAGACTCGAATGAAAAGGCCGTTTCGCGGAATTTAGAGTCGGCATCAATAACGCCGGTGCACTACTCTAATTCGAGTAGAACAAGAACAACCGAGAAAGAGAGTTTGCTATGCCGTTCGCTGGAACGATCGTCGTGTGCTTACGTATAAGAAGACCACAGAACAAACTAACGGTAAATAACCGCGGACGCTGTAATTAAAGTCGAAGCTCCATCGTATACGTGGGGGGTTTAACGTCGACATTTGTTGCTCGACACCGGGGTGATAAAAAAGGGGGACTCGATACTTCGTTCTCGAAGCTTATTTTTTTTCAGGATGAAATGAGAACGTGCTTCTACTGGTTTACTCGTCGTAAGAGGTTACGTAAAGCCAATATCAAACTACCACACGAACTTTAGCCGCTCCCCTTCGATAGATATACAATCTTCTTGCGAAATCTTCCGATCGATTATCAATCAGCAAAAAACTTTGCCCCAAGCAAACATCTGTATACGTAGTCAAAGCGCACCGAAAATTTCTCTCCAAAAAATATAATTCACATCTCACAGCCAAGAAGCATCGACATCGCAATCGTCCTCGAAAGAAGAAATTCCGGAGGAAAATCCGTTACGCCGCGACGATCGGCAATCAAGAGCCGGGGCCGCGGAGACAAATGGAAGGAATTCGATGCGTGCGAGCTAGCTCGAGGATTTTGATCGATCGCGCGGCCGCAGCTTTCGCGGAAGAGAAATCGCTTCGCGTGAGGACCTTGCGCAGAAACTGGAGTTCAGAGGGAAGGCGCACAAACACGTGTGGCGCCGTTATTTGTTGCCAAAGTCAATGCCGCGGTATCGCGTGAAATTCCCACCGAATTTGATTCGGAGATAATTTCTCGAATTATTTTCGAGAGGAAATGGACGCTCGTAGACTGTATGCGTGTTGGCTGACCTAAAACGAGTCGTACTACTGTTTGCGCGCTCTCGAGGATCGACAACAGCGAGCGATTTATTGTATTAAATTGAGGGAAGGAAGCGACGTTGTTTATCAGCTTTACGCGGTCTGTGGGTTTGAGCTAGATAAGGGCTATTTGCATTCGCATTGCGATTAAGATTGTGTACACAGACGGCTTGTTTAACCAGCTCATTCGAATTAATTCATCGATCGTTGGAGATATTTTCAATTTGTGCTTTCTATTACGGCTTCATTTCGCGCTGGGAAACTTAATTAAAAATGTTCAATTACGCGAAATTCGTATATGAATTGATTCGACGGCAAAAACATTCGAATTTATAATAACCGAAATATATCGTATCCAATTTATTCCTATCATTAAGACTGCGGCAATAGGATCGAATAAATTACGCAAAAGCAATGCGGCGAGTAAATCTTATTGACGTAAAAGGGTCAAAGATTTTCTTTCGCACCTTCCAAGTCATTAGGCTAAAAGTCGAATGGAAGCAACTTCTCATTTCAGTACTGTAATTCCCGCGATGCACGCTAGAAAATCAATCCCTGTCCGCCCCACTTGACCTTGCGTCCTTGCGTATGTGTCATTTTCACGCTTTGCACCCACCAGTGCTGCATCGTCACCTACGCTAGTCTTATTACCTTTTTTTATTTATAATAATGCAGCTCACTCTGTCGCGTAAATTATTATCACGGCGTTATAGATGGTAGATAAAATGTAATTTTTAATTACTCCCTGCGTCACCACCCTCTATATTAATTTTAACGCTTTCACCGCGTCAGAATTTATATTTATTTAACGCCGCGTATGCGCAAGCTTTTCTGAGATGTAACATTATTCTCTCAATTAGCTGCTCGTTTTATACATCATGCGAATTAACGAGGCATCCAGTGGCTCACACCCACACCCTTCGCAGAAAAAAAGCTGCTAGAAGCTTTTATATTGTAAATATGCTCATGCGTAAATAAATCTCTTTCTATATGCGACACTTTTTTTCCTTCAACGTCTAAACGCTGCCGTCGACTGACGTGTCGATGTTATCATCGAAATACGCAAAGTACGAGAATAGAACATTCATTCAGCGCCTCCTCGTATTTTTAGCACTGTATATATAACACAACGCAGGCGTCCGCGATAATCACTCACGCGTTGGAAAAATAACGAAGAAATACTTCATTAGCCTCGATAATTGTGCGATAGCGTTTCAGCGGCTAATAAAGCTCTTGACGCACACGGCCGACGTGAAAAGTGATAACTGCTCTGCGGCGTTTCATCAAGACAGACTCGCCGTTATATGTATAAAATCGAGATGACAAATGCTTTTATTCCTTTTTTTTTGGAAACTGCGCGAGTACATATATAAAACGTGCGTCGAGGTCGTAGATTAACGAATCGACGGATTTACGAGCAGCGATTTTTAGTTTTGTCTGCAGTTCTTCGGATAATATATTCAGAGAGTCGAACTCGCCGTTTCGCTTATATATAGAAGATACATCGCGCGAGGGCAACGGAAGCGTCAATCAAATCGTTCGACGAGTGTATATCGCCGGAAGGCTTCGATACTCGCGGGGGGATTAAAAATGAATCTTGAAACGATCGATAGAATCGCAAGCTTTATCTCGGGTTTCATGAGCTTTACATTCATCGTGCCTGGAAACGGTTTCCTCATTTGCCTAATGCAGCCAATGACTCGAGGAAGAAAACGCCGAGCGATCGTCTTTTCCAGACGCGGTCGAGCAATCGAACATGGCATTTAACGAGGTAGAAAACTGCTGGAATATCGATGTTTGCGTTGGGTCGCCTATGAATTCCGTTGAAAAATGCTCTCTTTGGCAATACCTCGATCGTTAAATAAAATTATTAATTTATATACGTATAAAAATCTTTATAATTAAAAACCACCGATATAACCAATCGTCAAGTAAGCTTTCCACGCAAATTAGCGAGTTCTTCTATCTTGAGAATAAAAAGTGTCGGCCGTCGACTCGTCTACCTATATATAGCTACACACCGCAGGAATAAGTTTTCCTTTGGGGATTGCAGGCTTCCGCTTTCAAGCGCAACTTCACAATCGTGAAGTCGTGAAAGCGGAGTTTCACCGCTAGTTGTTAGTTGCGCAATTTTTTTCCTATAAATTACGAAAGTTCATAGCGAGCAATTAAAAATCTAATGTTACTTTTAAATTTACTCCAAACAGTATTATAAAACCTCGGCGATTCTGAATAATCTATATGTTGGCGATACATTTGATCCGAACGAGATTCAATTTCAACTTGTTATAATCCACGAGTCATCGAGTTCTTACACGAACGTCTCTATGCAAAAATCGAATTCTCCGATTCACTATCCAAATGAGCATCGATTCGATAACTGCATTATATAGTAATTACATCGCATAATGTAAGCATCTCAATTAGCAGCGTCCAATTAACTTTAAACTTCGGCGCGCATCTCCCGACAATCTTCATAATAAAGCCTTGTTTTTCTTTCCGAGCTTGCGAATTCAATCAGCGCTAATTAATATTGTTTTTCCTTCGCTTCGACCTCCATCGAAAAACACGATCAAGAGTGCATCAGCTTCGCTTCGCGAAAACATCGTGGAAGAAGAAGAAGAACTTACAGTGCAAACCGGACGCGATTATTCGCCGACTAATCGGGCCATTAGCCAGAAAAGCACACGAGCAGTTCGCCTGTGCGAATTAAGATAAATTCCGCTATAAGAGTTTCCGGGGTGGCGGAGGCTAAATCATCCCGGCAGGGGTCGAGCTGAAACTGGCGCTGGATTTTCGAGGGCCACGGGTTGATAGTCGTGGTGGTGCTTTTCTTGCCAAATCGGTTCGATCGGCTGATTTTGACGTTTATAGGGATGGGATGATAACGGGGTAAAACGTTACTTTTGATAACGTCGGCAAGCTTTTCCTCGGCTGAATAAATATTCGCGCAAGGCATCTTTTATTACACCACAAAGTGAAAGAATCCAAGACTCTCGAACGATCAAATCTCTCACACCTTCTCCAATTAAAAAAAAATCATCATCGTGGAGAGCTTGCGACACTGGCGCGTGCGAGAAATCCGATAACGTCGCCTTCGATTAACGGACGGCCGTAGCGGCTTCCTCGTATACTGAGAAAGCTCCGAGTGAGAGTCGAGCTAATAAATCCCTCGTTAAGGGATATGGCGCGACCGAGCTTTGTGCTTGCAACTGAGAGATACCGAAGGAGTATATAGTCTGCGAGATAGTGTAACTTGCGGAAGTACGAAGTTAGCGTGTCGATGCTCTCGGGGCTTTTTTGACGAAAGATTGGAAGGAATTGCGATTTGAATTGTGGTTGTTACTCAACAGGAAGATTCGTACTTTTGACTTTCGTAATTTAAGCTTGCAAGCTTCGTATGCAACTGACAGAGTCAAATTGTGTAGTTGCAAGTGCTTTTGGATTAACTAAAAACAGAATACAGGGGGTGGACACAGAAACCACCGGAGAAATGGTTTTGTAACTTTGTTAATGAATCCTTCCCAAGGGAAATGCTCGTAACTTCTGTGCAAACTTCTTGGAAATTCTACGTACGTTTCGAGTGTAAATATAATGTAATTGACTTTTCCGAAGTTTAAAGGCTAGGGAAAACACGCGCGGAATTCACGATTAATAACGTTTTGATAATGTTAGAACTGAATCGTAAGGGCTGTACAGTTATGTATTTCGAAATGGCCGATGGTATATAGTGTGAATTTGTTGTCGCCATTGACTTTCAAAGTTTTGAACGATTTCACCATTTTCACAGTATTATTTATGCATTCAGCAAATTTTAGAACGATACGAGCTTTTATTTAAAACTAAAGTATTGCAGAATTTTAAAAAATTGAAACGTCCATTGATATTTGATTGCGTTTCAACTATTTCGAAATATCCGAATGAATAATTTAAAAGAAAGGGTTTGAATTTTCTAAAAATTCTACTCGTTATTCTTCAAACGAAATATCAGAACCGACAGATGCTTAAATCGTGCTATATATTTTGTGTCAAAGACAATAACGATATTTCTCCAAGTTCTGGTGAACCTCATGTGGTGTTACGAAACTGTTTTGCTCGATTTTAGTTCACACAGCGAACATAAATAACAAGGGAAAAAAGTTATCCCTTTGAATTTATTTGCACGTCATTTAGAACTTGCCCTTGTTGAATTGTCCTTCGTTAATTTTTTACTAGTCATATCTTTGTTTACATTTTGTTATTTCATCGATGGTTTTCCTATAAATTGTATCCCTATTTTTTGCTCTCCGTTCATCTCTTCGTTTTGCACACTTGTGGTCTTTTATTTTCAACAAAAGTAGAATGGAGTATCGATTCGGCGTCATTACTTTAAGTGACTGCAAGTAAATTAGACAAAAAAAATCTCTTCGCTCTATTTTTGAAGGCCGCAATTTCTACCGCGGATAGATGGTATACACCAGTAAGAATTATAGAAAATCTATAGGATGTTCTAGTACATAAATAACATGTAAGTACATAAATGTACAAATATTTTACTATAAACTAGATTTTTTATATTTATTAAAGGTCAGCATGAATGTATGCAATACAAATAAAAAAAACTGAGTATTTCAAAAAGTGGACCATATCAGATTTTCCTGAATCCTGACGACGTCGTAGATTCAAGCTCTATATCCACAATCTCTCGAAAACTCCTGTCCACCTTTTATGTCCTTGTGACATTTTTCGGATGCAGTGTATATTTCAACTTGCCAACCGGTAAAAAAATGAAATAAATTTTTTGAAAATACTACATATGGAATAAGAGATGAATGCGTCCTCTCGCGGTCATAAAAATTCCATTTGAATTTCTCTACATCATACCTGAAGCAACAATCCCCATGTAAATTACAACTTTATACGATAATTTAAACAAGACACGCGACTAACAATACATTACTTCCGCAATCCTCAAATCCACTTTCGAGCTACTTTTTCAACCATATACTCACATCTCCGCTATCCGAACAACTAAAAACACACCGAATCCATCGGCAATATATATGATAAAAGTAAAACTTTCCTATATATCCCAAAGGTAAGCATACAAATGGTATCCACGCCTTTCGCAGAGTTGTACGTTAACTTGGAAAACAAGCCACACACATATACAACAGCAGACTCAAGCGCAGACGTCACACACACACACACACACACACACAGAAAGAGACTCGAGCGCGCAGCATCAGGCGACGGAAATGTAGGTCTAGCGCGTCGCTATTTTTTTCCTTCCGGCTGACGTTCAAACGTGTTTTCCCCTTTGCGCTCGCATCCTCGTATATGTATGTACATCAAGGGGCTTTTCTGGCCCAGTACCAGCTGAGCCACCTGGCACAAGTCGGGCTTCTTAATAAAATCGCGCTTATATATGCATATACGAAGAGAGGACGTATATAGGGGAATCCCCTGTCACTCAGAAAAGGAAGGACAGCCCGTAGTGGTTCGTCTAGTCCTCCGCAGCGAGTATGGGGAATTTAATTTGCATCCTCTAGTGGATCCGTCGAGGCAGACAATTCGATACTGCGCACGTCCCCGTAAAATGGGCATAATGCACACGACGGAATTGAAAAATTTCGCATATCGTCAGGCAAAAAGCGCGCGCTTTTTTGAATTTATATACTCAAGGGAGACAAATATTTTCTGCGTATACACGAGTGGGATGGAAAGAGATGATGGAATTGTCGCGGTTGTGTTCGAGCACACTGCGACCCGATTTTTCGGCTCAGTCGGCGTTTCCCAGGAATTCCACGCACAGCGTATAGTTTTTAAGCCTGAGTGGACCGCAAAGGCTGGAATGCGATTGTTAATTTACTGTGTTTGTTTTTGTCGGGAAGTGCTCGATCGGCTCGTTGGTTTTATTGGAAACTACGGCTTACTTAACTTTGTTAATTAAAATCATCATTTGACACGTTTTAAGCTCGTACATCGACTAGAATAATCGATTCTCCGATTTTACATTAGCAATTGTGACACCGCGTCGAATAATTAAAAAACGCTCGCTCCTCGAAAAGCCAACAGTCGTCCTTTGCTCGTCTGCATTCGACAAGCGTTCTCTGTTACGTTCTCAAAGCTCGACGCGCGGAAAATTCACTACTCGACTCGACACCTTCGTTATATATATATACAGTCTCTCCGTATACCCGAGCAGCAGCGGGAAATGACACGATTTCCCGGCTCTTCCGACGTGCCTCCTTTGAAACGCGCATTTTTTGACGCCTCTGTGTGCATTCCTTTTTTCTCTGGCTCCCCGACAAATTGTTCCTCCCCGAAAAGCTTTCAAAAGTCTTTCCCGGTACGTTTTTTTTTTCAGACTGCACTATCCTCGAGTTGAATTAAACTTTCTCTGTAACACTCTCGGATTTAGTATAGAAAATCGACTCGATCGAATTTCCAAACAGTTCCTTCAACAAAAGTCTTAAACCCAGTTGCGAAAACTAAAGCACCAAAGCAGCCGTAAATAAAAGCTCCGCTCAATAATGCCACTTTCCATACGCGGCTCGTCGCGTATATATATACATATATACAGCAAAGGGCGCGCTCGACCCTTGGCTATACACGTACACTCGGGCAATTGCCGGCCGGCCAGTAGCAAAGCAGTCGACGATCGTTTACTATATACGAGGCTCGTTTCCGCGTCCTCGATTCCTGTATATATATATATATATATACACACAGCGCGTATACGCGAGTGCGTGCACACGAGCGAGAGAGAGAGAGAGGGAGGCGACCTTATCTCTGGCCTCGCAGCTGACCGATGCACTCGCTGACGAGATATGTGTGTGTGTGTGTGTGGGTATGTATATAGGATATGCCGAGGGATGAAGGAGGTCGCGTTTGCGGTTGGACGATTAACCCTTTCTTTCGCTGCTGCCGCGCGGGGTTGAGAGTTTTCTGCGAGATTGCGGGGGTGGCTTTGAAATGGGGTTTTAGAGTGATTGCTGGGAAATTTATTTCCTTTTTTTTGCGAGTTTTGTATAGTTTTTATATGATAATACATGTGTAAATTATACCCACCGGGCTAAGACTCCAAATTCAAAGTAAACTTTCATGCGGAAATTTGAATTTGGGCGTCGTATTGTAATGAATATATACATTTAGAAAATTGCATTCGTACCTACCTCTCTAGATCTCTACATAAACTACGTGTATATATGTTTCCGCGAATTTGTTTATCTTTGCATCGGCCAACATGATATAAATGAAAATAAAATTCTCCACGAATGACAGATACGTATATATACTCTAGCATAGAAACAAAAGCATAAACTCATGAACTCTCGTTGCGCACTATATTCTATAGAGATGAACTAAAGTAAAAACTGCAGTGTAAAAAGTAAATAAAATGTTTGTAGCTGTAAAGCGATCACCTATACAACTGCGTACACTTATATACAAATGCGTATGTCGACAGTGTGCGGCAGACATATTATATATATATATATAAAAGTATTAAAGAATTATTTATATGAGAAACGCAAGAAGTTCGAGCGGGACAATAATCGCTCGTGTCAGAAATAAGAAGTGGAGAGTATAACACGAAATAAACTGTACACCTTATAGTTGCGTTATAGTTGCGAGTGAAAAAATCGATGTTTTTATTGAATCATATATTTATGTATATGTATGTATATATACATATATATCCCTCGATATTTCCAGAGTACACAAGTATACTTAGCATAATAAAAATTATGAGACCAGCCAGAGAATAGGAGAAAGTATATATAGACGCGATTAAAACAAACAGTGACATTCACAACGCTCTCGCATATAGTCGGGGGCATATAATTTTCGTATCATCGAGAACCGAAGGAGCAGCAGTACACAGAGTATAGCTATATATAACCGAGGAAGAGAACGAGAAAGGCAGTTCTTGCGCAAACCGTTTTATTCCTGCACTTGGCTCGTAAATATTTAATAGCACCGTAAAAGTAGAAAACACGGCATGTATATATCTATATTATACCTCAGCGCCGGAAAATGCTCCGCCGAGGACAATTAAAAGGAGTATACTTTTGCCACAGTTTCTTTTTTTCGTTATATTTCTCTGCGGCCACACGAAGAAATCGACTTTTTTCCCTTCCTGCTGCTCTTTCGCCTGACGACGAGGACGATGTTTAATACACTGTTTGCGCTATGCGTGTACGAGAAATTGGCAACGAGACAGTCGGGCCTGTGAGTGATTTTCCAATCATCGATCGGCTGGTTGCACCGCACAGACTCTCGTCTTATAACTCTCGATAGCGACTGCGTGCGTATGAGGCGTATTGTTTTTTTTTTTAATAGAATCAATATTTTTTTAGGTATATCTTGTAATAACGTCGATGACTCGTTTGTAACACAGGCATATATCATATACGGTCCAACAACGCATTTTTTCTTTTTCACCATGTTGTGAATATAACTCAATGTTTCGTTTATTCATATATGTATGGTACGTTCTTTACAGTTTATTTACATATGCATTTTTTTATATATATAATATATCTATATAAAATTTGTCAAAACATTTCGTTTGGTTCGTCGACAAACTTTCTCGAATTGCGGTGTATAAAAATAAAATCGTTCGTATAATAATAATCCATCGATAATTCATATATAATCATGGTTTTATAAGCACCATTATATAGTTTTTTCCTCTGTTCTCCTCTCGTTTCACAAACACTTATTTAAATAATTCTCTAATACTTTTGTTCAATGTGGTATATAATAAAGCATGACGTGTGTCGAAATGAACAATGTGTGTGTGTGTGTGTGTGTGTGTACGTACGTGTGCATCAAAATGAACGAGAATTCGTCGTGCTTTGCATTTCTGAAATTTTCATAGTACGTCTGCTTTTTAAAATACTTTATAGCGCAAACAATTTTGAAACGCTGATTATAACCGCGTATATATATACAAAGTTAAACTCCTGCATGAAAGTCGTTATTGGGCTGTATTTTTCGTGTGTTTCGTGCTGTGTTCTTTTATCTTGTTCAGTTTGACTCGAGTATATATAAGTGTATAGTATATTATCGCGATCTGTTTTCTGTGTAACGAGAGATAAGGGAAGCATATATATAGAAACGTGTTCCGGGGACACAGTGTATATGTCTTTTTAAAGTGAGCTCGCAAGATGTATGGTATTTGCTGTTTTTTAAAATAAACGAACAGCTACGAATATTTTTCTTACGGTACAGGCTTGAAAAAATTGGTCTCGAGATTATCTCCACGGATCGAAACGAAATATAAAAAAAAACACGCGATAGTATCGATCTCCGGTTACACAACGATTATGCAACGCCAAAGACGCTTCCATATTTAAATTTACACTATATAGTATATACACAACTCGCAGAGCTGCGGAACAAACAAGACTCTTCGGAAACACTTATGATACATAAACGCGAGTGTAATGTGCGCGCATATATAACTTCTCGACTAAACCCGATTTCAGGTCGTTCGATAGCGTTTCTAACGGATTTCCGTAAAGACCTCGGGCGTTGCGGAGTCTATTTCTTTCTCTCGGAGTGTCGCGCGTTTTCCCCCTTGAGATTAGATAAGACCGCGGCGTAAAAGACGAAAATTCCTGCCGATATAAAACTATGCCCGTTTATTTCAAATCCAATTTTATCTTCACCGCGGACTACATTAATAACGATCTCTACAATTACACACACAGACGAAAAACATCTCGGACTCTCGAGTAATTATCAAAAGAATACCGCCTCAAAGCCAGAAAGCATATAATAGCTCTTCTGACGGCTCAACAAAAGCCGCCCGCGCACATAGTCGCTGCGGAGGAATTCAATTTCCACTTTCATTTTTCAACTCTCCCCGCGTATATATATGTATATATTATAACAAAAGCGCGCGCAAAAAAGGAACTCCGCGCGAGCGCGAAAATAGAGCGCAGCAGAGTGCATCGATTTCGCTTGGCGAGTCGTCGCGGATTCAAACTCGTTCCGCGATGCGAAATTCGCGCATTGTGAGCTGCGGAAAATTCGGGAGATAAAAATTTTTGTTTTCGTGCTTTCCGGGAAGGAAGCGCAGAGAGAGAGAGTGGGAGAGAGCTTTCGTGGAAAAATTTGAAAAACACGCGTTCTCTCAGAGATAACAACTCGATTTATGCGAGAAATAAGGACGCACAAATAGCGTTCGTTCGAATATACGGTGAAACGTAGCTATCGGCGCAGCGCAGATAATTAACGAGCGATAGACACGATGAAATTCACGAGTACCGCTGCGCCCGCGTCCTCGCGTGTAAATGAAGTGCGTTGCACTTGATCACGCGCATATTCGTCTATGTATATAACTAAGCAAATTAGAAAAAAAAAAGAAATTTTTAATACAGCTCGAGAAACCGAGGAGGCTGATGCAACATCGCGATCTTCACGCCCCCGCGAGATACAGAAGTTATATAGCGAGTTTTTGAAGCGCGCGAGGAATATGTGCTAGACTGTAATACTGCCCTTGGCATTCGATGCGGGCTTTCGCGAGGCTCGTCCAATTAGTTTTCCCTGCAGACGCGGATTCCCCTCTATTCGCGCTGTAATGCTAATTGTTGACCCAGAAACCGATGATACGCCGCGTATTGGGTCGAGGGTTAATTTTATCTTTTTTTTTTATTAATGCTGTGTGTGTACTATAAATGTGCGATAGTGATGCCTGATTGATTTTTTGCTATGCGTGTGTCGTTATATATAAATTGTATCTCGTGAGTGCTCAATAACGACGGATTTGTATTTTATTGCGTGAGGTGCGTCTGTTACTTATACAATTTCGAGGATTGTATATATACAGAAATGCTTTGAATTCTCTTTATATGTATGTATGTATCCAATTAGATCGATGCATGAAAGTCCAATTCTCGCAGGAAAATCAAACCAGCAATGTACACTATGTATATAATAATAATAATAAATGTGTATATATTATGTATAACGCACTAGTGTCTACGTCGTTGTTTTTTCGTATGTAATTTTGCTAAGTTATTATATACGTTTATACAAAGTTACTGATGCGGTCTAACCCACTATATATATATATACGTATACTGCTTAAACCTAATAACTTTTGCAAAGCAAACTAATGTTATACATACGTATTAGAATGCACATACTCTCTAAATCGAAAATTCGTGATGTATGATCTTCGTGCCTCTCATATCTCTCTCTCTCTCTCTCTCTCTCTCTCTCTCTCTCTCTCTCTCTCTCTCTCTCTCTCCGACTTTATACAATCGTCAATAATGATTCTACTATATATACTGCACTCTATAATGGCCGAACAGAAGAGGGAGTGATCAAGAGCATTATATATATATATATATATATATATGAGCTGAATTATTCGCGCTCACTTCGCCCGTAATTCCGGTTCTATGTACACAAAAGGAGCAGAAGCTTAAGTGTAAATTATTACACGTCGACGCGCCGTCTGTTATTGGCAATTAAATTTAAAAATGACTCTGTATTATAGTGCCACCTCTTCTGTTGCCTTGGCTCTTGAGAAAGAAATATGCGTCTCTACCTTCTCCCTTTAAGTATATAATAATGTATATAAGAATGATCGCAGTGAACGAAAACTTCATGCATCTATCTAATTCTCGTCTACAAAGTATCAAAATGTTCGTGTTCCGTGATGTATATATATATATCACAGCAAAAAAGAATTGGTCTGATTTGAATATATTTTTATCTTCTGCTTTCACGATCTCGCCATGGAAAAAACGATTTGGGCTGCTTTGGCGCTTTCGTTGAAAAGTTAAATTAATTTAGTGTGAACAAAAATGTTCATACATGTGGAAAAAGTCGTTTTTTCAATGGCGAAGAGAACCGTATATATATACCTCGACAAGCTATGGAACAAACGCAACAATCAATAATAACGACCACACGGAAAAAAGTACTTACGTAAGACTTATTATACTTTGTATACGTCAAGTCGATGAAATATTAAAAATGTGTTTCAGCTCGAAGATTAAAAAGGAAAATTGCTTCGCGACCCCGAAAATTAATCTGTATTAAAAACAAGCTCTATACACGTCATACGTTTTGATTCGAGAGAACGAAACATCAGCAAAAAGGAGATCGATCGATACATACATAGTTTGATTAACTTCGCGGTGAAGCGTATGTTTTGATTATTTTTGGCAGTACTATTACGTAGGCTTAGAAAATTATTTCCCCGCAAAAAAAACTATCCCATACATATATCGAACTTATTTCGAAAAATTAAATTCATCGCTATATATTACGTGTGACACACGCGTCGAATATAATCGGTATCGCTAAAATCGCGCGACGTACAGCTTATCGATTATAGCCAAATCTATATCTACAATGAATTATAACGAAAAATAATGGAAAGAGCGATCATCATCATCATCATCAGACGTCTCACGTAAGGACCTTCCTTCCCAGCAATCGTCGCATCAGAGTAGCAGATAATAGATATACAACAGGCGCCTACAGTGCGAATACAAGCGTCGCGCTCTCTCTCTCTATATATATAAACTCGCTAACAAGAACAGTAATGATAATGATAATAATAATAATAATAATAATAATCATAACAATCGTCATCGTAAACTCTCCGTATATATATATATATATATATAGGTACACAATCAGTCCTGACTGACAGCCCGAAAGCCCGCGTTGACCCTGCACTCGCCCACGTAAAAACATAGCCACCAATACCTAAGATCGTTCGGCCTCGAGGTCGACGTTGACTTGGCGATCCTTCGGGAACCCGGTGGATACCTCCTCGGGGGCGGTTGACACCTGCAGTCGCAGTGCATGACGCAGAGGACGGCCGTCGTCGCGAGAGTCATGACCAGCGGGGCGGCAAAGTAGTGCATGATGATGGTCAGCTCGGCGTCGCGATCGTAGTCGGCCATGACGATGCTACCGTTCACCCGGCTGTAGTAACAGGGGAACCTCGAGCCCTCGTAGCCGAGTTCCCTCGTGAAGTTCTCGCAGTCGACGACGGGCGGATAGCCGCAGCCCTTGATGTTCACCAGGAGCACGGCCTCGACGATCTCCTGCTCGTCCTCCAGCTCCGTCGTCGTCGGGGCGAGGCCGTCCTCGGTGTCGTTGGCGCTCGAGTTGCTCCAGGGCGTGTAGGTGACGTAGATGTGGGTACAGTGGTAGACCTCGCTGGTGCAGCCCTCCCTGCAGCTGCTCCAGGTGCAGTTGAACAGGCCCCAGAGATCCTCGCGCTTGGAGGTGGTGCAGATCACGGGCTCCGGGAAGAAGTCGGCGCTGAGCGTGCTGATCGCCGGGTCGACGTAGAGCGGCACCAGGAAGAGAAGGGCACAGCCGCCGGAGATGGCGACGAGGGCGAGGCTCGAGGTCGCGTAGAAGGTCAGCCGCTGCTTGCAGGTGCGTCGCGGTGGCCGGCGCTTCGCGGCACCGTAGCCGAGCTCGAGGAGCTTGCGGCGACGCTGCTCCTGCTCCGCGAGCTCGTCGCGCAGCAGCTGCCGGCACTTGGCGTCGAGGAGGAGCTCCGAGCTGCCGGCGTGCATGGGGGCACCGGGTGCCGTCGTCGAGGTCGACGCGGACGGGGCGACCCGGGCGACCCTCCGGGACTTGTTGCCGCTGTCGCGCGTCGTTTTGCTGGGGCTTACGCGGAGGCTACTGGGCCCGGCAACCGGCTCGGCCGAGCAGACGACGCTCGGGTTGACCGACGACGCTGCGATCTCGATGCTGCTGTACTCCACGGGATCGAGTTAGGATCAGGAGTGTCGGCAACGCTTGCTCGACGAACTGCGAGTCGACGTCTTGGACGTCGAGGCTACTGCTGTCGTTGATCCCGATGCCACTGCACGATGATGATGATGATGATGTTGATGATGATGATGGTGATTGTTACGATGACGATGGTTATGGGTTACCGCGCGGCCCGGCGAGCAACCGGTGGCTGATCTGCTCGACTCCTGCATGGTTTTTACTTTCTACGTTTTCTCTTCTTCCCTCTCGATCGTGTATGATTCTCGCGGTGTACTATCGTGGACCAGTTATCAACTCGAGACCAGCGAACGACGCGTCATTATATATTTATATATATATATAATAAACTGTCTCTCCTCCGCGCAGGTTTTTGGCAATGACTTTTAGTTAGGCTTACTTCGGTGCTGTGTATATACACGACTAATCCGCTATACTGGCAGCGAGAGTAGCAACTACATAAATATACTACAACATGTGTCGAATACGGTCCCCGAGAACTTTCGGGCACTCGACGATCCAAGAGCCTCGAGTTGCTATTGGTCCGAAGAAAAAGGGTCGACCGGTTACGCGATCGGTAAGTATATTACGGAATAGCCGCGACGAGTCGTCTCCCCCGGCATGTAGAGCTTTTGCCTCGCGGACCGCGGGCGACTGACTGACATGAGGATCGCGCGAACGGCAGCAGCGGTATAGTGTATAGTAGGGCGGGGTTCGAGGCGCGCACGCTCAGGACTTGGAAAAACCGAGGTAGGGGTTGGAGAGGAGGCTTTTGTCGGTGCGGTGTGGGCTTCTTGTTTACGCGCGCTTGTCGTATATACGGCTTAATTCGCACCTTGTACCGACGACTCGGACTCGAGAGCCTGATATTTGGAGTGGTTATATATATGTATATAGTGGGCAGTGGAGTGAGCGCGGTTCGATCGGTTATGTTGGGTTTTGGATGTTATATAGGTATGTAAGGAAGAGACAATTTATGCTTGGTTTTTTTATGGTATTTATTCGTACACGAGAATTCTTATTTTATTGCAATTTTAGATTGCAATGGAAGACAATTTTATGATACATAAGGTTTACATTCGCTGCGGATGGTTTATCGCCGTGATTTGTACAATGTCACTCGGCGTTGTATAACGACGATCGTTACAGTACGAAGTAGAAAATAATTTTTGCCGAGATACAATGGCGAATTGAAATTTTCGACATTTTTTTTCTCCAAGCCCTGCAAGCACAGCGAGTTTCGTTTTACGAGAGAGCCTATGTTTCATAGCGGCGAGAATGGCTTTTTCTTTGTTACGTCGTTAAAAGTTATGCGTTGCGGCTGGTTTCGAAGAAAGCCAACGCATACACGCGCAAGCGTATATTTTCAAATTTCGCGGCTTTAGTAGATGCTTTGCCGTAAAGTCGAAAATTTGCTCTCACACATGTGTATACATCGAGCTGCACACAGGATTTCATCAAAGTAAAATATTAACTTCCACTGCGAGCTTATATACGCGGAAGACGATTTTGCAAAAAGATCTGATATCCAGCTTATGTGTTATATATACGAGTGACCTATTTTATATATTTGATGCTTTACAGGGATTCGAGTTTATGCATATTCAAGATATTCTGTAACGCGATATCCATCCAAAAGCTCACTAGCAAATGCGCGCATCGTTACAAGCAAACAGTGTGTATATATATATATATATATATATATATATACATATATTCGTCGGTGCATCGTAAGATATGCCGAGTAATTGTCTATCTGCATAGAATGAAAATAATTGTGCAAGTCAAAACTCATGTATATGGACACTTCCAAAGAAAAATATTAGCTCAGGAGAATATCCTTATTGAAGTGATTCGAGCTTGCACTCGACCCTTACACCGGGACTTCTTGCAACAAAATATTATTGAAGTATGGTGAGACGTTAATTAACAAGGCAAAACCCGAGGGATATGAAACGCTGAGCTGTAAACCCGAGAATCAAATGACTGATCCTTCAAAAAAAAAAAAAAAAACTTCTCCGTAATAATTATGCAATTTTTCAATTCCACCCAAATTGCTCCACTTCCAAATCATCCCGTGATATATACCTCCCCAGCGTCGTATATATCCCCTCAAAACTGAACAGAAAAAACCAGCGCGTCGCGTCTCTCTAATCACCCGAGCGCAGTCGCATAAATTGACATTTCCACATATCCTATATATATACCGCAGACACATTATCGGCAATAACCGAGCGACGAGTCCATATATATAAGTGACGCCACGAATCGCCGGCAATGCAGTGTCAAATATAAGGCAGTCCACGGGGAGTCGAGTGTTTGTTCCCGCGAAAGGCCGAGTCCTTGGAGAGAACAGCA
The DNA here is from genome assembly GCA_020010945.3 of Muscidifurax raptorellus. NCBI lineage: Eukaryota > Metazoa > Arthropoda > Insecta > Hymenoptera > Pteromalidae > Muscidifurax > Muscidifurax raptorellus. The sequence goes on along the minus strand of CM052079.1, from coordinate 6,937,660 downwards.
GGACGACGACGGGGGCTGAAGTTAAAAGAGCAGAACTCGATTCCCGACTTGCGAATTACCGAAGAAGTATGTAGTGCAGTGCAGACTTTCGGTTAGTTTGTCATCTCGCGAGAGGAGCTTGAGAAAGACGTATATATTCCTTTTTTCTCAAGATTTGTTAGTCTACAGTTATACACGAATCATTATGTACGAGGAGCTATATACACAGTGCACGAGTGGATGGTTGAAGCGATGATTTGTTCTGCTTGAATTTCGGCTAAATTGCGCCAGGCAAGCTCGACGCGAGCTCTAACGCGCGCGCATCAAAGGCATTTCACGTCATATTGAGCGACACGTTCATTACCTACTATGCAGATTGTACTTAAAGCCGAGCTATCGCGCGGTGCTTCGTGAAATCGCGATTCCGTCGAAGATCGAAATTGAAGATTCGGAGTTGTTGCTGTATCGTTTCCACACCACCTTGCGGTAGATACATCGGCGCGTTTTTTTTTAAGTGGTATCCCCTGTAGGCCTAATCCACTGATTCTTGCGAGCAGCAGCGGCGGCGGCGGCAGAGTGAAGTTGAAGACGAGAAACGACAATTTGTATATATATATATATATATATATATATGTCTTACCTTGTAGTTTTCATGATTGTGTTTTGTGTTTTTAAGAGGAAAATTGAAGAAAGACAATGAATATTTTAAACAGGATTTTTATTAAACGTTATAGTGTAGAAGTATTACAACGAATATTTTGCGTATTTACAATGTTCTATTTTTTTTTTGGTTTCTTATTGAAATGCGTAAGCGCAAAATGTAGTAAGAAATTGTAAGTCAAAATATTACATGCAAATGTGTGTGCAGACCTATGTAAGCATGCACGTAAAAAACTAAATGTTAATTCAAAAAATACTCTTTCAAATTTTGTTAAACTACAACAGCTCGCATTGTAAATTTGCGGCAATCGATACGTATCAGATTATTATCGATTTATTCCTTACATGATCCCCCAGTATGATATGAATAATTCAAAAATCGTTCACAAACAGGAAAATCCTCTCGAAATTTACATTCCAAATGAATTTATTCTATCGCCGAAACATCCCTCTGCGCGAAAGCTAAAACCAGCTTTGAGAATTATTCAGCGAAAATTATATATATACATACACCTCCAAATTGAAATGGATTAAACAACGATATACATAAAACACACGCGGACTTGACCCAAAAAGCTTCTAAAAATTTTCGACAAATCACTCCGACCCCATCACCAATCGACGAAAAGACCAACGAAAAAAATGAGAGAGAGAGAAAGAGAAAGAAAACAGCCAGGAAGTCGATGTAGGTTAATCCATATATACGTCAGGCCGGCACTGAACTGGTACTTATCGGCGAAGGTCCTTTTCCTCCCGCTAATATCCATGTGAGTAATTCGCCCGCGTGGATAATGAGCGAAAAACTGAAGTGAAACAAGCCATCCACTATATATACACATGCGGAATATTTATTGCGCCAAGTCACGTGAGCGTCGAGGATGTTCCAGTTGCTGCTGGTGCTGCTGCTGACGATGACGATGATCGTCGATGATTTGCGGCGCTGGACTTTGAGTTTTGCGAGCTGAGAAATCGTTCGAAATTTTCGCTTCGCAGAACTCGAAGAGAGGAATTAACAATCGGTTCGATGATTTCGCGCTGTAAAAATGTTTTACAGCGAGAAAAGGTCTTGTTCCGATTATTGTTCTTTTCTCGAGAGAAATCGCAGCTATACTTACGTTCCGGACTATATAGCGCCAAAGGCATCTTCTTCTTTCTTAATTCTTATAATACATACCGATGTATTGATATACTTATCGACTAATTTTCTTATATATACTTATACACTAGATCACTCCTTAAACGTTTTTCAATATCATATAAACTCGGCTTCTGAAGCCTCTGACGATTCTTTGTCCCTAACAACTTTTCGTATACAAGCCATTTGTCATTTAGTAAGTTTCTTTGATTTTCTCCGATTCCACGCGATCGTATACATAAACCTGTATATATACGTAAACGGTGGAATCGAAGGAAAATCCGGTAAATGTTATATAAACCTGCGGCCCTAACACTGATATCAAGGAGATATACTTACGGCAAAGAGCCACCCCGTGCCGCCCGAAGTAGCCGAAACCATCTCCGGAGTTTGGAACTACTATACTGTTGAAGTCGAACCAGAAGCGCCAGTGTAGCTTAAACTGTCGTCGCCGGTCATTTATATAGGGAATGAAAGTCCCCACTTTGCCATCGGCGCGGGACATCGTCGTGCCATTGTCGCCGGCGGACAAGCTGATCACCCTCTCACTTTACTTGGGAATAGAGTAGTAAAAATAATGGTCACCTGGAGTTCTGAATAAGCAAGAGTCGTTGCAGTCTCGACTGTCTATTGGCGATGACGAGGATTTTTCCAAGAGAATTTGCTGGAATAACGCGGGTTAATCTTCAGGTTTCATTGAAATTTCGGCAGTTTTGGGCGAGGTTGGTTGGTCATTGTATTTGGTACGTTACTTTTATTTTGAGGTAATTTAATTAAATTTAATTTCAACACTAATATTTTGTTTTTCTGTAATGAAAAAAAATCAATCGTATGGTTTTTGCGATTCTTAGTTATCTTCATATACCATGGATGTAATCGCAGTAAATTAACACATCTATCATTCCGGTAGACAGTCTCTCTTTGCAAAAAAATTTAATTTTCTCATTCAAGCTAACTGGAGGTTACTCCGCTAAATAAGTACGGACTTTCAAATGACTTCTCGGAACATTTGCATAGAAGAGAGCATAAGTTTTAATCGTTCGCGAGACGCTTATCCAAGGCAAACTGTCTATAATAACCATATATATACATATACAATTATACAGATCATTAAAAGTACACTTCTTCTTAAAATTTCACTCTCATTTTCTTCACAGTAACGCTGTGTACATCACTCAACTAATTGCATCCTCCAAACAATAAATCGCGATTTCTTGTATACCTACATATACATATACCGACTGCGCAGTCGTTAACAATCATCATCATCTGCAATTGAAGCAAAAAAAAAGCATCAAGTTCGATCGCTGTATATAATACAAGCTGGTATATCAATTTCTCTTTCGATTGCGTTTCCTAATAATTGCAGGAAATACCAGCGAGTTTTGCGAAAATGTATAAAAGTTACGATTCACTTCCCCGTCATTGGGCATAGCAGTTAACGTCCCCCCCCCCCCCCCGAAATCGGCCGTATATTTCTTTTCGCGGTATTACTATATATATATATAAATTCGCGCTACGACTATTCTACTTTTACCTGCTCCCCCCTTGCAATTACTTTTTACAATAAACAGTATTAGGCAAGTATTATTAGAAGCGAATGTTTAATCTTGCAATAATTTCGTCGCTCGGAATCGTTAAAACGAAGGCACCGTTCGATGATGACAAATAAAAAACAATCGTAATTCATACTTCATAAACTCCGCGCGCGAGCTTTCTCTTCTCATATCGTGCGCGAACGCACTCGCTTTCTACAATTCGAATTTCGCGCGCTTAAGTGTGGCAACGTCGCAGGAGATCTCAAGAAGCATCGGACGGTTTGTGACGGTCACGTACACCGCGCTCGAGTACAAATATTTGTTTAATTGCACATTTTGTTTGAATTATTTTGTCGATTGCACCGCTGCCTGCTATTCTGAAAATGATAGTGATAAACAAAATGTATAAACCGTATTCAAGTATCCGTAATAAAACCATATTCAGGTCCCATCGTCAGTCTAACGATCGATAATCGTTTTTCCAGACAATCGCGGATCGACTCTTCGCAAGATTCTTCGATGCCCTCCCAACTAACAAACATCTCCCGATTCACCTCGATTAAAAAAATTAACAAATCCGTGCAACGATCTGCAGAAAATCGCTCTCCGCACGAGAAACACACGATCCACTGTGTCTACAAACGCGCGGTAACTTGACGGTCAAAAAACTCAGCCCAGAATTCCACGCACGCGGTAACCGACGCCGGATAACGCACAAGAGGGGGTCGTTTCCGCGTAGCTCGCGCAACTGCGCAGTGCTCGCTCAGCCTAGTCGTCCGGTCTCTTCGCGCACGGCTCTCGTCGAGTAAGCATCGCACACGGATCGCTGCTGCCTCAAGCGAATTTCTACTCGTCGGGCTGTGTTCGAGATAAATTCGTCAAAATATCGAGAAAAAGGAAGCGTCGAAACACCATGGGCGAAGAAGCCGCCAACGCGAAGAACGAGTCGCAGAAGAATCCCCAACAGGATGTGAAAAACGAGAATAACGCCGGCGGTCAGGGCGGCGGCGGCGGCGGTGGCGGCGGCGGCGGCGGCGGAGGCTCCGGTGGTAATCAACAAGGAGGTGGTGGCGGCGGCGGCGGAGGCCGCGGAGGTCGTGGAGGCCGCGGCGGCGGTGGAGGCGGTGGCGGAGGCGGCGGAAGAGGAGAGAGGAAAGGAGGCTCCAGGTTCTCCGGTGGAGGCGGACGCGGAGGAGGCCAAGGCGGCGGCGGTGGTCGCGGAGGAGGAAACAACTCGGGGAATCAGTTGAACATGGGTAGTCTCATGAACGACATGCAGGTGAGGATATTTTAGCTTTGTTGAGATTTCGGGGAGAGGACCGCGTGTTCGCTTTTTTTTTACTCTGGCTAGTTTCGACTGTTTTGTGCCTTTTCTTTAAATAGGAGATACGGAGAGGTTAGTTGGGTTAATTATACGCGGAAATTTCGATTTGGCCACGTTTTATAGCGTAAAATACTTTGCCAAAAACGTGACTATTGCTATAGTGCCACGCGGTCTCTTGCATAACTAGACAGTTATACGCGTATGCGGTACAGTGGCTGGTCTACTTTTACTTTTTCTGCCGATTTCTTGATTAGATCAATTTTTTTCTTAATACGTTACTCGAATCTTTTGAAAATTGTACAGTATTTGCCGTATAGTGTATATTTCCATTGCGAGTATATCGAGACCGCGTGGCGCTGTAGGTATTTAACGGCCAAAGCCAGGCCTACTTTTCCCGTACAATCAAGAACCCAAATTTGAGCTAGAAATGAAATATAATAATTTTTTAATCATACACGTGGTCGCACTATTACAAATCAAGTAACGTATTCGAGCATCCGTGGCTTCGTTTCATCGTAGCATCAACGTTCGTTATTCCAAGGCCACAATTATTTAGATGGAATATAAGCGTCGTTACATATATACTATATACATTTCTCTCCACCGGAGTTATCCGCTTGAAGCTGTGTACTCGAACACGAATATACTTTCATCCCCCAACTTCATGAAAACGCACAGATGGTGAGATTCGGGTGGCTTGCTGTACTTTTATCGATTTTCCTCTCTCGAAAGTCGGGCTCACCGCTGCTCGGAAATGGCTGCCACCAAACCGGCCGCTTCTCTGCAGCGCAATTGTGATGAGAAACATGGCGTCGCTGCGTTCGTCTATGAGATCAGCAGCGCCTTTCTTCACTGTACTCTTACTTTCGCCTTTGAATATTGCGCTGATTTCATTGATTTTATCAGATTTATTGCTGAATTTTATTTTAATGAATTCTGATTTACGCTAATATTCTGCTCTCTTTATCCACACTTTGTGGGTTATTTGCATATTGCTGTATTAGGGCATGAGAGAGAAAATGCAAGTTTTTGCAAAAATAATATTTGAAACAAATCAATGGCTTTATCGTATCAGACTATTTTTGTTTGTTTAATCGAGTATTTCAATACCTATATTTGTGTTTGTAATTTCATTTTTAGATCAAAATGAGCGAGTCCATGATTGAGGGTCTGATGGAAGAAAACAACATGATGATGAACCAGAGGGGTGGAGGAGGTGGCGGAGGTGGTCGCGGGGGTGGCAGTGGTGGTGGTAGAGGAGGTCGAAGTGGACGTGGAGGTGGTGGTGGAGGTGGTGGAGGCGGCGGCGGTGGTGGTCACGACAGAAGCATGATGCAAAGCAGATCACAAGACGACAGACTAATGGAACGTGTCATGTCAATCTCTGGACCAACCCATGAACTGCCGCCACAAGATATTGAAGAGAAGAAATTCAGCGGCAGGAATCGTTTGTATGTTGGTAACTTGACCAACGACATCTCAGAGGAGGAAATCCAACAGATGTTCAGTTCTTACGGAGAAATCTCAGAGCTTTTTATCAACAAAGAAAAGAACTTTGCCTTCTTAAGATTGGTAAGAATTTCAATTTTTCATTTATATATACCAGAAATTCTGTTATATGAATAACCAAATGATTATAAAAATTACCGTTTGATTATAATGATAAGATTATAGGCTGCATTAATTGCAATGATAATTGAATGTTTCAAAATTATTAAAAATGAATGCCTTATACGGTGCTAATAGCAAATTTATATTTTTTTTTTTAGGATTTCCATGCTAATGCTGAAAAAGCAAAACGTGAACTGGACGGTACCGTCCGCAAAGGTCGCGTACTTAAAGTGCGTTTTGCACCACACTCCTCCACAATCAAAGTAAAAAATCTTACACCCTGGATTTCCAATGAATTGCTGGCTCACTCTTTCGGGGTTTTCGGTGAAATTGAGCGTGCAGTAGTCATCGTTGACGAGAGAGGAAAATCTACTGGTGAAGGTATCGTCGAATTCTCGAGAAAACCTTCGGCACAACTTGCTCTCCGTAAATGCACAGAAGGCTGCTACTTCCTCACAGCGTAAGTTTCAATGCCAGTTTCTTTATAAAATTATTACAATTTAACCCCATCGCCACGCTTGTTTCATTAATTTTGATTGCAAGTGCTGAAGATTAAAATTTTTTTAGGGGAAAATTAAATAGATATCCAGCTAGGAAGCATGGTAAGGCATTTGAATGCCTTTCGATGTGCCGAAAGACTAGGATACAGATTTTGCATTTTTATCAAAAATGTATGTATGAAGTAGCAATTCTCCTTTGTTAATTTTGTTTTTCTGCTTTCTCCCCATTAGATCACTTCGCCCAGTTGTTGTGGAACCATTCGAACAAAATGATGACATCGATGGTTATCCAGACAAGAACTTGCCCAAAAAGAACGCCGATTTTTATAAGGCTCGTGATGTAGGACCCCGTTTCGCCAATATTGGAAGTTTCGAACACGAGTATGGCACAAGGTGGAAACAGCTGCACGAACTGTACAAACAGAAGGAAGAAGCATTAAAGAGAGAAATGGCGATGGAAGAAGACAAACTTGAGGCTCAGATGGAGTTTGCCAGATATGAGCATGAGACTGAACTTCTCAGAGAACGTAAGTTGACATCTTGTCATATTCATTTGTCATGGTTTAATTAATAGATTTAAATATAATATGATTATAATAATTACCGTTTGATTATAATGATAGTAGTATTTGGCTGCATTTATTGCAATGATTTCATACTAATACAAAAGATCTGCTTAATATTTTTATATTCAAACTTTTAATCTTGAAAATCAATTGTAAATTTTAGAGCTCCGTATGCGCGAAGCTGATCGCGAAAGGCAGAAGCGCGAATGGGAGATGAAGGAGAGGCAAGCCGAGGAACTAAGAACTCGCGAGGAGGAACTGCGAAGACGTCAGCAGGAAGAGATGGCTCTCCGCATTAGGCGGCAAGAGGAAGAACTTCATAGAAGACAACAAGAGAACAATCTGTTCATGCAAGAGCAAGCCATGCGCGGTAGCGGCATGGGTGGCGGTGGCATGGGTGGAGGCAGCATGGGCGGTGGTAGCATGGGCGGAGGAGGAGGCGGCGGCGGTGGAGGTGGCGGTGTTGCTGGTAAAAACTTCGACGGCCTAGCGCCCGAACGTGACGGATATCCTCCAGTGGACGGTACGTATCACTTATAATCCCAATACTTGATATTCGATAAAAATTACTTTAAGAATTAATGCAATAAGTTATAGTTTCTAATGGTTATTTTGTTTTAATTACAGCAGGAAACAACATGCCAGTGGTAACGTATTTTTTTAGATTTTTTAATTTCATCCCTTGTCAAAATCCATTAGTGTCCTATTCTTTTCTTCGGTATCTTCCATTTTCTTCGAAAGCTGTATCTCAAATTTTTCGATACTTGAAGTACTTCGGAAAACTCTCCTTAGAAATGTCCAATACACGGAAGAATATTTTTTTTCTTGCATGATTATTTTGATACTTCTGTGAAGTATGAAACTGGAAATAGATTTTAATAAGTGTTACAAGCATACAGAATTTTGACGTCTGCTTTGTATTTAAAAAAATGGCTTGTGCAAGCCATTTAATATACGTTGCAATGCTTTTATTAAAAAACAATTTGGGAAACGTAAAGTAAAAGAAAACACGTGGAGGGGTCAGTGGGCACCGACAATATTTTGAATTTTTCCGATACAAATAACTATTAAGGTACATCTTATGGACTGTGGTATTCTGATTTACGTATTATAACAGAAATACGTTAAAATAAAAATTTATTAAAAAACACCTTTTCTCGTTAAGTGAGAAAATTGTAGGTAGGAGTCCAGAATATACGAATGCATTAGAATCGTTAATAATCCTTTGGAGTTCGCTATATATTAAAATCACATCTTTTGAACCTTGGTTTTTTTGTTATATTGTAGTTACGTTTCATTATTTCGATGATAAAATTTAATGACAAAAAAATGTCATAAAATTTTATCATAGAAAAACATAAAAAATTATAAGAAAATATGTTTTTAAATTTAATTCAAATCTTCAAAGGATTAACAAATAACTTCTCACTCCAACTTTCAGTGGTATAAAACGAAATTAGTGTATTTTAGGGAATTCATATCCTAAAACAACATTTTTATTTTGAATACAAATGTTGTATGAACATTAATATGTTTAGAAAAAAGGAACAAGATTATTATGTAGGATGCTGGTACCCTGTAGCAAGTTAACTTGCTTTTCACACCATTCTTGTGCCTTACTAGATTACTCCACGTGCTTGCAGACTAAAAATTCTGTATATCAAACTGATTTTCTACTATTGTTATTCAATCATTTATGGAACTATATAATACTTTCGTACTAGTTGTTAGTATGTATACCTCAAAAATTAATTGATCATAAAACATAAAATATTATTTGTAATAAAATAAAGAATAAGAGTTCCATAATGATATCTTGACAGACCAAGAAATGCCCAACAGCACATCAAAAGTGCTAATTATTCAAATTTGTTTTCACAATTAGATAATACAAATTTTTTATTTACACGTTAGACCATGAATTTGGAAAATTAGAAGCTTGTTGTTCACAACATATATATATATATATATATATATATATATATATATATATATATATATATATAACATTTCCTTATTCTAGAAATAATCGTCACTGGTATATTAATACTACGTAGAGGTGCACGATCATGATAAAAAAGTATGTCTCAAAATTAACGTTTATTTCTATAAAAATGTTGTTTGTAATTGAGCAATTTTTCTATATATTATCCAGAATATTATTAAACTGGATCTGTGCATCTAACGTTCTAAAATTCCTATTATGCAATGTTAATATAAGCCATTGACTATCAAAGGATTTTTTAACATTAAAGAATCCTAAAATATATGTAGAGTTTGCTTTGAGACCCTGATCACGTCTCACTGCTTCTCTAAACAATATTTTAGTATTTGGTTCATATTAGTGAATTTAAGAACAGCTTATACTTTACTGATGACTAAAAAGAAAAACAAGTTACTTATCAGAACAAAAGGGATGGCTTCTGTTCTGAGTCAAACATTAGTAGCTCAATAAGCATTTAGACTATAGATGAGAATAACCTTATCTAAAGGTTGTAATGTATCATACTTATTACCAATACAAGCTGATCACTGATCAGTTTTAGGCCCGCAACAAACTTAAGGAATATATTTTCTCTCTTACCAACAGCCAGGGAATTATGATTCCAAAACAATGATTTTTAACACTTCCCAATTGCAATTAATGTTCAACTAATAAAAAAATGTGTTGAACATTCTCATACAAAACCAGTACTTAGGCTGTGCAGTGTGAATTACTAACCTGAATTTTAATGCTATACGTATCCTACATGAATTAATTTTAACAACAATTAGCCTTGCTTATCAGCAACGTAACCACTTTTAATACCTCATAAGAAATCGATTATATTTATAAACAACTTCGTTGGGCATTTACTTGGTCTAATAAAAAAAGCTATTATTTCGGGTAGGGTCATGAGATATGTGATATGACAAAATTATTTGACTTGTATTTTTTATATATACATATATATATATATATATTTATACATTTAGTAGGGGTTGGCAAGACCGATAATCCGGAACTTGTAAATACTTATGTATTTGAAGATATTTTTAAATACAAATTTATTTGAGCAAAATCCATATTTAAATGTAGTATTAAAATATAAAGTTACTAACTTTTTTAATACTGTATTTAAATACAATTTGTAGGCCAATTTATCTACTATTATTTTAAAATCTAAACATAAACTAAAAAGTGAATCTTACATTATCAATGAATAATTAATCATCTTTGTATTAAAAACGTCACGCGTAAGAAAAAAAATGATTTCTATCAATTTAGTTAAACTACTTTTTAGTAATCAACTCAACTTGCCGATCCCTGATCAGTATTAAGCAAACCAATCTTGTTTTTCAAAGAGACAGGAATCTAACACTTTGTTTTTCCCCTTTCTTTTTTTCTATGTGATTTGACGAAAATTGATGACCTGTATGCTGCTGTTGAACAATGGATGGTCGCCCCATATCTCTGTGTATCGTTAAAACACTGAAAACGACACTTGTTTTCTAAAACGAATTTACAAATTCGTAATTTATTACGAAAAAAACTCGCTTGCGCTCTATAGGATCCAAAGTCCTTCATGGACCAATATAACAGTATGGAACGCAATAATCGTGGGGGTTACAATGACGAACGTGGCCAGATTATGGATCTGATGGACATGAGGGTTGATATGGGCAATATGGGCAACAGTAGGGGTGTAGCTCCGGGTGGTGGCGGCGGTCGTTGGCAGGGTGCCAACGATCGTCAGCGACCCGACGATTTCCCTAACAAGAGGAGGCGTTATTAAGAAAAAGAGAGTTGGAAAAAAAGGATTAGAAGTGATAAACATACAAGTTTTCGAACTAGAGATTATTGATCTTTTGTTGTCTTCAACGACGTGCACTTATACCGACGCATATGTTTTTTTTTCTTGTTTTGAAGATTATTCTGTTTATCTAAAAGGAATAATACTTTTTGACGCTTGAAAGAAGAAAATAACTAATTTTGCGTACCTTTTAAAAAGACACTTTTTTAAACCAATAACGTATTTGTATATTAAAACAAATTATGTCTGGATAGTAGTGCGATGTAAGATCGTTCAGGTCAGAACAGGCTTGATTTTGACCAAATCAGAGAATTTTAGAATTTAAGCGAATAATACTGCTCGGAGTAGTAATTTGTGAAGTATAGCATCTTTCGCTAATTAAGTATGTAGATTTAAAGTAAGATTCTTATGCAATCTTTAAGCGATCAAAAGATGTTTTATTGAAGTATTTGAGGTTTTTAAACCAAGAGGTTTGATGAAAATTCAGTATAACACTGGTATTAAAAATTGTGATTTAAAATCTAATTGAGTATATTTGAGTGACAAAAATACTTTTCTAATAGCATATTAATCAATGTGTATATTATATTATGATTTAACAATTATTATTTCGTAATCGTATAAAAAATCCTAATAATCAATTAAAACATACGAAACAAGTAACTGTAACAGATTTTAACTTTTTAGTTTACTGATAAACTACTGAACACAATTACTGAGTGCAAATTAGATTTCATAATAAATGATATCATCAAACGCAAATTAATTATGCTAATGAACTTCATTCCATAAACGTATCGGTGCTTATTGTAATTCATGCTTCAAATTTTCGTTTTTAATACAACTGAATTATCATCAAAATACTTGAATAAAAAAAACGGCAAGATTGACAACTCTATATATTTCATGACATTTAAATCATAACAATTATTCATACATCATTTATTTCATACATTCGTTATGCTTCTGTAAATTTAAAATTCAAATATATTTATATTCATTAAAACATGCAATTTTTCTTCAATAAATAAATAAATAATTGTGTAATAAACGTAAACGAATTCGATGATTTTATTTGTTCTAAATTGCGTCAAAGCAATATTACATCCTTTATACCAGTTTAAAATATTAATATTTGAAAATATTTATTATTAAATAGTAAGTGGCCTCGACCAATCATGCTCGAGCTATAGCTTATTATTTTACTTAATTTACTTTATTTTATATCAAAATTTGTATTTGCTACTTATTTTAATTAATCTTAAAATATTAATACACACTTGAGAGTATAAAAACTTATATTTACGTTCATATTATTACTAATTGTTATTGTTTTCAGCTTATTTGAGTTTCGAGTAATTATCTGTACGATAATGAAAGAAATGTATATATTTTTGTGATAAGTAAACTTTCTTATTACAAATATATTTTCATCAAAGGTAATGTCACTGCAATGCAGATGATGGATTTACAAACTATTTTTTTACATCAAACTGCCAATGTTATGGTCAATTATAAAGTAAGCTAATTTTTTAAATCAATATGAAGAAGAAAAGGGTTTACGTAATCTTATTAATAATTTATATTAACAATGTGCTTTGAAATTTAAGATTTTAAAACCACTGATCTTGCATTACGTGAAACCTTTTTATAAACATTTTTGGGAAGGGAAATATAATTTTTGTTTTGCTTTCCAAAGTAGATCATTATACAATGATAAGCTCAAAATTAAAATATCAGTTTTCAAATTATTACTATAATATTAATTTATTTATTTTTCTTTTAATTTATGTATTGTTTATTTGATCTTTTTTTATAGATATATTCTTTTGCCCTTCATATTTTTTATGATTTAAACATTGATATCCTTAAACCAATTCTAATGTTAAAAAAGTAACAACTTTATTATCTACAACATAGTTAATACCATAATTTAAAAAAATGTAATCAACATAAGTTTTTTTGGACCAAATAAGATGGGCACCTACTTCTTATTATCTCAACTGCAGGCAGACAATTGCTGTCATTATTTCGAGATTTTTTGTGCATTTATTGCATTTCTACCAAAAGTTAGAGATCAACGCAAAGAAACAATTAAATGGAGGAGAGACGACATTAGCAAGAATATGACTTACTTTCTTGAAACCTCTTAGCAATGAACCACTCGATTTCGAGGTGAGTAGAATGTGAAAATTTTCAAAATATATATTATCCTTTAAACTTTTGGGTGGGTTATAAAATGTGTGTAAAATGTGAGTCAAGGGTCTTAGCAATGTTGATATTCAGTGGCTTGTCCACTGATAAATTAGGTAAACCACTGATATATTTTATTTAAACAGCAGGAAATTGTGTGGGTGTAAAACAAAATCATACTTTAGAGAATTACAAATATGGCTAAAATACTTTCCAAAATATTAGAAAATTTATACCAATAACAACAGCTCATACAAGTTTTTATTCTCATACAGCCATGTCATATATTTAATATTTCTCATACGAGACACTAAACCGGCTGTTTGAGGCATTTTTTCCTAAGTTTGAGCTGTGAAAATTTATTGCCGAAGTTATAAGGAAATAATGTAATGAAAAATTTTATATTAATCGTGGATTGGTCGTTCTCATTTTTAAGCTAATCCAGAGAAAGAGGAATCGTTGATATTACATTGAAAATGTGCTTGATTTTCTCCAAAAAAAATTAGAACCTTCGATTTTTGCTTGGGATAGATTTTATATATATCTTTATCCTCAAGAGACTCAGTAAACAATACAACGATTCTCTCATCAAATATTAATATGAAAATGTTGATATTAATAAAATTTATTTATGCAAAATATTACCAACAGTGATTGGTCAGTATCTCATCGTTATCATTTTTATACCAAAATGCATGTCTTATGTAATCGTCCTTATATTATTAGTTTCAAACCTTAGGTCATTTTAGTTTTAAAAACTGAAAAATTCCAAAAGCTAATTAGCCAAAATATAGTACTTATTTTAAAACCGATCAATTTTGGTTTATCTATTTTGACTACCCTCACAAAATCGTCAATCTTTTATACCGGCTGTGACCTTGGTCGTTTTTCTACATCGATTACGTTAAACGAAAAAATTATTTTCAAACAACAGAAGAATGAATTCGTATTCTTTATTGTATAATATTGTTACTTACTCCAAGTTTTAACTAACAAACCGACGTGTGAAACCTCCACAATATACGTATTTACTGTTATAATAGATTTATATGAAATACCCACTGGATAAGATATTACTGCGATTGTATTATATTATCACGGTACTTAATCGTACAGCTTTACCAACATAAGTTTAAGATCTGGGGAATGGTAACGTTATTAGCTATTTTCTAAATAAGAGGCAAAGAACTGTTTAGAAACCAAGCGAATCTGTTACCGAATGAAATCTGCTTTTTACTTGAGGTATAAAGCGACGAAAATAAATTCCTCTCAGGGAAATTAAAATTTTTCGTATTAAAACATAATAGTTACATTAATATGTAAATACTATCAATGGTTGGCTAATATTATATTTAAATGCTCTCATACTCTATATTTTTTAAAAGAACATAGTAACAATGTAGTGATAGTTCTGAAAAAATTCTGTTGATCGATCATTGATTATATTTACGCAAAAAAATTAATCCATAAACAACCATTAGATTTACTCTTCCATTGATACCAATACTGATCTCTAATGGCAGATATGTCATTGGTTGATCTATAACAACAAAATTGTACTAATTAATACAAGAACAAAAAACATGAGATACTGAGTTTATTACTGTGAGGGGGATAATAATTGTATAGTTTGCTGAAGTTTCCAACGTTTTTAAAAGATTAAACCACTTTTATTAGTACAAAGTTTTGTATTGATGTAATGGTTTGAGAGCTGCTTCTGCTATTCGTAATCGCGATTTGTACGTAGGCATATGATTATGCCCAAAAATGATTTTTAACAATTCATAGATCAATATCTATGAAACAATTAGCTTCTAGAGCACACAGTACTTTCCATACGCAAAGTTATTAGACAAAAAAAATATATAAACATTTTTCATAAACCTTTATTTTATATTCCAATACTTGTTTTATTTCTGTTCCTAATCATGAGAAAGTAGACGGAATTAATAAAAATTACAAGAATTATGTTTAACATTACTTTTATATGATTCCAGATATGGGCAGTTGCCGGTTGATCGAACGCACTACTCTGCTAAAATAAATTTCAGGTATTATATAGTCTTTTAATTCAATATTCATTTTAATTCTAAACCCCAACGCCACGCTTGTTTGAATTCACTGATTCTTCAAGTGCCATAGATCTGTATACTTATTGGGGAAAATTGAAATATGTCCAGCTAGGAAGCATGGTCTTGCCTATAAAATGCTCTTCCATGTGCCGAAAGACAAGGATACACTATTTTTATATAAAATAAATTATCGGTATCAATGAAATCAAAATAGTCATAATTAAAATTTAAAAAATCTTTTATTGCTAAAATCGGAAAAATTGTAAAGTTTTTAATATACATAACTTTTACAATTGCTTAATTAATATTTCATTTATTTTATAGAGCTTGAAGAAAACTTGGAATCTTGTCAACCATGAAGTAGGGCGACTCGCAATTGGAACTTGCAGAATAGATTTCGCTTACAATCATAACCGAGCTCAAATTTTGTTGGTAAGTTTAAGAAAATGTTCATATATACTTTAAAAACCCCAACGCCACGCTTGTTTGATTTCACTAAATCTTCAAGTGCCATAGACATGTATACTTAATGGGGAAAATTGAAATATGTCCAGCTAGGAAGCATGGTTTTGCCTATAAAATGCTCTCCCATGTGCCGAAAGACGAGGATACAAACTATTATATCATGAAATATCGTTCTTTTTACGTTAGTTAAAATAAAATTTCAATAAAACGTAGTCTACGCTGTTTGTCCTATTTTGAAACAAACTTATTTTAAAAAGAAGTAATAGATAGTTTGTTAATATAATTTTTTAACAAATAAAAAAAATTAACTATTGAACATTAAAATTAACATATGAAGGAACTTAAAATTTATATGGTAAGTTTATAAAGTACTTTTTCATGAATATAATTGAAAATTTGCTATTCAAAAAGAACAATAAGCCTTAGAATCAGTTGACAATTTATCGTTTAAAAATTTGTTTTCTATAAATTTTTCTCAATTTTTTTCAATTTTCAATGATGACTATCTTTCGGGGCTGATACCTTTGATGTCAAACAATCCCAACGTGTACTGAAGAATATTTTAACAATACCTGAGACTAAATTTAATATATTATTTAATAATAATAAATAAATCATTCTGATTTGTATATTTTAAGGGAATTGATGCTAACACAATGATGAGATAAATTAATGACCATCAGAATTGCAAACGTCGATTGAAACAGCACCACCAAACGTATAACATCGTTCATTGTCTGAGGTAAGATTTATAATAATACTTATTTTATAAATGTTATTTTAGGAATAAATAAAGTGAAATGATGGCTATACAGACTAGAGTTTCTGAATATTTTTGAAGACAATTTTTGTACTGACAAATCCTTTCATTTCTTAAATTATATTTTATTCGGGTTCAAATATACTCAACTTTATATCTTTTTACAGGAAAGATTTTAATCTACAAAAGGATTACAGTTGCTATGAATACTATAATCATGGTAAGAATTACTTATTTAGAACTAATATTGTTGAAAATTTCGTAAGAAAAAAAATAATAAAATGATGGCTATACAGACTAGAGTTTCTGAATTTTTTTGAAGATAAATTTTTTAACTGATGAATCATAATGAAATGAGATATTTTATTTTTTAAAGGTCTTTATATAATGAATACGTTTATTGTATAATTTCAGGTCGAGCCTATTGACTGTTACTAGAGTGAAGGAAGTTATTGCCCTTTTGCAACTTCAAATGTCGATGTGAGTTTGTATTTTGTAATTTATTTTGACTCAAATAGATATTATATTGGTACAAAAATTAAACAATAGCAGTATGCTAGTAGTTAATACCAATTAATATGTTTTTACTGTTTTTGACTGTTTGAAAGGATGATATTTGAAATTTACCATCTTTCGGGGCTGAAAGCATTGATGCTAACTTCAAATCTGAAAATTTATAATAAACTCAAAGTAATTCATCAATTTTAGAGTTAAGTACTTACAGAAAAAATTATTATTATGTTACAGAACGAAAATGGTTCATGTTCCGGACTTCGCATCTTAATGGTGCTTCACGCTTCTAGGTATGTATATTTTTTTTTAAATCATGTTCTGCTTTCTTTTTTTCGTGTATTTACGTGATGAAATATTGGCTAGAGTCCTGAAATAAAAGATGACAAACTTTTTCGTTCAACCACTGAATGTTTCTATAACAATATTTTATATTATACGTTAGCTATCTTCGTGGAACTAAAATATATCTTTTTTTCTGTTCCAGGAGTTAGAAGGTTGGAAAAGAATGAAGTCATGATATAAAAACATTAATGTACAAAAAAACTTCAATAAATATAAATTGTACGTCAAAATTCTGTTCATGGTTTTATTTAATATAAATGAAAATTGGGGAGGTTTAAATAAAACATTCAAAGCAGAATAGTTAAAGGTAGCATGGAAAAAAGCTTCGACAACATTTTATTGTTTAACCGCAGATAAAGCCATATACCCTTTCACACGAAGTCGATCGTAGTTTCGTATTAACGTCGAAAATTTATAATAATTGAATGCTGTACATAAATATAAAGTCGACGATGCTGCACATATCTTTGTGTATGTACCAAAAAAGGTACAAAAATTGTCTCGAGTCTCCTTTTTTTTTATCTCCGTGACACGCTGGCTGAGTAACTTATTAATGTGTGACAGTGGCAAGCTTTTTGTTTATCTCTGTATTACATAATTATCTCCGCTTTTTATTAGAAAAATGTTTAACATACTATGAGAAACTGTATTCTGAGGTGCGGAATTTTTGTTCTGGAGAGCTTTCAAGTTTTACGAGTGAATTGCGATATATTTCATCTTTAAAGTTGATAATTAAACAACACGGCCGGAGCGGGTGGAAGGAACGATTTTGGTGTTTTTTGCGATTCTATAGCTAACTAATCTATAATTTTTCTTTTTTTTTAATTTCTTGCTTTTTTATCTTGTGAATTCAATGGGCAAGTGCTAGTGATTTTTTTCTGAGAATCTAGTAGTGTCGTTGGCAAAACATTTAAAAAGTATAATCTTGTGTGTAATGGTACTTCAATTATCGTAAAAATGTCTGCAACAAATTCTTTAATTTTCTGAACCATGATAATTACATATGTAAAAGGCAAGCACTTTATCACTAAAATATGTTTTGCCAGCGAAATCACTTTCCAAATTTTCATAAAATTGTTCACGTGAGCGCGATACACATATATTATACTCTTTCATTGCCTGTCGTTTCCGTTTGCTTTACGAAAAGTAGCTCGAATATAGCAGCGGCATAATGCAATAATTGTATTGAAATTTTCATCCGCATAATTTTATCCGCGTTTTATTTTGTTATAGTTCGAAATATTCCATGTAAGGTGATGTTGCCCGGCTGTTCACTTTATTCAATTTTTATTTTTTCGAAATCTCCACTCACCAAACGATTTGTTTTAACGGATTTTTCAGCAATATATCTCATATTAATCTCTCTTTAATTTTCTATACTTAATTATTATTTTATTTATTTATTCTTTTTAATTATTGTAGATCACAGACAACTTGTTCTTAAGTCATAAAAACAATTCAATTATCTTTCCCCGTATGTAGAAGCGCGTGTATTAAATTTATATATGTTGTATTAATTTTTTTATCTTCATTGAAGTGTATTGATTAATGTATGTATGTGCGTCGGACGTTTTGCAAGTTTACAAAGGACTTATAATGACTTTATAATTATACGCTAGTATATCGGAATCTGCATGTATCATCACGTTTGTAATCGGGAAATTGTAGCGCTGTATTATTGACGAGTTAATATAAATAAGCTGCACATTGAAAATGAAAATCATTGGACGGTCGAAGTTGTTCCTAAGATGAAGATCAAAAAACGTAACTTAGCTCGAGTTTGTATGTATGTATGTATGTATGTATGTATGCGTGTTGCTTTTATAAATCGTAGAAAGGAAATAGTTTATTATTAAAAGATCGAAATAATTTCGAAAAAGTGTTTTCAAAAATAGCTCTTATAGTCGCATTTTTTACCTTTTAAATATTTTTCTCGTTAAAAAAGCTGAAGTTTTATTTAAGAATAATTTTACACGTATATCATATAAGTATACTTTAGAATGTTGGATTTAGAAAATTAATTTGCTAAGCTTTCATTATACATCGCGCAATTTTAGCTCGAAGAGCTGTATCATTTAGGAGTACGACCGACAGCACGCACATCAGAGGGGAAATATATCTTGAACAACAAAAGGAACATGACGTCTGCAGACGGATATTCACGTTCGCAATATGTGTGTTTGTTTTCTCTTTGTTTATGTTTCTTTAGTGTGCACCCTCTATAGTTATACAATTTTATCGTCGCCTCGTGTCCCTCACGCATTTATTTTCCATATCATATGTTAGACATTTTATCAATGAAAATGTCGTCGGATAAAAATTAACAATAAAAGTTGCGTGTGCCGATGTCGATAAATGAAACACTCAAGTATATCGTATACTTTAAAATTCGATCTAACTAAAGTCATATAACTACTGTTTATCATCAACATAGCTGTACAATTTTTGTTAACCGAATGAACACAATAAAAAATAGTGTAGAAATCGACAATTTGGCGATTCTTTCAATAATAAAAGCCGATAAATTATTGTAATTTGAATGGATCTGCCTCGACGTGTAGCGACACAATATAACGCGCGGATTACTGCAATGTACATAATTATAATGCGGACTGGAATCGCGGTACTCAATACACGATCATACAACAAGTCTCTGCAATCGCTTAAATTACACTCTGTAATTTTAAATTCTTTATAATACTTTTTAACAGTATCGGTATATCATTTCTCTCTTTCGAAGTAATGTTTACATATTATAATTGTCGAAACGAAGAAATGCCGAGTTTAGCCCACCGTAATCCAAACTATATAACATATAGTGCTGCTGCTCAATCACCTGCTGCTCGACTATATATTGACTTCTCGATCGACGTATTGCTTGATCATCTATCTTGAAAGGAATAAAGAAGAAGACCGTCCAAGCGCACGGAAAGGTTATTTAATATGTCTAATAATCGTCGTAGCACATTCACGCTGCACACCGCAACTCTACAGCCCTAATTGCACATGTAGAAAATTCGTCATTTATAATATATATATGTATATGGCGTATACATCTCGTAAGCTTGCGCATGTAATGTATATACTTAATTATATACCTCGTGGGGCCAAACTCGAGATTTTTTCTTTCCGCCATATCCAGGCAACAGAGTATATGCGTCGGTATTATTATAAATGTCTGCTCTATATACGCGTTACACGTTCCTTGCGACTGTCGAGTTCGTTATTAAGTGCTCTATTATATTATATGGCCACGTCATTTTGCGGACTTTGAAGCAGTTTTGGGACGAAAATCGAAATTGCAATATTACTTTTTTATACGATGAAATCTTGGCGAAGGCAATGAATATAGACTGTCTATACCCGAAATGAACGGTGAATTATCAAGCCGACTCCCAATTCTGCGCCAAACTCCTCGAATTGAAAAAGTTTTGATCGAGTGAATCGCAGCGGCATCGCATTAGAATTGTTTTCTTGTCTGTCGATTATTTCCTCGTTAATTATATATTCCTGCGTGTATATTTGCATTTGTATATATAGAGAGAGATTCTTGATGCTGCACGTATCTATATATATATATCATATAAGGTCCGTCGGCGCATTCGGGAAGAAAGTCCGATCTTCTTCCCGATTTCGATGCGGCTCTTCCTCCCATCGTCTCTATAGACAACATAGTCGCCGAGAGGAAAAGCCCGAGCGCGTTGAACACATTGCGGGGTGAGAGTGTTTTTTTGTGTCGATATATAACGTCTCGTCTTTAATTTTTTATGTATAATAATAAGTAATGTATAAGCGCGTAGTCTCGCAGCGGGAAAAATTCGAAGGTACGTACGTCACACTGAGAAGAAGTGTATCTTACTTGGATTTTCATCAGGCAGCACGAGCGGTACGCATAGTACAATTTATTTGTTTATTAATTTTTGTGTATGCCGGGATAGTATGTTTTTATTGTATTTTAATAGTTATTCGGGGGCTATAAATGATACACTGTATAATTTACGATCACATCCAGTATATAACTATAGTAATTTGCTGCCTTAAAGTGAAGCTTCGCTTTTTCCGAGATTAATAGCTGGCGTCTAATGCTTTATGCGCTTACTATGCATACAACTCCTAGTGCCCCTATATGTATAATGTAGAACGTTGTATTCTTTATATTTATGTACATGTTGTATATCTTATTGCTTTTCGAAAAAATATGTCACGGCTCAAAAGTTATATAATATTATATTATACGCAACAAGACTTATCGTATCGCAAAACACACGGTATATAGAAATAAGAGAAAAAAAAGTCGGAAATATGTTGCAGTGAATAGAGGGTATAATTATAGCATGTATAAGCGAACGAAAGAGTAAAACACAAACGATAAGGTCGTGCGGCGTAATACAAAAACGGCTTTTCTCACACTGTGCTCGTGTATAATATCAAACTCGGCGTAGTTGTGTTATTTATGGATTTTTCCAGCTTTTCATAAAAAATCAGCCCAAAACGAGAAGAAGCCAGCCCGCGCAAACGATTGCTTCGTTACGTAATATTCGACTCCGTATATATATGTACACGTCTCGTACAAAAATTTACGAATCCTCCCCCTACAGCCGGTCATTCTTATAATATTATCTTACAGCGCCAATATATAATACTCGCGACACCACCTATATATATCTGCACCAAGTGTTTTGTTTTTGCATATAATACGAATGTACGTCTCCTCCTCAGTGCGAGAAATACTTTTCCGCTATTTTAACTGTCGCATGCTTGCCATTCAGATTCGTCGTTGTCGTGCCATCAGCGTTACATGGATATACATTATATACCAAGCGCGCGAAACGTTCTCCAAAGTCACTCGTTTATATTTTTATTTTTTTAGAATATGTAATGTGTGTCAGTGTGTGTATGTGTGCACCGTATCCAGTAGTAGTAGTAATAGTATAGCAGTAGTAGTAAGTCGAGCGGAGCGACACGTCGTCGTCCGGTCGTCGACGTCGGTTCTCAAGCTGATGTATCGTGCTATATATATAGCCGATCGCGGAGAACCATGATATACGTCGATGTGTGTACGTGGTCGACAGGAGAACGCGGATTTAGCGCGGCCTCCACGAGACATCCTTCAAGCCCTGGTAGCGACGCTTCAAACTGCCGCCGTCGGACCAGGGTGCGTTGAGATACTCGTCGTCATCGTCTTGCTCAAGCTTCTGTAAAAGGATAATAGACACGTTTAGTGTGAAGTTAAGGTTTTATTGGCGTTGTTGAGGGTGTGTAATATAGGTGCCGAGCGATTGTCACTGGGGAGCTGTCTTATTTGACTGTAATGAGGTGGTGTAAATTTTGAATATAATTATACTATTTTATAATACACAATAAAGTTGCGCAGCAACGTTTTCTTTACGCTTATTAGCTGAGATTTACAAGGACAGCACATTTTGCGCTTCTCCTCTGACTATATATATAACTCGGACATCTCACGTTCCACGCGCATCCGGCTATGCATAGAATTTCAGCTTTGAGCTTGCGCAAGCTCTGCATAGGAAAATCTCAACTCCCCGCAATAAATTATTCAACCAAGAAACTTCACACCGCGCGTTACATCGAAAACAGAAAATCCGGTTCCGAACACTCGGAGAAAAACTGTTCAGCATCCAGTCAATGCAAATATCCGTTAACCCACTTTTCCAACAATATCACGCTCAAAAATTCCACTCCCCGAGCGAGACATCAAACTAACTGCTCGAGTGGCCTCTCGGGTCACGTCTATCTCTCAGTTTTGCATCAAAAGTTGCTCTGTCTCTCTCCTGACGTACTGCGCTCTTTAATCATCGCGGAGAGTTAATTAAATCGCTCGGATATGTGTGCGCGGGAGAATCTATTATATGCCGGAATTTCCACGTCGCAATAAGACGGGCGTGACAACTCGATCTGGCGCAGGAAGTCGCGAAAGTTCGAGCTTTCTGACGCGTAATGCGGAGGAGGGGTACATTGTTTGAGGCGGGAAATTCAGTTTGGAGATGTGGTATCTGTTTGAAGAGACGCGTCGTCGAGTGGAAACTAGCGATAGCGAGCGGGTTTCGTTTTTTTTTTCGTAGAGAAAATCTGCTGTCGTGCTTTTTAATAGTAGAGCTTGCGGCTAGCTCGAGTCTCTTTATATACGGCTAGATAATCACGTTGACATAAAAACACTTCAGTTTTCCGAAGATATCCCATAGGTTATAACTTGAATTTGGCAGAGCCTATAGTCTCAACATCAATTCGACTGAACAAGCTGTATATCGGCCGCAGCGTGACGTTATACATGTACCGCAGTCTGCTCTCTTAATTCGCTCGATTTAAGCTCTGCAGTGTGTATTGCACTTCTGTGTACTGCAGTTTTCGGAGCTAAACTGCCCAGGCTAAGTTGCGGGGCTGAAATTTATATATGAGCTTGCGGGCTGAAAGTCCGATTAACCTCGTTCCGCGACTGATTTGTTTTTTTTATGTATATGCGCTCAATGATATAAGAAACATATACGGTTGAACGTGAAATTGGATTATAGTTTTTCATACTAATTTCATTTCCGTTGATGAGCAACATAATTTTCCACACACTTGTGAGCAGCGCCAGACACATTGTCGCGCACGTGGCGGCGAATAATTGACATGTGTACACATGAATACTGTAACATCCCTGTGCACAATCTTGCACTGGGGTATATGGTTGTATTGTGTGTAGATGTACGTGTATCAAGGCGACAGGGTATATATATTGCGCCAGCTTGGGTTTACTGGTGCTTAGCTGTCTTTATAATGCGGAAGTTGACGAGGAATACCTATATGTGTTATTCGTACGACAGATGTGGTAAACGATGAATAAGTACCTTAATTAATAGTTCAAGAGTGTAGACAGTCGAGAATGTCTACAGAATGGATTGTATGAAAGGTTGATCTTATACGCTTTTTAAAATAATAATAACTTGCTTATAACTAAAATAATAAAAACTAAATCAATCATTTTAAAAAGTTTAAAGTTCAATGTTTAAATATACTGCCGAATGACATTCAAATAATACGCAATATCACATAATTCAGATGCCATTTGTTGGCTATGTGTTTTAATATACGAACTTTGTAGTATGGTAAGGGAGAGAAAATATATTTCGTCATCTTTTATCGTAATATTCTATTATAATTTATAACGATATGCGAGGAAAATGGAAATAATTAAGGACATTATATTACAGAACATTTATAACAATGATATTTTAAATGCTTCCGATACTCGATTCAAATCTCCCGCCGACTACAGCAGACGCCATGTAAAAGGAGGGGAGAGTGGATCGTTGGCGAATACGCCCACTTCGAAGAGGACAGCTGATCCCATTGGTAGTGGGGGCAACACCGTCGATCCTCTACCTATACATGAACACGAAGCTGCGGTCGGCAGGGACGTCAGGGGAGAATATCACTAGTACGAGTCCGCCGGTCGCGCAGTAACGTCGTGTTTTAAGCTCGATATATCTTGCCAGTATATTTTCGGAAATAATAGACATATAAGTGTGAGGAGGTTATGTGAAGCTACTGTTGAACCTAAAAGGCTCTATACTTTATTTTCGCCTGGTAAGTAAGCATTCTTGGAAACAACATTTTTAGGTTAGTTTCTTATCGCGTTGCATGATGAGCAATATTCAAGGAATATACCTGTGTTTTGATATGCCGACAATTAAGGACGGATGTATCTACCTGTCGTACATAACTAACGCATACGCATTAACGCGTATTTTATTCATTGATTATCAATTTTGTAAATCGTGTAAAGTTCGAATGCTTTTTAAAAAATTCAGTATTTAAAAATTATACATATTGTAAGTATCCACTTCAGTTCTTGTGCGTCGGGAACGCAGAGTTTTTACGCGGAAACATCGCAGGTACGTCGGGGTTACCTGCGCTTCGACGGGGACAGCTGATGCTCGCCCAAGTGGGGGCGCGTTACTAACGATTTGCTTCTACCTTGGCGAAGCCGAAGGTCGGCAAGGAAGAAATCATTCGTCTGATGAGTGGTGGATTATCTTTTATTAGGCGTTATTTGTTCTTCTTTAATATGGCATATATGTGGACAATATATTATAGGGAAGAGTTGACACGATAAAAATTTATAATTTAATGCGTTTCTTAAATCACTTTTTGTGGCATTAGTAGAACAAGTTTAGTTAAATCCAACATTTACAACAAAATATTTATCGAGTCAACGTAAATGAAATTTTATGTACCATAATTATTTATGTGGTGACTTTGCATTACTTAACTCATTCGTCTTATAAATTTTAAATTATTATATATTATTCATACGCGTAAAATAATAAAATACTGAAAATGTTAATAATTTGAAGGTTTCACCGCTGGTAACTTACCATGGCAACGCCAACGAATGGAAATGGAAATCTAATAGATGAATTTGAAGAATCTTTTCAACAATGCTTGAGCTTATTCATCAAAGAAGATGGACTTGAGAAAAACGGAGTCAGTTCGCCCGTAGACAAAGACGAAACAAAATTAGAAGTTGATCAAGCAACTTTGAGATTCATAGACTTTGCTCGTCAAGTTGAAGCATTTTTTCTCCAAAAACGATTTCTCTTATCGGCTCTCAAACCCGAGCTCGTAATCAAAGAAGAGGTACAAGACTTGAAAAACGAACTCGTACGCAAAGATGATTTAATGAAAAAATATTACGAGAAAATACAAATCTGGCAAAAATTACTCGCTGAAATGCATGGCGGGGTACAGCGAAATGGGCTTACCAACGCTAATCAAGGAATTCAGCCACAAGTAACGGCTAACGGAAGTAACAATACAGCTCAACAACAACTGCTACAGCAACAGCGTATGCAGCAACAGCATCAACAACAGACGTTACTCCTGCAGCAACGACAACTTCAGCAGCAGGTTCAATCGCGTCAACAGCAGGCTCAGCAGGGAACTAGCGGTGCTGTAAACCCTACAAATATTCAAGGGGCTGGAGTTTCGGTTGGACCCCAAAACGTGTTAATAAATCAACCAAATGCTGCAAGACCTACAGGCTTCCCGGTCGGAGTAAATAACAGCGCACTTCAAGGACCGTTGGCTTTTCTTGAAAAAACGACGAGCAATATAGGTATGCCTGAAAGGCGAAGTTGACGCGGAAGAGGGAGGGGGCGCGGTAGGGGCCGTGGAAGAGGTCGAGGCAGAGGTGCAGGAGGAAATTTGTCCCCTCCATCACCTATGCTCGATCCAGCGGATCCCTTATCTTACACTGCAGCAGCGTCTCTTCCCTCTCAACAACAATGAAAATTATTCCTTATGATTAATTTTTATATTTCTCACTTGTACTGATATAGTTGTAATGATACCTTTGATAGCTTCAATAAGTAATGCAAGAAAACTGTTAAATGAATTTTAATTTATTATTCCTGTTTTCGAGTAGTTTTCTTTGATTGGTAAAAAGAATATTTGGAACATCTATCTATATTGATCTAAATTAATTTTACATTTGCTTTTATTGTCTGTCTCTTTAGTATTTAAGATTCAATTCCGAGTTATATTTTATTTTTGTTTTTCATTATTTAAATTGAATTAAAGTAGCTATAAAAAATTGTGCTCTCAAACCAAGAAGCTAATTTTTGCGCAAGATAGATGAAATGATAAATTTAATCTATATTTGCTCTAGAGAAAATTGTGTTTCTCTGACTAGTTGAGTTTTGTACATCTTTCTGACATATGAATAGTAAGTACTTCGACGAATTTTGCTAGTGTTAACATGTGTACTATAAGATTGGCTTTGTATTATATTTTACTTTACGTATTATGTCACGTTAAATGTATTTCTTAACTGTAAGAATTAATACAAATAATTTTATAATTTACTTCGAAATAGAATAGATTCTTATAAAAAAAATTGAAAATCTAAGCTTATTTTTATTCGAATTTCGCAACTACGATTCATATTCATTTTTGCACTTTGAAGAGCATTCCCTTCAACAGATTCACACTCACGTACTCATAAGCAACACAGCAAAGCAAACCGATAAAAAAAAAAATAATATCCATCAATCCTCGAAAAAAGCAACTCCCATAAAATCCCTCCTCTAAACTACCCATCAAAAAGTAAAATTAGTCTTCCTCCTCACTCAACTCCTGAAAACACAAGCGCCTCGACTCCTGCAGCTTTTACGACGTCGCTGCTGCTGCCATCACCCCCTCCAGCATGTAGAGGGTCGACGGCGACTGAAATCGATGCTTGTGCAGCCGCAGGAAGGAGGGAGATTTAATTGCATGGGGTTATTATTCGCGGCGATGTATGGGTGCGGAGAGGTTAATGCCTGAACGTCGATTATGACGAGCCGTGAGAGAATTCGATGACGTGGAAAAATGCGGCTTCGATCGAATTCTGCTGCCTCTTACACAGTAAAATCGAGGTACAGTGCGGTATTGTTAAAATAATAAAACTAAATAATTCTACCTTAGTCTCCGCGAACATAAATTCAATCCGATCGACGTAATTGAAGAACGTATCGAGGACGTATATATACCCGAGACTGCCAAGCTCGCTGAGCGAGAATCGTAAAGCGCAGGATTGAATCCCCTTCGGAAATTCAGAATAGGTATATCGAGATTCGCGCAAATATTCAAAAGACTTATCCCGTTGAAAAGAAGATCTCTCTCTCTCTCTCACCAAGCCTTGTATCCGCTTTCCCATTCGATCATGTGCAGAAAAGGATAAAAGCTCAGCCGTGTAGAACAAAAAAGCTCCGCTCGGAATTGATGAGTTCGCGCTCGGGGAGAATGAACGAAATGGAATAAGAAAGGAGTTTTCTAGGTGGGATAAAATGAGACTTGTTTAGAGATGGAATTGCTTCTGCGAATTTCACGAGTTTGAATGTATGATTCACGCTTGAATCTCTTGATCCTAATCAAAAAAGCTCGCCGAACATCTGTCTACGAACACTCGACTTACACACTGCGCCAGTTGCGGTCGCATTGTCGAGAGATTCATTGCAGCGACGCTTGTATACTACTGCGTAAATGCAAAATAGAGGAGGAGAGGTCTCAATCATATATATATATATATATATATATATATATATATATATATATATATATATATATATATATATATATATATATATATATATATATATATACCCTCGGCTTTAATTATGCTTACGCGGTTTGTATTGCCACTTGATTCGCGTATGATATTGAATCTTGATTTTGTTACAGCCCATTTAATTACACAGTGCTATCGATGTAACGTATATATATATATATAATATGTATATGCACAGCGCAAGCTCATTAAAAAAATGGTCGCATGGGGTCTTTGAAATCCGCACGAAGCACGACGCCGGAATTCTCGGAAACAAGGCAATTAACTTGTTCTCCGCGAAGTAGCGGAAAGTGGAGCGCCGCGCATTATATACTCTCCGCCGTTATATGTGACATAACGTCGATTTTCACGCATCAAGGTGCACCGTGGATGAACAAGCTTTAAAGCTGCCGCCGCTGCGCTGTTTAGCCGAAGCTGTCGAATCGATGCGGTATAGTTCGCGTGACGATCGCTTTATTTTTTTCCCCCTCATTAAATCTTTTTTTCTTCGTAGAACACGCATATACACTTGGGCCAAGCCGTGTGTATAGTCGAGTGAGCTTGCGATATTGCGCAGAATCATGCTCTATACGAGAAGGAGGATAAAGCTCGGGTATATAATCTCCTGATAAATCCAGACGAACCTAATCATCGAACCCTTCGGGCATTGACGCGTCCAAAAATAGAACAAAAAAGCATGACCCTCTTAACCTGATAAACACACATCGAGCAAGTGTATAAAAGCTCCGCCGTGTATTGACGGACGTGTGCGAACTAACTCGGACTAGCCGAGCAAGTAGGTTTCGCGCTCGAGTTTGCGCGAGAGTAATTCCTGTGTTTTTTGTTCGCGCAGAGTTTTCATGCCACGAAAGCTTTTTTTCTCTGCGGCTGTACTTCGCAGCGGAAATTGCGAGCTTACGATGCGAATTTCGTATTTTCGAGTTTAACAAGTACACGAGCTTTGTACAAGATTTTAGCCAAATTGATATGAGAGAATCTGTATTTTATTACCTGCGGGAAGTAAGTATACGCTGCATAATTAAGTACCCATACTAACCTCACGGACACAGCTCGCTCGGCCGTAAAAAATCAATAAACCCCCGCGCGCAGCGAACAAAAACCATGAAACCTGTATACCATCTCTATTCGAACGAAAATCCCCTTCGGCGTCATGCAGTCTCGCTTTGGCTCGTAAACGACGAAAGACACTTAGACGACAGCGTTGATGCGTGAGATTCGACGAGGCCTCGATAACGAGAGCCGCGTGAACTGGGAAAGAACGAGGTCTATTATTATTTTTGCCGGCGACATCGGATATTGCGAGGATGGATGATTTGCGTTAGGGGTTATTGCCGACAGAGAGATATGGAGCTGAGTGTTGGGGATAAGGAAGATTGAGAGCTGAGCTTTTCGTGTATTATCGATTTTCCCGCGGCTGGTGCTTGATAATCAAGCGATTGGAGAGGATGATCTGGTGCTTGGCGTAATTAAGGCTTGTTTGAAGAATAATGTAGTGCTGATTTTCGTGGATGGCAGGCTATACGGCAGCCGCAAAGCAAGTAGTTTCTCGATGAACTTTTGGTAAATTCGTTCAACGATATATATATATTCACTGGCTCGAGATAATAAAAAGCTCTGAAAATGACATTTGGCCGGCCTATACCTGGTATTATCCGAGCTTTTCACGGCTTCCGGTCAGTCTAGCGAGGATTTTTCCTCGCCTCAAAGATGCTTCGGCTTATGTCTATTGTTCGACTGTGGTTCACGCGTTGACGGAAGTCATTATGCTGAATCTATTTGAATTTTGAATAATTTGTTTACGCGTTGATACACTTTAATCGAGTTGTTTATATGGAAAGTGTTTACACATATAGGGTCACATACGATGTCGAGTTGCTTTTATATAATAGCCGAGGCTATGTAGCTGAAAATTGTAAGGGTTAATGGCCGCTTGAAAGCCGAAAGCTCGACGGAGCGGAACGAAAGAAATAGAGAGATACTTTGACCCTTTGCTCGGTGCTCTGGCCATTTGAGCGATGAAACAAGTTAGTTCGAAATTTATCCCGGACGTATCGGAGCGTGTGACAGTTTCGTAAAATGACGTTAAAACGTTTTTATTGTCTCGTTTTTGCTGAGTTATGCTGGGGAATACAAAAAAGCTCTCCATTTCTCTGTCGAACTTTTCGAGTGCAGTATATAGAGCGTAATGGCTTTCGGGGTATCATCGTGAGCGTTATATACGTAAAAATGAGCTGAACAAATATTTACGCTCTCCCCTTAAAATTGAATCAACTTATACACTAAATCAACTACCAAACGAAACCCTTGAAAAGCTTGCATCCAAAGATCTCTCGGGCCAAGACCAAAATAATATAAAAACACAGAAACTACAAGCTTCGCTCATGCAATCTCACCCGTGAACGGAGTAACAGTCGAGGCTCTCCCGGCTGATGTCGTCAGCCATGGCGACTTTGAACTGGTGTCCGAAACTGGCGAGATCCTCGCGGAAAGCTTCGCTTCCGGGGGTGATGGCACCGGAGGCCGGTGGCAACGGTGTCCCGTCGTTACCGGCCTCCATGTCGGTTCCCTCCTCGCCCTGGCCGCCGTTTTCCTCGGCGCCGACGAGCGCCACCTCGTCTTCGTTGTAGATCTTGAAGTAGGCGATGGTGAGGTAGATCACCGAGATTATGAAAGACGGTATCGGGATGGCCATCGCGTAGACGAGGTTCATGTACACCTGTTTTTTTTATTCGTTCAGGTCAGTCGAGTGTGTGAAAGAATGTTTGGAAATTTACGTTGTTATTCGTTTCTTTGTAACGGATTTAATGATAAACCTATATTCGATTCTAAGAGGCAATACGATGTTCCCATTTTCAACGTAAAAAAGCTACAGTAAACGTTCAACAAAAATCGAACTCCCAACTATCCAGCCAAAAAGTAATCCGCAGCTGTGCATCCGCTTCATCAGTCGCGATTCGATTTCTCACACAGAGCTCAACATCTCGCGCGACGGTCTCGTAGGAAATAAAAAAATGACGCGATAAAAATCGTGACCACGGTTCGAAATCAGCTCTGCTCATTTTCCCTCCGAAAAGCCGATAAACGGATTACGATCAGACGATGATACGCGACACAGTCTACCGCGGATTGAATTTCTTTCTTCGTCGGAAATTTTCGCGATCGTTCTATACGTGTTTCGTCGTATCGTCGTTTGGGATTTTCGAGTCCTCATACACGGCTTAAACGAAATAAAAATAGGGCAGAGCTGTAATATACTTGGCAGCGCACAGGAAATCATTATTTCGTTTCGAAAACAGAGAGTCTCTAGGATTTTAACGAGACGAGCTTCTTGCTTCCCCGCAATTGATGTCGGTTCTAAAATTTGGATGTTGCTCGTATACACGCGTTGTATAACAAGCAAAGACGACACGAAATTAAATAAAAATCGTTCTAACCTGCCACATGTCGAGGTCGCTGATGACTATTCCAGGATCGACTTTCGAGTAGTAACAGCTAAAGTTCTGTCCCAAAGTGGCGTACTGCCTGATGAAAATGGTGCAGTTGAGCATCGGTGGGTAGCCACAGCCCTTGACGTTCGGGAACAGCTTCGCCCCCGTAAAGTACCACTCGGAGTCGTTTCCCATGAGACCTGAGGATTGAAGCCAGAAAAAAAATCGCGGCCGCTCTCATTTTTCAACCCTCATCGCCCCTCCCAGCTCGACGCGCGTGTTTGTTGACGCAAAATAAAAAAAAATTAATTTTCCTTTCCCCGCACTGGGGGTGTACCTGTGGGAAAGGGTTTGAACAGTCCGTCCTCGTCGTCGTCGTTGAGCTCGTCGTCGTCGAGGTCCTCGATGTAGTCGTACTCCCTGAGCGATCGCTCCAGTCGTGGCTTTTTACCGATGGCCTCGTCCTTCCCGACACCCCCCGCCTCGTCCGTCTCTTCCGACGCGTTCACTGGCAGCTTGTAGTTCACGCGTATTTGCGTGCACTCGAACAACTCCTTCGTGCAACCTTCCCTACACGACGTCCAGGAGCAGTTGCTCGTACCTATACGTTCGTGGAATGATCGACAGGGGGTCAGTTGACTCGCCGACTTTGTTTCTTTATTCTCGCGTCGCTCTTTTACCATTGTTTTATGTAAGTTTCTATGTACAACGATTTTTTTATGCATCTTGAACGTATAGGTATGTTTAATCGTAAAGTACTGTCGCATAAAAGAAGTTGCGCAGCAACAAAAGGCGGCCGAAGGAAAAATCCATCGAATCCCTATAAAACCCCTGGAATACAATCGTAAAAGAGCGACCCCCAAGGAGATAATACAGCACATCGAGGATCAAAGGCTTCACCGCAGTTTCTCCACGAGAGATGGAGAGAGAGAGAAAGGGCGAAAAAAGCTCTGTTCTCTCGCTCTCGGTCTCTCTTCCGCGAGCAAACATTCCGGAAGCGGGAAAACGTGGCTGTATATAAAGTGAGAGAGGCGCACATATAGACAGGCACACATACACACAAGAGAGACACTGAAGAGGATGCGATTTTGCGGAAAGTTGGAGGACGCGCGAAATTGCGGCGTTTTGTGCACTCGTGAGTTGTTCGTCTTCGACGACGAAGCAGCACTTGAATGAGACAGATGGGGAGAGAAGTTGGAACCGAAATTGTCTTTCTTTATTCCTGCGCTCGTTGTTGATTTGTGTACGTACGTCGAAAGCTTCGTTTGGCTTATTGACTATGTCGACGGTTGTATGAATTGTACGAAAGTTCATTATTTAATTTACGATTCAGCCGGAAAATACCATAAATAATACCTAATCATTAATTTCGAGTCAACTCGAAACACCTCGATCGCACGTGGAATCTATAATCAAGCTCGAAAAGACGAACGATCGTCTCGTAACGCCGTGTCTCCTCGAGATTTCCGATTAACGAAGCTGTCGCGCAAGCTACTATACGCTCGGGATTAAGGGCCACTTACGCCCGGGTTTAGCGTTAATGCACACTCGCGTATATCGTCGCGCGTCATTATTTTCCAGGGCTTGCTGTCCCGTGAATCATTTTAATAATCTCTCTCGGGAGCTGGGAATATCGGATTCGTGAATACAGGAGGGTCAGGCTTGCCCCATACGCGTGGGAGGCAAGAATGGAAAGAAAATGCGAGCTTGATGCGGACGAAGAATTTTTATGGGGGGCAGAGGGGAGAGAAGAGCTTGATTTTATTTATGCATGTCTGCGTGTGTGTATAGCTTTGTTTTACGACGATTGGACATTTAGTGGTTTAGGGAGAATTGCAGGTCGATTCTTTGGAGTGTGCATTGTGTGTATAAAATTGTATAATTAATGCAAACGATTATTTATTCAGCTTTAAATGATTCGCAGAAATACAATTTTATATTCGTAATTGAGCTGCCCAGCTTGTTTCTCATGTATATGCAATGCAAGGTCCTTTTTAAATTTATTCAATAATGTACTGTTAAATAAATTTTCACGAAACAGAACAACGCTCCACATTATTATATAGAAATCTCCGAGAAATCAATCCAATTACCTCTAATGGACTTAATTAAAAGGAGCAGCTCCGCCACGTACACGGCACAATCGCAAGACGTATAAACGACGAAGGAGAATAAGAGGGAGAGAGGGAAAAAGAAGGAAAATCGCTCCTGATATGGCGCGTCGAACTACGCGCAGTGGCAGCCTCGCTGGAAATCAATAAAAATAAGAGGGAACCGAATGAGCTCTCTCTTTCCACGTGTATAATACTTCCGCGTGCACTACAGGATTTCCAATGCTGTAACGGCTCGGTTTAATAAATTTGATTTTCCGCGGACAATCGATGGCGACGCTTTTAT
Source organism: Muscidifurax raptorellus (assembly GCA_020010945.3). Classification (NCBI taxonomy): domain Eukaryota; kingdom Metazoa; phylum Arthropoda; class Insecta; order Hymenoptera; family Pteromalidae; genus Muscidifurax; species Muscidifurax raptorellus. The sequence goes on along the minus strand of CM052079.1, from coordinate 6,903,270 downwards.
ACGTAATATACTCGTATGCGTATAAAATCTGTCAAGTCGCGTATATGTGTTCATCGATTTTTCACATTAGAAACAAATAGCGAATGCAGCTTTATTATTCGAGGAGACGTGTGTCGCGCCTATACAATCAACTGGTAAATTATATAGCGGCTTACATGGGCGGCTCTTGACCTACTGACATAAGTTGCTGGAATTTTACGATTTTTCGCCGCACGGAAGGAAGCTATTAAAATTTATTTTTATTCCTATATATACCCGCGCGCGCGCTTTTGTCATTTAAGCTTGCTGCTGTGTGTAACCGACCTATGGCGTAACGTTTCAATTAAAATGGTGTACACAAATTAATTTAAAATCGACTGAATGCGTATACGTAAAAAAGCTCGGGAATAATTGAAACCGTCCCAAGCGCGATAATATTTTACAATTTCAAGGCGATGAATCATCCCGTGAAACGTCAGGAGAATGTGAAATAATCTTTGTTTAAGTCTAGTACCCATGAATTTCATCTCATCCCTTTCTTTCCTCATATATTCCATCGCGCGCGAGAACGAAATAGCGGAATTGATTTTGTAGAAATTTCTATATATAGTGTAACGACTTTTTTTACCTCCGAGCAAAGTACCTTTAATGTTTTATTACACATACAAAGCCGCGTGAATTTTTCTCTGTATCTCAATAGTAGGCTAACGAACTAATGCACAGGACTTTGTGATTCAAAGTTTCGGTGAATAAAGACGATTTCTTTTTTACCGCGATTTGCCTTTTAATTTCGTTGATCAAAAGAACGACTCGAGCTTGATACGTATGTATAGATCACGCGACCTTATACTTGACCCAGATACCAGCTTACGCCAAATTCGGCGCTAGATTGTCATGTACACTGCTTGTTCGATTTGAGAAATTTCTCTCTCTGTCTGTATATAATACTGCATTATTTTGAGCTTCTCACTTCGCATATATACCGTGTATTATCCTTGAGTTATTATTATTTTTTTAATTTCTCTACTAAAACTTTATAACAACTGAATGCATTTTTAATTTCCTTTTCTGCGGAAACACTCGTTCGCTAGTCAGGCAAAGAAATTCGATAAATATTAAGTGAAGTGCGCGGATGTAGGTTATCGCGAAGAGCCGTGCTTCTAACATAGAACGAGAATAAATAAACTCACGCCCGCATCTATGCCAAAATAACTCGACACTCAAAAGCCGCAAACGGATATAATACCGATCCGCAGATCTTTTAATAGATCGAGCTCAAATTAAAAGAGTCACGTGTCCGGGTTCACCTACTTTTAAAATAAATTTTCCACCCTCGCTACGGCTGTCCATTTGTATAAAGAGACGACTCTTGCGAGAGCATTTCGCGAACTGATCAAAGCGCGAGTCTCGAGGGTCGAAACTTGCTTGAGAGAATCGCTGGCTATTGTTGTGTAGGAGGGTCGTAATCGATGATTTGAGCGGCTTTTTGACGCCTGTGCACTCGATATAGTTCGTGTAATACTGGACGATGGTAAGTGATTAATCGGACGTCGGTTATCGTAAAGCTGTGTGGAAGATTTCACGAAATTTCAGTATTATAAGATAGCGCGAGATACTTTAATGCGCATGTAACGTGTATTTTAATTTTAAAATGCGAGAGTGACGATGATTGGGAATACTCGTCGACGGCCATTATCTAAATAGAGTTCGAAACAGTAGTCATAATAGACAGGTCTGTATATCGAATGTATACGAAACGGTTCAATATATGCAATAGTCAATAATCAATAAGCCAACGTCTATAAGCTTTACGCTCGTCAATTTTCTAGCGAGTTTGCAATATAATATCGAAAATGCATTCCAATTCTTCTTATACATACGCGTCTCAGTGAACCACTGCGAAATTTCAGCAGTCGATCGAATCCGATGATTGCAAAAACATTTTCGAATTGAGCAGCTTTCCCTATACTCTGCGGCTCGACTTGTAGAATCGGGGTCAGTAATTGGAGGACTAAGATTACATCGAGAGGATCAGAAGCTTCGCTCTGATATAGGACACTCGATGCGGCGTTTTATCGCGGGTGAGATATGGAAAGGAAGAATGAGCAGAGGTGCGAGAGATACAGAGAAATACATGAAATGCAAGCAGTCGTGACATCGAGGCATCGAGTGCGCTATTTTACTAAATAATTCTATTCCCGTCGTAGCGCTTTCGCGTGTAAATATTTCCCGGAGAGTTAAGCCAAAAACTCGAAACTTTCAAACACTTACCGCAACTTCGATGTATAAGAAGTGCGCTAGATATTACTCATCGAATAATCCAATTTCGGCTTACAGCCTTGCCAAGAGCTTTTATACTCTATGAAAAAAAAAACGCGGTATTCACCAACATACACGAAACTCGAATCTAGAAAAAATGGCAGTATAGCGCACTATCAGCCTGTCCCATGGAGCTCGAGCCAAGTGTGACACACCGAGAGAAAGTGGATGGAAGGACGGGGGTTGAGTTTGAAAAGAGTAAAGGAGGTCTTGGCGCGCAGAGTATCGGCGGAGACGATCGACCTTGGGAAGCGCGAATTTTCTCAAAGATCACTTGCACACACGACATCGGGCGAACGAGAGAACACGTGCGGTGTATGGCGCGATCGCGTGTGAGCAAAATCTTCGAGGTGTATCGATAATTCGATTTGATTCTGTGACACTTGTAATCGTTGGGACTGTCGATCCTTGAGCTTGATTCGCTACGCGTGATTGAGGTTGATTTTTTTTTTAATTTTCAAGGACACGAGAAACGTATAAAAAGTTGTAAGTTTGCATTCGTCATCGAATTTGCGTTAATTTTTTTGAGCTAGCATGCTAAATTTACCTTGGCGCTCGATTGCGCAAGCCATTTATAACGCAATCGAATTTAGTTTCGAATTAATCTTGTGACTTATATAACTATATTAGATTCAGCATCTCGTTATCAAGTTGTGAGTCTTTTCGCGCAAACTCGAGGTGGAACATTCATTATGGGAGTTTTATTGTATGTTTATAAAGTATATATAAAAGTGGATATTAAGGCCACTTAATGTCGCGCTCGAGTGACTTGACTTTGGTTATACTGTGCCGAGAGTAATTTGAATTTTAAAAAGTACCCAGCACAGATGTTGAGGCTGATGCAAGCTTACTTTCTATATATTATATTCATCGACATTGATTGTTGGGTGAAGTTATATACACATTTGTTTACTTTATTGATTTTGAATTAAATTATATATAGGGGAGGTAAATATAGCAAGTTTGAGGCGATGATAACAAACATTAAAATAATAATTTGCCCCGTCGTAACTTGTTGAAAATGAGTTAATCGCGTTAATTAAAAGTTCTAGATAATTACGATGAAAAGTTTAAACTAGCCGTTTGCATATCTGTATACAGCCATCTGCCTTTTAATACCGCGAGTTTTCACGAAAATATTTCAGGCGGATCATGTTCAGTTCTAGTGTTATAGAATGATTTTGCCCACACGCATGTAGGGAAACACACAAATGTGAATGACATCCACAGTTCATAAAAATAGATAGCGAATTTTTCGTTGTAACTAATTATATTATAACTTTGATTTACTTGCTTGTTTTATGAATTTTTAGAATTAATGTAACTATAATATCGTAAATCATATTCAGTTTTTTGATAAAATAATTAACGACAACAAAAGCATTTCAAATTAAAAATGGGGTTAGTGTATCAAGCAAACAACAATTATGGAGTTGTTGAAAAGACGTAGAAGAACAACATCAACACATCGAACAAAAACACCAAAAGAATAACACTGACTTATGCTTGAATTATAAATTGATGGATAAATTGAAAAAAAATGCATTAATCATGCACTTATTAATAATTAAAAGCTCAACTATGAATAGTCCATACTCAAACAAACTTTGCTCAACGTCACAATGAAATAAATAGAGCTTGGTCATTGCCATTTTCAAACTTAACCATCAATTTTTAACGCACAGCCATTGATCTACCGTACGCAGAAAATCCAGTGACGCTACGAAATAGCGTCACATTTCGTACAATTTTCTTACGTACAGTGAACTCTCTGAATCCAGTGAAACCAGACTCACTCGCAAGCAAGAAAAGACAAGGAAACAGAAAAAACACACAAAAATTTGAGCAGACAAGAAGAACGATATGACGTAGAAGAAGAAGAAGAAAAAGAAGAAGAGTCTAGCGTCACCTCTCCTGGACTCGACGTCGATGGTGATGCACTCGGCGGGCCGCGTGTCGAACTGCATGAAGATGGTGGTGAAAGCCGGATCGATGACGAACGGCACCAGAAAGAGAAAGGCGAAGAGGCTGAAGGTGCCAAGGAGGATGAAGAACGCGGTTGTGTAGAAGAGCAGCTTCTGCAGGAATGTCTGCTTGTCTATCTCTATCTCCACCTCCATTGTGGTGGTGACGGTTCACCGCCACCAGCTGCTGCTTCTTCTTGGTCGACGGCCCGCGTCGAGGAGGCCGGCGATCTAGTATTTGTGGTGGATATATTTATTTTTTATGAGGCTAGTTTGGTTAGGCAAGTATAGGCAGTATACTCGATCTTCAAAGAGCTTCGCTTTTTTATAACGTAAAGCTGTTGTTTCATTGAATCGAAGTGATTTTTTAAAATTTTTCAATGTCCCCTCGTGTTATCGACAGATCGAATAGATTGCCTACTCGGAAAATATGATGGACTAGATCGATGCGTTTCATATATCGGACAATGAATGATGTAACGGACGATAATATCGGCGCAAATCTGTGTCATGAAAAAATGATGCTCATAAAAAGCCTGCATGGGCTCAGAAGGCTATTTATAACTGCTCCCGTGTAAGATAGAACGATACAATCAATTGCAACATCAATCTGAAGAAGATGGTTTTGTTGAAAATTATTCACTGGTACAAGTATATTATACGATCTAGCATGGAATCGATATACAATTGAGCAGATCACACAATTTGAGTAAATCAATATTTGAAGCTGTTTGTTATATTTATCAAAATATACTATATTAATGACTTTATACAACCCAAGCCAGGCTAGATATTACACAAGGTACTAAGGTTATTATTAGTCGATTCATAGTTGCTATTATATAGGTAGTTTTGTCGTAGGTAACACACTGCTACATATATACATTCTGATCTATTTACACATATATTTCATGATAAAACACAGTCTCATTTGTATTTATAATGTTTGCTCTACTTTATAATAAGCGGCCAAGCATAAAAAAATGTTTATTCTTGTGTATTGGAACGAAATTAACTGAGAACTTACGTTTCAGAGGAATGTATTATTTTTCTCCAAAGTAGTACTTCTACCAGTGTTATTTTCTCATATTTTTATTCGCAAGCATTTAACGACATGCGTATTTCTTATATATTAACATGGTACACTGACAAATATATAATTTAAAGCGTATTACGCACTTTTACGCATTAAAACCTCCCTTCAAATAAGTTATATACGCCCACATTTTTATGAGAATAATTTTATCTCGACTAAACTTTTGCCGAACCCAGACGCGTCTGAGCTACATAAGATAACGGGTCGAAAAACCTCCCTTGAGCGTCGCAGATCAATTAATCATTCTACTAGCTCCTGATTAATGCTCCCACTGACGAGGATCACGCATTTCTCAATCTTCCAAAGCTTTTTTAGACTTCAGTATTTCATTACACCGTATTTACAAATACAGAATCGATTACAAAAAGAAAAAAAATCATTGACTCGCTGACGACACTCGAAAACTATTCGGTCTCCCGCTATACTAAACCGCTATTTTAACGATCCAGCAAATCTACGGATAAACGGCTATTCATTTGGATAGAGTTAGACGCGACTATGCCTAGCTCTAAAGTTGGTAGCCTGTATATACGCAGACTCTCCCTGCGCGAGAATTCGCCACCTCAGCATGGAACTAAATTCCGAGTAGTAAAACTCAACGTTTAGGGAAACCGAGTTTAAAGTTTTGAATTTTTCACTGAAACATAGAAACGATACACAAATTTCGTTTAACCACGCTTCAGAGGCTCGATCGATTGAAACTTTAAAATCCACTCATTCAATCATCTCGACATCAGTTTCCCAACTATCCGAGACGAAGAAACTCGTCGCAGAAGCAAACGTCACTCCCTCGAAATTCTGCAGCGCCCTATCAATTAGGCGAGGAGAAAGCCGGTCGGCGAGCTTTCGTTTGTAGGTCGCGGTCGTGATTTACTCCGCGTCGTCGGCGTTTGCATAAACTTTAATGGCCCGGCCGCATAACTGCGTGTATGTGTGTATGTATACCGCTCAGTATAGTAAGCTAAGTATATAGTCGCTCTCTTTTGCGCGTAATTGGCTTCGATCTATATACGACTATAGCAGTATACGCGTGTGCAGTATACGGCGAGAATCGCGATGCTGACGCGCTCGACCGCCTTTGTCGGAGGCTCTGTGGCAATTATCGAGCTCGTGCCTGACGGAATTTCGATTGTTTGCGATGCCCGACTTCAATGGACATTGTTCTGCTATTGATTTGATTTTTTCAGCTTTCGCCGCTGGCGATTGTTTCAAGAGGAATAAAGTTTTTTCTTTCGCGTCCCACATGAGTACATCGGTAGGTGTAATCGTTGAGGCAAGTAGATCAAGTCGACGTCTGGTCAGACGCTACAGCGAAGCTTCGGTATTATCCAAAGTTTCAAAGCCAGATATATCTGGGTGTATTGGTTAAACGTTGCGGAAAAAGTTCAGGCTACAGAAGTGAGCATCCGCAGAGGGGCAAATCTCGCGTGAGCTGCCTATTTCCGCGTACGTCCGCAGTTGCGCAAGTCAGCCTTTCGGCCGCGAGAGCTTTTTTTCCTCTCCCAGCAGTGTCGGATAAATTGATTTCATTGATTTATACGTATTTTTAGAGCCCGTTGGAACACGTGCAGACGTCCTTTTCTCGATCAGCTATACACGTTCCTCTTTCTTTGCAGGATCGCGATATGAGAAGATATATATATATATATATATATAGTGACACGACTGGGCTTTTCATCGGATTGAGCTTTAACCTTTCATCGAATTTGTCAATGAGCTTTTGATGTGCTCGTTGAATTGATCGTGGAATAATTACACTGTAATTCGGAGGGACGAGTGCTTTTTATGGCTTTTGCAGAGTAACTACTTTGAGATGTATTAATAATAAAATATATATAATTGATACTTGAAAATCGATGTATGGTATTTTTCGAGATTAAAAGTACGTTGGTACTCAAAAAATACAGATGAAATTTGAAATTTTAACTAAGATAATATAAGAAAAAAAAACGATACAGAAAATGCTTTTGTATGAAGTGCAAATAATCGTTTCTGTTGTTCCAAAACTTCTTCAAAGATATTAAATATTTTTGGAATTTCTCCAGTGAAACGTTGCTCTACTTTATGATGATTTGAAATTTGTCCAGAGCGTTTTTCCTATGCTTTTTCCCCAATTTGTAAAGGGAAATATGAAAAATGCAGCTACTATGTTGTACGCAGCAGCGGATGAATGATCGTTTTCGTTTTGTACATTTGTTACTCAAGTAAGTCAGTTTAAAAAAGACATTTTTGCATTCGCTCAAGAAACGCGCATAACAAACAACACGAAAATGTTTATATACAAACGCGTTTACCGCGCGTAAATATGCATGAAATTTTTATACGAAATCCACATCACATTCCTAATATACCAGTGGCATTAAAGAGAATCTTTGTAATATAACGAAATTCCTCGCTGCCTCTCTCGGTCTGCTTCCCGCTGAAAAATTCAAATCCGCAAACTTTATCCAGCCCACCGGAATCTCCAGTTCAGCCCACATAAATTAAAAAAGATCCATCACTGGCAAGTCGGGCTCGGAATCCCGCATCGCCGAGGCCAGCCAGCCTATATTCGCGTCACGTGTTCGGCAATTTGTCGATCGATACGTGGACTCGAAGATCTCGCCCTCTTCTCCTATATACAGTGAAAGCCAGCCACTCATTCATCGGAGCCACGACTGTATAGTGTGCGAGGAATCTCTCGCTGACGGACGACGGTTCCATGTGTTTCTGACCTGCCCTGTGTGTGTATGTCGCGAGAGTCTGCTGATTCGGGGTACGATTGATTTTTCGGGCAAGTTATTTTTGGTAACGAAGTTCTCGCTGATTGTCGGAAATTGCTTGGTTTCGACGGACGGTTGCGTTATTTCATTTGTGAGTGATTGTTAAATTGTTGGTTGCGTATGTTGTTTTTTTCCCGCGCGAAAGAGTATGAAAAAATTTTAAAATTTTAGCTGTAGTCCGCGATTCTGTAGGTTGAAAAAGTAATGCGTTTCATTTTATTGCGAGTACTATTCATCGAAATGTATCGAGAGCTGGTCGGTTTATAATTCAGCGAAAGTTAATAAACGATTTGTAATCAAGTCACGTACGGCTAAAATAACGTCTCTATAGATTTTTACATCGAACGAAAGCTTCCTTTCAAGCTATTCATTGCACGAATATATATTTGTCAGTATATCATTTACAGCAATACAATATAAGAAAGAAGAGCTTGAATTTCCTTCTGATCCTTTGGGCTCTTTTTGTGCAGAGAAATTTTGTGTTGAATTTCCCGCAGAACAAGTTTTTCAAAGCTCAGCAATTTGAGCCAGAGGCTGCACGAAGATTTTTCTTTCTTACGCGATTCGTGAATTTTTTTCTCCCGAGTCCTAATGACTCGAGCAGCTTAAATTTCAATTTCTAATTCCAAAGTCCAAACAAGGACGTGTATTATACTGTCGTGAATATCTTATCCAATTACACGTATATGAAAGAGAGAGATATAAATTTGAGAAACATTTAGCGTGAAACGAAACGTATCTCTTTCGTCCCATCGCTAGCCGAGTACTACATATTAACACGCTAAATAAACAATGACGACGGTGCAAGATTCGTATCTAAAAATAATCTATCGATTACGTTATCGTTATATATATTATATTCTAGGCAAAGTCGAATAACCTTCATTACGTTCTTATTATGTGACCTAACGCAGATTCGAATGAAATACTCATCGATAAAGGTATAATCTTCAAAGCGCGTTGTATCACTTTAACTGATAGTCTCGTGAACGTAAAAGCTCAGCTCGACAAGACCAAACAGAATTAACCGACACTAGCCGTTTAACGCCGCGGAAAAGATCACGTGCACTGCTAAGATTTCGACGTGTACAACATCACGGATAACACGAGACAATTACACACAATCAATTCGCAGCAAAGCTTCCAGAACATTACAGAAAGAAAAGCTCTTTCAGCAGTGAGAGAGAGAAAGAGAGTCCTTTGTCCGAATTGTTTTTGTACGAGCTTTCACGGTCCTCACGCGAATTCAATGCGACGATTGTTGTAACGAACGAATTCCCGATCGAAATGTCATTCGTACGCGCGGATGAAAAATTGTAACGAATTCACGGTGAACCTCGAAAATTGTATTGAAGCAACATATCTACCAATTCGAATGACGCGAAACAAAACTTTCAAATACAATGTCTCTCCTCAGCCTTAACCTTATTCCGCGAATAAAAGGAGCCTGCCTGCGAGAACTCAACACAAAACTCCCCCTCTCCTCGAATCCAGGTGAGAGTACAACGACAGGTGTGCAGTAGCAGCCTACCCCTATGAAGCGGAAGAGCAGCAGTCGGGGCGGCTCGGCCTCTTCCTGTGGCCCCTCATTCTCGTCCCGGAGAAGCTCCAGGCCTCTCTTTCTCCCACAGCACACCGTGTCGTCACATTGCAGCTCCGTCACTCACTGCACACGGTATACTCGCGACACCAACAAAACACACGATCGCTCGAGCAAGCTCCGGAGCTTGCAAGCTCTGCCACTCACGCACACACGGCTCCCTTTCCCTCTTCACCGACAGAGCATGGCTGTTCTTCTTCCTCTTCTGCTTATTCTCGGCGGAGAACGGACTGTCACAGTGGAATGTACGATCTACTCTCTCACGCGGACTCTTTCCGTTGCGTGTGTGCGTGGAGAGAGCGAGGCGCACGGGCTGCAGCTGCGCTCGCTCGCGCCCGTGCCGAGACACTGTGCGTGCGCGAGCTTTGGGCGAGCTTATTTCCAGAGAGAGAGAGAGAGAGAAAGAGCGAGCGTGGCGCCGCCCTCAGGCAGCCGAGTTGAAGCATCGACCGAAGCGGTAGCTGCTGCTGGCCTTTCGACGAGCTATACCTTTCTCTCTATCTATGTGTGTGCGTGTATGTGTTGGTGAAAGAGAGGGGTGCTTTTTACCCTGGCGAACTGAACTACTACTATCGCTACTGCTGCCGTATGAAATTTCGCGAGGGGAGAGAAAGTTCGGAATGGTGTTTTTTTTTAATTTTTGTTATGTTGAATTTCCGAACGTATTGTCCGACCAAATTCGGGCGTTTCTACTGAAATAGGGGTGATTGCGGGGAATTAACTTAAATGATTGTTCTTTCTTTATCGACTGAGTCGTAAAGTGAAAGGTAGAGTCTCGTCGGATTTTTCGAAATTTGAAGAAACGAGTCACGAAGCAGCGTAATCTCCAGGTACGTAAAAATCTTCTTTGGATCCATGCACAATTTTCGGAATTTCGCTATAAAAAAAGTACACGCTACGCTCGCTGTATCGCCAATGCTCTTGTTCTGTTTTTTTTGCGCGTTCAACGAGCTCACGCCGTTCGTCCCACTCTCTCCCGGCGCATTCGAGGTTTTCACTTTTTATTTCGAAAGCTACGTGTGCGCTTCCGCTTTTTCTTTCGACAATATGCGCAATCGACGCGGCTTTTCCTTCGTTCGTCTTTTTTTCTCCATTGAGTGTCAACGTAAGGTTTCGTTGAAAAGATGATTATTTCGTCGGTAAAAAAAAAACAAGTCCTGAGACAAAAATAGTTTCAGGCGTCTATATACGGTGACTGACGAGTTCAGTGCTTATTTTTGTCGCGACTCGACACGCGCAATACTCTTTATACGATGACAGGAAATATAATGCAGGAAGGGATTGACGGGTCGAGGGATTATTATCGATACGTAAAACGCAATGGTTTATCGTGTGCGAGCGAGAGATACGAATCGCCAAAGTAAAATACGACTTGCTGCGTTAATTGTATGGCCGGTTGTCGGAACCGCGTTGATATCATCGGATGATCCACGACACGATTAGACACGATGTTTTGTGATGGGTGCGTATATCTGGTTGATCGTAAGGTAAACTGTTAGTAAACTGCGTTTAAACCGATGAACGCAACGCGTCGACTGAATTTTTCATGCTGAGAGCTTTTGTTCGTGGCATAATTAATTGCCGAGCTGCAAGAGGTGTTTTTAATCCGCGAACTGAAATGAACTAATTTTGTCAATGAATAATTTCGGCGTAATATAAAATTATAATGCGTATACGAACAATGACGTAAAATTGTTGGAATCGATTATTCCATATAAAATACGGAATATACGTGTCAGTCGTGCGAGATTATCGTTTCCAAAGCAAACCTCATAAAAATGGTAAACATCACAATTTCGAAGTCCCCTTGAATCGTTCGGCCCCGAAATCACTCCACTACCGAGGCATGACCCTCCGATGTATGAAAGGCGTCTTTCCCGTCGAATCTCTGCATCAGCTTCTTTGTATACATATTAGGCAGCCCTTCCTTCCTATTTCGAACGTTCGGAAATTCAGTCACCCCCTCCCCCGAACTCGTATATCCACTGCGAGAAAATTTATAGCCCACACACACTGGATTATTCCGTGCAATCCTCATACCCAAGACGAACTTCACATTCTTATTCTCCCTATACGAAACATGCAGAATAAAAAGAAAAACCCACTGCGTCATCCATAAGTCACTAGTCAAGAACACGAAGAGCACCTTCGTAAATATTCAATCGCGTCAATCGCGTTCTCGTCGCTTTTCCCCCGAAAAACAAGACCGACAGAGTACACATACCGTCGCAAAGGCAGTTCGGCACATCCGCAAAGTTCGCGTGTTGTGTTTTTCGCGAGAAGAAAGCTCGGGTCGAGCCCTGTTTTCGAGGCGGCACTTTATATGCGCCGCGAGAGACGCCTCCGGCGAAACCCACTTTAGCAGCGATCTACAATAGGCGCTGCACACCTCGTGTACTGTTTTTTTAGGCTCCGAAGTTTGTGCGTGTATAAAGAGGACGAGGGAGAAATTAAGCCAGTGCGAAAGACGCATAAATTACGAGCCTTTCTCTACACGGACGTGCACCAGTTGGCCACTCGTCGAAATGTTGTTGTTTCTCACTTTGCCGTGCGAGACAGGAGCTGCCAAGTCGTTTTGGCAGGATCGCGACACCCGAATCACGCGCTATATAATCGAGAGGCTTATTCACTTTCTTTCGACGGGGTTTGGATGATTTACGCCGGTGAATATGGAGCGGGCTTTTATTGTAAGCTTCGCATCTTCGTTTCTCCCTCAATTTTTTTTTCGACAGTTTGACACGGTATAAGGCCGGGTTATAAAGTTGCGGAGTATGAAATGCGCTGCTGTCGAGGCGTGATTTATTTTTTAGGTCTTTGGGACGCTGTTCATTGTTTTTGAATACACATTTTTTTTCAAGAGATCTCTGAAAGTATTCTCGGTAGCAAGTTTTCAACGGTTTTAATAAACAGAGTATAGGCTTCCTCATTATCGATCTTTTACCGCGGAATAAAAGTCGTTTTACGCTTTTATAAACACTTTGCTATCGACATAAAACGTCGAGTTCATCATTCCGATTTTATCGTATCCTTCGAAATCGATACAGCAATAATTTATTCAAAGCTTTGACCAAACGTGATCATAGCCTGAGTTCACTATTAAACGACTGTCTCCTCCCTCTTGGCCTCCTGAAAACATCCTCACCATCGCAAACATCAAAACGTCCTTATCATCTCCCTCGCGGCAAGTCGCAAACGAGTAATCAATTACCCCTCACTCCTATCCAAATAGAGCCGTGTAGGTAACCCTCGGTGATGCGGTGGATCCATATGTCTTTCGGGTGTGCCTCCCCTTCTGGAAACTTGGACTAAACTTTTCGAGGCTGCGAGATATATCCCCATACTCCCGGAATGTTGACGCAGGACTGAAGTGTCGGCTTCTTCAAAGGGGGAAGGATCAGCTTGGATGTTGTTTTTTTTATGACACTGAGCGCACCTTTTTTCAATCAGGGAGGCTTTCGCTTTTGTCGGAGGAAAGCGGATTGGTGTTTAAGGAGATTGCGCGGGTGAAATATTTAATTTTTTATTTATATGATTATGTTAGCTGAGTTTCATTCGGTTCAAACTTGAATTAACTTTTATATGCGATCGGGGCTTTGGAAATTCGGGCAGAAGGTTATAGATTTCATCGGACGTAAAAGTTTGTGCGCTCGAGTCTACCGATTCCCGGAAATTCCATTTGAAGCAGTATTTATACTTTTGAAACTCCCTTCGTATACACGTTGAGTCAAACCTTAAAAAAAAAAAAAAAAAAAAACACGTCCGCGCTTTTCCCACGCGCAAGCTCACCGCGATTTTATACCACCACCCTCGCGATTAGACACGCACCGCGGCGTCGAAAAAAAGCAACAAGTCGTTCTCTCTCCCGAGCAGAAAAAAAATCGACGAGTCTTCTGCTTCATCGTAATGAGACAGAGGCCTACAAATGACGGCCGTAACTTTCGAAGAAAATCCTGCAGCCACGAGAGGCTTCGTAAATGGCTTTCTCCTCGAGCGAGCTTGATAAATGGTTACGATCGAGCTCGGCCGATGACTATCGCGGCGTCTCTCTTTAATTGCGAGGCACTGGCCAACGGGAGATTAATTACGACCGCTGCTGTTTTATTACGAAAAAGTGCGTGAATAGAAATATTCGGTTACGCGTGTGCTCGTTGATGGACGATGGGATGCGGCTGAGGTCGTCGCTCGGGTTAATGAATGCGTTGATGATGTTGACGATGGAAGGAACGATATTAATCGTTTGCGTTGCGTTGCTATTTTCGAGAATAGCTATGGATGGAGAATGACGGTTTGGATGAAGGATGAGCCTCGGTGATCAGGAAGGAAGCGTTTTTTAAAAGTTCTGGGGATTCGTAATCGTCCGGGGAAAGTAATCAGCGTTTCGCGAAGAGCGCGCAATGTCTTTCGTATTACAGTATGGCTTTGGAAAAACTTTGTTCCGTAGGAGGTAATCTATGGAGTTAGCGAAAATTCTCGGAAGCAATTTTTGCTTCAAGCTCCCTGATTACGTCTTTCGAATGCGGAATTTGATTGCGAATTATCGATACATTTTCGAAATTCGCGTTCAAAGTTTGAGCAATCGAATCATCGCAGCTCGGCCGTTGTTTACCGGTTCAAAACCAATTGATTTTTTATTCGATTGCAGTTCGCAATCGCTTCTTTTATTTTCCGGACTACAATATCGTTGAAAATAAACAGCCGGTAGTGTAAGAATTCTCTTCTTGTGTACGCGGGACCGAGACGTAGTTCGAGTAATTTTAAAACTCGCGCGGAGAAAAGTTTGATAGATGCGCGCCTGGCTGGCTTTTCGTAGAGGCGCAAATAAAGGCGAAACGGGCTTTATATATATATATACCAGCCCAGCGTGCGAGAGAGAAAAGTTTCTCTCGAATTTCGTTTCTCCTATTTTTTCTAACCTTTTGGGATTAACAATTACGGAAATCCAGGTCAGCAGTTCGGAAAGAAACTCGCTTCGATGTATATACACGAGAGAAAAAGCTCGAAAGAAAATATGCCAATATTTACTGGCATCATGCACTTGTTAGACTGCCGCGTTCCAAAAAGACTTAATCGAAAGCACTTGACTCCTCCGATGCGCGCGTGAGACGAAAAAAGAGCGTGACAAAGTGAGCCGACGAGGACGGAGAGTGTTTGGACTCGTCCCAGAGAGCGGGGGAGACTTGCGGAAGCTTTTCAGATTCCGAAGCTCTTTCAGCCCCACAGTTTCTCACTCGAGCCGTCCTCTTTCAAACCCTTTGTTCTCGCGAGAGAGAGACTCGCCAGAGGGCCTACTATATCGGTCTATATCCGGGAACAAAAGGGGCACAAAAGGCCAAGTGGCCGATCACAACAAATCTATAGCCGAGGGCCCCGAGCGCCGCGTAATGAAGGCCCTCGAGCTGCTCTGAGAGGACTATGATGCATTCCGAGAGCTACTACTACTACTGCTGCTGCTGCTGCTGTACTGCCCTTTGTATAAGAGGCAGCCTATTGTCCGATATTCTTGAAACTCCCCCGACTTCTTCTTATAAATATTGCTGAGAGGCAGCGATCTTGGAACGTATACACATATAAGGGACTGTATTGTCTTTTGTTTGCAGAGCTGTAATGCTGGTATATAACGAAAGTTGATATTTTATCAAGTGCACGTATAATAAGGATCTGTCATTCCAAATATTTTTCTTACATATGCTGCTTCTCGGACAGCATAAAGCCATACTCGGCATTTATTCGCGCGACACGTATATTTTTAGTCGGCACTTTCGCGAGTCTTCTCTCAGCCATTGTTTTTGCTTCGGCTAATTCAGGACTCGCGGAGAACAAAACGCAAGCGTCGCCGCATCTTCTGGCCCGAGGCGAATCTCGCCAACTCTCCTGGCATTTGAAAAATCCTTTGTACAGCGAGCTTGCAAAGGGTGTCGGAGCATGAAAGCTCGTTTTCTCGGAGCTTTTTTTTCTTCGAAAATTCTCTACCCAATTTTGCTTCTAAAGATGTTTACGCGGAAAATATCTCCTGCCGCATTCATCAGTTTGCGTAACCCAATTCCAGCGGAAAAAGGAATCCAAGCTTCACCTGAAATAACAGCCGATGGTTTTCCCGCGACGAAGTAGGGTGAAAGCGCCGTCGAAATTTACTTGGCACGGGTAACTTATTATGTACGCAAGCTTAATTTGGGGTAATTTCGAGCAAACCGCGTCTACTTGAAGTTTTCGGAGCTCTTTTTGGCTGATTTAACAAAAACAAGATAAAAGCTCGGTTCTACGACATTCATTTCTTGGGTTCTCTATAAATAGTCGAAAACACTTCCAAAAAACAAGCGCGAAATCATTGCAATCCTCAAGCCTCGTGTAATACAGCAAAGTGTATAATACCGAGAGAGCAAGCTTAACAGCTGCGACGAGCACATGCGCATGAAACACGTCGTCGAAATTCCCTTTGGCTCGTGCAAGTGTCCTGTCGCAACAGCAGCAGCAGCACTAGTAGTCCCTCGTCAGAACTGTACATCCACACATACATACGACATTATTGCCTCGGCGAATGAGACCGCTTTTGTTTGCCGACTTTGCGCGCTTCAAACGTCCGGAAAGGGAGGACGAAACGAGGTATAAACGGCGCGCGGAGTCGAGATAAAAGGGATTCTGCGAATCTTCCTAGTCGAGAGAGGTAATTAAAATTACTCTACGCTTGAATTTTTTGCTCTGTTATGATACTATTCGGAAGCGGCTGTGTACACTCTGTTGTGGATGTGAATAACGATTTTCCTCAGCAGCGAGAATGAAATGATTAACTCGAGCTTCGGAGCTTTAAAAAGACGACTATGCAATTCCCATCTAAAGTGATTACAAAAAAGTCGGGGAAGAACAAAGCGCCGACGACAAAAGCAAGAAAAACAGAGCGAAGACGAAGGAGCTGCAGAGTTTTACTTAGCAGGAGCTCGTAAATTACCTTCTCTCGGGGGCCGGGAGAGGACACCGAGGCGAAGCTCAAGACGCTGCTGGAGTCATCGAGGCTCTTCGAAAAATACCGTATAACTAGCCGAGTTAGCCTGAACTATCGCGCGACAGAAGAAAGTTTAAATTATTTTCCTCAGCGAGGGGGTGTGTGGGAGTCGATTTATCGAGATGCGTGTATTTTACATAGCTGATGGTAGTATGGAGATTGTTTGCGCGGAAAAAGGCCGTGAAGCAGCTAATTTTCATTAACGGCTCGCTTCGATAGCTGCCAAAGCTCGCTGTGAGGCTCGGCGTCACGAGACAAAGAATCGCACAGTGAATGAAGCCCCCATTGTTTCATGAATCGGAGCTGCGGATGAGGCGCGAAGCGACAGTGTATTGTGCGGCACTGTATAGCTGGGAGAGTTTAGACTGTATGTATGTTGGAAGCTTTAATGGAAGTGTCGAAGAAGTAGTGCAATAGTGGCACATAAGGAGGATGTATTAGACGTGGAAGTTTTAATAAAATCTCGACGCCTGAAGTTTCAAGGTCACTCGCGGGGCTTACCCTTGGATAGAGAGTTATTCCCGTAATACTTACGTCATACAGGTTTAAAGTAGAATAAACAGCAACCCTTATTATCAACCCGTCGTACTACTCGAGCACGCGCAAACGAGCAACCTTAGGCGCGAAGATTCAAAGCTGGCCGTGCGCCAGAGTCGCCGAATGTGGGCCAAACGTACGGCGGCAGAGATATCCCGCGGCTGCTCTAATTGTCGAAGGCGCGAGTATCGGAAAACAATTTGAGATAAGGCTCGACTCCCTGGGCTTTCGCGTAATGAAAAGATACGCGTGTATCGCTGATCGGTATCGCGAGAGGCTGGTATATAGGCTTACTCAGGTGGAGTTTCATTGCTTCATGTTGGAAGCGGAAGTCGGCTGAATGGAGCTTGCAGAAGGAAAGATGAGATTGCTGCAGTGGGGTTTTATATACGTCGATTCAAGCTTATGTGCGATAACGACTTTGGGGCGAAATCGAATTGTAAACGTAGATGTGTTTCGTTACTTTCTTCCGTTTTATTTTACAAGAATGTCCCTGCATTCGTGCCTCGTATTTCTTCTATTCTAATAACCGAAGAGGGCATCGGGTTAGATGTAAATTATATAAAGCTCCGGGTCCTGCGGTGCCGAGGGAAAAAGCTTCTCTCGATTCATCGCTCGTACCATTTCCAATATCTGCACTAGGAGAGAAAGAGAGTCCGTGCAATTACTTCTTCAATGCAAAATTCCTCGGATTATCATAATGCGTGACGAAATGCAAAACCGCGATCGATACCCTAACGACCTATCCAAAGTGCACTCGAGGCTCTTTTTTCTTTAAACAAAACGAAATTCATCCCGGAGGCCTGTCGTTAACATACGATCCAATTAAACCCTCGTGGAGCCAGTGCAAAGCCAAGAACAGCAGAATGCAAATCTCAATTTCCTCCTTCCCGAACAATATACGGAAGCCTCGGCAACTCAACAACAACGACTATGCAGCTGCTCACCGAATAAGAAAAAGCGGAATCGAATTTCCGCCGCCTGAACTCGAAGCCTGAAAGAATGAAAAACTGCCGAGACGCAAAACAATGGAGCAGTGAAGCACAAACGAGCCCTCGAGCCTCTCGCGGACAAAGGATTGTCTCGGGATGCGATCCAGAGACCAGCGTACGCGAGATTCAATATAGGCTTTTTTTTGCGTAAAAAGAGTCGCCTCGGGAAATCCGATTTTTTCCGATTTCCGGCCTTAATGTATACGTGTACTTGATAATTTACTGCTCGAAGAAACGTCGCGCGGCGATGGCATGAATTTCCATCGCTATATATCGATTCGGCATATGGTAACGGCTCATAAAGTGTTAAACTAATTGCCAGAGAGGCAATACTGCCATCGTAGGTAAGCGCCGAGTGTTCGTGAATGCAGCGATAAACACTGGACTAGATTTCCACTCGACGCTCCCGCGCCGGCTAACAATAGGTTAACGGCCTCGGCCAATTTCTCGCGGCATATACCCGGCGTATTTCGCATTATAGCGCCGCCCGTATAACCATATTATTACGCGCAACAAGCGGTATACCAAATTTTCATTTGCTCCGCGAGGGAGAATTCATCTGACGAATTCAACGCGGTTTTCCAAAGCTTTGTACTTCTTGCGCGCGCGAGTTTATTCAACGGCTCCGGGGAGACTGAATTTTCGCACGAGCTTGCAAGCGCTACAAAAAGTCATGTTCCTTTCTTTTTATACATTGGCGATAATTACGCTTCGACGACGATTAAGAGCACGCGTGCCCACGTGCAAATTATTTCGATACCATCTTTCTTTCTCCCCCTAGTCGAGAAACACACTTTCTCGCATCGACGTATAAGCTATACTAACCAGAAAATAACTAGCAAGGTCAAGTGTCGGAATTCGGCTCGGTCGTAGCGCACAAATCCCCAAATCGAAAAATCCCTCTCGAAACAAAGAGTATGTATATATACATATATATAAAGCTCTGCCCCATAAACCTACACACCCAGATAAACCTCCGCCACCCCCTCGCACACGGTATAGCCTCCGTGCTGCACGCGACTCGAGCTTTCGTCGTCCGCAAGCTGCGTTACCCGTGGACGAGCTCCTCTAAGCCCGGCTATTGATTTTCTGGTGCGATACGGCAACCCCGAGGTGGAGCCAGCTAAGCTACTGCCGCTGCCGCCACCGTCGTCGTCGCCATGTTTGTTGTGCAGCCGCGCACTGCAGCAGCACCACGAAAGAGAGAGACAGACAGAGAGAAAGCCGTCAGTGACACCCTCCACGGGGATAACGTACCACGTTGCTCTCCTGCTGCTGCTCATCTGCCGACGACGACCTCCTCTACGAGTGAGTAGTTTCGTTTTGTAGTGCTGTAGTAGCTTAGAGGCTGGCTTTTCTTTTCTACTGGTTGGGGAAAAAGCACTGCGGCAAGTGACAGGTGTTTGCGAGAGGAGTAGCGTTGAATTTATTTTTTTTTTTTTTTTTTGGGGGGTTCTTGGTGGATGGTGGGGGTGGGGTATATTCGGGAGTTTATGTAGGGGAAGCGGAGACAGAGCAGGACTACTGCAGTGGAGGTTACCGGACTGATCGTGTACCGTTCAGATAGACGTTTCGTTTGTCGACACAACCGTGTGCTTGCAGGTCAGTACGCGATATATGCTTTTGGATTTTCGTAGATTTCATTTGGAATTTTTGTATCGATTATCGCGTTATTCGAGACGTTTCTCTCGCCGCGTGGAGTATGCTAAATAGTAGAGCGTGGAATTGAAGGACTTGGAATGGAATTTATGCAATGCGTTGAACATTTCATCGTGAAACGAAATTAGAACAATAAACTCGTTAAAAATAGCCGAGACTGTGACCGGAAACAGAGCTTTGTTTTCTACGATATTATCGTGGCCCAAACTGATCTAATTTAGTTTTAACGCCTGCGATACGTTTTTTTATATTTAAAAAGCTTTATTTACAACGTAACGCGCCTATTACTCAAAGAATAAAAAAGGGTCACGTGGTTGGGTCATTCATCGACTCTAAGCGTTCATTCACCAGGCCACTTATCTTATTGTCACATATTAAACGAGCACATCAGCAACGTATACATATAGATATTGTCCGTTCACGCGAATCAGTAAAATTGTTTACGACAAAGCAATTTTTCGTACAGTAGTTTTAGAAAAAAAAGCGCTTACGTAAGATAGTCGCCGTTAACTCATTCTCGCGAAGACAGCGGGCCAAAGTTCGACTCGCGATCGAAGCTCCTCTCGAGGAACCAGGCAAATCGAGGGCATTATAGGATGCATCCAAACAGAAAAGTGGGAGATCACTCCCCGAGAAACACACACGCGACAAATCGAGCTTGCGCGAATAAGGCGTCGGCCGATCGATCGAAAAGCGCGTTATTCTAATGCCCTTAATGACACGTGACGACGCTCGCGCGGAAGAGACACCACAAGTGCTCCTTTGTTTGTACGCTCTCTGATCGCTCGTCAATAATAGCGCATCGAGATAAGCTTTCAAATTCGATCACGGAGGATTTTTTCATTTTTCACCGTGGGGATTTTGTATAATTGAATGATATCGGGGATGAAATAAAGGCGGCTATTTTTGAAATCGATGTCGCCCGATCTATTTATGTAACGAACGTAGTTAGTATGCAGTCGCTCGGAGAATAACCGGCGACTGCAAATGAAAACAGAGGGAGAGAGCTTTTTATGCAGTACAGATGACGTGCAGGATGTTGCACGATCGATTTTTCCTCGCGCAGTTATGATATTCTAGTCGCAAACTTGCAGTTTCTATTTTGGAATATGGTATACTAGTTATATCGTACGCAAAATCTCGTTTTAATTCTCACACTCATATATACAAACAGAACTCGCCAGTTCCGCGAGCACAAAGTCTAATTAAATAAAAGCAGAAACTCGACGCGCCGTAAACCCACGCCCACGCGACGTTTAGCAAAAACCGAGGTGCGCCGACGGTGGGATCAAAGCGGGCCAGTGACGCGTTAATTACAAGCGGCACACTAGCGCGGAGTAAAATACACGTATGTATAGTCGAGAACGAGAGTGTCACGTGCGCTGCGTGAGGCCGGCCGGCTGGTGCCGCATTCGATCTGGGCTGAAAAGTAGAATGAATTCAGGCGGGGCTGTAATACCGTTTGCTCGATACGAGTGCTCGATTCGCCTTCGTTGTGTAGCGTTGAATAATATGAAAGTGATTTGGAGCATCGAGCTTGGCTGGTGACGATTGAGCGAAGAGCGATGTCGAGAGGCTGAATTATTTAGTCGTCGGGCTGACAGGACTCGTATCAACATTTTTTATTGGGAATGAATCTCTGTGATTTCCACATCGCGATAATGGAGCTGAATTCATACTGTATTGCGGGTGACGTGTGTAGCTGCGTTAGTGCGGTACTCGTGCGAAGATAAATTATTATTATGTCGAGATAATTTCAGTCTAGACTGCTGTACAATTCTTATACATTATTCAAACAATCTTTCAACGTGCATTTTTCTCTATATATACTCCAAAGTAATCTATAACCGATCGACAAAAAGTTTCTAAAAAAATCGAACGTTACGGGAGTTACTAAGCGAGCGTCACCGGTAAACGCAGTTTTCCGGGCGACGTCGACGTGTATACACGGCTTGTCGCAGGATGCGCGCGCTCGCGATACAGGAAAGGTATTTCTTTCTTCTCAGCGTCAAACTTGAGTGCTTGGCCATAAAACTTTACTGCGCGGGCGTCAGCTGTCGCGGTCTCGGAAGCCGCACAGTAAAGTTTTTATACTATACGAAAGGTATCTTATATGTTTGCAGATGCGCGCGAGCTTTTAATAGTTTCCTTACAACATTACGCGCTACTTCGATTTTTTCTTGTCCAGGAGCCAGATTTAATAAGTCCTCGTAAATCGTGAACCTTCTTTTCTCTATCCAGACTCAACGATGTGGATGAGTAGTAAAGTCCGTGTACGGTCAGACAGCGAGCATCGAACGAGGCCGTATATTGCAGCAAATTCTGCGCAACTAAAAATGGAGCACACGGGCTCCTCTCTCACTCCCCCCCGAGATAATCGAGGCCTGCTGGAGACAGAAAGAGCGTGCGCGGTCTTGGATGCGCCTTCTGAATATTTTACGCGTTCCGGAAATCGAGGCCAAAAGGGAAAGAGACTCCGCGGTGGCGCTTGCCGATGGCCAATCGATAGGGTGGATGCACTTAATGGCCATAGCGCGATATTTTTTTCACAATTCATCGCAGTCTATTTTTATGGCCTGTGGGAATCGGAGAATTTCAATTTTAAAAACGTTCATCAAGCACAGCGATGTTCTCTTCTGTGCGATTCGTCTAATTAAAATCCCGACGGAAATGCCGCTCCGTTTTTTTCTCTCATCAATTTTTTAAATGGAGAAAAAAGAGATGAAAGCGCGACGAGCCGATCGATCGAGTACTGCTCCTGTTCGCTCGAAATGGAATATTATCTAAATGATTGCGCGCACTGGTGCCAAGAGAGATAGAGCAGTAGTCTGTGGCGCCTCGGAAATTCAATAGTTTATAGTTATGATATTCCATCGGGGACGATAGTCTTGTGAGCTCGCTATTCAGAGCCGCTCGGCCGTACTACACTGTCAGATTTTCATTCAGAGAGTCCGTATATATTGTACGCGTCGGCAGAGTCGTGTGTGGGTGTACACCGAACTTTTCCATCTGAATTGCTTGAATGTGACGAGGATCGAGTGGATATCGGGGAATCGTTGGTAGAGGTACAGGACTTTGAATTTAATTTGTAACTTTTGCTTTTGATTTCCTTTTCAAGCCAAAAGCCGCTACAGAGCTTATAATAAAATATCTTATTCACCGCGCGCGTGATTCGTTAGATCAAGCCATCTCTCCTTGAAAAATAAGGCTGTGACCTGCATAACAGCCCGCGAGCGTTAAACAAAATCTATAAATGAACCTTCGCCCTCTCCATCGTAGTGTGTCGTGCCGAGACATCATCAACCCACCCGCGATCGACGACACAAAATCCACCCCCCAGAAAAAAAAATAGAAAATCACAAAAAACCAAGCTCAAAGCTCCCATAGCTTCCCGAGAAATCCACGCGGCATAGCCGACTGAGCGTATCGTGCCTCTCACCCAATTGCAGCCCTCGCGCGACCTATAGACCCACACTCCGCCGCGGTGCCAACCCCCGCGCTGCTGACGTCACTGCGGCACATGCAGCCACCTCAGAGCGCAGACGCGCCCCCCCGATCGATCCGACGAACTCTCTCGCTCGTGCGCGCGCGCGCGCGCAATCGTTCCCTTCCGTCAGTGCTGGGAGAACGTCGTCGCGACACAAGGACGAACCCTCGCAGCAGTGCACCTCGTCGCCGTCGGCATACCCACGGACTACGCCTACAGAGGAAGAGAGAGAGAGAGAGAGAGCGAGTGGCAGAGAGAAAGCGCAGGAGAAGTCAACCAGCTCGCAAGAAACAAAAGTGGCCGCACGAGCTGCAGTCGTAGCGGCCATGCCGTTCTTCTGCCAGCTCTGACTGCGCGCGCGCGCGCGCCCCGACAGCTCGTCGTCATCGTCGCGCTCGTTCCTTCGCCAGCCGAGAAGAGGACGTCGCTCGAGAGCGGAGCTGGCCTGCTAAGCCATGGGTAAGCCTGTGCCAGTGGAGGACCTGGTGATACCGCCGCAGGACGGCCGGATATGCGGCACCATCTGCATCTGCCAGATGACGGCGGTGCTGTCCTCGGTGGCGCTGGTCTACCTGACAGTCGCCATTTACATGCCCAGCACGAGGGCCTTTCAGTCCGGCATCAGCGAGATACCGGCCATGTGCACCACCATCCGAGCCGCCAACACCGACAACTGCGAGTGGGGCAGCTGCGGCGAGTGGTGCCTCTCGAAAACCTCCGGACCCTGCGTTCAGATCCACGTGAACCTGCGCAGGAACGGCTCGTCCATACTCCTGGCCAACTGCACCAACACGACCAACAAGACCTGCTACGGCATCGACCAGGAGAACGCCAAGAAGTCCAAGTGCATCGCCGACGAGTGTCGCAACCTCACGGGCACCTTCAACTGCACCATGGGCGTCTGCATCAACATTACCGACGCGTTCGAGTGCATGTTCCACGACACCGATCCGCCTCTCAAGTGCTCCGGCAGACGCGGCAAGATCACCTGCATCGACATAGACGGGCTGTTCAATTGCAATCGAGGGACTTGCGCGAAAATTCGGACGCCGTACAATTGTGACCGCAGGTGCGTCGACATACCCACCCGCAATAAGAACGTCATCCTGCTGAGCGGCGACAAGGTGTACCTGAGCTCGTGCGAGAGCGCCATCGACATGGAAACGGAGAAGGAGATCTGGAACGAGAACCGGGGCGACGTTATGATGGCATCGTGCTACGGCATCTACAACACCAGTCTGGGCGTTGAGGCGGTTGACTGCATCAACGGCTCGGTTCTCGAGAAGGACATGCTGACCGACCTGACCAACTTCACCTACCTCTCCTACCTGAACATCTTCGCGACGAAGCCGCTCGACGAGACGCGCAAGGTCACGCCGCCCGAGATGGACCTGATCATCGCCAACGAGAGCAGACTCCTGATCAACCTCGAGGGCTGCGTCAACACCCTGCGCGACGAGTGCAAGTTCTTCCTCATGGAGTACGGGAAGGACGGCTCGGATCACAACGCCAGGGCGCGATTTCCCTGCTACTACGCCGAGGGCAAGACCAGCATCGTCGTCTCGCGCTTCGACCTCGAGTCGACCTACAAGGAGTTTATCGTCTCGCTGTTACTGCCCAGCATCCTATTCGTCATCAGCTGTCTCACTCTCATCCTCTGCCAGCGGACCGTCGTCGTCGGCGACGATGCCAAGATGAGGTTCAAGGGTACACCCGGGGCTGCCCTGGCGGTACTCGCCCTCGAGAAGAGCGCCTCCGGCAACCTGGCCGACGCCGGCGGAGGGGACAATGTTATGGCGCTCTGAGAAGAGTCACGTAAGAGTCACGTCATCATCGCATATCTGAAAACGTCACTACACGCCACTGCTACCACTCTGCGTTTACTGTACTAGACATTCGATTATTAATGGATTTTTCCTATCTTTACACACGTACACACACACATACTTACGCGCAAAGAGACACAATGGAAATGCGATTGGTCGCATCTGGTTGTTTTTGGCGCCGCGAGATGTAGATATACTTAGATTTTATATATATATATATACTGCCGTACACGTTCAGCTGCCGACGCTATACAAATTTTACTGTTCGCTGGAAACTCAGCCTGGACTGCCACCTACTTATTTACTACTCTATACTGCTCTATTTCTTGTATTAGACTCTCTATCTTTCTCAATCTCAATATATACCGATCGACACACGCGTAAGACACACTCGCTGATTTTCAGATTATCTATATATAAACAACATAACGCCATGAACAGCTGCTTAAATTTCGAAGAAAGAGCCGAGAGTGCAAGTCTGTGATTCTAATGTTAAAATATATGGATAGTAGTGTGTTGGTAATGGTAATATCTGTGTGTGTTATTTGCGCAGACTGTCACTTTGTGTACATACGATATACATATACTATTAGGACTATACATACGATGCGATACTCGATGTGTTCTGTATAAGTCGTATAGCCTTTTTGAAAAATAACAAAAGTAAAAATACGTCCTCTCGCAGATTTGTGAGATACTCGTAACGTGGTTGATTTTCTAAATTGACGTGTCAATTATATATCTGATGTTATTATACGTTGATGCTGTATATTTGTAACGAAATATGAAACAATCAAGATATACTAAATTAACTGATACATTAGCATAATGCGTAAATCGAGCTGTACAAAAACTTGTTGTACTCAAATTGTTGTACGAACCTAACCTCTAAATATATTGTAAAACGTATTGTTATTATCATTATAACCGCAAATGTTCTTATATACGTGACACCATATTCGCAGCAAATTGGCACACACAGAATTATATATTATCAGCGCAAACCACACTATACGTAGACGCTAACACAATAATAGATATAACTGAATGTGTTTGATGTCAGATTATTAAAGTGAGAACAGTAAGCCACATGCCTTAATACTCGATGATAATAGAGGCGCTAACGCACACAGTTCAGTATTGTCCTTAGTAAGGTTTCTAATCGCGATATTACATGATAATATACGCGCGATATTTTCTCGATATTACATATAGCTAGATATGGGCGATATTTATTATTATTAATAAACAAGAGGAGTCAACTTTTCGAAAGATTCTTACGAAATAAATTTTTGCTAAACTAATATTGATACATAATATAGACATTATTATATGGCTATTGCAATTAATTTGAGAGAAAATTTGACGTATTCGCTGTATTACTGAATAAATACTTTTCTAAATCGATTGTGGTTTTCTATTTTTTTCAAACATTTCAATGATCACTCCAAAACATTCAGCAAATTACGTTTTACTTTAAAGAATTTGTGCCAAGGCTTATTATTTTTATTTCTAATGTTCTATAGACACAAGGACGCACAGTTGAAAAATAGCTGGTGTATAAAAATAACTATAATGCGCGACGCACGTTATTACAATAATTATAATGTAGTATACTTTCTTGTTAATATTTCTCTTATTATTTAGTTTATTTTTATTTATCGCAATGATGACCATTCTTACGGCGAAATAAAACATAAGAATATTATTTAACAGTAATCAAAATGAAAAAAATCTGATTAAAAATCTGCAATATACAAGTCAAACAATAGAAACGCGACTTTTTAAACCTAAAAGCAAATACCTCGTCTAAGATGTATGTGCGTGATGCTAACGACTATAAACTAAAATCGATATCTTTTCCTTCTTTTTTACAGGCATTCCCCTCCTGCAGGCGTCCGGCTAAAGGGTCGATATTCTCTTTTCGCGGGCACTAACAAGGTGTGGGGAGGGGGGGAACGCGTGGTTCAAATTCTTCTTATCTCATCGACACATCAAGCAAACCAAACCGAGAAAAAAAAACATAAGCCGCAACAAAACACACAGCGATATCAAGCAAACGAGAAATAAAATTTAAAAAAAAATACAAACGCGCGCGCCATAAAGCAATGCTGAAAAACCGAGATTTTTCTACTCTCACTGCCTGCACATTTTGGGGTCGCTCTACTTCGTCGTGATTCCGGAGAAGACGAAGCAAAATGAAGAGCTGATCGACACGCGGATAGTATACATATATAAAAAAAAAAAAAAAAAAAAAATTGGTCTGGCACATACAAACACATACACTCGGAAAGAAGGACACCTCGTCACGCGCACAACAGAAGCAAGAAACACACACACTCGTACACACGCAACTAATAAAAGCGAAGTAAAAAGCCTAGCTATTTCATAGAGTTCCCCTTATCCCGCTGCAGCAAGAGTAGATAGGCAAATACAAGTAAACGCATATAAGGCTAAACGAACGTAAAGAAAACCGATAAATCTCATAGAAATTAAAAAAAAAACATAGCTTAAAAGTAGTCGAGAGAAAGAGAGGAAGAGAGGACATGCGCTCGGAGTGAGGTATATAGAAAAAGGAAAAGTGAAAAAAAAAATCGAACCAACATCGAGTCGCGTCAGATGATTAAGTCGTGACGGAGGCGGGTGTTCGCAGGGCAGTCGGTCTATAGCTCGAATAACTGGGACAAACAACCGCGAGGCTGGGTGGGAGCACGATTCGGGGCAGGACGGTGGCCTCGGCGAAGAGGCGCTTCTACCGGGCGCTGCGCTACGGCGCCGCCGGTGACTCGGACGAGGCGACCGTGATAATGGGCGGCGGCGGCGACGAGACCGACGAGCTCGAGACGGACGTCGTGAGCAATGGCACTCGGCGCAAGTCCAAGTCCAGCCTGGCCGGCAGCAGCGTCTTCGGCGCCGGCAGCGAGGCCGGGACGACCGTCGCCGGCGGCGACGAGGCCCCGGGAGGTGTGCTCGGCGGTGTCCTGCCCGAGATCGAGGTGGCGAGCCTCATGGAGAAGGCCAAGTTTTACACGTCGCTGTGCCTCGGATCGACCGCGATACTCGCCGTGTTTGCCTTCCTCTTCGCCATCCCGTTTGTCGTTGAGCCGGCCATCTCGACGATCCTCGCGGACTTCTCGCCGAGGCCCGTCGCCTGCGTCAGCACCAGCCACGTCCTCGCCGAGGGACTGAAGAACTGCTCGTGGGCCAGCTGCAGAGAAGGTATTTCAAAGATTGCGTTCGCTATATAACGATCCGCGTTTACACTGACTCGTCGATCGCAGGCTGTACGGCGGCGGTGACGAGCTGCCACCAGATCCGGGTGAACTACACGAAGCTCACGTTCGAGGAGTTCTTGGCCAAGCCGGAGGGCAGTATACCCTGGGACGTAGTGGACACCAAGTTCTACGTGAACGCCGAGGGCTGCGGATACCCCGACACCGGGGTCGTCTGCTCGGAATTTGCCAGGAAGTACGGCAACCTCAGCGCCGGCAATATCTTCCCCTGCTACTACAGCAGGACCTACCCGGAAACCGTCGTGTCCAAGTAGGTTCAACCTCTGCTTTTTTTATGCATGTAAATCACTCGTGTATGCAAGTATGAACCGTCGACTCTTCCTGCGAAGATACTCGTGGGACGAGAACCTGCGCAACCTGATCCTGGCCCTGACGATACCGGTGCTGCTGTTCGTCCTGTCGCTGGCTGTGCTGTGCTACTGGTACTGCCCACCGGTGAGCAAATCCTGCGGCGGTCCGAGTCGCGCCGGTAGCCTCATCGACAAGTACGACACTAGGAAGGAAGAGTAAGTAGCGCGTATGTATGCAGTGCCTTTTCAGCGGCTAGATTTGCAACCTACTCATTATTATAATATATAAATCATATATACCGTTATATAATAATTCATCATCTTTCGACGTTGAACGAGCGGACGTTGAGTATTATTTCGGGGGCTGTGTGCAGCGTTGTTGGTTTTCTTTTGATTATTTTCATTCTCGCCGCTATCTTGTATACGTGTGTACGAAAATTATGCTCTCGTTGCCGTCGCGCAACCGTCAATAATACGACATGATATACGATATTATTATTCTTCTCGAGTATGCGCCGCAAAGTGACTTTTTCAGATATTCGCAAAGCATATTTTATTAGCATAAGTATATTATACACCAGCGTTATATATATACATGTATATATACGAGAGATATACATTTGAGATATTGTGTTTGAGCGTACCATTCGGCAGCTAAAAGTGAATGTCACGAATTGGTTGTTTTTTTTTCGTTTTATATGAAAAGTTTGTTAATAAAATTTTTTATAAAAACATGAGTATACCCTTATTGCTTTGAGTCATTACAAACAACACAAACTCTGCACTCGACCTTTTGATTTTCGTCTCTATATCGATCAAAGCATCTGAAAGCTATGCATTTACTTCACAGCATTTCATTATTGTTAAGCACGTTTTCGTTTGATTTTCACTCGATTTTCCAATAACTAACTAATAAAAAAGAGCCCGAAGTAATGCACACCCCTCGTCGAACTATCGACTCGCCGCCGCGAAAAAGTGATGACGGAACACCTGCCTGCTTGGATTTTTCCAGCACCCAGCCGGAGGACGACTTCGACGAGTACGAAGAGAAATACTGACTGTTGCCCCGGGCTCACCCCCCGGCGCGGGAGTGACGCCACTTGAACGATCGCTGCTCACGAGAAGAGATGCAATGATTGCCGCGAACGATGCGTTTACAACGAATCCGGATGTTTTTTTAGCAATAAGCTTGGACTGCTTCGGCGGACGGAATTCGCTATATAGGCGCGTGAGCGAGCAGGGGATTAGAGTTCAATTTTCCTGTTTTCTCATGTTTTTGTCTTCTTTTCGTTCCCCGAATGTGACACGCGTGAATGTCGCCTGTTGAAATTCAAACGTGCGTTACCGAGTCGTCGATGAAACTGACGAGACTTTTGCCTTGCCTTATTTTTCTCGAATAGCCGTAAGTGGCAGTCGCATGTATACCGCGCGCGTATGTTTTAGTCGACAGAAAAAAAAATCAAAAGTCGCATTCGACCCTCTTACAGAGAAAGTTACGAGTAATTAAGTAAACGCTGTATATCGTTAAGCTGAGATGGGCATAATGTATACATATATTTTTAAATAGATAGACACGGATGAGAGTACAATACTTAATATTATATTCGCATGATTAGCATCGATGAGTTTCGAGCCGCGTATACCGATTCCGATTTTATGAGAAATTGTTATTGTAAAAGTATAATCTCGATTTAATCTGTAAGTCAATAAGTATATATGTATCAAATTAACTTCTCGCATATGATTTTTACGAAGCAAACTTTCGATTATCGCCGTTGAAGCAAAAGAGCAAAAGAAGGAAGAAAACTTGTCGACGATTCGCTAATTTTTTATAAGAGGTTTTTTAAAACTTTCAAAACTTTGCTGTGTGTATTAAAGAGCGTCGATATGGCGATTATAAAAATTCAGCCGCGCCTTTCTCGCTAGGCTAAGCTCTCGTTTTACAAGTCGCCCGAGTAAACACAGCCTCGAGACACGACTCACTTTTTGCAAAATGAACTTCGGCTTTGCGTATCGAAGAGAATCTGCATAAGCTGTACTCGCCGTTTCTATATCACATATAGGGCCAACGATATAACAACAGCAACGGATTTCCACGATGGCGAAAGAAGAATTTGTATAAGATATAAGAGAACAATTATATTATAGCGAGAGACTATCTCGTGTCGCGTCGAGCTCGCGAAAGCATCGAATTATTCGCATTCTGTCCTCTGTCCACGTGATCGCGCAAGCTCGACGCGGGATTCTCTCGCTCCGAAGAATTTCCATATTATGTACACGTATATAGTTAGATTTTAAGATGAAAAAAAAACATACATGATATTATATAGGTTAAGTTTTGCCTGTGAATATTATTGATATTATATATTATGGTTAAAAGCGTATATAAGAGAAATGACGATGACATTGTTAACGAGAATTTTTGTACGTGGCCGCCGCGCTGGCGCCGTGGTTTAGAGTATGCGACGCGTTATATTAAATGCGATGTATAAAACTGTAGCTAGGCGACGATGATTTTATTTTCGTTGCGCGTTTTTTTCTTACGGAATTATTCGCGCGACTCGTCTTACAGTTCGAGATGCGCTATGACTTGCCGAGAATACATATGTCGTTACCTGAAGCTTTACGTGACTCTTTTGCGATTGGGTTTTGGATAATAGTAATGCATATTGTGATTACAATTCAAGATTTGATTTGCGCTTTGTGTGCTTGATGACAGATTCGGCAGTATTCATTTTTTTTACTCGACAGAATGATGCTATTTTTTCTTTCGGTGAATGGAAGGGTTAAAGCGAAAAGTTTAAATGTAAGGTAACTAAGAATCATGTTATTCGATATACATTTTCATGTGATATCACGTGATAGAAAGAAATAAATAGTGAACAATTATTCGGAATACAGTTTTCAGCTGATAAGAAACTGCGATAAGCAACGCATTATATGATACGATTTATCGTAAATGGGCGACAAAATTATATCGTGTTACAAAATTTTACACTGTCGGTTATATATTCTCATATTTTTTAAGCAGAAAACAAACACTATTTATTTTTTTTTCGCTATAGAATATAATGATACGTAAACAACAACACAACGTGTAATAAGATTTAAGAAGAGGTCACTCACCGTCGTGCTGGTCTAATTTGCAAATTGTATACATTTGCTATACTGTGTAACGTGCATCGATTTACGATGAATTAAAACTCGCAAATAATGGAATATGATCGATATTTATATAATATAATATTACATGTTATAATGTTAAGAACGTCAAGTGCATTGATACTTATATACATTAAAAGAGACCGGCATCACGTTGTAATAATTTGTAAAACGAGCGACACACGAACGAAAGAGACCTAACAATATATTCGCTGGATGTATACCTTGCAAACGGTTGGAGAACGCTTCCTCAAAGAAAAGGCTTCTTATCCGCATGATCTCGCCGGAACGGTTAATTTTCTCCGATTAAAATTACTGGATCTCCAATGAAAAATCAGTTAGAAGCCTAAGCTTGACTCTGTGACATGACGTATATTGTTCTCCGTGTATAGTGTCGCTATTATACATAAAATTAATTAGTATACAAATTAGTACGTATATTAAGTAACATCTGGAATCGTGTGACGAATCTTATCGATTTGAAAATCAGACCAAAAGAGCTCATCTCGAAGATTATAACTATAGACAAGTCGCAACCCAGAGGTATCATCTAGTATGGTTGTGAATATCCTTATTCGGCCTCTTCATTCGAGTATAAGTCCGTACGATCAAAGTCTCGAAAAAATTTCAGATTTATTTGGCATCAACCAAATTATAATAAAATCAATAATCACTGTTTGATTATTAGAATTTCACGATATGAAACGTACACCGAATTAATTAATTATAATAGAAATTAATTTTCACGCTTTCATAACGAGATACTTGATCGAATAGACTCGCGTGATTTGGCACTCATTCCCCAACTTGCTTGCTATTTACTGCACTAGCATAAAGACAATTTAATTCGCTAGATGCGAACATATAGGATATTAAGAAATAAATATTTTTCCTAATATATTAATTGCTTTGAGAGCAAAAAAATCATATTATACGTTATGATGATATATTGTTGAAGCATTGAGTTATATGCGTAAAATTATTATTAAATCGTTAATTTTTATCGAAAAGTTACAAAGATATATACATTTATTCGAGTCTACAATCTTTTCAAATTCCATAAAGTATAATTGGATAACGTAAGAAATTAAAGAACTTTTAAATTATTAAGAAATATAAAAGCTAACTGATGCGGTGACGAAACAACATACAAGACTGACATGTCACCGGAATCGAAAATAAGTAAAAACGATTTGATTATCAAGTTATACAAATGAATATGTGTATGGTATAGTAAAATTACAAGTAATACAACATCAGAGACACGTTTCGTAGATTAAACATATTATCGAATATTTATAATTGTATAATTTTGTATCGTGCATGAGATCTCGTTGAAATTATAAATATTTTTAAAATAGCAATATCAATAGATTGTCGAAGTATAAAAATAAATATTTCTATCTTAGTACATATTAGTATTTAGTTTGAGCAAAATTAAACATTCCAATATATACTTTTAACTTTCGTACATGCACGATTTAAGGGTATAACTTTTTCCTTCATTTTATTTCAGACTTTAAAAATACGTTGAAATGAATAATACGCATAAACATGAATACACAATTTTTCTTTCAACACACATACCCAATCTGAATTATTCGAGGCACAAAGGAGCAGGAAAATCTGTAAGATTTATATACTTACATTGTAAAAAAAACTCAAACAATAAAATTAATATTAATCATCGACTTATACTTAAGATTTATAAAAATGACGAGCTTGTATAAATGTCGCAAATTTTTCAAACAATCGCGCGCAACACCAGCATCGATTCCCCAAAGCTATATAAAAACAAAAAAAATAGACGCATATATACAAGTATATCTAAAACTTCGTACATCTGTAACAAGCCGGTAATAAAAGACTAATAAAATTCCCGCAAACCAATCAATATAATACGTCTCGTAAATCTTCGATTATTCTTCAAATTCCACACGGTACGTCGAAAATCCGGCGATTTTATATAAGGCACTCAGTCACTCACTTACTCACTCTCAGCAGACAATCTCTCCGGCGTCAAAGCGACAAAGAAAAAAATGTAAAACTTAATAGTTACGCGATGTCTGTGTGACGAATGGCTGGAACGTGTCGTATCGGTCGTTTAATTTCTCTCGTCTCTTCCAAATAAAAACGACGATAAAAACACTGTGAAATTTCGATCTCCGCGAATGTGAAATAACTACGCCGAAGTTTCCAGTCGTCGCCGAATATGTAGTCTCGTTTTAGTGCCAAGAATCATTGAAAAAAAAAATCGACAAAAAAAAAGCCTGAATATAGACAAGTTGAAATTGCGGCATATCCCCGCGGTAAAGGAAGGAAGCTCGTTAAGCGCGGGCAAACATAGGCGACCGATATATAAGCGAGATGGAACTTACGCTTGGAAAACGATTGTAAATGATGTGTATCGTTCGAAGTGGTTAGAGTTTCGGATTTCTGCGTTAATTTCGGCTTGTTGTTTATTTAGGAGACAGCTCAAACAGGCTCGCGTAATTGCGCGAAGTGATTTTATTTACATTAAAGTGCATGTTTACCGATTCAGTAGCACAAAGCTTCTTAACTTTTATAGGCTTAAGCGATTTGATAAATAATCTAGGATACTCATTTTTTACTCGAAAGATTACTGTCTTTGTTTCGTAATCTGTACTTACAGCTAATTAATGAATTTGAGAAATAGAACGACGAAAATGGTCTCTATATAAGAGGGTTAACTGCTGTTCAGGAGCTTTAACGTGAAGCTGATTTTGTAGCTTGATTTTGCAGGCAATATTTTCGTCGCACCTGAGCACAATCAATTATTTATCTCGGAATTTCGAACGCGCGTCCTCACAAGTGAATTTCGTCGTTTGCGTTTTACATATTGTCGGTACGATACGCTTGTAAGTCTAGGACGCTTATTTCTTCCTAAAACTAAATAGCATATGATTGTCGGATTACGAAAATTTCATCGAAAATACACACAACCACGCATTAAAAGGACTGCTCAGCATCTGGCGTAGAGTTCACGTATATAACAATGAGAAGTACGAAACTTGTAAGACGACTCTCGAATGCTGTACATACGAATCAATGTTCTTTACATCTTGTCCTTTGAGAGGAAAATTATTGTAAATAATGCCATTGTACATCTTCATTTAAAATATAGTAAAACATTTTTCCGTTAATAAAATAGTTGTCATCATTTGGTCCTTCCATTGTATTATCCTTCCTTATATACACTGAAATGATGCTGTAATATTTATCGTGTAATTTTATTTTTAAGCATTATCTTTTATCTTTCCTAGTTATTGTAGAAACTTGCAAACGTGTAATATAACATTAACTAATAAGAATATCTGTCGTAGTATTGTCATTTTATTGCTTTATTACATACAAGAAAATAAGAATCGAATCGAACTATTACATTATCTTTTCTAATAAATATTAAAATACTTTATTTATTATAAAAATAATTTCTATCGGTCTCTCTCAAGAATGCCAAATTTAGAATTGATTCGATTTTTCGATTCGGCTGACGAATTCAATATCGGTGGATGATTTGTATAGCCTAGAAAAGCAAAAAGAAAACCAACCGTGACGATCATACTTCAGAGTCCTGCATCATAAATGATGGATGTGCCGTACAAGTACTTCACTATTATTCGTCGAGAGGTACATGCTGAAGATTTAGGAATCTCATCTCTTTTTACGCGAAATGCGAATTTCGTTAAGGTCTGCTTTGACAATAAATTTAAAAAATTTCACAATCTATACAGTATAATAATATACACCGCTATAATTATAGAATGAAAAAAACTTTATTTTATTTCACGACTACTACTACTTTTGCTCGCCTACAATCATAGGATGGCGAGATGTGTTTTCTCCGTGTATAATGTATATATCAAGTCTGGAGACACGGGTAAGTTGCGAACGAAGAAAAGGTCACATTGAAAAAGTTTCCATAGCCATAAAATACCCCGAGATTTATTAGATCAAGCTTGGGCAATTTCATCCCCTTTCTTGTTACACTTTCAAGTAACTTTGTTTTCAGAAACCGTGTCTTTCAAAACTGAATAAACTGACAAGTTCCAACTAAGTAGTAAAAAAAAAGCAAAAGACAATTCCAATTCAGCACAACAACGATTAGACTAACCCACAGCAAACATTCACACTTAATTCCCCCTGAGCAACATAGCGTAATCATTAGCGCACTTTCCAAGAATCCCACACCCCCTTATTGTGCCCGTTTCAGCACTGAATGAAACGCACCCAGCACACGTGCAATTTTCTATATATATATACATACATACAGAAAACGCCATAAGTAGAGCTTGACCCCGTGGCCCGGTCTCGGCTCATCCTTCGAGTCACCCCCTCCCCAGCTCCACGTTTATTAACCGCGGCAACCTGTCGGCTCTTCGGCGCCACCGTGCGCTCCTAACCCGAAGCATCGCTATGTTTGACCTTCTTATGGCTATATAGAGACTCCATTGTCGTGCGGGGGATGGAGAATTGCTCGTTGAGGGAGACGCGAATTTTCGCGATTATGCTGTAAGTGGACTCGGGAACGTTCGGTTGGATTTGTTATTCATGGGATGGTTATGGATAATTTGGTTATTTTTCCTACACGCTTTTGTAATGCGGGGGTGTCTTTTTTTTAGCGCGGAGCACAAACACAGACGTTGAAATCTGACAAGAATAATCGTGATGCAAGTAATTCGCTTGTTAAATATATTTCGGAAGCCTTAGAATATATAGCTAATTGATAAATTGGCTTTCACTGTGGTTGAATACTGTCACACAGCATTGACCATTCGGCAGAACACTGTATGCTAACTAAAAAATCGATTTTTTAAGGGGTGATTCGTTTTATCTACCTAATATAGTATATCAATCTAATCGTAAAATGTATCCATTTGAAGAGGCTGATGATATCTATACACTCGACTTATGAAAGTATTATTCAAACATACACTTCGTCAGACATACCGCGTAGCAGATATGAAAATGACTCTAGGTACATACGTTAATAGGCCGATCTTACATCATCTTTCGTCGTGACTATAGATCGAGGGAATTAAGTACTTTCCATAGATTAAAAAACAAATGGTAAGTATAAGGAATTATTTTAAACTAAAAAGAATTTTTTAAGAACATTTCCATTCGTCGAAATAAAATTTGAGAAGGTATAAAGATTCGCATTACTCAATTTATAAAATACATTCTGCCCTTTACAGAGTGAAACACAAGTCCAGTGAGATCCTGTTTGAAAATTCTATGAAATATTGAAGCACAAGTATCGCTCGGGAAATGGAGTATATTCCACCTATATAAGTATATATCGAAGAGAACCTTGAAAAATCGACGCATATTAAAAAAAAACACCAATATAACTTAAAAGATAAACATCAAGCCCGTCCAGACACATAACATCACAATCCGATATCGTAATTCACAAAATTTCCATCATATCCCATCGCGACCATCATCTTCCTCAACCCCATCTCAGCTACATCATACATCACACTCCACACCGACAACGGAATAAGACTCAGCCCCCATCCTCCTTGCAATCCCGAAAATCTAGAATTTTCCATATAGTTCATAGTGCCGTCTCACCCTGCACATCAACCCCCGGCGAACCTCGTGGATGAAACGAAGCGCCGGTTCGGTTCGCAGCATATATATATATATATATATATATATATATATATATATATATATAGTATCCAGGCGCCTGCGCACTTCGACCCTCAACCAGCTCGCTCCTCGGGTCACACGGTGTTTTCAAACAGTCGACACGCTCCTCTCCTCGGGGCTACAACTCTGCGCGTCTTCGAGCAGAGCCGCAATCCCACGAGACGGAAAGAGACGGAGCGAGAAGATCCGCAATTGGAAAATGCCGACCGGCTCCGGCACCATGGATGGCAACGAGCTCAGATGAGACAGGCTGAATCTCTCGGTGGGATGATGACCCGGTGACTATATTGTACTGCGATTTGCTGTGCGCGGATTTTTCATGGTGGACTGCTCCGTCGTTCGTTGTTGCTGTTTATCGTTTGTGAGATGGCTGCTTTTCGCTGGGCAGACTCCACCTTTCAGACCATCGCTTATCTGAGGGATTTTTGAATTGGAGCGCGCGGGAAGTTTTTGACTTTTTTTGAACGTATAATACGGGAGCTTGATTATGGTGCTCCTGATTGGAAACTTTCACTGGGAAGTACGAACGTCGACTTGACGCTTGCTGAAACTTGCGGCAAAATGTTTAATCGAGGTGAGTTTTTTGGCTATGTGTATATAAGAGCGAGGCATATCGCGCGCGATAATTTAATCGGCTTCGATTGTAAAACTCAATCGATATATAATATAGTTTCGAGATGAAGCACGGATGTATATAGTACCGGGGCCATTGATAGACATAAGAAAACTGCTCCACTTGTCTAGTTCAAGCTACTTGCGACGAGGTATTAATAATGTCAGGGTATATATAACAAAGTTGCGATAAGCAACTGAAAGGGAAAAAGTCTTATATACGCGAGGGCTCGCTGTACACGCGAAAATACACAGCGCGCGCTTGTTCCAGTGTAGTTTAAGTTTTACGTTGAATTATTCAAGTGCGTAAGCCAATGTACACACAGTTTTATTTCTATCATGAGAAACAGTGCGTAGCGGCCGGTGTGATCTAAAAACGAAAACGTACAATTTTATCGATCAAACCTGCGTATTCTATAAAATTTCTTTTTATTTTGAAAATGTATAAACAATTTATCCTGAGAATAATCGGAAAACGAAGCTCCGCAACAACAAATAAAACTTACAAGTACCCGAAAGTCATTTATATTCATCTTCGGTCCTAATCCCACTCGACGGGCGCCATAACAAAACAGTAAAAGTCCGGATCAATCAAGGGGCAGGCAAATTAGTATCGATAAAAAAAAAGCTTCTTCATAACCCCCGTCGAGCGTTCAAATCAGCGTAAATAACTAAGCGCCGATAAATTTCAAATTAACGGCGTATACCTACTCTCGCGATCAAGCCAGCTATCAAATTCTCGCCGAAACTCCAGCAAAAAAGAAGAAGCAGAAGAAGAAGAAAGGAGAACATGTATAAAACCGGGGAGACGACGAGGGGGGCCGCTCGTCGATAATGAATTAGCCCGGCTTCTATACCGAAGAGGCACTTAGTTCGCGTCACGCGTCGAAGCCATCATCCATTCACGCGCGGAGCCTTGTGTGGGTGTATGTGCGTGTATATGTGTATAATACACTGACGAGGAAAAGGCTCGCTGTTCTTGTGCTAAAGAGAGAGACAGATTGAAGTAATGCCGTTAAGTGCGCGGTAATTGCCGTAAGTGCATTAGGGAAATTCGATCGCGCGCGTATATGACCAACGAGTCGAGTAAAGCGCTGAGAAAGTAGGAGGAAAAAGCGGGAAGTGCGAAAGCTTCTCTCGAATGGTACGGCTGACTGTGAATTCGCGTGTTAGGAATATTAAATTAGTTTTAAGCATAGTAAAATGGCAAAATTTTCGATTTATTATACTTTGAAATCAGTTATTCTTTAATAACTATATACATAAACTTGATTCTTTTTCTCAGCCCCAATCATTTTAGACCTTTCGAGACTGTTGAAATTCCCCGCACTTTTCCTCGTAGCTCTATAGACTTTTTACCTCTGAAAAGCCGCTTTTTGGCTGATTGAAGAAAACGTGTCTTGGAAACAGTTTATTCAGGAGCATATAGAGTATCTTTTGATCGTAGACCTATACACTATTCACAGAGAAAAATCTACTGTTATAAAAAAAATTTCCAAATAGCGTAATAATACGTAGAATAAAACACGCAATTAATAAACTACCAATGCGCCAAGTAAATTATTTTCGCATTTGATCATATTTTTCCCACGAACCGCACGCACTTGAACTATATAAAACTAATACGAAGACTGACGGACAAGTAGATTGCGTGTCTGATTAATTTTGTGCCTGTCATACCTTTCGGAAGGCACACGAAACTACATAGCCATTAACAAGCAGCCGATAAGATAATCGGATAAACGCCCCTATAGAAGATTAAAACCAAATCAGCGAAACACATCAAAAGCAGGCAGAACCTCACGAAAGCTCCCTTTGAATTTTTCAGATTCTATTTATCGCTCGCGTTAAAGAACGGCCAAGCTCCCGCGTCTCGGACACTATTTTCCAAGTGCTTTTTCTCAAAAACGCAAACATCACAAAGAAGATAAAGAAGAGCATCAGCGGCGGGTAAGCTGCCATGGGTCGCAAGTATAAGCCGCGCTCGATACCCGAACAGGATCGCAAGCTTTGCGGCAGCATATGCATCTGCCAGTTCACCATTGTGATCAGCTGTGTGGCCTTGGTGTATCTAAGCGTCGCCATCTACATGCCCTCCCACAGGTGAGTCTATATATGTATTGTGCTGCGCCACACGTAAAAAAGAAACGGAGCGTTAAAGCAGCCGTTAACCCACATCTCGGATCTGCCGAGGCCTGTTTGCACTCCGGCTGCGTGAAGTGCTTTCGATTTTTCTTATGTATTTTTCATGAGCGTTGACGGCTCGTTGAAACGAAGGCCTATATGTTACGCGCGCTAATGCAGCGGGCCAATGGAATTATCGCCGATATACATGGCACGGAATGTTGTCGTTCATTGAATTGATATTTTGAAGGTATACGAGCTTTCGGAAAATTGTTCAAATTCTCGATAGGTACTTTTTCTTTCGCTGTTAGTTAGCACGGAAAATTGGGGCGAAAAACGCCCCGTAACGAAATCAAAGCAGATTACTGTCCCTCGATTCCGAGTATGAAAATTGAGCAATATGTCGTCGTAACGAACAACGTTGTGCAACGTCGCCCTGCAATACACACACACACGCTCTCGTCTGATGCTCATCGAGATTTCCCGGAAACAATTTTCAGAGCCTTCAACGCCGGAATCGATCCAGACCCGGTGATGTGCCAAACGGTCAACGCGACCCTGGTGAACCAATGCACCTGGGCAAGTTGCGGCGAATGGTGCCTGACCAAAACAACCGGCTTCTGTCCCCAAATATACTCGTCCGTCAGACGCAACGGGTCAGATCTCGTGCTTGAAAACTGCACGAGGGTTGGAAGCGTCGCTTGTCCGATGGTAAGTACATTATTCAATGCTGGATTAATTAGAACTCGATGATTAAATCGAGAAATGGATAATTAGCGGGATATAATTAAACGTGTTAACAAACGCAGTTGTTAAACTATATTGCGCAAGATGGAAATCAGTTTCCATTCACGGGGAGTCGAGGCTCGCTTAATTAGTAGGGACGAGGAAACAGTTGAATGTGCATACGATTTAGAGGGATTATGTCACATTTATAGACACTGACGTCAAGGGTTCACGTCA
This sequence comes from Muscidifurax raptorellus, assembly GCA_020010945.3. Classification (NCBI taxonomy): domain Eukaryota; kingdom Metazoa; phylum Arthropoda; class Insecta; order Hymenoptera; family Pteromalidae; genus Muscidifurax; species Muscidifurax raptorellus. The sequence goes on along the minus strand of CM052079.1, from coordinate 6,861,926 downwards.
GTTCTCGTGGGCGGCTTTGTGAAAATAACGGACTTGATTACATCCATGTCCGAAGACAGCTATGACGCGAGAGGGATTTATACACGTGTGACGCCACGTGTTGTAAAGTTCATTAACTAGTGAAAGAAGTGCATAAATGAATTAAAGTCGACCATGAAGATCATTTTATCAATTAACTTTTTCACTATTTCAGTAAAATAGAGGCATATTTATCGGTGAATTTACAAAACCGTCGAGAGTTCCATTATATCGGCTGAAATATACCGTACGTCAAGTTCACTTGTCTGACAGGCCGGTGAGATTACCTACTTATCGCGTCAGGTTTTTCAAGCGTTCATTACTGTCACGGCCGGTCATCGAACAATGCAAACAACACATCGAATCCAATATACAAAAAAACAACTGCATCTCATGCCACACTCAACAGGTGAACGTCGCGGCGGTGAAGCGCTACAACTGCAACAACGGCAGCGAGTGCGGAATGTTGACGGGGGTATTCGAGTGCAAGCTCGGCCACTGCTCGAACTTGAGCGAGGTGATGCAGTGTCACGATCACCCGGACGGCGCAGTCGTCGACGCTGAGCGGGACAACATGAAGCTCAACGGCAACTTCCGCTGCGTCAACTCGCGCTGCACCAGGATCAAGCATCACTTCAGCTGCGACAGGTACTGCCCGAAAATGAGCACCACTGGAGTCAACGTGTTCCTCATGCACGGGGACAACGTTTACACGGCCTCCTGCTCACGGGCCCTGGCATTCAACAAAGCTTACGGGAATAAACCTGGCGAAAGACTGATCAAACCGATCGAGGTGTGGAAGAAAGGGAACGATGCCATCATTGCCAGCTGCTTCGCGGTTAACAGGTTTGCGGATAGGATAAGGTGAGCGAGACTTTGATTTTTCAGCTTGAATTAATTTAAAACTGCAGAAAAATAAATGTCCATTGTAATTTTCGCAAACTAGTGCTTTTATACAACGCGCATCGATGTTTACGTCCTTCTCAAGATATGATTCATATCTCGGACACGAGTATATAGGTTCAGTGTTCGTGAAATGACTCCGTGAAATACGAGCGTAGGGAGAAGAAGACCAGAGGGAGACGAACGGAGATATGGGGGATAAAGACAAAACGTCGCTAAGTATACCCCATCGACGACGTCTGAGTAATTTTTAGACGACCGGTTGAGATAAAAGCGTACGAAGAGAAAGCATGAAAAATTTAGCACGAGTCACCGCGAACGGACATTCAATTATAAAACCCGTTCCATACGCGTCGTGCGGAAGTTTGAGAAAGGTATTTCGCTTTCGAACTTGCTCTAACTCGAGGGGATTCGATAGAGCAAAAGTTATATACGTGGGAAATTTCGTATTATTTCGAATTGAGGTTATATAGCTACATCATTGCATGCAGCAATTCTTCGAGGAAAAAAAATCCTCGGAATTATTACGATCTTGCGTGGCGTTTGTTTTATTTCTTCATTTCGATACATTTGATCCTCAAATTTTACGATCGAGCTGCCGTAAAATGGGGGCTGTTTTGCTGGCCGAGGACACGAACCTTATACGATGCTGTTTTTGAAGAGGAGCTTTCAGTTTTGTTTTTCGCTTCTGACCTACTGATCGATGAGTCGGAAACTCAATGTTATCGCCGTCGTAAACTTAATGGATTCAAGAATTTCTTAACGATTATAGATGAAGATAAAATCAGTCTTACGCGCGCGACAGAGACATTCTTCTACGAGAACGTTTTTTGTATCAATAAACGCTACACGGCACTTGATTGAAAAAAGGCGATCGCATCAAAAACCACTTCACACCCTTTCACAAATAAAACGTATCCCACTGAAAGCAATATTTCCTCGCGCTACAGGAGAAAAAAAAGTAAACAAAAGAACGTCGCGTGCAGAGCGAAAGATATAGAATCGTATACGAACAAAGCGATACAGCTTCGAAAGAGAGCTTGCAAGCGCGCGAGGAAGAGCAACGTGTCGGCAGAGCCAAGTGAAAATAGGGTGAGAATCGATCGAGTCGTCCTGTGAAGAGTATAGAGAGAATATAGCTGACCGACGATTTTCTTTCGTGTCCAACTTTTTGTTGGGATTCACTCTCTCCCGAGTGTTGAGTAACAAAGATTCGGGAACGCGTTGGGGGAAGTTATGTCACGAAACATCGTCAACTTCATATACTAAAAGCGTAAATAAAGTAGGAGCCACTTGTAACGTCGGTTTACAGAGACTTCGAACATCCTATACATAACGTGCATTCGCATAACTCACGCCCACAATGGAAGTCATTAATTACTGCAAAGAAAAAATAAAGAACAAAAGTCATTTATATCTTCAGAAGATTTCTCGCCTATGGACCCTCTCGGTTGGTATTCTCCCCGCAGTAGATTCCGCTCGTATATTTCTCAAGAACTTCAATTACAAAACCCCTCTTCTTCTCGTCCCCTTTCTTCGGACCCACAATCGTTTCGCCAACGGCCACAAAGACTGTGTCTACTTTTCCGCCGCCACTTTCGGGTTTTCCCTCATCGCGATGTAACCGTCGGGCCAAGGAAATCGCGATGCCATTTACCCATCAAGGGACTCTGCAGTCGCCGCTCGTTTGTTTTCATCGTCGAGCTTGCAAGTATGTCAGTGCTGTAGTTGCACTAGTTTCTCGAGCAGCCCCTTGGAGTGTTCGACGCTTTTGAATATGATCTTTCCTCGAGAAAATAGTGTCGTTTTCGCAAACGATGTAAAAACCATGACGAGGTTCGTTGAATGAAAAATTCACGGCGAGATGCATTTCTCTACCAGTCAGCTCTGCGTATAGTATACGTCAGGCTAACAAGATAAAAATGGAAGATAGACCGACAGGCGCGGCTATGAAAAGTTAGGCCGACAATAAGAACTTTATATCACGGTGGTGCGATAGTAAAAAATAAATGAACGCCGAAAGGCTCGCTGACGATCGTAAAAGTCTATACGTATACGTGAGCAGAAGGTGGCGGGAACACGAGAAACAAAGTCAATTCACTGCTCCGGTCTTATACGCTCCATATCTCGCGGTTAAATCTATGCAAATCACGTACGAGCTTGCAGAGCTATATTTCATAAATTAGCAACAAAAAAAATTCAATATCCAACCTCTCCTCGGCTTTTCCATTCCAGAACGGAGGACTGCGTGAACGGAACACTGCTCTCGGAGAGCCTCATCCCTCAGCCGTACATCAACTTCACGACGTTCCTGAGCCTCTACGGCGTGAGTCTCGAGCGCAAGGTCGACCCGAACGACACGTACGTGCCGTCCCAGCGCTCGCTCACCATCTACAACAGTTCGCGGCTGTACATCAACCTCGAGGGCTGCGTCAACACGCTTCGCGGCGAGTGTCGTGAATTTCTGGTCAGTCACGGAGCCGACGGCGATAACCAAACGGCTCAGAGTCGCTATCCTTGCTACTACAATAGGGTGAGTGAAAACGCGTATGTGTACATGTTCATATACGGTTAAATAATGTAAATACGGTTTATATACTGTATACAGCCGGCGCATTGATCGATCGAACCTTTTGACGACCAATGTTTGATACGTCCATCGAGAGCGTTTTCTCAAGCACTGATGGATCGCCGGATGAAAGTGCAGATCGATCGGTATGGTCTTTTCGAGAAAAATGCGAAAATATAGACGGGTTTAATAATAAGCTCATACACGTGAATTATTTGCCGCCGAGCTCGACTATTCTCGCGGGAGATGAGTTGTATCGACGGGAGGTGTCGGCGTGTATGTGTGTGTATCTAGTCTAATTCTGGAACGCGCGTGGCCGTGGCATTTTCTCGGCTGAGCTGTTATTGCGTGAGCAGTCGATTAAAAGAGATATTAGTCGCGGCGTTGATGGGGAACGATTAAAAGGAGTGTACGTGTATGAAGAGTAAAAAAGGATCGATTTTACTAGGTCATTCGTATATGGCCAGTCGCTCGCCGGATAAATTGCACGGGAAATTCTGTATTCGAACTGTTTTCTGTATTCTATACTTGATCGCGCGGTAACAATGAACCTCGTTATGCTGCTGCGCGCATCGTTTTATCGATTATGTTCATGGATAACGTAAAGCGTTTAAAAATATTTAAAGGTTAATTATCGGGTCAAGCGTTCGGAAAGCTTGAGTAGTAGCGGTTCGCCATGTATGCTTCGAATTATGGCGTAACGATCATTATTGGATTCAACATTATTATTGGAGAAAAAGTGCAGTAATTAGTTCCCGAGACAATCGAAGCGTTTTGTCAAAAGCCGTATATCCAGACAATGCTGTGGCGAGGAATTCAAAACACGTTTATATTATATATATAGAAAGCTATTGTTGACCGGTAATGGGTAATTCGCGTATTTGTCAGGTGCGCTTGTGACGTCACGTTTTCCAATATCATCGCGCGCGCGTCGAGTGCAGATGTGATGGGTTTATAACGTATGGATTCTCGAAGGGTGAGGCACTCATTTTTATCACCGCAGCGGCCGAGAAATATTCCATAACGAAAAAAAAAATACTTCCCGTGAACTCGACGCAAAAATGTTCGATGCAGGGCGGTGTCGGGCTATATATTTTTGTTTGAACAAATTTGTTTGAATGCGATTTGGTAAAAAAATTCAATATGCAGAAGAGCATAAAATTATATTTTGGAAAACTGAAGGACAAACGCTCTCTCGTGTCGGTGCGGAAAAAAGAGTACAGTCACCCTGTCAGTCTGCTCCGGATCAATTCTCATTCATAATGTATTGGAACCAGTGGCATATATAAAACACACCGGAGCCAGATGAAAGCGCCGATTGCCACTTTTCCATCACACCTGTAATTTGAAAAAATCACGATAACTGTATAATTCAAAGCAAAAAAAAAACAACCCCCATCGTTGCCTTTTCCAGAACGACTCGTTCTTCGTGGTGGCCCGCTTCGACCTGAACAAAACCCGCCGAGACCTGCTGATCGCGGTTATCGTGCCGTCCTGCCTCTTCGTCATAAGCCTGACGACACTGGTGGTGATAACGCGTTCGGTGCAAGTGGGCGACGACGCGAAGATGCGCTGCCGCTACTGCATCGACAAGCAGTCGAACGAGAGCGAGGGCGAAGGTCTCGTGGAAAACTCGGCCATGTCGACGACGCCCCCGCAAGCCAGAGTACTAACCGTCGACAGCGAAGTGCGCAGCATGGCGCTATAGCAATTCAAGCCGAGCTTGGGCGGCAATGCCGGCAGGACTCAGTACGAGAGATTACCCCTCATCGATACCGACGACGCCGAGGACTCGTTCTGAGACGCTGACGAGGCGATATGGGTGAGCTTTTTTTATTTCATGTTTATTTTGAACTTGCTCACTTGCTTGTGGGATTGGATTCTTATTGGATGCACTAATAAGGACTTTTTTGTGCGGTTCTGCGCGCGGTATCGAATTTGGATATGGGAAGTCATGAGTAGTACACGTTTCTGAAAGATATTCCTTTAGCTTTGAATGGATGGATATTACTTTCTAGTGCCCTTCGGAATGATATTCACGTGTTGTAAGATGAGGTATATTGAAGAATGGACAACGAAATCTATTTTTAAAAGTAAATTCTACAATTTTCAGTACAGTCCGTTCCACCAGGCACACGAAAACATCGAGAGGTCGGAATTTTCGAAATTCAAAAATTTGGAAACGGTAATTTCCCCGAAATTTGCTTGATGGATTTATCCGAAACTGATCGCCCCCGAGCCCAGTGCCTCACTGAAAAGGCGTCACGCTTTCAAAGCTTACGCGCTTCGTGTATTGTCGCTTAATGCATCGGCAAAATTGTTATAAACCTTTGTTGTTATATGTAGACTATGTGATCGTTATTGAGGTTCCGTAAGATAGTTTCGTTAAGTATAATTTTGATGATGAATAATGGCATTAATTAAACGTAAAAACAAAATTCTAAAATTTTTTTGAAAGTATCAAAACCAGCGAATATAAACTGCAAAAGTATAGTAAGAGTTTCCATGGTTTTGCAAAAATTAAAATTTTTAATTAATTGCATTTCACGGAAAAGTGATTTAATCTCACATATAATGAGATTAAAAGATATATTATGTAAAATCGTATGTATGCGATAATTTGATAAAGTGAATTTGATATAAAGATGAGAAATAACTAATTACGAAAAGTCAATTTTTCAAATCTGAAATTCTCAATAATAAGGAAAAATCATGAATATAAAATTTGTGCCAAATTCATTGGTTCTTAAAATAATATGTTATTACACAAAAAAAGGGTTGAAACTTTTAGTTATTCAAAACTCTTGACTATTTCCCTATTGAATTATGTTATAACCTGATCTGTCTTCCTTATTTGGCGCGTCAAAAGCTTACCATTAAAAAAATTAAAAGCGTCTCGAAGCATGGGCTAACAATTATGACGCCGAATGTTTAATGTGCACTTCAAGCCAACCTTCATCAGGTCAGAAAATAAGTCGAAACCGTAATTGTTATATACATTTCTATGTATAAGTGTGGCCTTTAACGATGCCACGACCACTCAATGTTTTACAAGAGTAACGACCATTGATTATTAGCGATATTAACACGAAATTTTATACTTAGCCTTTTTCAATCTTAGTTACGGATCATGAAGCCGTCAACAAGATTTATATTCAATGTGTCTTTTTTCACTACATGTACTTAGCGTATTGAAATACGAGTTATGAACTATATTTTCAAGAAATGTGAATATAATTCATAAAATAAACTAAACGTTAACATTTCGTTATCATTAGTATTTAATTAACTCCATAGAAATCACTCGATATATATACTGATTATTAGTAATGAATCAGATGTTTATTATGTTTCACTATCGTACATTATACTTAAAATCAAAACGGAAATGTGATATTTTGTGTTAATCATATTCTTCGATCTTTCTTAAATTAAAATATAGGGCAATTTTCACAATGAGAAATTTTCGAAATGTCTATGTACATATACACTTTTTTCCATCGTGTTATGAACATTTAATGAAAATTTTAATTGTATTGTCCAGTTTTTAATGCATAAATAACGTTCATGTTTTCTTTTTCTTATATCACCTTATAATATTAAACCAAATATAAATTTGTATTGAAACCTTTCGCAATGTACACTAGATCTTGAAAGTCAAATAAAAATTTATATTTATAGTCTACTATACTTGAAAATTTTTTAAATTTGCTATACACACATAGTCATACTTCGTATTTTACAATAAAATAATTCTTGAGAAAAATATACGTATACATTTTATCTACAACCACTTGCATAATTCTGTGATTGAACTAAGACTACATTTTCGAAAATGTCATACAATACTATTTCATTATGTCATTCGAATTGAAAAATAACAAACTTCTTTCTATTTTTTTCATCGCTTGTGCAATTTTTCATCTGTGTCTATACCATGTGAACTGCCTTTGTGTATAACTACAGTATGATCTGCAATTTCGCAATATAATAAATAACTGCACTTCGTACTTTAACAAATGATGATCAGCCATTGCGCGCATAAGTATGCATTAAAGCAAATAGTAAGAAGGAATTAATTGTATATCGAATCGTTATAAATTGTGCGATAATGAAATGATGACTAAAAGTATATTTAATAATAAGCCTAACATAATCATCATTTCAACAATTCGTAAGAAACATAATGGGAGAGCTTCTGAAATCTTGTACTAAAATGATACTATATAATATGTCTAATATTTAATAATATAAGATGCTTAAATAAGGGTATTTTTCAATCGAGATAGTGGTCTTGTTGTGGTCCCAGTTACTTAGAAATTGACTTTTTTCTATGAGAAATACTTACGACTTTATTTATGTAAACAGAAACGCTTATTTTATCTGGGTTATTTTTGTTGAAAATAGATGTATATGACACATATATGCGAATGCTTAAGTATTTAAATTTGTATTAATTTGTTGTGTAATTATTCCATTTACGTACATACATGCACTTAGTTTATTTTGAAAAGTTTCGTTAAATGTTAAGCAGGATTGATAGTAACGGAAGTATATAGTAATTTTATAAAATTAAAATTAAAAACAAATATTAAAAAGTCTACAAATCGTTAAAACGTATAATTGAAAATATATGCTTTCACTATTATCTATCACCCACTTTACATATTAAGCAAGTACTAAATCATCCACAAGCATCAAGATTGAAAGAATCCATAGAGTTAATAAATGGTTATTGAATACATCTACGACGGCACGAGGCAACACGGCGCCAAACAAATGTAATTAATAATTCACTCATTCTAATGCATCAACGACAAAAAAAATGATGAACTGTACGATCATCTCTCTATGTATACATACTGTACTCTATGTGCCTTCTTCCTTTACGTTTACGCTATTTTAATTGCCGAGCACGTAGGAAATCACGATCACGCAGTGATTTTCATGCACACCACGCAAACAGAGCGAACGAAATTCTAACTTTATAATTATATGAAATATAGTATATTGTATATCTGCATACGTCGTCGATTAATGACAGAGCTGTTTTATCAAGATTGCGAAGTTTATCATTATATTATAATTATATTGCATCGTTATCAATTGACCAATCGTCGCGACAACGATCGATATTTCTATTTCACCAATTGATGACAAATGAACTCATACTGTCGCTATTGTTAAAGAGTGCCATTTTTGTTCATGACCAATAAGCAAAACCTGAATGTTTGTATGAAAATAAACTTTGTCAAATGTTTATGTCACTTTTGTCATAATAAAGTACGATTTTTATTACAAATACTTTTTACATCTTAATTTAACCTCCATATTTTCCAAATTCGCTAATTTGGACATCAAGACTGTGCCGTACGTAAGTATGCGTTTACAAAGAATATTACCGCCCACTAAAAATATCGATCCCTTCCTTTTACTTAATCCAAAAAAAAACATCTCACAAAAAATCCCATCAAATAAGATAGACCCAGGATAATAGACATTTGATTGGTACATCAATAAGGCCGGAGACACTCACTCGTCACGAGTCAGTGTATTACAACCAATTTCGGCGTAGCACGAGCACGTATACACATCGCGTCTCATTTTCCTCTCTATATAGTTAACTTCGCGTGTCTCATAGCACTTCCGCAGCAGCTGTATGAGATCATCTTCGCGTGGCATAAATGCATGCACGCCACCATTGGCGCTTTCAGGGCTACCGGAATTGCGTTTTTGCCTCTTGGTCTCTATACTGTTCCGCGAAAATTTCGAGTATGCAAGCAACTGGCATACAGTACAAGCTGTGTTATGCAGTTTCTCGATTTTCTGCTGCTGGTATAATTACATGTGTACTGGGAAATCGAGGATTCGGTCGATATTCATTTTCGGTCGCGTGTTGTTTTAAGGGGAGATGAATAATGTAAGAATCGGTGATTATAACGTTGTTTGCATTAGGCGATTTCAAGGATACGCCTTATCTTCGAATGGGAAATTCATATGATTATGTTTCTATATTTAGTGCAGGAGTTTTATGCAGTGCATACATGATAGAAGCTCTAATATTCTTCAAGAATATGTAGTGAGTTGGCATAATAGCACGAGAACTAGGTCGATTTCCTTTCTCAAAGTGAAACCTGATGAAACAGGGTCAATCTGGCATTTCCTAATTCTTTTAATGCCATATTTCTCAATGTTGTATACTTTACAAACCAATCATCGCGCTAAAAAAAATTCATCCCTTAACTAAGGCGAGAAAAAGCTTTCCGCATTCCATTCGTGCAACCGATGAAAACACGCAACAGCAACTTTCCACCCTCATGAATCACCATTGGATATACGTAAATATTTGCCAATTGTTTCAAATAAATTATGCATCGCTTCCGATACAATCAATGCCAGCACCCCTCTCCGAGCTCGTTTTCGCTTCCCCCAACGGCCTGAAAATCTGAGGCCTTCTATCTTTAATTACTGCCGAGGACGCTTTTTCCGACACGACGCGATGAAATTTCCGTGGGTGTGTCGGCTTCGTGACTCATCCCCTTGTTCGCCTTATACGAATCGATGTAGAAAGTGATGTATATATACATATATATACGTATAAGAAAGACAGCATGTTGGAATTAAAAATACTCATTGATAATGATCTTGTGTCACCGGTAATTAAATCTCGATGCGATAGACCTTGTGTATGACCGGAACCTTTACGGCTTAATTAGGTCAGGACTGCAGAATTTTTTTTTAATTCAAGGCTTGACTTAAAACCACTTAGGAATATTGCGCGACGACCTTTTTTCCCTCAGCCTACTTTTCAAAAATTATCACTTTCAGTGTATACTTTTCGTAATTCCCAAAAGTTATGTGCACCTGAACACGAATTAAAATTGCCTCTCCGGCGAATTTTTTCCCGCGCCCATGTATGGATTTCCGAAGCGGAAATGGTATTGCAAATTCGAGGCCGAGTATCGACGCAGGTGTATCTATAGTCATCCAAAGGGTAGTAAATTTTAGCTGGAAAGTTATGAAGACGCGCTAGACTCTCGTGTATATGGGCAGCGTTCGGCGCCCGTAACTCGGGCGAAATTGCGGTTCATCGAACCTCGATGCATTACGAGCCTCCATCGAACGTAGATTATACGCACATGTAGTAAGTGTAAGACGGATGAGAGAGTTTCGCGGAAGCTTCGAGTAAGCGCGTTTTCCGGGTAGTCGAACTGATGCGTTCGTGCAGAGATCGCAACAGAAAATCGGATGAAACGAATATTCAGCTATGCCACATTTTTTTAAGAGTAGGATGTGTCGGGCGGCATTTTCATAATAGAAATATCCGAAAAAAAATTTTTCGTGTGGTATTTAATTAGTCGACGTTGGGGGAAAATGGGCCAGTGAAATAAAGGATCCAGTTAACAATTTACTCAATACGACTGGGAACTCCCGCGACTGTTTCTATACTTGAAACTTATGCAACTTGCGCTCGTTGAAATTCAAAAGCTTAATTATGAAAATGTATATAACAAGTTCTGCATAGCAAAAGAGCTTTCCTCATCAAAAATTCGAATTTCAAACAGTCGCGCAAAACTTTCCAGCTAAATTACATCGTCTATGATGAAACGCAGCTCAGATACCACATTTCGAATGAACTTGTTAATTCCTACGTGCCCATAGAGAACAAACAGTCCACGCGATACCAGCACCTTCCAGAAGCTTTACAACTCTCTTATCTCCTCGATTGTCCTCGGAAGAAAGACAACGACTCACCTCTATATCTTATACAGAGATCCAATACGTATATAAGGAAGCTTTAGCTGCGTCAGACATGGATCGCGACCTTCTCGCATTCTCGCTCTAATGAAAACCGCGTCGACGCACATCACCCATATTACGTGACCGACCTTCCCGATAGCCTGTCGTCGAGCTTTTCTTCTCTTTATTGCGAGGATGCGTGCGCGAGAATAGATGCGCGACCCTCGGAAAAGCTCTCATGAAGATTCACGGCCGGATAAGTTTCTGAAAAAAAGGTCTCTGGAACGTGGAAGTGACCGTTGTTTCGGATTTACACGGTTGGATGGCTAAGTTTTGTATAACGTCGGCATTTTTGTCGGAAAGTTAGTTTGAGTTGTTGTATGATAATACTGGAGTGTAGTTAATACATTTATTTTCGTGCAATTATAATGATTCGAGCTTAGCTGTTTTTCTTTTTGAAGATATAGTCTGAAACATTATAACAAATTAAATTCAAGTTTTTTATTGTCTTGAAGAAATCAACATTGTAAAAATAGAATGACACGTCGAATAGACAAGTCGTCATTTTTTTAATATTTTATAGAAATAACAATATTTTACTTATAATAATTTATAAATTGTTCATGGTTTCACGACAAAATAGGAAAGCAAGCCAGTTGAAAACAGAGTAATGGACTGCTAGTATTAAGCAAGAAACTCGTTTCTCTGGCTGTATATTCTCGTCTACAAACATCGATCGCAGGCTTTAAACTTTATTAAATTTCTGGCCTGAATATGTGAGCTTGTAAGCAGTAAAAGATAGTCGTTAACTAATTTCATCGCGAATCAAAACTCAACAAAGCGGGAATAACCGGTCAGTGGCATGAAATCGATTTTCTCACAAAGCTTGAGTTCGAATTGAAAGCTGATCGGGCTGACTTTGTAAATAATTATAAAGAATACCAATCGCATAAAAAATTTGAATTTCGGTTGCTTAAAATAAATTAGTAACCATATACGTATTGGCTACAATTGAACTGCGTCGCGAGGATTTAATCTGCTGGCGATCACTTGCGTGGCGCCGAGTAATACGGGGTGCGTCACGTCGTTATGTTTTTCAACCGTGAACGAAATTGCGTAAATACATCGGTGAAGTCGATTTTTTTTTATGTACTTAAGGAGAACGTTTTTTGCTGGGTTTTCAAACCTAATGGATAACTTACATAATTAAAATATATTGTTCAATAAAAGATGAAATTAAAAGAGGATTAAACATCTCAATAGTATATCCTCGAACATTACATTACGTTGGCTAATTGATTTTGATTAAGAAAAAAAATATTCTAGATATACACTGATAAAGCGCTTAATAAAACATATTTAGCCCCTTTTCTCGGAGACCTAGTAATAGAACCGTCGGTAAGAAGTATAACTGGACTTTGCTATGATAGCCCAGGCGATAGACTAAAGTCTCGTTTCCACCTTGCATATGCTAATACCAATTTAATTTACAAGTCGTCTCTTGTGCGAGATAGGTTGAAACTACTTGTGTAAAGTTTCAATATCCATTTCGCTGATCTAACGGGCTTTCCATCAGTCTACCCGTAGGAGATGGCTTTCTAATGGTATCATAAGGTGGATGAAATAAAAAGGAAAAAAGAGTTCTCTCTAACTAGGTTTGCGAAAATGATCAAACACATGCTTTCTCGGCAAACGAGAAGTTCAGTAAACTGCTGGTAATGCAACTGGCGTGACGAGGCGTAGCTTGTTACATATATATATATACGCCGAACAAGGCGCGTATATAAAATTGGTGACGCAACTTGCGCAGAATTTCTCTTAAAATAATTGCTGTTCCTAAATTAACGAGAGCTATAATTTAGAGGGTAAAATTCAATTCTATAAGTATGAATAATGCTTATTTCATATAGAATATGAACGATTAACTTTCGGCTATGATTTTAACGAACTTTTTCGACGTACATTTTGTAAATGAAAAAGTACAAACTTTTACAGTATAATTTAACAAAGAAATATTCGCATGAAATAGTCGGAGGTCGGAATATTATATTTTCAGACTTTTTTAAAAGTAGGCGAAATCCTACTTTGTCGGTTACAGTTTAAAAACGGGTTATTCGTAAAAGCTCTTTTATACATAACCTTTCCGAGACATCGCGTCAAACTTCGTGCAGTGCAAAATTATAATTATCCAGGTATAAAAGTATGACCGCCTAAGAAAAATGTGATTTATGATACGATATTTCACATGGCGGGTTAACAGTGTCGCAGTAGTCTGCTTATAGAATTGGCATAGTTCATAGATCAGCACACGCCTAATAAGTCAACATCTTATTTTAGAACCTCAATTTTCTCTGCCTTAGTTTCTTTTATCGATCTAACGTCACTGTAGAATATCTTAGGAATTGTCAACCTCCATCTTTTTGTCTATATTCCTATGTAGTAAAGAAGTTCAATAGCACATACATAACCGAGTAAAAACACCTTATATGCGTGACAGCTCGCTTGCGGGTAGGTGTATAGCATTTGAAACACTTTTTTGCTTCAGTATCCTACTGAGATTATAATATTAATATATTAATAGTCGAATGGAATAAAACAAAAGCTTCTTATAACTGGTACAAACGAAAACCTATAAGACATTCAAGCTAAAGTTTTCATAAATTTATTAATTCGCGGAATCGCAAGTTGAAATATAAATGATATTTGAAAATTAAAAATTTGTTTTCACGCATTGTCATTATAATTCAATTTCAAGCACTTACCTGAACTGTTGAGTAGCTGTGGCGAACTTGCAGCAAAATATGAACTTTGCCAAATAGTAAAAACACTATCGCGATTATGATCACAAAATAATATTTGCAAACAAATTTTAAAATACATATAGACCAATGCTCTCGGAGATCTTATGTAGTAATTGTCGATGAGGAAGGTTCGCTCGTGACAATCGGTCGGCAAGGGAGGAAGTACATAGCAGGTAGGTCACTTACCTTCATTTGCTCCTGGCGCCTGTGGGCGAGCAACATGAGCTGCTTGCGTTCCTCGTCGGATATGACTGGCTCTCGCGAAGGCGCGCCTGAGCCTCTCTTCGACAGTTTCACAATCAGCTTTGTTTTTTCGTTGTTGCCTACGAATTTCTTCAGCTGGTTGCCGCGTAACAATTCCTTTCCGGAGAACCACAACTGCGCCATTTCCAACTCGATTACCTGTTAATTTATTTTTATTAGAGCCTATGAATTAGTTTATGATTTAAGTGGATTCTTTGTTCAATTACTTCGAGAGAAGCGTGAGTGCCGCTTAGGTCTTCGTTGTTTTCGAATTCTAGGCGAATTACATCGTGGGGTGGCAATCCCATTGGGTAAACTATCATTACGGAGCCTCGTAAAATATCCAAAGCATCTTGAACGACTTTCTGAGTAACCAATTTGTCTTCGTTCACCAATTTCTGAAAATAAATAAATAAAAACAAGATTAATTGCTGTGCTGTTATGGTTTTTTCTTCATAACGTTGCGTTAATTATTAAACCTTACTTTGGATATCATAGCCCTAGCGTCTTCTATAGCTTTTTTGATAACATTTTGCATAGCTTCATTAGGTTGTCTGCCATTTCTACGTCCTGGTTGTGTCATGTTAAAATGTATTTTTGAGAAAAAATGTAAGATTGAGATTTGTTCAACAAATTTCATCAAAAATGCTAAAATAATCGTACCTATTACATCTTTATTAAACGTCCATCCACCTGAAGGCAAACATTTCTCACCCCATTCATCTTTCAATCCCAATTCTTCTATTTGTTCGTCAGCCAAACCAATCATATTTGGTGGCAACATGGTACCATGACTAGCTAGATCTTCTAAATCTATTGCAGAACAAAGTTTCGATTTTATTTTAGATTTATTAATAAAGTAATAAAATATGTGAAAATTACTAGTTATTTTAGTAAATATAATCATCATACCATAGCAAAGTCTCGAAACTTTCAAACGTCCATTATGAATAATTGTTACATCCTGAATGATATCATCAATCTTTGCTTCGACACTCGTATCGTAAAGAAACTGACTCTCGGTTGCTTTCTTTACGTGCAACCTCACCATCTTTACTGAATATTTAATCGTATACTTTGAAAAAACTGTCTCTAAAGCAATAACCTCAACTTGGGGTGCTGTTTACTTTTCTGAGCAGGTGAGAACTAGATGCTAGGACAATGTTCAGAAGATGAAAAACACATGTGACTAACGTTGCTTTAGCAACATGGTATCGATCAAACAAACGGCTGGCGATGCAATTCTGCAATAAGCGTGCTTTCTCAAAAAACTGTAGAAACACTTTAATTTGGAAAAATAAATGACTTATTGTTTATTTTACTTCAATAATTTCTTTGAACTATATAGTAATAATAAAAAAATATATTTCATTGATACATAATTTATTTCAATATATTTATATTGTACAAATAAATTTTAAAATTACGAAATCTTAGTAAAAACGTTGTTTTTCAAATAACCTAATTTTTACTTCAATTAACTTAAAATAGTTGTTGATAAAATCTTTAATGTAACTTGAATACAATTTTACAAAAGAATAACTTCAATGATGATATATAGGTAAAAGTAAAGTTGAGGATAGAAAAAAAATAAAAATATTGGTTTTAATGAATATATAGGTATATATTCGTCATTCATTAAAATATAATGTACATATATACAACTCAACAGTGATACATCGTATAGTTTTCGCATCGCATCTGTCATTTCTACTGGCTCTTAAACACAAAAATATATCTTTGCATAGAAATCCGTCCTTCATCGTTAAAACTCTTTGCATTCTCGCTCATTTTAAACCTTTTTCTATCTCAACGATATAATTAAATATGCCGTTATATCATTTTATTTTTTTTCTTTACATAATAAACATCTTGGAATATGAATTTAAACATTTATTGTTGTCAGTGACGCGTCTGTCTGTATATTTAGTGTTATTATTATGTTTATTTTCACACGCGCACCTTCTTAACTAAAGTATAACTTGACTAGCATTATGTTGAAATACATCGACGATCCATTTAGCGAATTCCGGGGTATTGAATTACAGTTACAATTTAATCATTGGCGCGTTTAATATATATATATAGATTTGTATATTATGGTTAGGGCTTTGGACCACAATATCCGGTCCCACATAGTTTTTTTAATTTTTATATTATCATCGCAATAATCAATCCGAGAACAAGTGACGATTAACAACTTCGAACACATGGAGGATAATTGCAATACATAAACGCGCGTCCGGTCAGTCAATATATTTTTATGAGACATCCACTAAACATGAAACTAATGGAACTCTTATTATTCGAATCAGTTTGCACTCGTGAATTTTTGTATGAATCACTTAATATATTTTTCATTATTGCTTTCAGTTCGACGTTTCAAACTGAAAACCGTCAAAAGTGAAGTTGGAGTATACAATTTTTTCTTACACACTCCGATGATTGCATAAAAAAGGAAGGTGCGACATTCTCTCTCACGCATTCGGCCTTAAAATTTAAAGGTATAAAGTTCGGATAGCGTAATCTTGAACATGAAGTTCTATATCTTAAGTTTAATAATTCAGGTATCTCATTTACAGCTTTAAAAGCTCGGTTTATAGAATCGTTTTATTAATTTTTTTTTCATTGAAAAATATACGTTTGACGTTCATTTTTCCGCTGTCTACTTTTTTTTGTACGCGCAGCGTCTCACTAGCACTCCTCCCATATCTAATTTTCGTCTCTAAAAATATCATTCTGCGCTTCGTGATAATCAACTTTTTATCCTCGGTGAATCGTGAGATTGCTCGCGTTACGTCAAACGGAAGCACGCTTGCGCTTTATTTCATAATTACATCCACCTTTGCTTCTCGCTCGCCCCTTCTCTCTCTAATTCCTTCGCTTCCTTCTCTCCTCGTGCGCACTAAAATACGGAGATTACATATTTCCCATCTTATAATGCATTTAACAGCGTATGCTATACATCATTAAATCGTTA
Source organism: Muscidifurax raptorellus (assembly GCA_020010945.3). NCBI lineage: Eukaryota > Metazoa > Arthropoda > Insecta > Hymenoptera > Pteromalidae > Muscidifurax > Muscidifurax raptorellus. Next base: position 6,844,672 of record CM052079.1, on the reverse strand, counting down.
ATTACGGTAATAATATAGGAATAAAAAAGGAGCAAAAAACGACATTTGGTCCGAACGAAAAAAAACATATCATAAAAAAAGTTAAAACACTTGCGTCGCGCGACATATCGAATACATATTATATATGGAATATACATCCAAAGGGTAACAAAGAACTCGTATTTACAGCGACGTCGAGAACGTCTACTGACAAATACAAACGAATACGAATACATAATTATTTTCTTAGACGATCGTTAAACTATACAGTGTAAGTTAATCTTCATCTTGAAAAGTCTTTTGGTCGAACGTGCCGGCGTTTCTCCCGCACACGAAGCTCCACGCCCATGCACTTGACCTCGGGCGTCACGCACGAACTTAGTCGCTGTCGTTGGTGGGCAGACGCAGGTAGCGCGGGTCCTGGACCTGGGGCTGGCTGGCCTCGCACATCTGGTCGATGGCAGTGGCAACCGCTGCTGCGATCACCGTCGCCTGGGGCTGGGGTCCGCCGCGCAGCAGCAGAGGAATCTGCTGCTGCGCGGGGGCCCTATCTCAGACTTTACTCTCCGGGCCATCCGTCGTGTGCTTGAACGAGCTGCGGATTTTACTCAGGTGCAGTGCAGCGATGTGGCCGTAGCTCTTGTTGTACCATTCGGGTGTGCGACCCCTGTAGGGGAAAGAAAATGCAAGCGTTGATTAGTCACGCGTTCACGCAGGGGATGACGAAATTCAGTAATCAGTTTGCACTTGATAAGAGCGATTACTCACTTGGTGTCGACTCTGGAGAGGTGCATGATGCGCGATCTTCCGCTTCCGCAGTGCTCAATGAGATAGCGCGAGGCGAGAACGATGCCACGCGTGCCACCGAGCATCACCGGAGCGTCAGGATGCTCCACAGACGTTTCCACTATGACGCATGCCTTCTTCGGGAGATCCGTCTGCCATGATCTGAAAATATATGTGTTTTTCTGTTAGTTTTGCTTCTCTCGTCAATGTCACTTGGAGAACATACAGAGGATTGGGACGAGTTTGAAAAATTCTAACTACTTTCCAACGTTCACATCCAATTGAAAACAATTATCTTATAGATAAGGGTGTACACATGCGAATGTTTTTATAGTTTTAAAATCTGCGAGCGTGAATACAACGACTTTTTTGTAATTATTACAGGAAAACAGCGCTACGCATTCAATTAATTTTTACGATATTCTGTGTGGATCTTTAAATCTAAACTGGAGTATTTACTATAACATAAATATATATCTGTACCTGACAACACAGTAATCTCTAGCATGTAAAATAAAAAATTTCAACTTTACTGACATTGACAATACATTTTTTATTCAGATATTTATTATTAAATTTTAAACGCTTGGGTTTGCATTTATAGTTTATCATACCCATGCGTATCTATATGATAACCCTAATAACAAAGCATCAACACTAGCGCGAATATATAAGTGCGACCATGGGATAGTATAAGTATCATACGGCTACTAAAAATGCAAGCCCATCAACCGAAAGTACGAAAAGAGAACAAGCCCAACTCGTTGGCGTGTGTATACTCGGGATATATAATACACATATACGGCGGTAAACTGCAGCATAAAGTAAGGCGATCGTCACGAACCTGAGCACGCAGTAGTCCCTGGCCGGCAGGGGACTCATGTTGCCGGTGGCGTACTGGAAGACCTCGGCGTTGGCCTCGAGCTTGGCCACCTGCCTGTACTTGAGCAGTTGCGGATCCCAGATGTGGCGCTCGCGTAGCACCCGGTGCAGCAGTTCCTCTGGCGGCGCCTCCACCTCCGTCGTAACGCGCCACAGTCTCAGCGGGTGACCGTCTCCCACTTTCTTGTACGCCATGTCCACGTTCGCGTCGGCCGGATTGTTTACCGACACCCAGCCGCGGCTTCTGTAAGAACAAAGGCCCTTGTTCAGTTCTATCCACCAGTTTTTATTTTAAAGTGATTTAAAAACTCCTCTTCGATATCGTCGACAGCGCTTCGTAAATTCTTTCGAGCGCTCGATTACTATATTATACTCGAGTGTTGTCGAGTGGACTTGAAAAAGGAGTTGGACAAGTCAGACTTTTTCTGTATATATACTGTAAAGCGGATTTTCCTTACTTTTCGCGACCTTCCTTGAGCAGAGCCGTAGTACAGGCGTACAAATATCCCCTCCAATCCTGCTTGAGCTCGGATCCAAGTTCTTCCAACGGTACTGGAACGCTCTCCTCCATATAATTGAAGTGGCACTGCGTCAACATGTCGGAGGATACCTGAAACGAACGGATACTTGGATTAACACGCGATGAGCTAGCGATATTTTCTCCTATACAGACGTACTATATTATTCGTTTATTTTATAGAAAACTAGAGATCTTTTCGTAATTATACATGTTCATCCTAGGCTAGACATAACGAGCTCGCGTAAAACAACAAAAACCGATTTGAAAGTTAAACAAAGCCGCAAACAGGAGGGAAGTGAATCTCGGTGAAAAAAATCTTCCTCGGCGTGCCCGCACGGCTATACCGCATATGCAATTTTGTCGGAACGGAATAATCTCTTCGTCTCTCTCTCTCTCTCTCTCTTTCTCCTCCTCTTGCAACGCAAAAGAACGATAGAAATCTCTCTTTCTCTCTCTCTACTGTGCGACGAAAGAAATCGATGCAAAAATATTTATCCGCGTGCGAGCGTGCTTCCGCATTGTTCGAACTCGTTTCTCTCTCTCGCGCGCACGCTGCTATGGGACACGCAAGAGAGGTGGGAGCTGCAGAGAGACTCACCATAAACAGCTCACGATGCGTCTTAATAAGGTATAGGAGGCAGTCGTGGGCCGCTTTGTTCTCGGAGAGCTCGCGCTGATCCGGTATGCCGACCGTCTTCCTTCGCCGGGGCGACACACTGTTCGACCTGTTACTCGAGAGGTTGGCATTGCTGTGATTGAAGTGGAAGAGACTGGGTGCCAGGCAGACTGCCAGGTTCGAGGCTGTCATTTGGTTGTACGGTGAGTTACTCGCTACGTGGTTTAAGAAGTCCAGAAGGGTCTCCAGAGCCTCGCGATGCTCGTCGGGCAGGAGGAGGAGGACGCACTGGACAGCGTCAGGTCGAAGTTCCACTGGGACGTCTGTAGATCAAATGAAACATTTATAAATCATTTTATTCTAAATGAATACATAGTACCCTTTAAAAAATGACGGGACTCACGTTGAAAGATAGCGATGAAAGTTTCGGATAGCTTGTTGGTGAGCAGTGCCTCGGGCAGTTCCCTGAAGTATTGCTTGACGAGATCGGCCACGTCGAACGCCTGCTGTCCGTCAAAGTTGATGTTGTCGCCTTGGGTCTCGGTCATAGCCTTGAGCTTCTGGATGCGCGACCTGACGCCGCTCTTCCTGAAGATTCCGACCTGATCGAGCGCGTTGGCCCTGAGCCAGCGCAACGCGATCTGAATGCACTTGGGTAGTGCCTGACCTGTTCGCTGGAGAGACAGTAGTAACGGTACCCCGAACACGGTCTTGTCCTTGTAGTCCGGCGTCTTGATCTTCCTGATGAACTTGGGTAGTTCCCAGTTCCAGCCGGTGCGGTGGGTCGGACAGTAGCGTTCCATACAAGCGGTGAGCTTGAGCAGAGCCAGTTTCCTGAGCACCAGCAGCTGACCGCAGGACATCGACGCCATGGCCCTGGGACAAAGCGGGTCCAGTGGCTCGGGGTAAAGCGATCCCCTTTGGAAGCTGTGCCACCTGACGACGCTGCCCTTGTGCCTCGGCGAGTCCTCTTCTTGATCGGAATCACGACTGGCGACGGTGGAGCTGCTCTCTTGGCTGGCAGCAGTCTCGTTGACACGTGTTCTAGACTTTTCAGCTCTGTATACCGTCACCTCCTTGGTTACGACCTTCTCAGTGCGAATCGGCTCGTCGAGGCTGCTGCGCTCAGTGCTGCGCTCGGTGTTGCTGCGGTGGTGCCGGAAGCTCTTGTGTAACTTCTCCTCGCGTTTCAGTGCCGTCACCTTGTCCTCCTTCTGACTGCTGGTGGAGAACTTGTCGCGGTAGCGCTGCGACTCCTTGCCCAGGTTGAGGCTGCCCCCGCGGGTGTTTATCGCCGCGCTGCTCACGATCTGACTGGCCTTCATCGGCGAGTCCTTCGGGCTTGAGGTCACGTACTCCAGCACCTGAAAGATTCACGCAATACAGAATAGTTTCATCGCGCCGACCCTAGGTCGCATCAGGTATGCAATAGGCTACCTACCTTAGCGTTATTGCTGTTGGCGTCCTTGAAGTACCGGTGCCTCCAGCTGGTCGGTTGGCACTCCGAGTCGCTGAGCGCGCCTTGATCCTCGCGAGTGCCTCTGTGCAGGAACCTCCTGGCCCTGTTCATCTTGGTTTTGGTCGGCGTGGGCGTGGGTCCGCCGCCCTGGGATCCATCGGAGCAGTAGCTCGACGAGTCGTCGCCGAAGGGACTCGAGGCGTTGTGAGCTAGAGGCAAGGGTGGCAGGTGGAAAGGCGAGGGGGGCAACTGCAGTGGCGACGAGGCCTGAAGCTGCAACGGTGACGGCGGTGGCAAGAGATCGGCGAAGGAGATCGGTGGCGAGCCCTCAGTCGGCGAGACGTCCACGCAGTTGAGATCCTTCATTTTCTGCTGCATCGAGAGGACGTCAAGCACCTGTGGTCCGCTGATGACGACGCCGTCCCGGTTGTGATGGTGAGTCTTCCTCCTGCGCGACTTGAGCGACTCCATGCGACGCAGGAAGGCCTTGGCGCCGTCGCGAAGTCTCTCAGAGCCGGTGCGTCGGAATCGGGGACCGAGCTCGTCCGGCAGAGCGCCAGGAGGTAGACTCCGGTAGCGCAGCGTGTCGAGCATCGTGTCGTCCGCTTCGTCCTGTTCGAGTCGGTCGTCCAGACTGTCGTCTTCTTGGCTGCGTTGTTGGTGCTGACCGGCGATAGCTTGGAGACGCTCGACGTTGCCCGGGCTTATGTCGCAGACGCGCGACCAGCGGCGAGTCTTCTTCTCGAAGGTCCAGTTCTCGCTCAGAGCGCACTGGGTGTCCTCGTCCGAATCTTCGCCGGCTGCGTTACCACCTCCTCCCTGAAACATGAAAAAATTTGGAAAAATTAATATACGTTAAAATTGCAGCGTACGTTTGAGAAATGACGCGTAACCGATCGTTTTTTATTATCAACGCACAGGTATACTCCTCTCCTGCGATGCAGCCTGTGTATGTGTGTATGTATATTATACTCGCATGAGTCAGGCGTGCATGGGAAAACCAGTGAAGCGCGGCGACGAACGTGCCGGTGAAAAAGAGAGTCGCGAGAAGGACCGATCAAAGGCGCTGCACACGTCCTCGAATATTGAGAAAACAGCGCGCGTTTGCGGTCGGACTTGGTATTTTCCTCTCTCTCTTACTCCGGCCGACATATGAGTCACCTGATAATCAGCGTGGATGAGTTTTCAGCGTAACGCGATCGTGCAGGAGTTCGACTATATACATATACATCACGGAAAGAGAGAGAGAGAGAGAGAGAGAGAGAGAGAGAGAGAGAGAGACAGGATCTCTCTTGCCGTCCTACGCGAGATCACTCATTGTATGTGTGAGGAGCGCTGACTAAACGTTTCGAGATTTCAAGTATATTTTTTTCACTGATGTGTTTACGTCAGGCTTTCGCATTAAAATACACGAGGCAGGAATATTTTTTCTTATTTATCCCAAAATGGTCCTCCCGTGTGTGTTTCTATATACACTATCGATATACGTGTGACGCGGTTCGATTGAACAACAATAAAGCGCGTATAGAGGAAAACACGTCGTTGGCGATCCGTTATCCTACATCCAATTGAAAATCAATCGATTATTATACGAGATCTCTCATCGAATCAATCAGCCTGCATCAAACTGCCTAAAAAAAAAGTAACAGACCCCAGCGCCGAAAACAAAGGGCACCGGCGACAACAACGACCTGGGGGTTCTCCAGTCATACAGCGCCCGGCACACGCTATATAGTCCCTTACGAAACCCGAGGCGCGACGCGCACGCCTTTGTCTGCTGCGCGCCGGCGAAAACAAAAAGAACGCCGCGCGCGCGCACGGGAGCGGAGGAGGCACGCGACAATGGCTCTTGGGTTTCACCATGCCTGCATAACTCTACGCCCCCCGTTTTTTTTACGTCGTCGGCGTAGATCGGATGCAGTCGCAGCGTGTCTATAAATAAGAATCGCTTGATTCGGCGTTGTTGCGTTTTTTTTATCTAGTTAGTTTGGCTAGTAAATATAATGAAACGATGATTTACTCATTTATTTATTGATGTAGTGGTAGTGGTAGGGTCATACTCGGTGTAACCCAGAAAAAACTTCCCACGGAAGATTCGCGGAAGAGTCTGGGAAAAGGCAGATCTCGAGAGCTAGATCACGGCCTATAGTTGGTATGATACCCGACAATAAAACTCTCCTCTCGCGCGATATCGCCTGACTATTTATATATATATATATATATATATACATACACGCGCCTGTAAAAGTAGGCCGCAGTTACAGTAGGCGTAAAAATATTCAACAGGGGGGGTCGAGGACCGCGGAAGCATCGCCCACACGGGACCGGAATAGAGTCGAAATTTTTCGAAATGCAGTTTCGCGAGCGGCAGATGCTCGAATAAGTGCACGTTGCACAACCGATCACGTGTGGCTTTTTAGACGCGCTGCGCCTACACCTTCTCGTACCGCACGTCGCATCGTTACGTTACGCATATTACATAGTCGGGCGACGTGTTTTATGGAGAAGGTTGGGTGTGTGTATATATATATAATTAATATATGTATATAGAAAATAGTATACGACACGATTTCGCGAGACGAATAATAATCAGCTTTGGGGGAACAAAAATAACTCGTCACTCCGCAAAAGTCGACGAAAATAACGAGAAAAGGCTCTATTTTCGTCGTTGTGTGCGACTGCATCAGCATTAGGCGCGTTCTCGCGTCGGACCGTTTCGAAAACCGCGCGCGGAAATTGGGTCGTCGCGCGCAGGGCGCTGCGCTTTTCGACTGACGTCAGCCTCGAGGCCTTTCGTGTATATAACCGAGAAGAAAAAAATCTTTCGTCATTGCTGACTCTGGCGTCACGCGATGGTATATATACAGGCTTAGAATTGTAATACCCGAGTCTCCGGAGGTTTAATTTATTATTTAACTTCGGACGCCGTCGAGTAGTTGTTTATCGTCCGGATCGTCGCAAGGTAAGACTGTGCGAACGTTTTGTTTTCGAAAGACTACTCATTTAAAATCGTTTAACGTACGAACTGATGGCATCGATTTCAATGTCAATTTCACGGAAAACTCTCCGGCATCGGCCTGATTTCTAATGGTTATTTAAACGGCTCTCCTCGCTAACGACAAACAGGTAAACAAACAAGTTTGTTCCGAAAAACTCAGATACAAGCTCGCCTCGAGCGACAAACACACGCAAACAGCAGCTCGCCTCATTAGTCAAGCGGCTTCCAAAGACACTTTTCCATATCCTCCCGGCAACGACATCATCGTCGAGCAGCGCGGAAATCCTCTATACTTAGAAAGTCGCGCGGACTGTCCCGAATAAAGCTGCTTCTATCGCGTAATATACCGTTAGTCAGCTGCGCTACAATGCATACGCACACGCGGACACGCTTACGAGTTAATCTCTTACTCGCTGCGATCCTGTGATTTATTATAGTCGCAGGGAGTCGCGACCACCGGCGCGAAGTTATTATGTACTATCACGAAAGATCCCATTGTCGAATATATCGCGTGACGAAATTCAATCTTTCTAGGACCACATAGAGATGATTGTCGCGAATTCTAGAACTGTCGCCTATCGTCACGCCGCGACTCGCCCACGTATGCATGTATATATGTGCACTCGTGGAGCTTTGACCTCTGGCTCGCTGTGTATACACTTTCACTTCCGATCTGTATATATATAGTGTACTGCTCTCGTCCGATAACGAGACGCGGAAAAGAATTGCCCCGCTGGAGTATTATCTTATCGGTCGATCTGTGTATATCGATCGGTTGCGGCGAGGACGAGATTGTAAAGAAAAGTGACATAACTATATGTAATAGACGCGAGAGGTTGGATGATATAGTGGAAGAAAAAAGTAGACGAAACCGTATGTAACGTTCTTTTAATTATTATCGTACAACGAACTTCTTCCTTTGGTCTCGCCAATCAGTGGCAATCTCGATGATTACCCCGGCAATTTAAAGTCATTTTAAAATACCGTACAGTAGCTACTCCTCTCTTTCTCTCTATGTATTATAGCCATGAATCAGAAGTTTTTCGAAGCGGGTATATATATATACTTTCGTTTCTCTTCAATTATCTCGTCGCTGCTGCTGCTGCTTCCTCTAATTCAATTCGAGAGGCTCAACGAGAATAATGAAAAAGCGCGGAGCGCTGCATACAGTTAGACTCTCTTGCTATATCTAATCGATCGTTTTTGTCGATTCCATTACTTTTCAACTGTACTCTTCATTAGTATAGCACGTTTCCCACAATCTTCCGCACCCGCTCTAAATTAGGCAAAAAAAATCACGCTGCACGCGCCCTGCAAATTGAAAAAATCCATCCGAACAAAAGCATGTACATCACACAGAGCCACCGCTGCCATATAGGCACGTGTCAATGGCCACGGCCGGAAAGGAGTCGCTCGGCCGTGTCCACGGCCCCCTTTTTTTCTCTCTCATTTGTACTTACTTTTTTTCACTCTCGCTCATTCATTCGCTGGACTACGCGAACAGACGGCTCGCCCGCATATGCGCGACGATAATCGCGTTTCCGTGCAGCCGTCGTCGAATCGTTGCCCCTTTTGTTTTTCTGCAGCCGCGATGGGGGTATGTATATAAATTTCGTTTCATGAATTTTCGGCGCGACGGAATGCTTTGTGCTCGATTTTTCAGGCCTTTTCATCGATTCATTCTTCTCTCACACTGTGGTCGTTTACTCGTACTTTAAAACCGAGCCGCGAGCAGTGCTCGCGTTTATTTACCAAAGTATATGTATACGGTGGGTCTACGCGTTCCGACAGTTCGAATCTTTTGACGGTAATTAAAATCGATTGCCGTAATAACGGCTGTTGACAAGAATAACACACACGCGCACTGCCGTTACATAATATCCCGCTGCATAATAACTCGCGCGCGCGATTTACATAATTGTAATCATCGCATTTATTATTATTATTATTATTGAACGCATATATGCGCGTGTGGATTTCTTTCAAAACCGGATACAAAAGCGTATTTATCGACGGTACCATCGGGCCTTGCGTCAGCTGTTCAGTTTTAGGCTAAAAGGATATATATATGATTGTGTGGGTGAAAGTTTGAATTAGATCCTCCGCTATACGCCTATTACTAAATAATTACGTTCTGTGCACGCACGCAGCGATATCAAAACGGAGTCGTAATGATAATCGCGCAAAAAAACCGACGAGCATCCTCGAAGAGAAACTCGTGAGAAGCCAACGGAATAGAGTTTTTTTTCTACAATCAAGCCTGTATATGCTCCTTCGAAAAAATTTTCCACGTCACGCGATTTGCGCGCGAAAGAAGTATCTCTCTCTCTCTCTCTCTCTCTCTCTCTCTCTCTCTCTCTCTCTCTCTCTCTCTCTCTCTCTCTCTCTCTGATGGCGAAGTAAAAAAAAATAACAACTTTGCTTTCTCCTTATACACACGAGTATCGAGTTAGGGCTAAATTTTCAAATAGTCTCTCGACCTACATTCGAGCTTATGAGGAACGAAAGGAGAGAAAGAGAAAACTAGCCGGTAATTTCGTGGGGTTCCGCGTTGATAGTTTTTTTTCCTTCTCGCTCGAGACGTCACGCTTCGGGACCAACGCAGCGATAGCTTCCCGCCTTTGACGCGGTATATATACCTATATGTAGAGAACGTGCGGTGTGGTGTAGCATTATTTCGGGACCCCTTTTTTTCACGCGGCAATAAACGAGACCCTTTTCCCTCGGCTGTTTTAGACTTTTTTTAAAATTATTTTTCAGTTTAGCGACTGTATAAGGTTCTCCGGTCTCGCGTGAAATGTAGGCCTCTATTTTTACGAGCGAAGGAACTTTACTCTTTGAAAACAGCGCGCCGCAATAACCTAGTTGATAATCAGTTCCATTAGCATACAGCGTTCCGTGAAGCATTCATCAAAGGAAGCGTCGAAAAATAAGGACAGGACTCGCAGGATCACTCATACCGAATATCAATAAAGTCGCGAGCATTCTCGGTCCCCGTATCAATTCCCGACGGCGGCTCTCTCATCTTTTATTTAATTCCCTGATGCTCTCTCGCAAGGAGTATAGAGACTGGCCTCCTTTTCGGCCGTCGAGCTTTTTGCACATGCGTCACACGGCAGCGCAGCGGTGCATTATTTTGAGCGGCTGCACTTTTAACCGACTTCCCAAGAGAGAGAGACACGAGTCTCTCGCGTCACTCACGAATCGCGATATGCCTCTATTTCTCATTCGGTGCAGCTACGCAGTATATATACACACGCGACCTGCAGAGCTTGTGTAACTCGTCGTTTCTTTTTCTAACTATATAGTGTGTAGTTTACGAGAAAACACTTTCAGAGATCTCTCTCAGAAGCTCGTCTATACAGAAACCAAGAGTGTCTCCCGGGAATCTCGTGCCGCGTGGCTCCGAGAAAATCGCGGCTGCACGTGTAAAATATACTCGCGCGCGGGGCGATACACATAATTGCAAAAGTGACGAGAGACCGCCGTAAAAGAATCGCGCCCCACCTTTATATGCTGTATTCCAGAGAAGTCGCTCGTTAGCCTCGTAGCCGCAACGGGAATATCTCGATTCCTTCATAAATCGCAGCCGAGAGCCGCAAAAACTGGCATTTCTGCAGCGTCGTACAAGTGCTGCATTTATGAAGAGCGCGTATATATAATAAATCGGCGAGGACTGCCGTTTTCTTTTTCAACTCGGCCAGAGGCAGAGAACGAGTGCCAAGCAGTCTGGCTTTTTCAGACGCGACATCCGGCATCTTTCAATCATCAGCCGTTGAGTTGGCTTTTTCCGCTTCGCAGTGTGTCTGCATTTATAATTCAACGCTGCAGCCGCTGCGGCTTTCTTATATACACCGGCTACTTAGCATGCTTCGATGAACCGCGAGTCGATTTTTATAACGTCCTTATTGATAAATTTAATTAAGGCAAGGATTTCGTCAATTTTAAAATTTTTCGCGCTTTAAACGTGCTCCCGGCTATATTCGTACGGTAATCGCGTCAATTCTCGTCTTCGTATACGAGAAATTCCCTACTCCTAAATTACTCGTCGTCGCGGCTTAACGCGAATTCCCGATTATTCGCGGCTCAATTAAAATAGCTCAGCGCACCTCGAACCCGCTAAAAGCGTCCGGGATCCGTCCTCACGTGCCGTGTAACAAAGCCTGCGCGAAAATAGAGTATATATCCTATATATAGTAAATGCATTTCCGCGTGTGGAAAGCGACGCGTTGTTGAGAGTTTTGATTTTAATCTCCGGGTCGAATATTAATGTACGCGAATTATTTATCATCTCGCGGGAGGCTACAGATCCGTATAATAATCGCGAATCCGGCAGCAGTTCGGAAAAATTGACGAAAAGCTTTTCAAGGCTCGAGAGAACAGAGGAGAGAATGCAGTCTTTGCGGAGAGACCGGTTGGCCTCAGTCTTGTACCTATATATATACGTCAAGTCGTATCGGAGACTCTGATGGGTTATAAAAGAGCCGATGCAGCGAGGAAGAGTTTGGCTTTTGTCTGTGCATTATATAGAGTTGTACGCGAACATCTCGTTCGTGTGGCCGACACCTGCGCTTATAATTGTGTAATAAATATACGTACACGATCCGGACTCGATTATTTACACGTCCGATTCCATATACTGTCTGCTCTCAGGAGGAAAAATTAATATTTATTATACAGCCGTCTTTGTTTTTGTGCGTCGATTGACATTGATTTATCGAAGTAAGCGCGCGCTTGTGTGTGTGTGCATAAGAAAATGTAAAAAAGAACAAGTCCAATAAAAGTGCGTTTAACGTTTATACGCTTCACAAGCGTGTATGTAAAAGGCGTTTATTTTCTGGAAAGCGCACAGACATTCACCCGCGCGCGAACTCGCTGCCTTCGGAAAGATAATCTCCTCGTCAAACGTCGGATTCCTGAGCGCTTAGCTTCAGCGAAATCATTAAAATGCGAAAACGCGCAAATAATCCACTCTCCCGTGCCTCGGCTTTGCCTATTACAGCAATTAGCCGGCCGCTGATCGGACTGTCTCGCAGAACTTTGCATATATTAATCGAGTACGCTGTATCAATGCGCTGCAGTGTATCGTTGATTATAATGTAAAGTCGGCAGACGCGTGGAAGGAGACATTGTTGAAGCCCGATTGTTTTTGTTTTCGCGTGTGCGGAATGACAAGCTGATGCGTGAAACGCCAGCGGAGTGTGATAAATGGATTAGCGTGGGTTGTATTTTGAAAAATAGGCTTGTTTCGCGAGATTGGTTAGAGGGGATTATCCCCTGGGAAGTTCGAGCATCGCGGACATTGTATGCTAAATACTCGGTGATTGATCGTCTCGTTTATGGTAATCCTGAAATTTTTCGCCGTCGGATAAAAAGCCGCGAAACGTCTTAATTTTTCACCGACAACCGCCGCTGATCAATTAATCTCCGCCTATACTGTTTATTTACCCTGCGTATAATTAAAAAATATTCGTCCAAGAGACTCACACGGAGCATATATAATATAACGAGCTGCTTATACGAAAATTATTGATAATGACAGATGCACACGCTTAATTAACTCTCCTCGAAAACAAGTTACTACCCTCCTCTGTCATATGCGTATATATATATACAGGCAACAAAGACCCGCAAGCTAACGTGAAATACACAATGACAGAATTTCTGCGGTGAACGGGTTCGCGCATGCGCGCGTGAATAAATGAGGAGCCGCGCGAACTTCAAATGCAAACAATCCAATTATACCTATACCGCGTGTATGTTCAACATATCGACGATCCGCGCGAGCGTACAGTGTATATAAGTAACGGTCGCGAACAGAAAGGAACGTGGGATAATTGGAGTGCGACGGGGCCGCCGCTGCTGACCGCAGTTATATCATCCGGCCGATTTGAAACTAGAGACTCTCTCGCGCCAAAATGAGAAGGAGAGAGATATACGTGGGCATCAGGAAATCCTTGAGATAAACGACATTCCCGCTCGGAATGTCTTACTCAGCCGTTGTATATATATATATCTAGTTATAATTGTATGCTTTTTATTCAGCACAGCTACGTCTTAATTATTCTGCTTTGCAAGCTTAATGTATAAAATGTCATCCAAAGTATAGAATACGACTCGAAAGCCCGACAGAAATAAAGACAGCAGCTCCTCGACGAAAATAGAAAGACGATGACGATGATAGAGTGTGTATGGAGATCGTTATAACGGTGCGACATAGAAATGCGCAAGCCCTGTGCCTTACTGCAGCTCGCACGAGATTGACCATGTGTATGTGTGTGTGTGTGTGTGTGTGTACACAGCGACAAGAGCCGGGCGCTAACGATCACTTCCTGGTGAACCGGGATTTTTCGCCGTATCACTATCGCAACTACATATATACATATATACACGCACACCTATCGTTATACGACAGCCGATCGAAAGAAACGGGAGGACAGAATGCAGCAGCGGTATTGCGGCGCTTATGTACCGAGTAAAAATTCACGGGGATTATGTTATATACGCGTGCGGCTGCTGCCGGTCGCCACTAGGAAGTCCCTTGTCTCTGGCTACATTGAGTAAAAGTTTTACGGTCTCGAGGAGAGAATACGAGAATGATGTATTTTAATGGCTGTACACGTGTAACGCTATAGCCTCCCTTTTTCTTGGTCAGTCGGGCAATTATGTAAACCCGCGCGGCTGCTGCTGCTGCTGCTGCAGTAATAAGTCTCCATCTCCCGCTTTTGAATGCGCGTACATGTAAGCAAAACGTCGCATGAATGGAATGACTTCGATCGCGCCTTTTTTTTATCGTTCTTCGGATCGATCTTTCGATTCATTCAAGCGGCGGCGGTCTTTTTTAATAAAACGCCGGCAGTCGCGGTTATAAAGCATCGCAATTCGAGCCAATCAATCACTGCGCCGACTTTGCGTCTGATTGGCTAATTGAGAGAGGAGATGCGTCGGTTTGCAAATCCGAACGATTGTCCTCATTATTTGCATGTAATGTCGAATAATTGTGCCCATCAACAGTTCAATTGCCGGAGATTTTTGCGCGTAGTTATTTTTTTCTTTGGATAAACAGTTTTGTTACTTTATCGGCGTGTGGAAAAACACTAGTCTCGTATATCGTCGTCGCGACGTCTATTAGGCCGTTGTAATTTTGTACACTTTTGAGGAAATAACAGGCATTTACACACCTCGAGGAACGTGTCTTTTTCCAGAAAAATCTTTCGTAACTGCGATTATGGTAATGCCCTATTCGATAGTAGCACTTCCGATTTTTTTCTTTTATATATGTGTCCATTGAAAAATCTTACATTCGACGCAGCTCAATTACAAGGCAATTTCTAATCGGAGAACGATAATTTTATGCGCGAACACGCCTCTTTTTAAAAAAGTCTCTCACTTTTCGGGAACCGAGCTGATTTCGGATGATTCCCGCGAAGGCGTCGGATGTGTTTATATATACTTTCACGGTCACGACGATAGCGTGTGTGGACGCTTTGGGCCCGAGAGCAGCAACTTTTCCCGCGGCTTTCGAAACTTTTTCTCCGGTACTTTCCACAATTGAAAAGCAAGTTCGTATCTCGATGAAGTGTTACTCCGCGCAGCGTAAATTGATCATTTCACCGCATCAAGAAAAGCTTTTATCAGTAATTAATTTACACGTGCTCGTGTTCATCGTCGAGCACGTTTCAAATTGGAAATCGGCATTATTAGCAAGTATTTCAAAAACAAAAAGGCTTTTGAAAATAAAACCACCGCAATATCTCCCTCATAAAATAGGCTTTTCGCGCAAACTTTTCCGGGTCATAGACGCACACACAGTCGAGCGAAAGATCCTACACGAGTTTCCCGAAGATAAGGATCGCGCCATCACGATCGGCTATAACGTTCCTCCTTTACTCGTGCCGGTCACGGCATGGCAACGACGTCAATTAATTCCGGCCATTAGCCTAATCGACTTATCTCTCTCCCTCTGCAACGGATTTTGCCAACCGCGCCTCTACTCGCGCAGTGAGAAAATCTCGAGCTCGTTTGGCTTTTTCAATTTTCATCGGCGAGAAAAAGTCCGTTAATCCCGAGCCAGAGATAGCCGTAAGTAAATACAACAGCAGCTGGAATAATTTCTGATTTAATGGAGTCCGACAAAGACAGGGGCGCAGGTATATAAGTAAAATTGCTCGCACACGTGCGCTGTTGAAAAAAAATAGGATCAAGCGGACAAATGGCCGGAGTCGAGAGTAATTATCCGGTTGTCGATAAAGACGAGGATCTATATAAGACGTGATTAGAATCGCTATAAATAATGCAAACGAATCGACGATAGGAGGCCGGCGGTCTCTCGAAACGGGTAACCCTCTCTCTATATAGTAGAGAGTTATACGATTTGCAAATATACTGCAAATCATAATAACCAGGAGCTTATATTATATTTATGTATCTACAAATGTTTATGGATTGGAGAAAGCTTGTGTATGAATAAATTGAATCTTCGGCGCGGAAGCTTTGCGGAGATTTATAATTGCTCTCGCTCGCAACTTATAACGCGATAAAAAATAACGACGACGAGGAAGAGTCGTGCTTGTTTTTCCACGTCGAATTAGAAAGTAATTATAAATCGATTTCAAACACAAGCCCTATATATGCGTGTTAACCCAAAACTGCCCTATACAACGCAGCGCGTTGAACTTATTCTCGGCAACTTATTCACGAATTCACGGCAACCGGTTCCCGTTTACATACAGGATGCAGCGCTCGGCTGACTGTCGCAGAGCAGCAATTAGCGGCTCCTTTTGATAAAGCGCTCGAGCGCGCGAACGAAAATCTCGAGCGCAGCTCGTCTTTTCCCTTTTTAATGGGGCTTAATCTCGCCAATGAGCGAGCTTATTATCTTAAAGGCTCGTATTATTGCGGAGAAAGAGATCAGCTGTGCTCGCTTGTAATGAGGAGAGCTTCGATTTCACTGTTTACGCGCACGCGCGGGCGTTGTGAAATTATTCGAAATCGCTCCGAGATTTATATTTTATTATACGAAGACGAGAATTCCCTTGTTTTTCTTACACAGTTATTTATACAATGTTCATATTATAGCTTGGAAAAATAATTTTCGTATATACCCCCAAGCTTCTTTACGACGGTACAGTTGTTTCCAGAGAGCCCTTATGCATATTCGAGTTGCGGCAAAAAAAAATCTCGCGGCTTTCCAATCAGCATAAATAAAGCGCGCTTTTTTCCGACGCCAAGCGAATTTATCGAAAGGAAAAAGCATCTACTCCGGCTGCAATAATCGTAAAAGGCAGTAGCTGCGAGCCGCGAAAACATTAGCGCGAGAACGAGCGGTTCAATCAGCCGCGACTAAGAAGAAGAAGAACAAGCCGCTGTGATATTTCAGATCGATATCGAGGTGCCTCGCGGCGGCCGACGTGCTCCACTGCTCGATAAAGCCGAGCGGGATGCTTATGCGTTATAAGCAGCTATAATATTATACTCCTCCTGCGCTGCTTGACTTTTGGGAGGAGTGCGGTTGCTCCAGTTGGGAATGTTGAATAATTATACAGGCTATTTTATGTTGCATCAGTCTGGATAAACATAGTGTGCAATGCTGTTTCGTTGATCATATGTAAATATACGCATCACGTTCGATTGATTTATTATTCGAAATGATTCAGCCTTTTCCACTGACAAAATGTATACGACACGTCAGGTTTATATAATTTCTAATACGCTCGGCGTCCGTCCGTATATACAATGTAATTGAAAACAGTGACTGTAAAATCAATTAACCAACGCCAACGCGTATACGAAAACAGAGAACGTACATCTCGCGCGACATCGTTTCATGTCGAGCGACTACTAACCCACTAAACAGATCCTCCCCCTACCCGAAAAATCTGCGGCGAATCTAAACTAGCGCGACCCGATCGAAAGAATCGAAAATAGTCGCGCGTCAGAGAGACAGAGAAAGAGTTGGCAGTGTATAGCAACGCTACAGAGCTATTTTAGATTTACAAGTGTTGAAGAGTATACGTATACACACACAGACACTCGTGGTGCAGGTGCCGCAAGCGAGACTCAGGGAGCTCGACGTGCCGCGCAGTCTGCCTGCCGCGCCGTTCGCTCTCTATATAGGTATACACGCGGGCGTTAAATTGCGAAAGCGTTGTATACAGCTTGTGTATCTTTTCCACTAGTTCTGCGGCGGGGATCGTTTTGCGATGATTCCGTGCGGTAATCGATAAAATCTATGTAATTCTCGCAACTATAGTATACTATATACTCTTACAGGTTTGAGGACAAGGTAGCCGCGTGAAATTTTAACCGCTCGCCGCGCAGGTGACAATAACTTATCAGACCTATTTCGACATAACCGCGGCTATAAATATATACAAAAGAGCTATAAGCTCGCGGCATTTCTCTTGAAATTCCATTGAAACGAAATTTATATCGTCGCTTCCGAGAACGCGCGGCTGCAGCTACGTTCCATTTAACGGAAAGCTTGTATGCATACCGGCAAACAAAGGTGTCCGCGAGACTTAAAATCGAGAGCAGTCTCTCTCTCTCTCTCGGGTGTAATTACGCGTGTCCGGCTTGCAGATGCCGATCTATAGACTCTCGCGAGTAAGAGGGAAACGCTCGCGCGATTTCCGAAGCTTTTTATTCAAGGCTCCGCGCGCAACCTGCCAATTAACTTCTTATTTTTCGCCTTTCCCCGCACAGCGGCAGCTCTCGCTCCTTTTGTGCTGTAACGCACGACGCCTAGCGCCTTTTTCTTCGATCTTCGCGTACTTTTTTTTTATCCTGCACATATTCAGCTGTGTGTAAGGATATAGCTCGTAATTTGCTTCAGCTCGTTTGCTCATTGTCGAGCTTGTATAATTATATATACAATATATTTATATATAATACACTCTTCGTTTTTGCCCGGCGCAACTGCGTACGCGGGCGTGTATATATTGTATACGGACATTGTGTTATTTAGAAACTCGCGGCCGTGCCGTTCATTATACGTCGAACTGATGGATGCGTTTCGCTTTTAGAGGCATCACTTTATAATTAATCTTCTTTTATATAGATACGCGATCTATATATAAAACGGAATTAAGAAATTTCGCGAGCGTATGTATATAATAAACGGCCTTTCAAATTCGAGAGAATTGAAAAAAGGTTGGCGCGTACATAAGTCACACCTGTCTCGGTCGCGACGTCGTATTTTTTCGCGAAAGTGAAAGAGAGCGCATCGATTACCTGTAGCGCAGCAGCTTGAATACAGCCGAAAGCCAGACACGTGGGCGGACCCCCGATCGGATACGCGCTCGATAAGGACGCGGCTGATGCTTCGCCGCGAAAGTATCGACTGGCTGATTGAAGATGCCCGAGTCGAGAGCCAGGCCAAAAATGGCCGAGGCGCTTTTTAAATTGGATTTTCGAAAATGGTGCTGTATATAGGCTTTTTTTGGTTGAAGGCGGCGAAGCGAAAGATGATTATAAACTTATGTGCGAGAGAAGGTAGTAGGCAAATTACGTTTTGCTGTACACAGGTGAACAATACGCGCACGAAGCCGCGATGCCGAATGTTTTTCTTTGCGTAAGCAATTATGTGAATAGACGTACAGAGCCGCCTTTCTCCGATTGACAGCGATCTCTTCTTCGGTGACTTTCGATTCTCTTTCTCTCGAGTCGATCGATTCATCCGCCTCGAGATAATTCGCGCTCGAGTTTCTCCCCCGCGGCGGCACGTAATTCTGGTCGTCCTCTTCTTCTTCTTCTTCTCTATAATGTATATAATAATACTAATAGGGACGATGATTCGCCGCCGCCAAGGTTCCTCCGGGAGAAATTCGATGCTCGAGTTGCGCAACGGACGTTTTTTTTTACTTTACGGCTCGAGCACAGCTACACTTTTTGTCCGAGCGCTCTCGTGTATTATGTGTAGACGATTTGTTTCGTTACGTAAGCTTTTTTCGGGAGGTATATTGACCGGCACTCGAGTTATGATTTTTGCGATTGCGCAACTCTCTGTATAATATACGCACCGATCGCCACGATAATTGACAGTTTAAGCGCTTTGTGACACGGGTTATGCGCGCGGATGCTTTTACCGCGCATACGTTATCGTCTTCGTCGACTGTGTGAAAACATTCTCCTTTCCTTCAATTACAAGACACGGCGATTTTTCACCTCCGACGACGCTTTCCATACCCGATAACGATCTGCGAGAGTGTCTTCCTTAATCGCTGTTTTCGAGACAGGTGAAACTCTCTCGCGTAAATCGACGAAAAATCGCGCACGCGATCGTATACTTTATATGACTGCGCGTTGATATTTTCCCCGCCTTTCTTCTTTCTCGATTGCGGCAGTAAACGGCTGATTTGTTGAAGCCCCGTATATATGCACTTTAATTTCATCGACGCAGGTGTGATGATGCATGGCTTCCTTATAACAGCTGCGGAGAGAAAATCAGTCCGAATAGAACTTTCTTCGCGCTTTGTTTTGTTTGGATGCCTTCGCTCTGCACCAAGAGGTTTCTTCGTTCGAGGACACGATGTACATAATACACGCATATGTGGAGTATATACAGAGACTTCTCATGAACTTTCACTAATTGCCGTATATTTTCAGTGCATTAATGAATGAAATTAGACGTTAGCCAACTTGTGTATGCACAGAAAACTCGCCGTTCGCCGATCCGCCTCGTGAATGAGTATATTCAATATAAAAAGAGAAGACAGCTCGTAACAACTTGTTATTAATTTTCCCGCGAGCGCGTTAAATAAACGAAAATCGAGTTCCGATCGTTATCGACTAAGAAACACGAGAGATAAAGAGCGAGCAATAAAAATCGAGTGTATTAGATCGCGACCGCGACACCTTATCGAACGATTTTTTTCATCTTCATATAAATAAACCGCAGCGCAGAGACGACGAAAAATATTCTAAGGCTGTTATATAGCTGCTGGCCGTGAAACTCTCGTTCGGCCAGGTTTTCACTCGATTTTTGCGAATACGTGTTTGTGTGTATATACGCAGGTATATAAAATCGGAATAAAAGCTAATTGCCCGCGACAGGCGGCAATTACGTCGGAAGCGCGCCGCAGCTTCCGGTGCAGCTGTGGTGCGCGCGCAGCGCTCGGGAAAAGCCGCGGGCGAGCTGTTGCGTGCGCCGAGTGTAAGGCTATATATTTCACGCGGTGAGAGAGAGAGAGAGAGAGAGAGAGAGAAGGAAAGGATATTATTCGCGTGGGTTGTTACAGAGGATTTTCTGGAATTCGAGGGCGATGTTGATTTTTTTTCTCCACTTTCGATCGTATAAGGTTATTGGTATAGATATTTTTTTTGGTGGATTTGGGAACACTTCGATCGCTTAGTGAAGACATGTCGAGCGCGAAAGTTATGGATCATTCGTTAAATATTCGAAAATCGTTATGTACACTCGACGTCCTTTATAATTTGCAGCGACAATGTATTATTACGATCGAGAAACACGCTTATACATCGTTGTTTCTTTGTGCATCTTGCACCGAAGAATCAATTTTTATAATCGCGCGCCGCGGCGCGCTTTCACTTTTTTTCCGTGAATTTACGATTCGACGCGAAGCGCTGCAGCGCGAACGAGACCACTTTTACAATTCTGCCAATCAGCGAAATTTTCGGCCAATTTTTTTTTTCTTTACGTAAGATAAATATTCAGCAGTATATTATCGCGCAACAAAATCCTTTCCGAGAAATCGGTGAAGAAACTTTTTGCAAAAATAACCGATCAACGCAACGAGAAAAGGTGAAAAGTAAGCATAAAGCTTCAAATCGCTTTATATTATACAAAGAAAACCCGCTCACGGCCAAGAAAGTCGTCCGATCAATCGCTCGGGCAGCTCTCCCGAGGTATACAGCCGCCAGACTGCAAGGCGCGCCGGTTTCATTACCATACCAACGCGTTGCAATTAATAAAGATCGATAAACCCGATAGGCGACAAATATATTATACGAAGCAATTTCTATCTCTTTTTCTCCTCGTGCGATTTTCAACGCGTGTATATGTGATATCCCGACGAGTATGATATTTTTTCCCGTAAGAATTTTCACGAAAACCCGAGACGTCGGGAAAAAAGGCTTATACGTTTTCCAGCCACGTCGTTCCGCGGGATTTCTTCATCCGGCGGCAGTGTGCGTCGAATGCTAATTTTATGTTCTTCTCTTCTCATCCCCTCCCCCCCCCCCCGTTTTTCCAGGCGATCTTTAGCCACACCTGCGCGCGTAATTATGCCTCAGGTGAGCAGCAGCAGCAGCTCGTTAATTGCTATTCCGATCGCGTTAGTCTGCGTGATGCACTATACGACTTTCACTGGCGGAGCAGCATGACAATGACCATAATGGAGAAGACAAGACTGCGTGTAGACTCCTTCGTCATTGTGTATAGGGGTTTGCGTAATTTTTGAGAAGCGCTTTTAGGAAGAGTTAATACTTTTTCTTGAGACGTGAGAGTTTTCCTTAGACATTGCTCTATATGTGTGCATGAAACGAAAACAGGGGGAGAAATGTGTATTGTTGAAAGGATCGTATATATATGCGAGATCTGTCAGTCCGACGAGTTTTAAGTAGACGATGATTCTGAGACCGATGACGAAAGCTATATTGTGTCTATAGCATCGATGGGATGAAACGCGGACGTATCATTGCGTAATTATTGTAATTAATGAGAGGGACCTCTGCATTGACATTCTATTGTGCGCGCGACGACACAGGAAATGCGGGTTACATAAACAGACTAATGTCTTAATATTTACTCGGCATGAATAAGATGTATCGTTGACGAGCGACGATGTGTTTATTGATTCATTGTATCGTTGAATTGTACAACTAGAATTATATGCTATATTCGATAAAAATTTAACTCTACGTACTGGGAAGTGTATTATATATCTTCTAGTCAAACGAAAGAATACGCACCTGTTCTCTCCCTCGAGTCTTTTTAAAAGGATCCACCCCCTAATTCCAACCGTTCATTCGCGCGTGTAAACGGCAGCTTATACTTAAAACCCACAAATTTTCCCAAACGCTTTTAAAGGTTTCACAGAGCCGACCGCACGAAAATCCGGCCTCGATCCTTTCATTCTACCTGCAGCGCGCGCGCGCGCGCGTTTTTTTCGTCCGTTAACCGACCGACTCGAGAAGAAAGGGCGGGAGAAAATCCCGGTATACGGAGTGTCAGTACGTCACAGCGGCTAGAATTGCGTGAAAGGCGTCGTCGCCACGTGTCGCCGCTGCAATATTCCTAGAATTTTTTTTTTGAGAAACTTGATTTTGATCTGGCTTTGCTTTGAAGAGGCACGACTCTTCTTTTTATATTCGAACTAGGGCCGGATGTGCATTGTTCGAAATGCGTAAACGTATATATAGGCGATTGTTTTTTTTTCTACAACATGTACGTAAGGACCATATATACTTACGCTCTTTCCGTGGCTCGTGTTGTGATGAGTGTGATGATGATGATGATGATGATGGTGAGTGTCCAATTTCATATTAGCACAACGATTGAGAGCATGAAGCCTGCGGAAGAGACTCTGCAGAGAGTCGGCCTCGAGAAACGGGTGATCCTTGGCTACGCCGGTCACGTCAATAGGAAACTGATAATCTGAAAACAGAAATAGAATCGTTACATCATCAATCGCTGCTACTGCGTTAAATCCTTTGTTATAAGTATATATATGCTAATTTACAATCGAGCCATTATGTTAAACTGTGATAACCATATACTCTGGCTAACGAAACTTAGACTCAAAATTAGCAAAAATCGCAGTGACGAATTTTGAACGACGATCGTGACTGAGTAGCTTCTGTCATATATCTCTCGAATGCATAAAAATATAAAAGCTGCATCATCGAGCTGCACCTCATTACAAACCACAAACAAGCCATACACGCATATCCGATCGCATCACCGCTGACACCAGCAACAAATCGAAGTCACGCGTACGATCGGATCGCGTTCTGTCGACCCTTACACAGCTTGCGAATATATGATGTATATCATCAATCCACTGAGGTCGTCGTAATTGGCCGGCGTCGAAAGCGTATTACGGAAGGTCGATGCCTTTAGAAAGTCGCGCCATTGAGTAATTGGCTTTCCGCGTGTGTGTACAGAAACGTACGGAAAAGCAGTCGATCTCGCGTTGAATTTGGAAATTCGCACATCGAGATCGAAGACGGAAGTTGGATTAACGGATTCCCGACAATGCCAGAGCAGTATTTGCATATACCCGGTGTAATTGCGTATTTACGTAACACCGATACGATTTCGCTAGAGCCGATCGTTGAGAGAATAGCGTCAACCGAAAGGACGTTGTAGACACTTGTAGAGCTTACATGTATAAGATACTGATAAAAAACGGCGAGGAAATTTTCTTCGGTCCAATATCGGCGGATTAAGATTATGGTATATAACTTTTTCCGAGAGTCGCGTAAATCGCCCACGCGTGTTAGAAGCTGCGCCAATATAATCGATCGCACAAACACACGTGTGTCTAATATCGGTACTTCGAAAAGTGTCTTCTGAAACGAGCATACGCGGGAACGATTTTCAGGAAAGTGTTCTGAAGACGGAATGTATATTCTATTTTTAGAACGATTTTTCTTCCTACATAGCTCTAAGATAGCGCGCCTCTCGATGTTTTATCGGCTTTTCCGTCGCGGGAACATCGTTCTGCTGGATATGGCTATTTTTAGAGAGTCATGTGAAAATACGTGTCATAATCTTGACGGCTCAGGTATAATATTTTCGTGAAGTTTATCGCCGAGCGAAGCGTGCGTATATTCCATAGAGTTTTACGACAAGTTTCTAGTTTATACAGGATTATACAGTTGCCGAATGATTCCCCGGAAAATGGCACAATAAAGCGCGCTTCTATCACTCTAGCTGATAAGGATTTTAATAGACTATATGCAGTAAATTCGTATATAATGGATAAAATTAAGCCTGTATATATATATCACGAATTCTCCATAGGAGTCCCGGAGCAACGCTTCTATTTTCGAGTTCCACAGCCGGTGGAAAACTGACAAAAAAATCCCAACGAAAGGGGGATATAATCCAACGGCCAAACAAGCATCAGCCGTCCATAAACATTGCGCGGAGGCGCGCATCAACATATACATACACGCGTCTGTGTACACACGTGGTGTATATAGGCTGCAGTGGTGCGGGACATTAAACGTGTGAGAGAATCCGCGACTATAGGGTTTCCTCGTGTATATAGCTCTCGTGCATCCGATACATATATCCGAGCAACGCACATATATTCGATGGCCGTATTGATATCCTTAGAGTCCCTCCTCTCTCTCTCTCTTTCAACGTGTAGCATATACAATCTCGAGGCCTAAACTGGGTCAATTAGACTACTATTCATAGGTGCACTGTGTGTACGGTTTCGTCGACTTCTCCTTGGACGTATATATGTATATATATATAAAGCCGCTCGTTCATGCGTCTTCTTCTCTCGACTTCCTGGTTCTACTCGCGGCGGCGATTTATTTGCTTTGTATGTGTGTGCGCGCGAGGCGGCATTTATTCGAGACGGGATCGAGAGAAGTCGAAATGTAGACCGACCGTCGAGCGATTGATTCGCTCGAAAAACGGGGCCTGTTTGTGTGTGTGTGTGTGTGTGTACTACTATGCCGTCGGAGGAGGAGAAGAAGAAGAGGAGGAGGAGTAATTGATCTTTTTGAAATGTAAAGAGAGCCAAGCGATTTGATCTCCCGAGCTTTTTAGGACACGTAACCGTTCATGCTTTTTATGAAGGGTATACATATATATGGACTTTTATATATACGCGTGTCTACATACCCGTATAGAAAAGTGTTACGTCGCGGCTCGTGGCTTCTCTCTATGGGAGATTTATTATTTCCATTCGTACTGGATTTATAGACTTATTCTTTATATATTCGGCAGCAGCGTATACATATTATATACGTGCTATATCGAGATTGCCATTATATACACCAGTCAAATACGTTCTTTTCATACCTGTTTTCTCGGCTAATGAATCTAATTTATTCTTGCGATAGAACCGCGTATCATCTTTCTCTTTTTGAATTAGAAATTTATCTCGACCGGTACCTTATGATCTGTGTTTAACGCTGGATTCATTCGTAAACTTGAAATGACAAAAACGTTCGATATCAGTCAATCACACGGGAAAACAAATTAATCACGTTCATCAATAAAACGATATTTTTTCGCCTACATATCTCCAACTATATTTATCGACAAAGCATCGACGTCTGTTTTCTCGCAATCGATTCGCCGCAGTTCTATCGATCCGAGGGGTATATACATAGAGAACAAATAATAATATCCCAAGATCGTCGCGACAGATCTAATAATTGCAGTTGACGATAGCGCCGCGACTGGCGCCCGATGTGCGTTATTTTTATTCTATACTATATATAAGCAATGAACTGCCTGCTGCGGTTCAACGAATTCTCCTTATCAGCGTGACCGGCGTTGAATGTCATTTTGGTCGTTTGCGCTATATAATTGCCTTTTTTCTCTTACTATCGACAATAGAGACGTTGTTACATATACTTCGCGGCACAACCTCGGCTTATTTCTGAGTCACGATGCAAAGCCATTTTGCGTTTAATTAGCGTAATCTCTCGAGGGGATTTCGGTATATATATATATATACACATCTATTATTTGCAATAGTTCTATTTTCGATTCATCGCGACGTTTACGTAAAAGTCGCCGCGTGTCTTTCTTATCTGGCAGATTTTTCCTTGAGACGTTTACGAAGATCTCGAGCTAATTAAATGAATTATACCCGTCGTATGAGATGTATATGACAATCATACTGGTTTATTGAACCTTTCGAACGATTCCACGAAAGAACATAACTTATGTGCGCGTGTATACCGCGTATACTCTCGTAGATCGAAGTGATTTTTTCAAATTAAAATTGTGAAACGTAAGAAAAAATAAGAAACACATATTTTACCTCGAGGTGATTAATCATTGCCAAAAAAAATATCTCATTCCTCCTAAACCTGTTGTCGAGTGAAAGTACCTAATTAAATAATAAAAACGTCATTTTACACATACAAAGTATATACACAGCCGAAATTATAAAGCACGTGTACGTAATTAGCGCAGCCGGACTTTCGAAAAGTCGCGCTAAGCATGCTAATTTCACCGTCGTCCCCTCTTATGTGTCAAAAAAAGTATATCGACCGGAACAGACGTTCGCGCTCGTTAATTAAAAATCGGATGCGTCGATCGCGAAGAAAAACACATTACGTAAAGTGCGTTATCTAACGACAATAATACATAAACCTCGAAATTGGCATTGAGCATCTCTGCATGAGTTTCCAATTTGCGTGGGCGGCTTTTGTGTAACCGCGTAAATTAATGGGCTTCGATAGTGTACGGGACGCGGAAATTGCCACGTGCAGTGTCTGAGAGCTTCGAAAATAGTGCTTTTGTCTCTCTCTCTCTCATCTTTATGGATGCTGATGGAAAGTGAGCGTAAATTTCGCGGGTTTGATGAACGAAGTGGAAAATTGACTACACGCTGACGGAGTAATGAGCGGTTGTATCGATATCAATGAAAGTATAATGGGCATAGCTCGCTCAGCGCTGGTAATTCGCTAATGTGACTGAAAGCGACGGGAATTGTCTATTTATCATCGGTTATATAAATCGACGGGCTGTGTGTTATTTTCTCGGAGCCTTTTTGACGCGCTGTGTGTTTATATATCGGCGGGCAGTATTTTTGCAATACGTGCCCAAGTAAGCACACGAATTATGACGATGATTCAGAATAATAATGACGATAATTTCCCTCGGAAATAATTTACGCGATATGTATATACATAGCCACATGCAGTAAGTATGCAAATTGGACATGTCGAATGAAAACTTGTCACATTCAAAACACTGCGAATAGCAATCATCTATACGCGCGTGATTCGTAATTTACCGAAAGTTATCTTTATTTTGTGTAATATTTACTTTTAAAAACAAACGGCTGACTCGAATATTTTATTGTTTTCGGTCACGTTTCAACAAGTATATACATCGCTCCGATAATTCTTCAACGCGCAACATAAACGAAAATTCCCCCCTCTAAGCAAAAAGCACAGTTCCGCTCATGAAAAATGCAAACGATGAAACAAGAGAGGCTAGTGGAACCTCGGCGGCATATGTTTAAATTGATTGCGAGTACCGTTTCGAACTGGTACGTCGCATAGAGTCCAGTCGCTGATGCTAATGAGCAGATCCTCAAGCCAAGAGAGAGAATCCGACGACTCATTCATGAATCAAATCCGTTTCGCTATGGCGAGAGACTGCGGTATAATCGTGCATCTACGTAAGTACACTCTCGGACGTGACATAAGGCCCATCAATTCGTGGGCAAGAGCTCGCGAGCGAGGATGATTTCATTCACGAGAGTCGACGTTTGCGCGTATGTGTATACGCGAGAATATAAGAAGTGCTGAGTGGCTTGGATTCGAGTGTAAGACGATATACGCGGTAAGCGAGTTTTGGTCGCCGGCTGGATAATAGGAAATTTTTTTCAATGGACTGAGTCGCGTCCAGGTTTTCCTTGAGCCGATAAATTTGCATACACTCCAGAAACGCAGGATGTACGTCAGTGCTTATAAAATATTTTCGCGTATACGCATTCGAATTACCTCATCGGTGCCAAAAAACTCGCGATAACGCGATTTCCCAAACAAACAAAGCGCCACAAACATTCCGCAGCGTTTCCTCCCTATCTCTCACGTCCCAGTGCGTATAGAAGAAATCGAGACGAAAAAAAGCTTCAACAACAGACAATCGTCCTTATCGCCGTGGAAAAACTCGACGAGTATAGGAGGGTACGTATATATACACCGCTGCTGCAACGTATTGAGAGAGAGAGACGACGGCCGATAAGATCATGGGATATCGGGACGAGGAAGTAGTGCCTACGCCCGTGAGTTGCCTCGAAGTATATAGAGACGAGCTACTCTCGCTGCTGCAGGGAGACACGTATGCGCGGAAATCGACTATGCTGTACAGGAAATACGATTCGATCTATCGAGTCTGTGTCGATGAGTTTTGCCGCGTGTGATGGAATTCGCGGAGAATTTTCGAGGCTGTGGTGGTGGAATTTTTCAACGACTGTATATATATAGGGTAATTACGTAAAACTTCTTCCGTGGATAATTCACATCGATCGATCGATTAGTACAGAGTTTGTAGAGAGAAGGACAAAAATGTCGAGAGGAAGTTTGCAGCTGGAAAAAACTGACTTGCATAATTTAATTATTTTCTAGGCATAAAATTTCATTTCACAGCAATGCATTACCAGTTAAATATCTCTCTGATGATGATGATGATGATGTTTGAACAACTAAATAAAATGAGCAGCTTATACATAGCGTTTTACGAGTCGATTTAACTACAAGCGATATTTAGAAAACTGCCTATCGCATAAACACTTATATTTATATTTACCCAGGCTCCCAATTAAAACCGCCTAAACGTCGTTATTTCCAACTTTTCAAGATACGCGGTTCGAATACATAAATTACAATAAAATTTTGATGCCATCCATACACCCCATGCCTCCCGCAACAAAAAAAGTCCCAAACTCACCCTTCATAATTATCATGCAACACCGTCGACACATTCGCGCTGCCTTTCGTATGCGTGTTGTAGTATTACAATATACTCAGGAGTAACAGCAGTTCACCGCAGCCGTTCTCTCGCGACAGATCGAAGCAACCTGTCGTCTCGTCAGCCGGCTTCCTCGCATATCTCGCCAACAATTATACCGGCATCGGACGTTCCTTTTCAACGCGATTATGCGCTCGCCGCACGCGCACATCCGGCGAGTTGCACAGGTTGTCCGCGCTTGCTTTGCCTCCACTGGCCAGACTGTCACTGTTCATCGTTCGCCTCGTTCATTCACGTGTTACAGCACCACTTGCCTGTTTGTAATTTAAGATCGTTTCTCGTTTTCGTCACAATATACAGCACTGGTACACGAGCGCGTCGGAAAGCTCGCGCGCGCGCGCATTAAGCGCGGGAAATTCGAAAAATTCAAAAAAGACTCAGAACGCTTTGATCGCTTTTTCTGTAAGTGCGCGAGTACGTTAATAATAATAACAATACGAATCGTGCGCTGCTGCTGCTCCGGCGAGTGCAGCGGTCGGCTCTCGACTAGCGGTCGTCGGCGCGCGGCGCGCCAGTAGACCCGCTGCCGGCGGAGAGTCGGGGGAAAGAGAAGAGGTCGAGCGGTGGGGGCGTCGATCTTGGCAAGAGGCCGCGTGCGTTTATATATATATATATATATATGTGTGTGTGTGTATGCTTATGCATGTGTTTCCGTTGCTCTGCTCTGCGTATACGTGTGGGTAGAGCTCACGCGGGGGGAACGAACAGCCGAGGAGGCTGCTGAGCGCTGAAAAACCGGTGGAAGGGAACGAGCGAAGCGAGACGACGAGAGTAGTAGGCTCGCGTATATGTATATACGAGATAGGTCTCGTGAAGTAAAGTAGTGGAGTTTTTTTTTTGTTTTTTCATTTTTTTCCGTAGAGATAGTTTATGGCGCGATGAGTTTTGGATTTATGGATGCTGCGAGATGTTGATCGACGAATCGTCGGAAATATTCCGGTGCTCGATGGTAACATCTCTAGCGCATGTGGCGACAGCCTGAAGTTTGTAAAAACGAGCGTGTTATTACGAGTATTTTATGCGTTTATACTATTTCTGACATAACTCGGCGTCCGATTTTACGGTTTTATTGCGCCGTTTTCTCAAGACGCGCTTCGGATTCCAAAGCGCAGGTTTTCAGTTTGCTTTTCCTTTTAGACCTGCATATGTGAGATAATGGTTATGAAATTTCATTTTTCGAGGCTGCTCGCTGTTTATAATAAAAAAAAGGGCCTGTGTGTATTGAGACACATTCCGAGGAGCTGTGTGCATGAGACTCCGCGATTGGGGGACTGGTTTCGGAACGTCTGAAGAAAAAAAGAACCAACAAACGTGTGGTTTTCTCGCACTCCTAGATAGCGAGAGGTTGGCCTTGGACGCTTTCCTTCGCTTCGTTTTTGGAGTATCGCGATAAAAAGTTCGTATAAAGTAGGCAGGGACATTTCTCATTCGAAAACGTTGGCGCGATTCTTATAGCATTGTGTAAGCTGTGCGTGAATTATACAATCGAGAGCTGAATTATACGTTATGTGCCCTACATCATCTGTCAAAAAATACATTTCGACGACACACGCTAAAATATATTAATTTTACAACTATATAAAAGTTGTAATTATATATACATGTTCATCGAGTATCCGTCACACCGCTTATAATAATAATCGCTGACGTTTTTGATATCGATCGATGAAGCGTATAGTGAATTATGCGACGAGAAAGCGTGACGTCATTACATATAAAACTGCTGCTGCTGCTGGTACTCAAAAACTTACGTAAGCTTGATGTGAGCTAAAAAAATCGTATGTAAAGTGTAGTTTTTTATAGCGCACTATATATCTGAGCTCACGTCAAAGTTAGGCCTGAATAAACTTCGGTAAAGTCTGAGTTTTTCGCATCTCTTTCGCGAACGAATATTTCATTTTTTTCGGCTTGAAATGGTCCCGTTAAGACTTGCTACTTCAGATGTGTGTCATTGCGCGTTGAAGCCGTAATGCGTTTGTTTATTGCAATATTCGCCGCTCAAACTATACGAGACAGCATTATTTTCATTAAGAAGCGAGTCTACACCTGTCTTTTTTACTTTGGCTATTATTGCTTCTTATTCTCTGCACTAAAGTTCCTATTGTACCACTGCCGCTTCCATAATAATCTGCATATATATTGTTATTATACTATTTTCCACACTTTGTTTAAAACTATTCAGCGTTGGCGCGTACGATTGTGATCCAGTCCTACACTTGTATAATTACTAGCGTATATATATATATATATGGCAATCAAGCTTCAATAAAACTCGTACAAGACTCAACGCATAACGATACTATCGAAGAAAAATATCGACAAGCGGTCGATCATTCAGCTTCATCCTTACTTATCCGACGCTACCGGAATACATGCATGCCTATTACAGCGAAGATAGCTGCAATACGAAAAAGCAAAACGAGAGAAAAAAAAGAATTCCCCCTGAGCAGAAAAACATCGAATTTATCCCGTGTAAAATAAAGCTTGCATAATAGCTCCTATACATATTACAATTTGAAATTCATCGAAAAACACGAGCAAATAAGCGCGCGCGCAGCAGCGCACAAAACAAAAGAGAGAGGGAGAGAAGAAAAGCGCGCGGAGAAAAATGACAAAACCGAAGCGCCCGTCCTCTCTCGCACTGCACAATACAAAGAAAAGGAAAAAAAAGAAACCCTCCGGAGAATATAAGCCAGAGCGGAAAGCGAAGGAAACAGAAGGACATAAAGAGCGGCTGGCAAGAAGCGAGCGCTCTGCGCAGGACGAGAGGGCAGCGGCGCATAATGCGTGAAAAACTGTGCGCACACGTTCTCTATACTGCTACTCCGAAGAAATTCCCTCGCGCAGAGCCGCCGCATATAAAGTGCGTAATGAATAAAGCGACGCGACTACCTATACTCGTACAATGTACACACTTTGTGCTCTGCAGCTGGGCTTGTCTGTGTGTACTCCTTTTCGTTTGTTTCTCGGACGCGACGACACCGAGTTGTCTCGCTCCGGTTGGAATTAATCGCTGCTCGCCGACGGGGGAGGGGAGAAATTTATGGGACGACGCGCGCTTTTCGGGAATCGCGAGCTGTGGGTGGAGATTTGGAGAAATCGTAAAAGGAAGATTGATACGCTGTATATTGGAGATTAGTATCATTGTTATGTGCGATGCGTTAAGGATTACTGGAAGAAGAGCGTGAGTCAGGCATGAATAAATCACGTTGAAAGTTTGCTTATGAACAGGTGAGTCGAAATTTCAAGATTTTCCGTTGCTGAAAGTGCAATGTTTCACGATATCAGAGAATACTTTGTCGAAGATAAAATCGAAAAATACCGCGGCTTAGAGTAATAAATAAAAACGTTTTTCGCATTTTACGCGCGAAACTTGCTCTCACATAGGGAAGCCTTGACAAAAAGTGCACGCGCTGGTATGCGCAGTTATTCTTCGCTAACTAGCAAAAGAACTTTCGCTTTTCTTTCATCTGGCAGAGAGATAGAGAGTTGAAAATAATCAAGTTCGCGATAAAAAGATGATGGCGCGAACGGGAAAACTGTCCTTCTCGCAGCAATAAACACACTGGCTCGCGAGCTTGAAAATTTTCTACTGGAAAATGTAGAAGAATTCGTTGTACGGGATGCAAGATTATTCAATCGAGAGAAGGGTATCTGGCTCGAGCGTCTTATAGAGTCGCGCGTAAAAAGACGACAGAAGAAGAATTAATGAAGCATAATAAAATCACTTAGAGAGACCAACATCCACTTGAACTACCTCCAACAACGTCCTTATGTCTTATTAAAGCCCTCTCTGTAAAGGCTCAACGGCAGCGAAAAAAAACGAGACGTTAATTTATCTTAAACCGTTCGTACTTGTTTTCTTCCTCTTCTTCGCAACGTACAACTCGATAAAAATAAAATTACCATGCATCAACGCGTATAATGGAGAATGAACTCGATTCGAAAACCACTCATAACAGTTTGCACGCATCCGGTGTACCTGCAAGAGAGCGACTCGACAAAAGCATCTCTCCTCTCAAAAGCACAATACGAAACGATTTCCCGAGCAATTTGAAGGATCGATCGTTGAGAAATCTGCCTCGGATCTATACGCGCGAAGCGAGGAACGAGACAGAGCTATAGATGGCTAGTCGACGATAGCGGGACCTTAGCGGCCCATCGTCTCTCTCTCTCTCGCTCGCGTGGTGTGATCGATGACCGGCGCAGTTCGCAGCATCATCGGCATTTCGAGCTGCAGCGGGAGAAATATGTTGTTGAGAAGTGTATAGCAGAAGACGTTGTTTCGGAGACTCTTTGGCCGTCATTTGTTTATCGGAGGGTTTTAGTTGAGGACAGTCCAAATTTGCTTTGAATCAAGGCTATATACTCGGGTTTGACGATGCTATATGAGTTGTCCCACATTTTTTTCACAATAACGCACGGCAGCTTCATTAAAATCGCCGTCGGATGTATAAATTTTTTTTACCCAGAAGCGTTCATTACAAATCTTTGCTCTCTGTCTCTTTTTATTCAGAAATACGATGACAACATTAACCGCTGAAAATCACCTTCTCGTAAACCACCACCGCAATGTATAAATCCAGGACAACACACACACACACACACAGTGCGGAGGATGAGAGAGCAAAGAGCTCGTTGATTGAGCATCGACTTACGCAACGGGGTTAAAGTGCTCGTAACTCGTTGAAAAAAATTAGTTCAATTAAAGCCGCAAAATTGCGGCGATCCCTCGGCAATAAAACCTCCACTACTACGCATATTCGCGCGCGCGCGTGCGCAAAAGACTGCGACACGGCACGCGAGGAGTCGATTAAACAGTATGCTGCGCCCCCGGTACTCTCCGCAGCTATACATTATGGTAATCCGCGAGAGTATATACAGGAAGCCGCGCACCACCGCCGAGGAAGTAGGTTTGTCGATCCAGCGGTATATACACTCCGGTGATATGTATTTATGTGCCCTCGAGAGAGAGAGGGAAGACGAACTGAGCGACTTCTCGGAACGTCTGCATCAAGCCGTGATTTACATGGGCACACTTTTTGGTCGTCGTCCCGAGCTTTTCGATCTAGTGTATGTATACGTAGGAGAGAGGACGTTTCTACGGATGCTGTGAAGATAAGGCAGAGATTCATCTAAGCCGAAGAGAGAGAAAGACTGCGAGAGAGAGAGTGGGAGGTAAAATATAACAATAAACCTATTATCTATGTAGTGTTGAGGTAGTATAAATACGTGCTCGGAGGCTGCGGTTCTACAATGCTGGGCGAGAGGACGCGGGATAAGAAGTAGATAGGTCGAGATAAAGGTAATTTATATTTATTTGGAGATGTTATTAATGCCGGTGAGGTAAACACCGAGCGCGCACGTGTACGTTTAAGCAAACAAAAACTAGGATAACGCCTTGTCGCTGTTATACAGTCTCTTAATCCTCTCGAAATTTATTAACAATTTCAAGATTGCTAGAAATCGCAACAAAAGAAGCAGCAGAGTTCTTGTAAAACGTGCTTTCATCGGTTACAGAGCCGGTTATCGGGCTCATAACTTTAACGAGCGTATTGGATCTCAGCTGTGTGCCACAATTTTCCACAAATACATTCGAGTGGCGATTTTGCCCCCGAGCGTGAAAATTGACTCGCGTGTCGCTGCTTTGTTCGCTCGACCGCAACTGCGGCAGTTTATATCCAGGTGCTGTAAACCCCCCCGTTCTATATATTTCTGCAACGAAGGTGTGGGTCTTCTTTTTGTTCCGTTGTACACAGGGACTATCATTTTCAGTCGTCCACCTCCGTTTTCGCGCTCGTTTTCCGTTTATTTTGTTTTTTCGAAGGGACACACTGAATTGTACTACTGAAGCCGGTGATTATTGTTTCTTGCGAATGAATGGGTGTGTATGTAAGTAACGCCTTGTTGGCCATTCATTTTTATGTGTAGAAAATAAATACACTCCGATATTTACACCCATCTCCGTAAATATAATATTCGGTTTCCACTACAATATATAATACACACAGCAGAAATCTAAAAACGTAATCACAATTCCAATCTAACCAAGTTCGAGTTCTCCGACTTTACTATCTATTTCCCGAGTATATAATCCTTTCTCCCCCTCGACTCTCCCGCGGCTTTTGGCTAACCACCAACAGATGTGTCAAAGACCTTTTTGGTCTCCGCGTTGTCGGGCCATCAGGCTCTCTCTCTCTCTCTCTCACATCTCTTGGAGCGGCTCCAACGTCTGCACGCCTCGTTCGAATTCAATTTTCGCGCGCTTGCTTCCCCGAAAACGTGCGAGCTTCCCCTTTTTCCTTCGCCGCGACTCTGTATATACACGCGCTTTCTTTTTCTCCCTCTTCGCTGGAGGTGATGCTCTTTATGTGTGTCTTTCTCCCGAACGATTTTCCCGAGAACGAGTTAATTGTTATTTCTGTATTAGGGTCAGTACTTTTTACGCGCAGCTGTGAGATCGCGTTATTTTTGCGCGAATGGGGATTACGGATTCCGTGTATCGTGGCTGATGTGGCGGACCTGATTTCGATGTTTTGTTGCGTAAGGCGCCTCTGTCTATACAACGTTGTACCGAAAAGAAATGTATAAATAATTTGATGTTTTTCCTGATGGTGAATGTGGGACACGACTCACGAGATGTGTGATGTGTTTGTTCGATGAAACGTTTACAGAGAAACCGCGTGTACAATAATTCTTTTTGACTTTACTAAATGCGTTCTCGATAGCGCGTATTTTTATTTAATTCTTTTTGTAACTTTCCACTTATTCTTTTTCTAACCACCGGTTACTGATTCGCGTGAAAGCAGCGCATATCAAATCTAAAAATGTTTGTTTACTTTTCCGCTGCCGATAAAGCACAAAATATGACAGCAATAAAAAGATGTACGCAGGAGAAAATATGCTCGAGCTGGTAAAAGCTTTTTTTTCGCCAACAGTCAGCATATCTGCAGCTGTACTAATGCACTTTATCTCGTCTCTTGATGGATGATTTTATCAGTGCGTAATCACTGCTCAAAGTTTTCTATCTCGGAAACTCGATCTTCGGTTCCCACAGGTCGAATATGTAAAATTTTTGGAAGAGAGCCGCTGTATGCCTCCTCCGAGACATTGCCTTCCAAACGGACGAAAATAATGACGGTCGAGTTTTCTTCCCCGCGCGCGGTGCTACAGTGCACATGTGCGCCTCTCATCCCTTAACCATATGTTTCACAAACGTTACGTAAAAGTAGTTCGCCAGTATCGCTCTGGGAAAGTCTCGAAAATAGACCCACGTACTTAAACCTTGTTATTGGGTTATATTATTCAGATACTTCTATTAATTATACCTACACAAAAATATATTCACACTACGCTGATGTAAATAACAATGGCTCGCCATATAAGCACATATGAGGTCGAAAAATTGGCACGCAATAGCGCAGCCTATTAATATTTATTTCCCGTCATCGCATTCAGCTTGAGTTTTTCCTCGGAGAGTATGAGAGTAAAGTATTTGCATGAGAGAAGACGGCATGTATAGAAAAGGATGCGCACGAGTGCCAACATCGAGTATAGGGCCGACGCGTTCAAAAGCCAATTCGTTACGGCAAATGTGGAAAGACACGGGTCTTTAAAAATCGGTAAACCGAGAGGGACGCATGGCAGTGAGAAAAGCGCGGTTGCCGACCTTCTCAATGGACGTATATTTAAACGAGCGAGTTGTTGTCATTTTCTTCTCTATTTCAATTTTCCTCTCGCGTTTGCTCGACCGGCAGCGGCCAATGTCACCAACGAAAATAGTTACTTTTTGACGTTTAGCTACTTTACGACGCGCCGTGACACTTATCTATTATCTTCGTATACTGATAAACGTCAATAATTAACATTCGATCCGCTATACGAATAAAGTAGAAAGCTTTTAGACGGAGAGAACGCTTTTCGGTTAATGAAAACCACGCTTGAAGATCATCATTCCACTTTCGACGCAAAAGTCCAAAAAAAAGTCCAAACTCGAAACACAACTCGTTTTCAACGACGCATATAAATGCGTCACCGTCGTCATCTCAGCCCACATGCGAATCTCATTTGCCTCATCCGACAACTGTGCACCATTAGCCACAGCAAAAACTTCCATAGCCCTATTATATACCAGAAAGGAAAAGCGTCAAAACAACGAATATAGGCCAGTCGTCTCACAAAGCCGTTAACGACTCGTCTCTCATCCGCAGGTATATAATACAGCCCTCACTCCTTCGTGTACATACGCGAAGAAAAGGTCCGACCCCGAGCAGAAATTTTCCAAACAGTCCAATGGGAAAAGCCAACGAGTGGGTCAGCCAAAAGTCTCTCGCCCACGTGGTGCGTACAATCGCGAGTCTCGATCTCGATCCTGTATATAGCTCGAGGCCATCTCGGCCGGCATATCTAATGCGAGAGATGGATATGCGGGAAGAGATACGGGCAGATAAAGACGCTGATGTCTCCGCTGTATTCTGGCTACGTTCTTTCCTGTTACGTGTACGACCCAAATACGGAACGTGAACTGTGTGCTATATAGAGAATTATCGTATATGTACGTTTCCTTGAGGTTTATATACATGAAAACGGTGGTTCGTTTCTAAATATTGACGATCGGAGAAAGCGAAGGTATACTTTCCGGACAGTTTGCAAAATGCAGGAACGTCTCGAGGCGCGGCAAAACTTTAAAACGTTATAAATAGAATCCCACCCTCTGGCGGGCTATAATTAATGAAGCAAAGTTTCCACGAAGAGCCCGACAGTGTTATAGCAAAAATTCCGAGTAACGTAATAAAAGCTGTACTGCAAACGAGCCGAAAAGCTGTGACAACGAGGCAGAGAGAGAGATAAAGTTGCATTGGAGCAGAAAGCGCCGAGCCTTTGACATCAGGTTCAATTATCAATGAAAAGACGAAGGCGTTACACGCGCAACCTTATCTTCTCATCTGCTCGCTTTTCGTTCTGACGTACTTGTTGAAAATGAACGCGAGATCGTGTTCTTTTTTTATCAATATCATCGTTCATAATTTTTTTCACGCACGTGATCCGATCTAAGGATCGATTCAAGAACGCAGAGTGAATTATATTGATTTACATAGCCGCTTTTTTATAGCCGACTATATCGAAACAGTAGTGCATCGTTCTTTTTATATATACGTTCGGAATGATAAGCGCGTGCATGTACTTTGGGAGGCACTATATCTATTCTCGTATACGAAGAGATTATTTCCGTGCGTCATTGTGCACTTTTGGACTCGCCGGTTATGATTTCTGCGATGTATCG
Organism: Muscidifurax raptorellus; assembly: GCA_020010945.3. Classification (NCBI taxonomy): domain Eukaryota; kingdom Metazoa; phylum Arthropoda; class Insecta; order Hymenoptera; family Pteromalidae; genus Muscidifurax; species Muscidifurax raptorellus. Next base: position 6,806,446 of record CM052079.1, on the reverse strand, counting down.
ACGAGCGATTTCCTTTTTATAACGCTTTATTCTTTGCTCGAGTGCGCCAAGAATATAACCGACTTTATTTTACTTGCGGAATAAAAATATTTCGCGCGTTTACATACTTGTCCGTTTATAATTCATGGACGAATATTTGCTTAGTCACTATTGTATTCTTAAATTTTATAAATTGTTCATTTAATGGACGATCTTTTTGATTTTTTCAAGAACATATAATATACGCGATGTGCAACATTAAATGTTTCAGATTCATACTTTAATCGCGCTCTTGTAGAGAAGTTTTTCAACTGAATAGCTTTTCATGAAAGCATAAAGCGAGTATAAAATGAGTTCATGATTCGGTTCGCTGCGACGATGTACAAGAGACGACAGAAATAACGTCGATGAATGCGGCATTCATCTTCGATATAGTTTTCTGGAAAAACGAATTGAAAAGTCGCTCGTCTAAGCCTCGCTTGCAGCAGCAATGTATATGATGAGGCCGTAATTGCTGTACTGAGTAAGTAATATTACAGCAAAAAAGCGCCATTGGAAAGGACTTATGTTATTGATTTTATATGAAATAAAAAAAAACGTTTTTGCTGATTATAACTTACGAATCGATGAACATTTTTTAATTTTATGCTGGTTTCACAAACTTACCTGAAACAAAAAACAAAACACTTATTTAAAAAAATGCATAAATGGAATCTACTGAATAAGAATATAATACATTGTGGTTCCTATCCTCGAGAGAACTTCGCAAATTAAAATACTACCCCTTAACTCATGCTCGCGCGTAAATAAAATTTCACCCATAAAATTTAAATGACACCATAGCATTCCGAGAATCTTGACTCGCGTTCGCGGGAATCGATGAAAATCAGATTAACGAATCAGCCATAAAGTCTCAAATTTCAAAACTAATTCCAGCTATGGCAAAAGAATTGATATTTTTATTGTTTTTCAATTACGCGGAAGCGCAGCCTGTGTATTAAGAGGCTTTAAAATACCAAGCTAAAACTAGTTAACTTTATCGACGGAACAATGAACTTATTATTGGCTCGAAGTTATCGCATCGGGAGCTAAATTTACTCCAGTACGAGAAAACAATGTCGATGTCTTACAACTGTAGCGCTCTTAAATCAAAATTAGACACAGCGCAAATTAAATATCTCCCAAAAATATCCCTTTACGCCAATTTTACATCCACATGAATTTCCGAGCAACAACGCAACCCCCGTCGCCGTAAAATCGAAATAGACCTTCTACTCTCGGATATAGGAGTACGCATATAGTATACAGCGCGAATAATTTACCGCCGAAAATTAACGATATAGCATCACATAGACAGAGAGACTCTCGCGGTCTAGACCACGGCTCTTAAATCTAATTTTGAGGACCCCGCTTTCTCTCTCTCTCTCTCTCTCGCGTATCTGAAATTCAGTCCTTAATCTACTCCCAGTCCCACACACGTGCTTCTACTCCTCGTTCTGCGGTATAGCACAGCTGGAATGCGTGGAACCCGTAAATCGCGCGCTTTTACGCGGAAGTACGTCTCGCGCGGGGAAGCCCCCGATTATTTCGCGCGCAACGCTTGCTTATTTGCTTATAGACGCGGGCGGTCAGCTCTCTTTTAATGGACAGGTTACTTTTCGTTTTGTGGGAAAAAACGCTCGCCGCGCGTCGATCCTATAATTAAATGCGAGAGAGAACTGCATCGCGATGTAGTTCTCCTTATTTATAGAGAAAGAGAGGGAGAGAGAGAGGTGGAAAAGAGTACCAATGTTCCGTGTTCAAGCGCCCGATCGATCAATCTCCCTTCATCTTCTCCTTTTCGCATTCCCGCTTTCGCGCGCCTTATACCAGTTTAGAATTCGCCGAGGCGAGCTTGAAGTACGTGGAAACTTTCGCGGAAGCTCGCTTTAAGCTTGCGTATATATAAGACTAGTTAGGCGACTTTGTGAGAGAACAATGCTATAACAGAGAGGAAGAAAGCAATATTCTTAGAGTTCGATGAGCCGTTGGGGATGTATATAGAGGCAATGTATGTTTGGTTACGCGAGCTTTTGAGTATACTATCAGCTGAAATGAGTCTTTGAAATTGCGCGTATACATGTGGAGAGTAACGTGTATGAAAAAATCTTCGGCAGTTTAGCCGCGCTAAATACCATCACGGAGTGACTCAGCCGACAAGTAACGGTCTGCCAATTTTCCAATAACCTAATTCATCAAAAATCCAAATCGAGCAACAAGCACATAACCGCATCTCTCCTGTCTCAAGATTGTGGGAAAGTATCCGAGGCGCCGCGCGTCAAGTAGCAACATCAGCAGCTATATACCCTCGAGCAAACAAAACAAGAGAATATACCTCCTATCTCTCTCTTTCTCTCTCGTATATATATATAATCGCTCGGACCGTTTAGTCCTGCAATCTCAGCTCACACAGCTGAAAGGCAACATTAACGGGCGCCGCGTGCGTGCATAATATACACCGTCGCGCCTCCGTCTTCTCTCCGCTGCGGACGTGTCGAATTATCAAGAAAAGCGCATTAATCAGTAGCCGTATGCGAGCTCGTCTGGTTAATTGCACTCGGCGGTGTAACACGCTCGCAATTTTGCCACAGAGAGAGATAAGCTGCGGCGAGGGTCGCGCGAGAGGAGGCGCCGCGATCATTATTATATAGAGAAAATCGAAGGGCGCGAGATATGACGGCGAGCGACGAGCTGTGCACACCTCAGACGCGCGGGTAGTGTGTGCTGCGGCATAGCTTTTCGTTTATTAATAACGAGCTTTTTTGCCGGGGTATTTATAGGCGAGAGAACGTGATGGAAATATGTTCTAATTTTTTTTTAGAGATGCGCAAGAGGAATTTATTATGGCGCCTTTGATCCGATTGGAGAAAGATTTTTTTATTTCCTGGGCTTTGATTGATATTCCGGGAATTCGTTACTTTTGCTTTCGTTTCATAGCCCAGCGCAGTGTGTGTACGGGTATTAATAGCCAATTAATACATAGTTGATGATGAAATGTATTAAGGGCGAATATGAATAACTACTCGTATATAGTATAAATGAATCGTGTACGCGTTATTACACGCTTCGAAATAATATTCTCTCCCTCGCAACGACACTACCACTTAAACTCCTCACACTTGTGCGGCGATGCACTTGTCACAGCTATGCGGCTTTCGATGACTGGCTCTTTTTCATTACAAAGTGCACATGTGTGCGATACACGGAGCAGACGCGCGCGGCCGAGTGAAATGCGCCTCGTCTTTTTTACACGCGACAATTCATTAGCGTTTTATTGCTAAATAAGTGAGCCAGAGTGTATACGACTACGTCGTCGAGTAGAACTATCGTCGAGTGCTGTGGAATACATCATGGGCAAAAAATTATCTTTATAAGCTTCGTGAATATGGTATATAACGACATCGGTTTATGCCGCAGGCTTGTATACAGTGATCGATTATAATTTATTCGACGCTCGTGGGTGATAATACGCGAATATTGTGCCTGCGACATCAGTACATGAATTAGTCCAGCCATGTTTTTAGTATACAGTAGAGCGAAATATTCATAATAATCTATTCGCATGAACGTTTTTGTGATTCATGCATTATCAAGAATCGCGGAAAATCAAGCAAAACAATCTCTCTGCCATCTTCATCAGACTGACACGATCGCAAATCCTCGAATTACGTGCGACTTCCATCGCCCTTCGGCAAACGCTGGCTTTCTCACGTTTCCATCGGCTTCTGGAACTTCCAGATCGAGCTACTGCAGCAGCAGCTGAGTTAACACACGCGCATCGTTATTTTCGTCCCTCCAGAAGCGGGACACACACATATACGCGTCATCTCGCCGCCGAAAATATTGGCGAAGCGATTCGCTCTTCTGGAAGTCGATTTCGAATAACTGGGACAGCTGAGCAATCGAGAGGAAAACACATTATGTCGCGCGACTGGATTATTCGAGGCTTACGTAAGAGCCGTTATTGTATCGGACCTGTGCGCTATACTGCGTTGCTGTGTTTGAACTAGGACAGAGGTATTTCGGGACTGAATATGTCGATGCAAAAAAGAAGAAGCCGCAAGTTTCTTATGTATTTCCAGGAATACAATATATAACTTTGAAACGATTCACTTCGAGATAAAATAATATACAAAAGAAAGCCCTTATAAGTCACCGAATAAAGTATGAAACTTAAACTAAGATCGCCGTGTCTTTTTCTGAGATAAACAATGAGAACGAGCTTAGAGTTATTGATTGCGATTCACGGAATTCACAAAACAGAATGAGATATTCACTAGAGACTCTGAAATTTATTATGTTTTTCTGCGAAGAAAAAAGTGCTATCATTTTTTACAAGGTGTAAAAATAAATTGAGAGTCAGAGAGGGAGGCTGGATTAAATGAGAAAAAGATTTCGCGACACAGCGAGAAGAGAAGATATTCAAATTAGTATCGTATACAACAATAGAGGAATGACAATGCGATGAAAAGAAGCGGGAGCAGAGTAAAAGCGGTAATATTAAGTCGGAGAAAGGAAATTTAACGAGTAATAACTTTGAAATGTATTTGCTAAATCCCCCAGAATAGAACAAAGTGTATAATGAATATGACTATCGCGAACGCATACAGCGGCCCCATTGTGTGCGCTTGAACGAGAAAATTTCATTATTATTCGCGTAGACCCATCAAATTAGCCTATTTTCTTTCTCGCCGCACAATTCGCGCACGTGTACAATGTACATACGTATAGGATCTTACGAAAAATTTGAATTTTATAAAAAGACAAAAAAATTCAATCACGTGCGAGAGCCGGCTTAAAAAAAGACATCCCTAAATCAAAACGATCTAGGCCAAAGCAATATTTATCTTGGCGACAATTCCACTCGCCGAGTATTCGGTCCTCTCGGGGGCAAAACTACATCACAAAAATCCCGCAATCTTCGGTAAGACGAAAATCCTATACATGTACATATAGCTATGAATGAAGCTACACAGAAGCGCATAATCGGCTTCTACCCCATACTTAGCGTGTATAGTATAGAAAACAGCGGCTAATAAAGCACCAAGGCGGCTTTCACGCATATTCTCTCCTTTTTCTTCGCGCGAAGCGTTCATGCGGATTATTTGTATACTTTCTGAGGAAGTTCTTTCTTACCCCCGGGGGATTTTCCGGTTTCGCAAGAGGCATTGATCAGAGGAAACGATTTTCGTGTACTCAGCCCGCATACTTTCCGAAAGGAGTGATGATTCATCGCGATTATAGTCGAGTGCTATAGTTTAGTCGGAAAAACAGCAGCTCGTTATCGAAAGAAACAAAAGCCAAAACGACTATAGGAATCCGATCGAAACGTAAGGCAATTAATCATATCTATACTCGATTAAAATATTCTCCAGTGGTCGGTGTTGTATACGAAATCCAGATTTAGCCCAGGAATTCTAAACACCTGCGTCGCTGCGCAAGCGCTACGAGTGAGTACGAGGGTATCAATAAAGGTGACTAATAACTAATGACGTACGCGCCGAGAGCCGGGATCAATGAGTGACGGACTTATCGCTTATTAGCATCGTATCGAAAGCGATTGACGAAGGTTTACGCGTATATACACGCTGGCTGGATATATCGGTTGGAAAAACTTTTAACGCATGTGTGATTTTGTAAGAAATCAATAATTAATAATGCCTCATTTGCATGTTCTGTTTATGCTGAAAGTTGCTATTATATTACGTTCCGTGAAGATGTACATCTTCCTTAAAAGCGTGCCAAAAAGTGTATATCCAAGAGTCATTAAGGTTGATTACACGTTTCGAGGAAACACTCTCAAGTATTATCGATATGCAAATAAAATTCAAATAAGGCACATATCCACGGCAATTAAGACCGATGTTATATTCGGCGCCATTAGGTGAAAGTTGAGGTGGAATGCCGAGGCATATTTTGACCTATAAAAAGTGTTAAAATACGTTCGAATAACTTTCCTCCTACATTACGATTCGCTGATGTAACAACAACAACAACAAACGAACTTTTACGCGATACTAAACGGGTTTAACGTTTCATCAAAAATATTCGCTCTGATTTGCTATTATATCATGATCGTCGTGCGAAATAAAATCGCTTCATCGCGAAGCATGAGACGATCAGCGTAATAAGCAGCTTATATAGATGTATAGAAAATTTCAGGCAAGGTCTCACAATGCCGCAAACACAGTATTTGGTCAAAGCGTCTTTCGAGCAGATATGTCCTATAAATAAACTCGTTCTAAATATAAAAAACGCTATTTTCTTAGCCTACTAACGCACAAGGAAAAAACGACTCTCTTTACATGCAAATCGAGTATCGCCATTCCACGGCTGATACTCTACTCTATTCCCGTCTCAATGTTATTTAACCAATTTAACTTATTATACATACCAAATACATCTACCTGCGAAGATAACACGCTCGACTACGGCTACACCGGATCATCATCCCACCGAAACTTCCGGTTATTCCAAAAATGAAAGTCCAAGGCTTCATCGCAACTACGTACACATAGTCATCGCGAAGCAATCGAGCGAAATTAAGAGCAATCGACACACGTCCCTTTTTATAAATATAAACCATCGAGAGAAAGATCTACGCACGTATACTCGCCGTGACCGTGGCGGCCGCGGAAGTTGAAGGACTCAGCTCTGCGCGGAGCACGTTCGGAAATAAAGCTGTATTACACGCCACTTGCGGCCTGAGAGAGCGATATTACCGTGAGTCGAGCTCTCTCTCTCTCTCTCTCTCTCTCTCTCTCTCTCTCTCTCTCTCTCTCTCTCTCTCTCTCTCTCTCGCTTTAAAAATAATCAGTCGGCGAAAATTGATATCGTCTCAAGGTTGCGCGCGCGGGAAGGCCTTCACCCACTTAGATTTGTTTATGCAAAGCGTGGGATATTGTCGCGAAAATCTTAGCCCGTGGAGGCTGCTTTAGAGGTTTTGCGGTGAAGTAATGAATGAACATCGCTTGGCGACAGGATTAATAACTCATGCGAGCGTTTTTCATATACGGAAGATCGTTCGGTTCTTTTCTAAATTCATTACTTCTCCGGACGATCAGTAGGAAATATACCTGCAAGACTCCTTCCCGCGAACTAATTTAAAATACCTCGCGAGGGGATGATAAATTATCCAGCCTGTATATACGAGTACTACGCGCGAAAAACAGCACTTCTGACTCTTCCCAAAACACACCGGGAGGCTCTCAGTTACATACACCGAGATTCCCCGAAATCCCGGGGTAAATGCAGATCCGCATACCTCCGGCTAATTAAGCGTCGCGTCGCCCTGAGATTTCCTGACTATCAGCAGCTGCTCACTGACTTCCAAGATTCCGGGTATAGTATATGCAAGAGAAACAGAGACATAGGTATATTTAGAGGTGAGACGCGATTCCGGCTTTCGCCGCACACACGGTCATCGCGATTATAACGTTGGCTCTCGCGAAAAGAGATGCTCTCCTATACAGCAGCCGGACATATCACAACGAGTGACTTTCTCGCTCGGATTTGGAGAAAGCGCGGGTGATGATCGATTCTTTTTTTGGAGCTTATATAGCTGATGTGCGTGATGAGATTTGTGGAAAGTTTTTGTTTAATCAAGGTTATTCGACAGAAGAAAGAGAGATGAGTTATTCTCGAGTCTGAGTTGGAGGAAAATCGATATAGTAGGGAACTTTCTTTTCGCGAGTTATCACTTCGTTATGCGTATAGCTTGGAAAGTTTTAATTTTGCATTAATGATCGCGCTCTTTGATCAGTTTTCAAACTATACAGATAAATTTTAACAATCTCCAGGGAGTTTGCGAAGCAAGGCAATAAAAATCGGCTGCGCGGAATATAACGGAGAAGAGAAATCTGAAGAATTTGTTAATTAATTTCCTCTCGTTACACCCGCGAATGCAATCTCGACAAAGAGCCCGATCCGAAAAATTTCCGCTATACGGAATATCGACGAAACTGGAGTCACAAACAATCCAATAAACAAACTTAACGGATCGAAAAAGCCATTCTCTCTTGCGCAAAAAAAGGAGAGGCTATACAACACTTTGGAGGAGCGATCTTCTCGCTGCAGATGTTCGTCTTGCCGGTTCCGGGATAAATATATAATCGCCATGGTGTTTTATCGTTCAGACGACTCTCCGAAGAATCGTATATGCCCTTCGCTCGAGACAAGACCTCGAATACGAGATGGACGTCATCCGCGACGAAGGGCTTGCGTGCGTATCCACCTTTATTGCCTCTTACTCAATCAGCCGACGCGTTTTGTTTGTTGCGCGCTTTTTTCGCTCGCAAGTTATTTTCGCGAGGAGAGCGTCGGGAAGGATCTATATTTGGCTTCGCGCGTGTATATCAATTGACGCTGTAGACGCATCGGAGTATTATTTTTCAAGGAATTTTTTTTCTCGCCGATCCGAATGAGTTTAATTTTGCAATCGACACTAGAGAGTAATAAATCAACAATCGCGTGTCAGGTATACATGTGGGTCGTCTAAGTATATACTGCGCGAGTTATGCAAACTCGAGTCGTTAACATGTCGACGTTCATTGACAAAATCTCTCTCTTCCGCGTAAACAATAAACAAAAACAGAGGCCTCTAAGCCGTAACAACAAGCGGCCAAAACTATATTATGCGGCATTGAGAGGAACACGTGTTCCACGTGTCTTGGTGACGCAACGACGTTATATATATTATAGCTAAGGAACTCCTCCTTGGAAAAAGGCGCATATATAGTAGAGTCTCGAGAAGGAAAAAAGGGCATATCCCGCGAGTCGCAGCACGACGTCGTTGCACGATGTCGGATCTATTTATGTTTAGTCGGCTTCGTTGTCGACGTCGTGTCAAATGGCGCCGTTGTTGTCTGTGTTCCCTCGCACGTAATGGAAAGCCGCTCACGATCTAATATCTTTCAATTGACTGCTTCGGCTCTCGATTACGTGTAAACGTTACGTCTATGGTCAATTATTGCTTATGGATTTTTTCCGTCCGATTATGTTCCCTTCTTTTTTTTCATTATTGCGTCTGTCCTCCGGCGATTTCTACCGTATAAGTGGTGTGTTTTGGATCCAATTTTTGGTGGCGCAACGCCGCTCATTTTCCAGGTGGTTGGCCTTTTTTTTCCATATCCGAGCAACGGTACGTGGATTTATGGAAATTCGAAGGATTGGGTTAATGCGGCGATTGGTGTTGTCCCACTCCTGCAGTGAAAGAAGTTATTTTCTTTGTTTGGTGGAAAACGTGCTACGGTTCGCTAATGCAATCACTTTATCTCAATCGTCGGCTATTGCATTCCGACGAGTATATATATATACTATAATAGTCATATTTTGTAACGCACTTCCAACGGTATAGGTGATATATGTGTATCTTGATGAACATTATTTGTAGTACAATTGGCTTATCGGAATCTTCGATCTAATCGCCTATTGAATATACTTTGTAAATCACTCGATAGTATCAGGGGAACGGACTCGCGTACGCTAATTATCAAAACATTAGCTCATTCATCAATGCAAAATAGTTGGTAAACTCTATATATATCCGTAATCGAGCGCCAACCGAAAAATCTCCAACGTTGTTTATAAGCCCGGCAAACGCGGGTCCTCCTAGAGGGTCAAACAAAGCGAGAGGCCGTGACAATGCCCCGACGATATTCGACATTTCGCAATTTAACAAAAACGACGTTTATTATGCCACTGCCGGTATTGTTCGCATTATATTAAAATAAAAGAAAAAAACAGTCGACCATCGTCCCTTCTATTAATAGACCATTGTATTGTCCTCCCGACTCTTTTTGCCTCTCGCGCTCGGACTTACATAAGCATATATATATACCTACATGCGATGCTCGCGCGCGGAGGATTTTTGTTCGATTGCTTTCTTGTGCCGCCGCAGAGGCGATTCCTGTGCACGAGTGATTTTCGAGCGTGTCGAACAATGGAGCAGTCGCTTTCTTACACACATGCCGCAATGAGCTCTATACTATGTGGATTTGCTCGATCCGGCGGCGGTGGAGGCGCAAGGATATGTTTGTTGGTAACTGTGGAATATTCTCCTGTGTTTTTTTTTTCATAATGGAAACCCAAACTTAATACTCATGTTCTAAAAAAATTTTTCTTCCTAAAATGATTAATCACTTTTGCTTTACAGCCTCGCTTTTACTTAATCAAAGAACCGAGACTATTATATTATCCTTAATGAGCAGGCTTTCACTTATTCAGATTCAAAGAACCATATACGCAATTTTCAGCGTCAAAACTTTTACTCTAGAAATTCAGAGCGTACGCGGGCTCGAGTAACAGAAGACAAAGACACTCTTTCATCTTACCCGTCAGATTAGAGACCCGCGCTTGGAATATAAAAAAATACTGTCGCTCGTTATTCCGACAAACAAGGAGCACCGCTGTTCTAGCCCGAAATTTTGCCAGTTATTCGTCAAAGGCTCGAGACCGATACTCGACGCTTTCTGCCTGATATTGGTGCGTGTGTTTAAAGGAGTTGAATTTATACGTTTATACGCTGCCTGATGAGATCGGAAAAGTCATTGTAGAGGTTCACGCTTGCGAGCGGGAGATAAGGCGAAATTCGAGGGATTCGAGATAAATCTTGAGTAGGGAAGAGACCACCAACCGTCTAATCCTTCGTTTTAAAACGAGTCCTTTCTGACGGATTTGTATAGATGTCGTGATACTCTCTTCTGGCTTATCTGTGTATGCCTAATTGAAATTTCTTTCCGAAAATGGATCCCGTAAATCAATCCGCTTAACAGATCGTCCAACAGATAACCGTTTTTCATTAGGTTTCAAAGCTGACTTTAAATCTTAAAAACTAAAAAAAATACGATTTTCTCGCGAATCCACTGAAAACTCTACGAATATAAGAACTGACTTATCACCGCGTTGCCATCATCTAATTTATCTCAATAAGTGGCGATCGGCCGAAGACGAAAAACGTTAGCTAATTAGCAATTAATTACAGACACGCATATATATATATAGCCGACCAGTGAACTGGGAATTTCACTCACCTTCGTACATCTGCGCGTACTGAGGGAAGCCGGCGGCCCGCAACCACTTGCACGCCTCCTGAGCTTCGATTTCTGCAAAAGAAGAGAAGAGAGCTTTGAGATTAATGGTCACGGCGTTATTTCCACGGGAGGAGAGATATAAAGCAGGAAGAGGCGGTTCGCGAGTCTGTATAGTATACATACAGAAGCGCGCGAGAGCGAGAATGGGAAGAAATATGTGGAGGATTATACGCGAATTCCACGGATCGAGCCACGTGTGTCGAATGCTGGACTCGATGTCTTCTGAGTAACTCGAGCCGCGAATAAATAACGCTTAGATTTTTCGAGGACGTTTCTGCTGCTGCGTCTGCTCTGCTGGGGAAACTTTGTATGGAGAGACAGTTTGATGGGTCGTTGGGTGTCGTCGCCTGTTACTCTGGGCATTATTTGTTCTCGTTTTTCAATGCGTGGGCGAGTCTATGCATTAGCATCGGAAGGTTTCAGGTGTATCTCTCTTGATTTGAGGCAATTATTTAAAAGGTATATATAATAATATTTGATAATGTCTAGGAGAAAAAACGATAAGCCCTTGAAGCAACGCTATATTAAACCATTTTTTAAGAAACAAGGAATTTGTGACATACGACCTTTCGAGGCATGATCATTCAAGGTTTCATTGCTCCTTTCCCCTCTATTTTGTGCATAATTATGCAAATGCGATAAAATGACGATTAAAATAGAACCGATTATATCCCACAGATCAATTAATCACGAGTCATATTTGTTCCTCATTAATAAATTTTCTTCTCTTCTATCCAGAACGTCTGTATTCCAAAGTACGTTTATCGATTTCTCAATCTGACAACAATTACACGTGACCTCTTGAATCATTTCAGAAGCGCCACATGAATATTAACACGCGATCGAGCAGTACTCTAAAAACGCTCGCGTACGTGTTCTGGAATATTTTTAGAAAGAAAATTATCCTAAAAATACCCGAACATTTAGTTCCCAGACGAGAATCTTCAAAATTGCACAACCGACGATTCGCGGCGGTGTATAACTCGGCTATGACCCGTGGGAGTCTGAAACGCGAGGCGCACACGATCGTGTTTTCTGTCCCTTTAATGATGATCGATCGCAGCCACAGTCGGACAAGCCCGTATCGGCGGCCGCACAGCTGATCGATTTCTCGAGCATTTATAATCGCTGCGCACTCGGAATCGCGACAAATTCTCGTTCTGACGAATCGCTCCGCGAGTGTGAGACCGGCTCTGTAAGTGTGTCGATCATTGCGAGCTTAATAGGCTAGTGGGAAATTGATAAAGACGTTTACTGACTTTTCATTCGAGTAGTTCTTTTTATAGTGTGGAGAGTTCAAGGCTAAGCCCGATACGAGTGGATTAAGAGCAGCTCGTAATAGGCTAAACTTTCTACAATGGAAGATCGAGTTTCGTACACAAGGAAAATCTCTGATGAATATATCAAACTCAGCCTGAGCTCACCTTCTCGTTCGAAATCCCACCTTCCGAAAACAACTCCACGTGCAGGAATAACAGCTCGTAAAGCCTCACTAAAGATTCGAGTGCTAATCGTTCCTCCCGTAGGAACAGTATACACTCAACTGGCAATTTCGAGTAATCAAACTCCCGAGAATCGTCTTGTGAAACTACCACCCGCGACCAAATTCGTTTTGCATACACATTCAACAGGTTGTATACCGTATAACTAACGCGTATTCAATAGAACCGCTACAAGCCGCGCGTCGACTTTGACACGTGCAACGGGAGAAATTTAAAATTTAGCATCGAAACCCCCCGCGCGGTATTCGCACTTCATAATCCCCCCCCCCCCTTTTAGTTCGTAAAATATTTGCCTCGATAAAGTAAAATAGTACCGGCTCTTCGGTGTACGGTACAGCTCGCGGGATTAATCTCCCGACAGCGCTAAGTAATTTCTTCGTTACTCATTTCTCTCACTCCTGCGCGTGACTGTGTGTACCTGTTTTCGCGCGCGAGAAAAATAAAACGAGCGCGCGCGAGAGGAGAGCCGGGGAAAAAAAACAAGGACGGCGCAGAGAGACGCAGGATCGAAGACTTATCGCTTGCGTAATTACGTAAGGCGATCTCTTTTATACTTAGCGTATTCATCATCGGATTATCTTATTAAGTTTCACGTCCCGGCGCGGCTGCGCCTCATCTGTCGCGTTAGCGTTATGCGCGTTTCGTCAATGAGGTCGTTAAGAAATCGCCGTTATATGCTTCTGCAGCACGGCTTCTTCGCGCCCGTGCATATATATGCAGCTTGTTTTTTTCTTGCTTTGTCAGCAAAGGTAAAAGTGAGTAAGTCTTCAAATTTTGAGCGGCGGGCAATGAAAGTGTCGCCTATAAAAGCGATTGGCAGCTTATGGAAACTGGGTCTTTCACCTTCGAATTAAAATTTGTCTTGCCGTGAACTTGTAAATCAGCGCTGTGTGTATAATTTGAAAGCTGCTTAAACGCTGGTAATGCTATCTCTTGACTGATGTATATGCGCGAATGAAAAACGCATTTCGTAATTCGAACAATCAGTCAAGCTCATTATCGCGAGCATTAAATCTTCATTGTTAGCGTTGTTTACGTATCATTTTTTTCCCCTGTCTCGAATGGTGGACACGAAAAATTGACCTGCTCGGGTTGCATGTTCACGAGACATTACCGCACGAGTCCGAGAGAAATCTCAGGAATCGGTTATGTGCGTGTACTTATATATATATGTTACATATACGTGCGCGAGAAATGTCGCGCGAGTGTCCGAAGAGGAAGTTTCAGCGGCGACATTTAAATGTGCTGGCGATGACTGCGACTTCTGGAATTATTGATAAATTAAATCGATGCAAAAAAATAGTCGAGTCATCGCGTAATTTACCTTTTTCAATTTCTCTCCTGACGATATATATATCCGTTATACAACGAATAAAAGAATATATACGATATACGGCATGTTGTGATTTGCATATAAAAACAAATCTCTTCTTAATCTACGATGATTGTCTATTCGTCTTTATTAGTAGTAAATCTATTTTTGAAAATAATTTATCACGACTTTCTAAAATGTTCATGTACTCGTATTTCAACAACTTTATAGCTAAGTTTATTAATATACAAGTGTGTCTCCGCATAAGGATGAAACTTTATCAAAGATCGTTTTACATCGCGAAAATGATTCATTCGCGTTTAACCATTGTATTACAAAATACACTTTTTCAATAAAAATGTTCTCCGAATATTTCATTAACTCTCTATCTTCTACTCCTCACAATCGCTAGAATATTATATGAAAATTGGATGATTGATCACCGCGCGAACTTGAGATACGTTACGTCTCCTCGCAATTCGATTATATCGATTCTCGAAGCTCTTGCGCACCTTTTTATATCTACAATTAATGTTTCCTGCGCGTCGCTCGCGTATAAAAAAAGAAGAGTTTCCCTCGGTACAAAATGATCCGTGAAATAAAAATCAATTACAAATGATCGCGCGGGTATACACTCGAGTAAGGTATTACTCGCGAGAGAGAGAGAGAGAGCGCAACTTATATCAATTTCCTCATCGAAGCTCAAGTCATTACTCTTGGGCACAAACGAAACTAATCCCCTGAGGCATGAATCACCAGAGGATTTAGAGCCTTCGCGAGGACAGCGCCGAAGAATAACGATCTCGAGCGAGCACCGGGGTATAGGAAACACGACCGTAACTTGGACTTTCCAAGGGGGGTTTCCTCATTTCTCGGCTCTTCCGTTTTGCATACGACCGTTTTTCGGCAGCGGAAATGAAATTCTCTTCTCTTCGAACGTGAGTTACTTACACGAAAGGATAGACGCTTATTCTCGATCAAATTTTCAAATCGCCAAGATTCCGCGCTGAAAACATAGATCACACGCGAAAAAAATCCAACCCTGTCGGAAGGAATTTATCACACTCTTCTGTAGGCCACCCGCGCGTCGCTCAAGCACGATTCATTAGGCTCGTAAACAGATTTCGCGCGCGCGCGCGATAATTGCGCGACTCTACATTATGATCTCTCACTCGCGCTCACGATCCCGGATAGAAACGTTATGTACATGCGCAAGGGGGTTCCAGACACTTTGTTCGCTATATCCTCGAGTTTTGATGTAGCGAGTGTCGCGAAGGAAAGCGTCGCCGCCGAGAGAAAGTTTTTAATTTATGATATATTCCTCGGGTGGGATAGAGGTGAACATTTTTCGATCATTTTTGCTTCCCCCTTTTATGACACGTCCTAAATTGAGAGACTGATTTACGCAACGAGCCGCGAGAATTATTGCCGAAATTAAAATTGTCACCGCTTTAAGTGTCACGCGGAAAATCGCGCTGCGGGAGGAAGGGTTATTAAATTGGTTTGACGCTGGAATTATCATTCATTTTGGTATATACACGAGTCTTTTTTTTCTGTTTACTCTACGGGAATTATTAATCGTACAATCTCTCGCAGGCTATTTATTGCGCGCGAGAGTTTATGAATTGCTGCTCGTATAATTTGCGATTAGATACGCACTGCCGTATCCATTTTATAGGCATAATATCGTACGAGATAATGTATATATACGACTGTATATCGCACAGAATTCAATCAAAGTTGCCAAAACGCGCAAAAAAAAGTTTGGTAAACCTTGGGTATAATCGCGATCAATACGCTATACTCGCACGTGCACGCGCGGACGAATGAAGAAACTCTTCCTGATTTCAGCGGCGAAAAGGGCTTATCAGGAAATGAAGGACAAGAATCGGCCTAAGAGGCTTTGCAGGTCCCTTTGATTTCGCGCCGATCCGAATGAAACTTGTCACGCGAGATTTAGACTCACACGCACAGGATTACACGCGAATCGAAATTGATAGATTCCCGCGTCCGTTAAAATGTACGAGCATATACATCAAGCTCTGCGGCCGCGGGAGAGAAGTGAAAAACCTTATCTACAGTTAAAACCAAGTTCTCCTGAAATACTAGACTACTGCACTAAAATCCTGAAATACCATAACGCTGAAATATCTTTATGAACACTAAAAATTCGAACGCGCACGTCAACGTTTACAGCTCTAGGGCCGTTAAAACGCGGAAGATAATACAGCCAGCCGATGTTATATACGTGCGTGTCTCCTATATATATATACAGGGCGCGACCTCCCTCCGCGAGATTATGCTACGGCGTTTGCATAATGTCTCGCCGCTTTAAACTCGAAGATCGCTTAATATACGCGCGAGTGGATTTTCGCGGCGCTTTTTTCCTCTTCTTTATACCTGGACGGTGGAATCGTATAAGTCCGGCACAACGAGCTATCGTAAAGTCACTCAAGGCTGCGCAGAGAAGGAAGAGCCCGAGAAGTTGTGTTTATAGTGGAAAACGGGTCAAGAACGCGAGAGACTGATGTTGTTGCGAACATAGAACGGAAGTGTCCCGGAAGGGTTATAATGTTTCAGGTGGTGATATGGTGGTTTTGTTGGCACAATATATATAAGTGCAATTTTTTTATCTTTACGATTTTACTTTAAAAAGTAATGGAGCGATCTTTAAAAATTTACTATGCCTTTCCGCACGAGTATGAAAAAATTCTCTCAATCAAAAATAATGTTTTTCGTAATAAAGCTTTGCGCGCGCGATTCAACGGCATTGGAACTTTCACGCAATGCCGTACGTGTGAGGCTAAAGTAATCTAAAAGTAGACGGCTCCGGGTATTTTCAAGGGACACCTACTCGGCATATCATGGTTTTTTCCTCTCTCTAGAGCGGCTATTTTTCTTCTTCTTAACTTTGCGCGACGCGAAAGGGACTCGGCTAAAAAAAACGATGTAGCGCACGACGAGTATATAGACCCCATAGCCGTTTTTTGTGAGGCCAAGAAAATAGCTTCGAGAGGCAGTCGAGTGAATTCGAACAAAAAGCACGGCGTGAAAGAAGCCGGAATCGGAGCACAAAGGGAATTAAATTCCGCGTTAATAAGATAATGTCGCCGCGGGATCGCGTCGGAAAGAGCATAGCCTGCAATTAAATATCGAAATACTTCGGTGGTTTACGAAAGTAATAAAGGACGGAAAATTGTATGTTTAGGTAGTTTACACAACTAATTCAATATTTAAATATCTGCGAATGTAAATATAGCGCGCCAGCGATAAAATCAGAGCTAACTCGTACATTTAAATTTCAAATAGCGATCAAGAGTGAGAAAATTCAAATATTGTTGACTGTCGATCTCCATAATCCGCGCGCAAAACCCGCAGTGATGCAATTGAAAGCCGGAGCATTTTTAATGGCTCGCATGAGAAAATTCGAACTTGCCTCGAAAAACTTTAGACCGCGGATCGTTCGCACACCGACGAGTTGCCTCTTTGTACCGAAGCAATTTACACCGACGGATCAAACGCGGCGGTTCGATTTCGAAACGTCGAGCATTTCAATTTTCGACTCGATGCTCGAGCTTAAAAAATCGTATCGAACCTCGTATATATATGATAGCTTAACGATGGAACATGTTCGTCGGATAATAATTGATCCCGCGCACAGTAGCTCATAAACCGCTTGTGCGCCATTCATCACAGGCGGCGGCTTAGAAGCAAAAGCACTACCGGGACATAACCGGTAGTCGCCTTTTCTCGAAAAATACGAGACGCGATCCGATAGAACACTGACCCGTGAGATAATGGACAGGCCGCAGCTCCCGCTCTTTCTCTCGATTATACGTGGGCGTGAGCTGCTGCCGCTGCAGTAGTTCCTCTCGCGCGGAATAACGCCGAAGGGGCCGTTTCGCAAGGCTTGTGTAATGTTGCGAGGGTTTCCCGTGGATATATATATATATTCTATAATACGTGCGTGCGTCGACGGTAGGCTCTGACGCAGGTTTATAAGTATCGCCGCGTGTAATTATTAAGTGTTTTATGATTATTCGGCTGATTGAGATTTAATTGTGGCCTGACACCACAGCTCGCTGGGCTTTCAACGCGCGATCGCGTTAGGAGATTTATACGAGGTTGGAAATTTTAATTGGTACGTTGTCGCGCGAGTAGGATGTTATTCGATGGTTTGCATGATATTTTCTTCGATTATATACAAATAAAGCGAAGTAAACTTTGATAAAGGAAAGTTACTTTTGACATACCGAGAGTTTCCATATACGCGCACACTTTCATTCCTCATAGTATACTCACTTCCTCGGGAACACAACATGCAGAGAGCAACGTTTAAATTACGCATGTATAAAAGCGCGATTTATTGCGTTACTTTCTAACGATGATTGTGATTCCCAGCGATTATGGGAGTAGAAAGAATTTTAATTCGTTTTCGTGTTTGAAGCCCGTCGTTTCTTTTGTACATATACCTGCATATATATACCGGGTGTCGCAACGCCCCGCGAGCGTATAAGCCGCTGAGTTAATGGGTGTACTTTGGATTTCGACTCCGTATGCAGTGTGTTGGATTGTCGTAGGTGCGGGCAAGTCAAATGGTTTCCGCTTTGATTTTTTACCGCGAGTGATTGTACAGCGGGAAACATTGCCGCGGATGCTGTATATAGTGGCGCGTTTGTTCGGTAACAATGAGATGATTTACAATTTTGACAGTTTTTAGAGGACGCGCGAGCGCGCGTTCATTACGCAATAACCGGTGGTAGACATCTTTTATGCGAAACTATAAAAGTAGGCCTGTGTATTGAAATAGGAGACGTGAGTGTGTTTTTATTATTTCAATCGTCGTGCGTTATGCACGAGTATTCGCGATTTTAAATTCAACCTTAAGACGAGAGTCCGATGGTTGAAAAATTTGCAAAACTTTCTGGTATTCCCCCGACGAGTCTTTTCGTTCCTCCCAATCAGCGGTATGCCAATGTCTATATAAAAAAAGGCTTCGAAAACAATGATAAAACGAGAGAGTCTTTAAAGGCCGTGACCCACTCCCGCGAAATGCAACTAATTCTCGCGTCATTTGTCGACCGAAATATTCTCCACCTGTTCCCGAATTATATGCTCTTCCAACATGCCAATTCTCCACAGCTGTCATTATAGTGAGTAGCGCTGCCTTCTTTGAAACTTCGAGTGCACTTCAGACTTGTTTTCGCCGTCCGGACTGTGTATATAGCGCTAAAATTGGTTCGAAACGCGTAAATTTAGCAGCTTCGGACTCGAACGAGTCTATTTCTACGTGATTCCCGAGTCGGAAAAAGAACTTGCGGCCAACGCGTTAATCCTCGTATTAGCAATTCATCACTTTCGATGAATCTCCCGTCCCTCCGTGAAATTAATAATAGAGCAGAGGAAAGTAAATACGCGAAGCCAAAATAAACGCCGCGATTACTCATCGATCGATCGACAGGCACTTGCAAGCTCATGCCGGGACAATAATTGGCTCTTCGCTGGCGATATCACACGGCGAGACGAGAAACGAGATTGACTCCTTCGCCGCGAGCCCTGCAGTGTTGCATTTGCATACGTCGTTAACACCGTCGATATACACATACGTACAACTGCACCCGGCGACCTTGGCCGTCGAAATTTTCGAATGTCTTCGGCTGACGTCTTCGTTATACATACCGATCCGCGCGAAACATTCGTCGTATCGTCAGGTTGGACAGTGCTTAATGCGTTCTTGCGGTAATTTATCGCGCCGGTATAACGGTAATTTTTCTATCGAGCTCGTCGTTATTTTTTTCGTCGAAAAAATTAATTGATTATAACGTCGATACATCACGCGCGCGATGACATCCACAAAGTAAACCGGCTTATCGAGTAAACACGCGATTCCTCTTTGAGCTTTCTACTCGCGGCGACGACGACAACGACAATAAAGCTGTTATTGATGCCAAAAAGTTTGCACAGACTACTTTCCAAGAGTCGCTGCGTAGAAAAATTCGATGTATAGTTTAGAATTTCTCCTCTTTCGAAATGCAAAATATAATGACTGTATAATTTCACCGGAGAGAGAGAGAGAGGCCGCGTCACCATAGCCGCTGAAAATCAACGACACACCGGAGCGTAATTGCAACTTGTTATTCGACATACAATGCACCTCTTACTGTGAATGAAGACACTGCAGAGAGAAGACAGACGCACTTGAATTTAAATGCGATGAATTTTATTGAACAATACGGCGAAATTTGTATTTTTTAAAAATGTATAGTCGAATTTGATCGAGATTGAAGAAGCATGCTTCTAACGTGCTCTATCGCAAAGCTTCCTCTCGAAAAAAATTCAAAAAAGTGCACCCGTCAATTCAAGAGACATAGCAGTGGTCGGAGCAGTCTTCGGCGAAAGAGAAGTAAAATGTATGCAGATGGCAGCCTCGTGCGCAGAATCCGCCCTGCGATGCAAATGACGTTTCACGCTTAAGTGCCTCGAATTATGTACGGCCGCCGCATACAATGGCGGATCTACATAGACACAATACGCGCGTGTGTGCGAGTATGCATATATTAGTACCCACCGGTTTCGATGATAAGTTTAATTGTCGGAGAGGTCGCCTCTTCGTCTTATTCTCTCTCTCTCTATATATATATCTCGATGATGATATCTCGCGCGCGAGAAAGCGAGGAAACGCGGGAGTTTCCACCGGCGTCGTGGTTTGTTTCCGCTAATGGGCTGCTATTTCGTAAGAGTTCCGGGGGGCGAATTAGAATCCGTAAAGGTCTTATCTTCGTTTCACTATCGACTAAACTCTGGTCCAATTACCTTCGCCGATATAGGCGATTGCGCAAAGATTACATGTAACTCATTCGATTCGGAACAAAGTGTACGTTAGCGTGCGCGGTATATATATGGTATGTATATAATACACAATGTGCTCTTTATGTAAGACGAAAAAGTGACTTTTAACCTTGTCCGATGAACCGAGCGATGACTTTTGTATTTAAATGTGAAAGTTTATATCCTCGAAGACGGCGTTACGTCATCTCTCTCTCTCTCTCTTTCCATTGTTTCATCGCCTCGAGAGAAAATATTATATCCTGCAAATTGCTCGCGTACATATTATATATACACAAATTACACGACACTCCAGTTGCCCCCTTCGAACGTTGATTCGATAATAAATTTTTAAACCGCTCGAAAGGCACAAACAGTACACTTTCAATCGGTCGATCTTTTCACAAATTTTTTCGTATTATCCCTTGTCATAGGCACCCAAGATAAAACATACACTCAGTTGCGCTAATTGAGAAGGCAGATTTGACAGAAGACAAAGGGCGCGCTATCTTTCTGAAGAAATAATAATAAGAGACTCGAAGCTAAACAAACGCGGGGGTATTCGAGGTATATAGAGTCACGGAGTTTCCACCCACGCCGGGAATAACAGATTGATAGCATTATGCGCGAAGCCGGGAAAAGTCCATTAAAAACGCAATATGAAGGCTCGCGTGGGTGGCGAACAACGAGGCAGCGAACGAGGAAGAAGGATCGAGGAAGTGCTGCGGCGACGCTATGAAAAATTGGATGTGCCAAGCGTACGGTGTATAATAATATTTATAGAAAAATATAGCGGGGCTATTTAATTGATCGCCAAAAAGGTGACACTATAGAGGCTTTTTTAATTAGCGACCAGCAGGTGTAATATAGTCAGCTGAAGTATATACACGTCTCAGAGGCTATATATAAATACCCACTAAGTCAATTTTCTTCAATTCAATCACTTGGGAGCATGAATATTCTCACGACGCGAGATAATACTTTCGTATATTCTCGTTAGAAAATAAGTCCCGCGTGTAGTGTTTCCTCTGGCCGTGTGTGTGTATTTGAGTGGCAAACAAACGGAATCCAAGAAAATCCTCGCACACTGAACAGGAATCTACGCTACGTGTGGGCAGTTAGTAATGAGATGAAATATCCTTATAGAAGGATAAAATTGAAAAAAAAGACACACCATACGCAGCTGCTGGACACAGCACACAATGGGAGATGTGTACCTGCCCGCATATACGCGTAATTATAGAGCTGCGTCGTTAGAGGCTTGTTTGCCTGGTAAATAACGCCGAGTGTTTTATGCGCCGATAAAGTCAGAGTCGCCGGGACGAATCATTTCTCTCGCAGAGTCGAGAGAGCGCGGCTACAACTCATACGATTAGCAACGCCGTCGTTGCGACGATGAGATTTCGCGCGTCGCATATACATCTCTTGTATATCAAGCAAGAGATCGCACGCGGCTCTATTGATGTGTATGATATCGCTTTGTAGTGCGAGGATCTTTCGCTGGTGGTTCATGATATTGATTTTACAAAAGTCAGGTGCTGATCGATCGACAAATGAAACGTCGATTTTTGAATAATGTCATTCAGTGGGCGTCTGTGCGTAGAGGAATTATATAGACGTTGCAGAACAATGCTCTACTGAACAGAGCTACAACTTTGAACATTCAAGGATTATCGAGTGTACGTGCATGTATATAGGGATTATCCGTGTTGTATTATGCAACGCGGAGAGAGTTGGTATATAGTTTTTCAACTGGAACGCGTTCTCTTTTTATAATATACCCGTCGCCGCATGTGAATATAATCGGCCTGATTGGTATAAACTACAGAAACGAGCGGCCGCAATTTTCACGTAGTTGCGCGGTCGCGTACAGCCCCGCAGGTTTCGCAGAAGGCTCTGGCACGGCAGAGCGAAAACCCAACGAGGCGTGAAAAAACGGGCCATCTGCCTTACTGTACACAGTGATACAGTCTCTCGCAGCTGCATAGCGCAGCGTAGGAATAATTGTCAGGCAACTGCAGCTCGTATACCTCCTCCCCCTCAATTATCGGGGACACACACACACGCGTGTATATATAAGACCCGTAGCGGTAGAAATATGTTCGGCTCGTTTCCAACGAGTCCGTGTCTCGCGTGGCACATTCCCGAGAGCGAGCCGCGACCTTCATTCGCGACCGCCGAGAGCAATGCCAACCTGTAGAATGTGTCTGTGTGTATATATACGTTTGTTTCACTATTGAGAGAACTGGGCCGCCGAGCGGCAACGAGAGCAAGTTTCAAAGGATATAACGCTGCCAATGGAACAATGAGGATGCTAGACTGGAGCGACGTGTAGCTGTCTTGTGAACGTGCGGGGTGTATAGCGTAATGAAGAATGGAACTGCGCTCTCGGATGAGCATAATATATAGAGTATGACTCCGCTGCTGCTGCTGTTGGATTTGCGGGGGTGGTTTGGTTTTCTCAGAAAGAGTTTGTTCGATGAGGTGGAAGTTGTCGATGATATTGGTGGATGAAATTAAAAATTCTATTACCGGCGGTCGATCCATAGCTATATATACAGTAAGACAGATTGTTCTTAGAGTTCGATAAGGGGGGGGGGGGGGTAGAACGCGAGTGAAGCTAAATAAACGAAGAATGATTGATCTACTTTGATCGTCGCTTCTAGCTAGAAGTTTGGTGTATATATTTTTTTTACGATCTGCGAGAACCGACTTTTCTACCATTTAGCTGTTTTATACATTCGAGATGAAAGAAAATTGGACGCGTATATGATTTTAATCTATATCCGTCTAGCGAAGGTCTTGTTTACCGATATACCGTCAGATCGATCTGCACTCAAACAAACAAACAAAAATCGCACTTCGAACGCGCGCCAAAACAATCGTCCGCAAAATTTCGGTCAATATATATCACCGCAAGAAAAGCTGCAGATCGAACCTTCGGATATAGAAAAGAAAGACCGTCGCCACAAAGGAGGTGCACAATACCTCGGCATTAGTATCCGCCAGTCGGAATCCTCGTAAACGGCCATATCTCTCTCGACCAACGAAAAAAGGACACTTTCGCTCTCAGGACAGCTGTCGAGTCCCGGCGAATCGACGTCGGGGCTTTTCTGAAAGTGTATTTCGATTCCAGCCCTCCTCCCGAGTGTTAACAACCACGACACGTCGGATGATGTATTTGGATTGTTGAGGTAGGGGGCGGTTTGCTACACATATAGGTATGTATATAGAACGAAAATTGGCTGGCCGGGTAAATTCGTATTCGATGCTCGATGATTATGATTGTGTCGCGGTGGATTATACATAATGTACAGATGGGCCGTAGCGTCGCGTGTCGTCGATGCGATATTTATGTGGATAGGGGGGTTGAATACGTATATACATCGAGGATTCACGATTGTAAGAGATTTTTCCACGCATGTTATCGGACATGCGGTGTTATACAAGCCAATACAGAGTATTATCGTGCATTGCGGTGGAGATTATATACTCACGACAGGCATCGACATCGCAAAGAATTTCCTATCGTCAACGTACCTGAAACAAAAACACAAATATTTACTTAATAACTTCTCGATATGCGCGACATACTATAATAAAAGTATAATATATCTCTGTACACTATTAGCGAACTGCGTATCAACGTCGCAGCGGCTAAAACAAACAAACAAAACGATGAAAACGCCCATCGTCTATTCCGGCCTATATACGCTCCGCAGGAAAGCTCAGCGCTGAAAGCACGTATACAATCTCTTGCGCATCGAGGAAACTTGGCGACGACGAGGACGAGGGAAAAAAAGGAATCTCGCGCTGCCGCTGTCGTCCTCTCTTCCTCCCCGGCCACGGCAAATATTACACACAATGCGCGCAAGAAAGATCAGGGAGAACAAAGGAGGTGAGGGCGACAGCAGCGGGGCGTAAAAAATGGACTCGGGCTCACGCTGGGATATCTTCCTCCCTATACGTATATACACTTTGGCGCGAATCGAGATGAATAATAGTCGGATTTTCGGGACAAGCCGCAGGCTTTTTACCGTCGAGCACACGACTCGAGGGCCTTGCTCCCTGCGAAGCGATTTTTAAAGTTCATTTTTATTTATTTACTTTGGGTACTTTTTCATTCCTCGAAGCGGCCTTGAACTTGATTTGTGTTTATCCAGAGGCTGATGCTTCTGCAGAACCGTATGGCTTCGTCGAATGCCTCTACTAATTGCCGGTGTCAACTAGGAAGCTCGTGGTTGACACGTGGTTATAGGCTTCAATATTTGCTCGACTGTAGGAAGTTATTGGCTCTTTACGAGGAATCAGAGCGGTTGACGCTGCTCGTTAGCGCGCGACTGGCTGTATATTTGCGAGGGAATTTTCGCGCGGAACTTTTGTTTGACGTTCGGAGAGCGACAATGTGGGTTAGTATTTTCGTGCGGTATGTATATGTAGGATCTCTCTAGATTGAGTCTCGAAAGCTGGAACTACGTTTTAGAGCCGGTGTTTATGACAGCTAGAAAAAAGTCCGTGAATAAGTCAGGTTGATCGTAAACGCGCTGGGGATATATACTTGATAGAGCTGCTTTACTCAATTTGACCGGCGTCAAGAGCGTATTTTATTGAGCAGTCGTACGTTATGGAAAACCAGTCGTCTGTGATTTTATTTCGCCTTTCGTTATAATGAGTCGTAATAAATTGATGAAATCGTTAGTTTTATGACTCTCGGTGGGTCGTAAAGAATCGGCGAAATGCGCTGCCTAGATCTTTTTGCATCGATATATACGTATTTTTATTTAAATCACTATCATCATTTTTACACTAAAAGCGGAAATGGCGAGTCCAGACTTTTTGCCGCATATGCATGCGATATGAATGAGATCATTATTTGTAATAAATAATTATCTCTGCGGTATCCAGCTCTTACACTCCTTTTTTAATCAAAGTTTTTATACGGTTAATAAATTCATCGTACAGCACGGCTGTAGAATAAAACGTTTACACCGGTATTACCGCGAGGTCAATATTGTATCAGCATTTTTCTATCATACTGCAAAATTAAAAAAAACCTCTTATTCCAACCGCATATAACAACGTTCTATAAACAACCCATAAATCCCTAGCGTCCCACTCCCACCGAGAAGTACAAAACCCAAGGGCCGTCCATCACAGTCCTACACGAAACTGACCAAAATCCCTTGGCTCGAAACAAGAACTTCACGAGCTAAAACACGCGCTCACTCGGGCGTGTCCCTCTAACCCTATATTACACACTCTCTCGCTTTCTCAGCTCAAGAAAATCGCTAATGTGCGCAGCTCGCGTGAGACACTTGACGTATACGAGACTTCGCGCGCATAATTTCGCGAGAGCGCGCTGTTATTTGTCAAGACGCGTCGCGCGCTTTTGCCCGGCCGATTTGTAACGCGTGCCTGCTGAGGTCCTCGTTTTTGTCGCGCGAGTATGCGTGTGCTCTGAACTTTTTGTTCTGATGCTTTTTTCGGGAGGAGTCTGTCTCTCGGGAGGAGCGGAACAACGACCTCTTGTCGCTTGAATCGCACTTTGTTGGTGTCCCCTCGTGTAAAATTTGTGAATCGCTCTATTATGCATATGGGACTGCGTTGCCGAGAGGAAATCGAGTATTATGTATATGCAAATTCTAAGCGAATAGAATTATTTTGTGCGTACAGCCTCGTCGTTTTATTCCCCTGATTTTGTATGCGAGTAATACTTCGGCTGAAATAAAGCGCGTGACATTGTGATCTTTTCACGAGTATAGACGAACGGTTTATACGAGGCAAGTTCTAGCATTAAATTTTGATGAGCTGTTAAATGTGTTTTTTCAAATTGCTAAGCAGGCAACGCCACTTTCGTTAGAAGTTTACGGCTTTTAAAATTTCCAAACAACCCATCAAAATACTTTGATTATATTACAGCACCGAACTATGTCCAATCCTCCATATAACTATAAATGTCAAACTCGAATAAAAAAAAAATCCTCTCAATCCGAAGCTTCCAGTGCACAGCTCGCTCGCTCATAGCCGCCCTGAGGGAATATCGAATCCCTACACGCGCGCGTCTGTTTACAAAGAAAGCAAACGCACTTCTAATTCTCTCTCTTCGTGTCCTCCCGCGTCCGCAATCTCAAGCGCGACGTAGGCGCACATATACGCGCGCAAAGGGAGACACAGCAGGAGCAGCGTAGAAAATGAAAAATTGAAGGGAAAATATAAGCACCCACGCGCAGGAAACTACTTTCGCAGCGGTATGTAGATCTGCTCCGGCGAGAAGGGCTTCTGCTCGAAAATTATTCGCTATATTATGGGGGAAAGCTATTGAGAAATTGCGGATGAGTTGCTTTATTGGCGATATAAATTTAATTTTGTTGTGGTCGTAAGCGGGGGATTCGGTGTACGGTTCTTTTAGGCTGCGTCGAGATATATAACAATTCATGAATCATATGGCTCGCAAGGTATATACGGGGCCTGCAATAAAGTGAATATACGATACGGTGACAATGTGTACATACTTTCGAAAAATATTAATGCTCTACTATAAAAACTTTTATCCAACACGCGTATACTTGTCACATAAATTCACGAAATGAACAATATTCCTATATGTGCACTCCAAGACGGTCCGTTAAAAAGTCGCTCCATGTTACTAACCGTAAATCAATGCATCCTACGTACGAAACATTGTTTAGCATAGCGGACGTATATGAGACTTCTTTCGGTCTTTTTTCGTGCTAAAGATCCTCTGCAAAATGACTATTCATTCTCGCACTAACAAAAAGCAGTTATTACTTTAGTTTTAACAACTACACTATCGCCGACCTCTGCAAAATCTCATAAAAGCGACGTCAAAATCGTATGTACGGAGGCGGGCATGTGTATCAACCAGTTTCTAAACCTCGTACCGGCTAACGCACGGGAAGTGCACCTATACATGCATTATGTCGGCACGTGCGAGAGGCGATATTGTACAAGGGAGGCAGCCGGGCGGAATTGCGCGCCAGCGCCTGTTTCAACGCCTCTGTATATATACCCGATTTTCGCGTTTCTAGGAAGAAGATCTTCCGCGTGTGTGCACGCAGGTCTATATACCGCTATTTTGGACTCGAGAACGCGGTAAACAAATTTACTCGCGCGGCGATCGTGCAATTTTGACGTATACTCGGTAGTCGTTTTTTGTTTGATTAATCGGTCTGGTTTTGATTTAAGTGTTTGTTTGGGCTACAGGCTTCTCTCGAGAGACTCTTTATTTGTAGAGAATTTCGACTATTTTCAGCTTCTGCCTCTGATGCAACGTATTTCTTTTTTCCGCAAACGCCTTTATAATTGCTGTATTGCGTCGTAATCCTCTCTCGCTGATACACAATTCCACTCTCGCGGGGAAACAAAAATGAGCATCAATAACCATCAGAGCCTGGCGAAAGCTTTTCCATTAAAACGAAAAGCCATATCTCTCCCTTTTTCCCTCGGCAACAAAACCAAGCCATTTACCTCGAATCGCGGCGCGAGGATATTTAATCCCCATTTCCATAAAATTGCATAACAATCCTTCATTGTGCAAAGCGAGGATAATTTATTTGCCTTTGCGCCGCGCTGAAATCTCGCACGTACAGGCTTACTCTCCAATCAGCCAATGCCCTTCTCTATTTCAATTCCAAAACAATCATCAAAAAAGCGAATAGCGCGCGCGAAACAATCCTCCGTCCAAACACATATCGCGCCCGTAAAGCGTGCGTGTACAAGGGAACGAGTAAACGGGCGGCATTCCGCGGCCGGAGGAGCTGAAAAGCCGCGTTTGTTCGCAGCATCGGTGTATATAGCGTCTTCAGAAGATGCGGATAGAAGAGGATCGCGGTCGCGCTGAAAGAAAATCGCCTCCGGTTCTATGGACGATCTTATACCAGCGCTGTTGCGGCTGCTACGTCTACTGTTGCTCCAAGGGATAGCTGAGGCTTGCTGATGTTTAATTAAGGGATTGAATTACTCCGAGGACCTCCTTTGTTCTCGGCTTCGTGTGAGGGAGACCTTAAAGTTCGGAGGGTTATATAATTGCGGATGTGGACTGTTAATAAATAAATTATAGTTGAATAATATTTCGGATTAAGATACATATATCACGGCATTGTATTGATTTGGCGCATCGCCTCGAGCCATATAGCCTTTGTACACCCGGAGCCAAAAGTAGAATTTTCAAAGCACACGGTGCAGTGTATACACAGAGAAGAGAAGGGGGTAAAAGGCTAAACGAAAACTTCTCTATTCACAAACAAATTACGTTTATCAAACTTTGACTTTGTTCGGCGAATTGAAAACAGCCCGTTAGAGACTCTCTCTCTCTCTCTCTCTCTCTCTCTCTCTCTCTCTCTCTCTCTCTCTCTCTCTCTCTCTCTCAGACGGGTATTTGGAAAACCAGTCACGAAGCGCACGCAACCGAGCGACGAGACCCTCTCTCGACTCTTGCGCGAGTCAGTCAGAGAGAGAGAGAGAAGTTTTCGTCGGCAGCAGCAGTAACAGCTATACCTTAGGTAAAATCCACGACCAGAAATAGAACGAATCCATTAACAAGCCTGCACGTATATACAAATTTAGCTCGAAGCCACAAACTGTACTACTCATTTTCCTCTGATATAACAGTCAGCGGCTTTGATTGTGCGGATTACACACGTTCTGCTCAAAGCTAATTTTCCATCGTCAATCATTTCAGAACCATATATGTAGGTATAGGCGCGACAAAAACAAAACAAAGCCAAGATCGAGCACTTAATCGTACAAAACGAACGACGTCATTAGCGCGCGCGGTACCCAAAGCCGGTAGATAGGATCTGACACATGCAGTCGTCGAGCTCGAAAACGTTATACAAAAGCAGATCGTAAGGTCAAGATCCACACGAGCAATAAAGCGAATGAAGTACGAGCACGGAGCGTTAGAAAAAGAGCGTATAGTGCGCGCGAGGGACCAATGGTCTGGCCAAGAGAACGAGATACAGAAGAGACAAAAGCCAAGCGCGAGGGAGAGAGAAGGAGAGAAGCGACTCGTTATTATGTTTCACTTCCCACGGCATTCATAAAACGACCATAAGCAGATGCGAGAGCACGTGCACACGTGTGTATCAGCGTAGGTACTTCGCCGGGCTCAAAAACGCTATTTATCATCGGCCAGAGTGGAGGCACTCTCCGCTGGGTATGGCCTCCCGCGAGCGAATGGATGTTTCAAGGGTTTGTGGATTTTTGCGCTGCGGGATGGATGTTGCTTTGAGCACTTCAAATGGATGTGCAATTTCTTTCGTATTTCGTTGGTTTCATTGATATTCTCATGTTTTACTAAATAATTAGACTGTATATTTATTTTTAATTTCACGCAGCAGCTCAAAAAAAATTTCCACGTACCGTGTTTTGATGACAAGAACGTTATGTTTTCAGAAACTGAAAACTGCTCGAGTTTTTCCCAGCCAAAACCGTACAGTTAAGCGACAATTATACAAACGTTGCCCAACACTCGTCACATCTCGCGGAGCACTTGTTCCTCAAGCCATTATACATTATACCATTATCCGCAACGCAAGCTCTCTCAATAATCATTACCGAGCTCCACAAACGACCGATGATCGACCGAAAGAAGCGTAATACATCATAACAAAACGCTCTCTTCTTATGCTACCTCGTAACCCCGCATAACAGGCATTACAGGCTCTAGACGCGGGGGCGGACGAACTCACAGTGCAGCGCATTCACAAAGATAACGAGCTCGCGCGCGCATGACCTAATGACGATAAAACGGGCCTAACTGGCTCGCGGAAGTGAAAAGCGCTCTCTCTCTCTCTATCTGCCCCCGCGAGATGATGAGTCACGATCCGCATTAATAATGCATACTTTTGCGGAGCATGAATGCATGCATCGCCGCGGTTCGGGAGAAACTCAAAGGGAGTTACGCAAGCAGAGCTTTGTGCAGATGCGGTACGTGTCTGTGTGTGCGCGTGTGGGTCTAGGCGACTTTAGAGCTGCACAGAGGATTATGCTAATTTCTCGGGAGTCGCGATAATATCGATAAGGTGTATTACGCGGCATAGAAAGAGCTAAATGCTATGATAACGATTGGATTTATATGCGGATGGTGGGATACACACACTTCTTTATAGGTATATCAGAGAGTAGTTTCCTTGGAAGTGTATGTAGTTTTCTTGATTTATGGCTGTTCGTTAAACGCGTGGTTTGCGTAATTTATCGGTGTTTGTTTTGCCGGCTCTGAATTAGTTGTTAACTTTTAGCCGCGGTAAAAATGTTTTATCGCTTTTAGTTAACAATTTCCACCGCTTATTAGGGAGGCTCTCGTAAATTACGCACGATGTGTGCCTAGTATAAATTTTATGTCCAAGTGTAATACAGTTAATTATAATGGTAATGGCGAGCGTATATCGCGTCGCATATAGAAGCCTTTGATTTTCGAAATTGGAATCGATAATTGAATAATTATGTAGCGAATTTAGAAATCATTCGTAATGAGCGCGCATCAAGTATATATGAACAAATTAGCCGAATTAGAATGTAACGCTTGCATTAGCAGCTAACTATAATCGCGCAGAAAACGCAGTTCTAAATTAAAACGTCGACAAGCAAGATAGTTCTATTTTCCGATAGCACCGGCACGAAAATAAATCCTATTTTTGCTCCCGCACTTCAGATAATATTCTCTGGATGTTTAGTAACACGCTATTAAAAGTGCATTCCCACCTTGAATCGGCGCTGCAGCTTTCACAAATAAACCGCGTATGCAGCGAGGAAAATAACCAAAGTGACCGGCGCGCGTTTCTTCCACGCGCGTGTACACGCGCGAATAAAACATTATAATCGGCGCGAGAGAATTTCCCCGAGTCGAGGACGCCGACGAAAATTCCGGTGCGTTTCGGAATTTTCTGCGCGCGATAATCAAGCCAAAGCAAACAGTTGTGCGCGGCATTTTTGGTAATGCAGCAGACGCGCATTCTCGAGGTGAAAAACAGCCGCGACTGCGAGGTGAGAGCAGGAAATAACAAAGCCGTTTATCGATATGTTATTACTTGGAAATGCATATTATTGTTCCGAGCGACTTTCTATATACTCGCGACACGCCTTATACGGAATATCGCACATTTTTGGTAAACTGAAGAATAATCGATAAACAAATTATTTATTCATTGTATATAGCGTATGTATGCATAAGCGCAGACATTATTCACGCAAAAATATACCGATAAATAAATATTTTTCTTTAAGCGGTGCTGTGCATGCATACGCTAGCCTCGAGCATAGCCCAATATTTACGAGCCTCCGATAATTTCTCCGCATACGGTCAAGAGAGGCACGAGTAATTCTTTCTCGTCGAGAGATCGCTGGCGAGTTGCCCTGCTGCCAAAACGGATTTAGCGAGTCGCCAGAGCACAATGATTTAAATTCGAAATTTACGACGTTTCGCGCCTCGGATATGAAGCTCCGGACAATTTGTCAGGGTTTTCTAAACTTATTATGCAGAGATTTACGACCATGGAATTTTTCGGGGTGCAATAACGGCATAATCAGATAGGTGAGAGAGTAAATAACGCAACTGGATTTGAATGAAAGCGGGAACTTTTGAGAAAAATCATCGACAAAGAGGAACGAAAATTGTCGCTTCTGATGCATTATATATGCAAATTGATTCATTATATCAAGCTTGGAAAAAATTTCTCTCATACACTCACACCTTTGACAAGAAAATCCACTCGGTAAATCATCCGCTAAGTATACAAAAACCATATACACACGACATGACACAGTGAAACACATTAACCAAAATAAACTAACGAACATGTCCTCCCGCGCGCTCGTCGCACAATCAAACTCCATTATAAGCGTCGGTTGATTTTTTAATTAAATCATAAGAATCCTCGCACACAATATACGCTCGATTCACTTATATATCCATTCCTTGCGCACAATGCTCACGTATAAGCGTCAACTTATTAATAACGTCGCTGTAATTTACACGAGACAATACGAGATTTATCTCTTTATATAAGCGCCGCGAAGAACGAGCCGCGTAGTCGTAAATCACACGTCGCGCGAGTTTACACTCGCACTTTCCACGTGTCTGTATCCTCTGGGCAACTTCTTAAAATCCATATGAGCGCGGCTTCGTTATTTATCACACGGTATATACGATTCGCTATAAGGGAATTGCGAACGAAAAAAGAAAAACAATAATTTACGCGGCGAATGAGGAGCGAGTTGCCGATGAGCGAAGAATGTGAGAATCGCAGGATCGGAGCAGCAGTCGAGGAATGCGTTGGAATTGTTGTCAAAGGGCCGCCACGATTGGATTGGGGCTAATTTATTTGATTGTCGAGTAAAAGCTCGTTTTAATGGTGAATTACGTGAAAATTTTAACGGGAAATGTTTTAATTCGCTCCCTTTCTCTGAAGAGAAAAATAAAGTGCGCGATGTATATGATGTCAACGTAACAGCAATTTTATTTATGTAAACAAATGCGTTCCGATTTTTCGTGAAAAAATAATCGAAGATATTATATTACGCAGTACGTGCGCGACTCACGCTTTCACCGAAATCGTTTTAGAAATTTCGCATATTCTCGTAAAGTCCACCGAGTGGATCATATAATTTCGATTTTTTTCCCTCACCGACAGGTTCGAGCGACAATAATATTAAAACGTTTATTGACCGCCGTAAATGCGCACGTTTTTTCCCGCTAAAAATTAATTTTACTATGCGTGTTTTATAATATTATTTATTACGCGGATCTCGATTTGAAAAGATTTGTCCCCGCGGAGTTCCAGGAAAGGATGTATACATGAAATGTGGAGCACTCAAAGTTTATTAAGTCATCGTATATAATACACTTCCTCGACGAGCTTTTTTGCCTTTCGAAAATTTATACCATTGTAGAAAGTCCGGCGCCTTTATATACCGGCAAAAATCGAAAACCACGACGATTTATTCAGATACTCGAAAACCACACACGAAACCACTGTGGAGAAGTCACAAAAATTTCTCGAATCAAGAGCGTGTATACTACTGCCGAGACGTACATCTAACAAGTTCATACTCCTCCCCCTTCCCTGCGCGACTTTTAATCCCTCCACGTGCGCTGGCGAGAGTTTAATTAAATGTGCGATTAAAGCTTGTTAATGCAAATCCATCGCAGTTTATATGTATTGCAAATATTCAGCGCAGTTCATTAGTAGAGTCGCAACACACTCGCGTGCGTGTGGATTCAAATGAGCTACGTGCCGTTCGAGTTCGCTTTGCTGTTTATAGTGCGCAGGATGATGCTCGAGTTTTTTGTGTAGTCTATACTGGGCTGCGTATACATATATATCTCTGAAAATGAGGTTATAAATACTCTTGTTCCGTTGGTAGGAGTCGAGTTATTGCCGCGATGATTATTGAGAATTTTCAATTTCGTTGATGAATACTGGGGAGGTTGGCGATTTGTTTGAAATGATACAGTTTGATAGCTTTCCGCGACAATACATAACGTGTCATCTGCATGTTTGCGATTCTATTGCGTTGGCTTTAGATAACATGAATTTTGCAACAACATAGCGACGCTCGTGTCGGAGCGCAAATATTGATTTTCATCAGAGCGTATACACAATCTATATTCTATTCGCCGAGCTATCGCAAATCCGTTTAAAGATGCAGGACATTTTAACACATACAAGTGCTCCAGATATTTGAATAAATCGATGCGCGGCCGATCTAATGCACCTCTCCTGTAGGCGATGTATGCAAACGCTCCGAATGATGATAATAATAATCTGCGCCTGTAGATTTTTAACGCGGACGGCTTACGGGATTTGGATTTTCTATTTTTTTCGACCGCACTTTATGCACATAAATTAAGATAAGCAGCTGAGAGATTGATTTTCAATTTTATTTATAGATCAATTTTAAAACTCTATAAGTGATTTCCCACTCTCTCGTGATTCGGCCTCGTGATCGCATGCGATATTGATATTTATATATAAATGCACTTACAACAAAAATAAGTCCGCAGAAGTTTAGCATTTCAAATTGCTTACGCGCTAGTGTGTATATATGTGTGTAATGTGAAGTTTGTCTGTCGCGTCAGAGTGTTAGTTGCGTAAGGCTAATTATATACCAGTTGTATTTAATTTTTATCGAATTACTTTTGATAGCGCAATTAATTAAAAATAAATCATTTTAAAGTCAGTTGGGAACACTATAAAAATATGAGAACCTAATTATGAATTCATCACGATGTTTATACCGACATAAAACCCTCTTCCTTCTTGAACTGCGCACAGCGTGCAACTCTGTACGTATATACGCGTGTATGTAAGTGAAAGGCGCGAAAAATACAGAATTTTAATTGAAGCCTCAAAAGAGCACGAAATCACGAAAGCAAATAATTTATTAAAATTACCAATTAATTTTGTCAAATTACCATCCATCATCTTTTACATTTTAATTAAAATCATTTATTCGCTCTAAATTACCCATGAAAAAATTTAATTGCGGCGAAAAAAGTAACTTGCACAACCCATCTCAAACCTCATTAACACGATCTCAAGCGCACGAGCTGATCTATACGTCGTCCCGTCGATTTTTCTCTTTATTTTCGTTAAATTTTAAACTTTTAATCTCGCCGTCTCAAAAGCAACAAATAAAAATTCCAACTCCTTTCCCCAGACAGCGTTTTCGTGCATACACCCACTGGTCTATACGCACCAGCCGGAAAGACTCGACTCCTCTCTCTCTCTCTCTCTCTCTCTCGAGCGCTAATGGCGTCGTTTGCGGCCGCAATTACGCTTGGAGCGCGATTGTGCGAACCTCCCCGCCTCGCATTTTATAATTACGCGCGGGTTTTTTGTCGCATGCGCGGTTTCCTACTAGACCCGGCTTTTTTGCTGATTTCATTTTCATTGATCCTATCGCCCGGCGTTTTTCTCGCGAAGTGGATGCGTTGATGAGGCTAAAGCAGGAGCAGTGGCGTAACGACGGGAAGCTCGTTATTATTTTGTCGTTTCGCATTTCGCATAGAGA
Organism: Muscidifurax raptorellus; assembly: GCA_020010945.3. Taxonomy (NCBI): domain Eukaryota; kingdom Metazoa; phylum Arthropoda; class Insecta; order Hymenoptera; family Pteromalidae; genus Muscidifurax; species Muscidifurax raptorellus. Next base: position 6,770,663 of record CM052079.1, on the reverse strand, counting down.
CACGAGTGCGTATAGCTGTCTGTTCGTAATTTGTTAGAAATGGAAAAAAAGTCGTATAAATTGAAATCGATTACCGATCGCGGCTTAATGTAGTTGTTTATGTAACTCGTGCGCGGATATATATAATATGTAAATCACGGTAAAAATAGAATTTTTCGTGTACACCCCGCGCGAACATGTAAAACAAAAATTAAACGCAATGTTAGAGCATTAATGTTTTAGTTCGCGCGACCGGAATACTAAGCGTTTATCTTTATATAAGTCAAGATCGTATTAGTTGCTCTAAATCTATTAGGCGACAAACTACCAGCATGTGTCTATAAATATAATCTCACTCGGAAATCTAAAAGACTTTTCGCGCCAATTCCTCGGAAATAAAATAATCCGTAGAAGCGTCTCAATCCTCTTTATATAACAGCAGCCTTTATGTACACGGGATGTTATCAGACTCGTTGTGATTGAAAATTTTTTAAAAATTCAAGTTTATGTTCAGAGCCGAGAGATAATGAATCTGTTACAGATGAATAATTAGATGAATCGCGATCGGCGTCACCTCATTATTCACCGTATTTCCCTGCATCAGCAGGCGAGCGAGAGACCGCAAAACAACGTTTTACCGCCTTTTATATAACGCGCCTTTAACCCAGTAATACACGTGAAAAAGCGCAGCAGCAGCCGCGGGAAGAAAAAAATATACGGCTCTGCCGGAAACGCTTATTGCGACGATGACGTTCCGCGTTTAAGTAGTTTCCAGAGTCGACATGAATGGAACCTTTAGAAAGTCTTTCCGCAATTCGGCGACGGAATTATTCAAATCTCCCGCGCGCGCGAACTTTAATAACCCACGCGCAATAAAATAGCGTTTCGAGTAAACGAATTTGACGTTTCTTTTCGTCGCCGGGAGAGAGACGGAGAAAGAAAAAAAAAGAGAACAAGACGCGCCGAAAGGTATATGTATGTGTACACACATCGACTTTCACGCGATAAAGCTGCGCATATAGTATTCACGCGACTCTTTTTGGAGCTGCGCTCGGCGCAAAGGAAATTTCGCACGGGGGGGGGGGGGGTGACTGAGTCACGCGCGTCGTTGCTCTCGAATTTCGCACTACGCGCTTGCATCGAAAATCGGCCGGTCTTTTGATCGAAATCTCCGGCTCTTACCATGTTTGGAGGCTGTACCTGATCTGGTATATATACCGACGCCTTCCGTGTGCGATGTTGAATCGTATACAAAGTGTCCCGCCCGACGCTTTGTCGCGTTACGCGATGTTGAAGGGTTACATGATCTTTGTCCCGTGTAAGCGATATATGTATATATGTACGTCGATTGGGGGAATTTTGAAATGCCCGGAATTCGATTGAAATGTAATCCGTATCGATATAGCAGTTTTTTCAATTACAATTATATACATTTAATTTGCAGTCGGAAACGCGCCTACGCTTTTTGATGGCTTTTTTACAATAAGTTTCATACCATATCCATTACACGAATGCCGTTTACGACTCACGTTTATATTGAAGCCGGCGTCCGTGCGACGGCTACAAATTCATCGTCATTCCGTTTTCGATCAATAAGAAAATTTAAAAAAATTGAAGGTATACTTTTAATGTGAATTTAACAAAACCCAAACTTTTACAATCAAACAAAGCAGAGAGAAAGAAAAAAAGAGATCCATTTAATGACACAAAAACACAGGCATTCAATTACGGTATACAAGAGCTAGAATCAATGTATCAACGAGTCAATGCATATAATTATATGCAGAAATTGTATCGGCCTTATATCCACGTGCTGCATTTAGGGCTATGCAGACGAAAAGATGTGAATAAATTATATATAGCAGAGGGAGAGAGCGTAATAAGCGTGTATCATTTATCTCAATTCCACGCTCAACTAACTCATAAAAACGTTAACTGATACACGATAAACGCTGGAAAATTTTAAGAGCGACAAAAGACGAATAACTAGTATTTCCAGCTATGAAAATTCCTACTTTCACGCGCACCGGCAGAATAAAACCAGCACTTAACGTTTTTCACATAAGCTGCGTCTGCTGCTGTGGAACCCGATTGCGCGTATCAGCGGACTTTATACGTATATGCTCGCGGCGCGAATAGCGCAGAGATGTTTTGGCTATAAATTAAAATGGACATAAGCATTCGGATGGCCGTCGTTATAAAACTCGCGGAATAAAGCGTTTTCACGTCGATTCGACGTTCGTTTAGCACGTGTTGGCTCACAGACAAGCCGGAGAGAGAGAAATATATAGTATAATGTTTACTGCTAATTCAACGAGCGATTAATAAATCGTTTGATTTCTCCTCTCTAAACCGCATATGTCTACCGGTGTGTAATTATACTCGCAAATATTATAAGCTAAAAACAATAATATCACATTTTACGTAACCCTTGTAGATTTCGATAGGATAAACAGCGATAAATCATACACTCGTATCTCGATCCCGCGCGAACGTTTTATTATTAATGTAAATCAGCGGTATACGTATATGTCCGTATAAGATTTCTGCCTTATATACATTTCCACAATATAAAAAGCAACGAGGCGCAACAACGTTATTTATTACTCGCACTTCATTTCGAGCTGGCCGGTGATTCCTCACACCCTCTCCCAGAGTAAAATTTCTCTCCCGTCGAAAACTACCCATACTCTCCCGCGCATGTGTCTGTATATGTACCGCAAAATCGAAAGCCACAATCTCGGCTCGCTTTAAACTTAGCCCAGCATCGCTCTCGAGACGCAGAGCGATTCTCAGAAGCCCTTTTTCGCGCGATAGACCAGACGCGCTGACGTCGCTGCGCAAGGACGCGATAGCAGATATTATTCGCGAATCGCGCGCGCGCACACAGACGAGGCCGTGTATTTCGGTTCTGCGACGTATTCCTGCCAAATACAATCGCGAAAATACGTCCGCGCGCGAACTCTTTTGTTGCGGGGGAGTACAAAGACGATTTGTTTTGTTATAATACGCGCCCGAGCTCTGTATTCTTCGCGAGAGGTAAGTGCGAATGTGTGAGAGAGAGAGAGAGAGAGAAATTAAACGGTGAATCACGAGCCGATGGGGACGCGCAGAAGCTATATACCGGGTGACGAGAGACGCTTCTCGTTGACATCAGCGCGGAGGGTATTTTTATATTACGTACAATAAAGTGTTTGATGCGGTTTTCGTGGTAAATCGCGGCGGCCGATCGGATTTTCTCCGTGAATCAGAGAGGGAGGAATTCTGAATTTGTTTGTTTGTCGAGTGCGAGTTTTGAGGGACGCGAGTGCAGTGAGTCATAGATATGCTTTTCCATTGAGAACAGCTTCATTCATTCGCGCCTATTGTGCTGAACAGGGAATATATATATAGTTTGTTTTGGAAAAGTTGGTATTTTAAAATTTCTACTATATTATTTCTTGGAAAACCATGCCAATCGGCGGTTCGTTTACGCGATCCTTGTTAGCCGAGTAATTCAGAAGCGGAAGTTTGTCGAAAACAATATGGTATCCGAAAGCGCGCGTAGAATTTGAAAAGGTAGCATCCTCTTTGCAGCATGCTTTTTAGCTGATGTATTTGTAGTCAGAATTTATTCTTTGTAGTTGCATATTCTATATCGCTTAATTTTTGTTATATCAACGTTCTTTTTTGTTGGTTTATAGTAATAAAACTCTGCGTCGTGTAGAATGAAACATTATAAAGCCAAAGGTATGAGACTCTGCGTCGTTACGAGAAAAATGCATGGAAAAAATTTCAATAAAATTTTAATGAAGCTTTTTTATTATAACTTTAGATGACAATAAGTAATCGATGAATGAAGAAATTAAAAATCCATACGTTCGCAGCGTTAAAAAAAAAAAGGTTGTAACTCTACAAGCTGCTGCGCCTATCCGCTCGACGACAAAAAAAAACTGAAAAAGAGGTGCATTTTGTAGCGGTCAGAAGTGATACATAAAACGGGTATAATGTTACAGTTATACGCGCGAGGCACTTGTCATAAAAATATTTTCTCGTAATACTTAGATAAACATTGCTTCGGACGATCGAAGCAAACTGAATGCGCGGCCAAGCATGAAGTGTTTAGCGTTACTTATTACGCAAAGTACCGCGCGTTGTTGATAATAATTAAATGGATCGCGCGCTTCAGTCATCGCACGGAATATCTTTTGTTGCGTCGTGAGAGACAGAGCGAGAGAGAGGCACAACACTCGAACATATACATATATACACTCTCGCATACGTATCGATAAACAGCACCGTTAACTCTCGTAATTCACACGCGACGACATATTTCACTTCGACGCGCGTGTAATAAGAAGCCCACAAATCACACAAGTTATACGTTATATACCCCCAGCTACAGAAAAAAAGAAGCACATATGAACCTCCCGCGCTTCGGATCAGTGAAATTTCGCGCGTGCATGCAGCTGTCCCCTCGAGTGGCTTTTAATCCGCTCCGGAGATCGGCGCAACTTTCACCGCGCGCGCGCGGCGAGCAATCAGCGTGGGCGTCGAATTTTCCAATAAATCCGAGCCCTGCTCCCACATTTTGCATTGTTTGCAGCGCCGACGAAGGTGGAGGAAGAAAAATAATGCAAGAACGCCGGGGCATCGCGTCACTGAAGTGGGACAAAGCGTATCTCCTTTCCCTGGAAATTCGTAGGTGGTGAATGACGAACGCGCATGCGAGCTTCGATGCTTACATTTCTAACGAGCTATAAAGAGAGGAGCGAGTTGTATCAATTTCACGTGGGTATTATAATTCTATGCAGTAATTCGAAGTATTGCAATGAGGGTGGGATGAAGTGCGGTGTGTTTCTTCTTTCCGTACGGAAAGACGTGTAGATAGCGAGAAAATGAAAGCAATCGACAAGGATTTTTCAAAGAATGAATATCGGTAAATAAGACACAGTCGGTCGCAAATCTGCAAGCTCGCATTTTGCAGCGGAAAAGAAACCAAAGACGCGGATATAGAGACGGAACGGAAATGAAAGAGAAAGAGGGCGGGAGCGCGTATAAAGCGTATGGGAATATCTCTGTCTGTCTTATGTTGTACCTATGGAGAGCAAATGTGTGTGACTTTCCCGTGATCGTAAACATGTCAGGGGGGCAACATTAGACGCTGACTCGGTCAAGCTTCGCGGCTGCAATTTATGCGCGCATCAATCACGGTTCGAAAAAAACTTTTCGGCTCTCGCCGCGGCGACATTGAACTTGCGAATATTGCTCGACGCTTTACGACTACTGCCGAATTTCTTAGCTCTCGAACTTACTCTTTGTTCGAGCTGGCTTTAAAGTTTACAGTTTTTATGGGTTACGGCTCTTTTTGTATACGCGGATCAGCTTGTAAATATGCTGTTTAAAGATGTAAGCGGAGCTGCTCATTTGAATGAAAGTATATATATGTCAAATTTTACTTATGAGGAATGTATTTTCTACTCAACCATTCACCATTTAATTAATTCATTGTACTTTGTAAGAGAAAATAAGCTGACAAGCACTGTCCCAATCGGCAACTCTGACAGGCCAGCCTGTCTGAGCGTACGCTATCAATGATTGCCAAGCTAAGGAGTGCAAACGGATGCGACAAAGCGCGATTATTTCGTCGGACAATATCAATGAGTATGGCTTACGCGAGCAGTCATAAATATCAGTCCTCTAGTCAGCGACAAGTACATAAATCATTTTACTGGCTTCGCGCGTCGTTCCATTGCTTTTGATAGGGATCAGTTTTCAGTGTATAGTAACAACTGGTACCGCGAAAAATCTCGCCATTCATTATCGTTTCAAGCGCTTGCGAACGATCTCCACCCACTCAATTTCTTCATTCAAACTCAAACGCTGAGCTTCAAAAAATCGTAAATCTTACGAAGAGTCGAGGCCGCTAAATTAGTGAAATTAGGCTCGCGCGCTCGGTTCTAAAAAGGAGAGTCTCCTCTCACTTTCGCTGCCGCAGACGTATGCATCTTGTCCGAGCATGCGGTAATAACTATAGAGTCGGGGCGTCACAGCTCGTCTTTCCGATCTTATCTCGCGCGCTTCTGATGCGGCTCGACAATGAATCATCTCGACCCACGGAATGGTTCATTTTGCCTATCGCTGCAACTCGCTGAGCTCTCAATTGTTTGTTTTTCACTTTCATAGAGTGATAAGGCCGGGACGAATGTAACTGATTATACACGGAGAAAAAATATCCGCAACTGGCCTTTCCCCCACTGTTTGAACTTTTGGGTTTTTCAGCTTCTGGCTAGTGACGGTAGGTGGCGTATAGGCACTTTTCACTATCGCTCATCACAATTTGTACTCAGAATGTATATAGGGGTGTACCATCTACATGCCAAAACAGTTGGGACCAGTCATGCTATAACTGCGACTGATGAGTCTACTCTTTCGTCAGCAGCTCGCATATTATACGATCTAAGTTGGGATATCTATACTTACACACTCCTCAACGCGAATCTCGCCGAACACCAGATAAACGCGAGCTTCGTATACATACCTGAAACAAAAAGACAGAAACGAGCTGTAAGTATAGCGTACAGATACTCACAATAGCGAAATCGACGAGTGAAACGGTTACGAAGCCGAGAATTCTTCAAATCGTCCCGCTTCAAATCTGTTTTCTAGCAGTTCTTATAACAGCCGCGTCAAATTACACGTTACGCCGGCGATTTTCAGCGGGCTCTGTTTTCTATCTCTCGCGCCGCGGCTGCAGCACGACTATAGCGCAAAAGTTTATGCAAATTCGCGGTTCTGCGCGAATCCCAAAGCATCGTTTACAAATACGTTGTTCTTTTACTTTTTCTCCGTTTTCGACCCTTTCACTGCGGGAAGAACATATAGTTTCCTGTCTTGTTTTATAGAAAAGCCTAAATATCAATCGCAGCGCTGCGGTGCAGTTATTAAAATGCTAATGAGGATGTTATTCGACACGAGTGAAATTGTGTAATGTACGACTTGACGGTCTGCAGTCTTACGTATTTGCATTAACAGCGTGTAACGAGATACTTTGAAATTATGGTAATGCTCGGCGCGAGCAGTCAATGTACCGTTTTCGTGTTTACAAACAAAGAGAGAGTAAGGCTGCTATCGACGAAACAATTAAGAAGCATCTCTGCTCTGTAAACAACTGGGATGTTTAGCCAGAGCTGCAGTACTATTACCAAACGAAGACAAAAGCTGCAACTAGAACCGATCCCAGAGTATATACGGGTCCCGTTAAAACAGTCGGCGACTCTTGATCGCGTAGCGCATGCAAGCGCAGTCCCATAACCGCGAGATTCAGCGCAACAAAAAAAGAGAAGACAGTGACACTCCTCTGAAAAAGAAAATCGACAAGTTTCCATCACGACCTCTCTCGGGGAGCAGGCATATAACACTCCATAAATAAATCGTGAATCTCTCGAGCGGCGGCGAATCCACCTCCTAATAAGCCCTCGAAGCTCCATCACGTATTCTCTCTCTTTCTCTCCCGAATATCTCGCTTAGGAATCGCGCTCCATAATACACGGGCTGGAGCCGCGAGAAAAAACGAAACTTTCTAAATATATTTCCCGCCGCTGATTGCCGGTGCGCGCGTGATGAACCGAACGGTGCTTTTCTGCAGCAGCAACAATGCGCATCGATACTTCCTGGAGCAGCGACTCGCGTGCGGCAGGTTGCCCTCTCGGGGAAACGCCATTAGCGCCTCGAACGATGGGACACGAGCTTGTTTGGTTTTCCGCGAAAGTGAGACCGTTCGTTTTCTCCCCGCTCACGGGACGCTATAGGTTTGTGCTAGATTTCGGCGCTGTGTAAGAATTGATGGTCAAGTGAGCGCACTCTGGGGCTATGGTAATATACGATGCATGAGTGTGTGGGAGTTTGGGGATTAGTCGCTGGGATGGAAATTGTGATATTAAATTGGCCCGATTTCGCTGTTGGAATTGTGTTATACACACTTCATTGCGCTCGTAAAATGTGCGTTATGTTTTATCGCAGCTGCAGAGCCAGGGAGAAAAGTTATTAAAGTAATGGTCGGAAAACCTACTTCTCGGAACATTGATATGTATATAGCGAACTGTCGATGTATGCCGAACAATGGCTCGTTTCGGCCGAGAGAGAAAAATGCAAAATAAACATTGTCCTTAGAATAGCCCGGCGCTATAATCATTGAAATTCGCACGATACTTTCCGCAGCGCGAAAACGTAATTATTTTAAGTGAGCAATTTTCCGCGCATTACCGCGAGACGTGTGCGCATGTGTGCATATATAGAGGTACCGCTTTCGAGGCGCGCCCCGAAAAAGCAGCACACACCCACGCGCCGTTCGACACAAGAACCGAGAGTTTTTTCGTCCCGAATCGATGTGAGAAGTTTTACCGCGACATGTGTGTTGAATAGTGGATTAAGGCGATGAGAGAGTGCTTGGAGAGTTTTTATTTTTTGGAAAGTCATCTACACGCGCGTGGGTGAAATTAAGTTTGGGAAACTTTTTTTTTTCATTCAACGCCTCTTTGGTGACAACTTGCCGGATATCAGTCGTTTTATTATGGAAAGGAGAGTCCATTCAGATGTGTCTGTCGCCATCTTTAAAAAAATCGTTTTTCCTTTAAAAGATCCATAAAAATACATTTCGATTAATCCACTGCAGTTGTTGAAATTTGAAGAACTGTAAAATTAGCCGATTCTCATACGCATACAGCTCGCAATCGGGAATCCCCGCGCGCGATAGGTATATAAATCTTCCGAATCCTACAACAATTCAAACAATCTATACAAGTCTGCTTCTAACATTTCCTCGTATCGCCCAGCAGTCTTTCTTCGATTCCAAAAATGCTCTATTTAATTCAGCGCCTCTCGGAATACCGCGCAACAACTTCGAGCTAAAACTTCAAAGCATCCACGACTACAGCAGAAGATTAATAGAAATAACCAAGAAATCTCAACAAAGAAAGGTTTATTATACACCCGCGTCAACCACGAAAAAAAAACATCCCGTACGTACTAAGTGCATCATCAAGCCAAACTGCGCACACACGTCAAAGCTCATTGCGAAATCTATCGCTGCGCAATATTCCACCGCAAACTCTTTATAACACACAGCGAATCTCGTGCCGAAAAAGAAAGCATAAATCACGCCTCGAGTAATCGCAGTCCCTCAAGTGCAATGAAATTTCCTCGTCTCTCACTCCATGTGTATATATCGCGCAATAAGCCGACACGTGCGAGGGCGGCGCGGCTTTTGCGCCCGTGGCATAATCGCGGCCAGATGCAGCCGCAGCGTTCATTGACGCCTGCAGATAGCGCGCGTCATTCATTCGCCACCCACAAACGACACTTTGATTGAAATACTCGCGGAAAGTAGAGAATCGCGCGCGAGAGAGGTTTTCTTGTATCGAAGCGCAGTAACACGAGTGTATCAGAAAGCGAAAAATCGTCGAATGGTGCATTGACCCGAATCGAGATTTCATCAATAAAAAAAACTGCAACATCACTCGGAACCATATCAGAATACGAGCTCATGAAATTTTAAAAGCCGCATCGATGCGGCAAGTCACATTCGCAACCGTTATACCCCTCGGCGGCCGTCTCTCGATAAATTAGCATTTCTCGCAGCGCTATCTCTCAATATTCGCTCGGCTTGTCCGAAATTTTCGTTATCTCATACACCACCCCGAATGTTATACCTACACGGGACACTTTCTACACTACACAGGCTCTCTTCCGCGCGCAGGTTTTCTCCTCGTGAGCAGATACTTTTTTGATTTACCGTCGGCCCCCATTATTTTCGTCGTCGTCCTCCCGCTTGCATATATGCAACGACCGCGGTGCGCACAACGTATTCGGAGGTTCCTTCGTTCTACAGACCTCCTTCGCGCATTACCGGAGCTGCTATATCCACAGGGCCATTTAAATACATTGACATTCGACACGAGGTTCTGTTAGTTTCTTTGGCTTCTTTCTTTTTTTTTCTTCTCTCCTCTTTCTCGGGGTTATTCGGAACCGTTGCAGCAGCAGTTCGAGAGAGTATATATGAAATATCGATGGAAGGGATTAAGTCGCGTGTATATATACATGCCGACTCTTTCCGCGAAGTCGCGGAGAAATCCAAAGGGATATGTTCACGGGTAAAAAATCGAGGATAATTATGATATGCGTATATACGGTGTCGGATTGCGTTTCGACAATGCGCGAGTACGAATGAGAATGAGCGCTGACAAACGCGCGAACGCTTTGTCGGGAGAGAAAATCGCGATTTGTAAATTACGTAACGGAGAACGCGGAGAAGAGCGATAAGACCCGCGGCGACGGAAAGACAGTTGAATGTTCTTTTCTGCTTTTGCGAGATGTATGATGTATTTTTTAATGATAACGCGTGTGTGGCATATACGAGAATTGATTGAAATGGAATTGTTTTTATAATTCAATTTTATGAATTTTATGAGCTTAATTAGACAAAACGTAATATTACTTTGCATAATTGTAAAACTGAACTTCCGAGCGATAAAATATGGGAATCATGCTGTGATCAGTCACACCAATGACGAAAGTATTTAATAGACATTAACTGGAGTGTGAATTAATAAAAAAATCTTGAATAAAATTCAATAATCATAAATTAAAACCGAACGCGGCGTCGAACTGATTTATTAAAAATTATTAAATACTACACGTGTCTCTCGCGTACACACTCCAGTAAACATTATACCTCAATAGCTGTCAGCACCAGCGCCCAATAACAATAAATTTCCTCGATCCCCGTGGAATAATCTCTCATACATTTCCTACATACACAGACGCGACTTTTCATCTTATAGCGGGAGCTCCTGCCGATTTTACGTGTCGAGGAATACGTACATACACACACAACGGGACGATCGGCGCGATACTCGGTTGCATAAATTTTTCCTTTCCACGCGAGAGCATGAATTTCAGATCCCGCTTCTTTTGTTCGGTAAGCCTTACATAAATGTCATTTTTATGTATATATATACGCTCGCGCGCGTTTTTTTTTTGCGTGTATATAATACATTTCGTGCTTTGGCTTCCGGCTTTATCGCCGGTGTACAACAATGGGGATGCCTCTCGATCGAGTAATTTATTTTTGGTAGCGTAGAGAAAGACTCATTTTTATACACGCCGGTAAGATGTAGCATCGATGAGACTTTACGGTGGTTTCTCTTCTAAAGTTTCTTTCAAGGTATAACTTATTGAAACTTTCTTTTCGCGTCGAAGAAGCTTTCTTAGGTCCGTTGTTAAGGGCGATTTATTAGCGATTTAAAATAAAAAATTGTTATAGCTATCAACCTACATATACCCCGTTCGCCATGAGCATAGCAGCGGTAGCACAGAAGCCGCTCGTTCTCGATTCTCACACTAAACGCGTCCGCGCGGCCATTACAATCTTATCCCGGACAAATCTGATTACCATTTAATCGCGGTCGCGCTGCCGATTTCGCGTTGCGCAAGTGCAACACTGCACGGGAACTAAGAGGCCATTTACACGTATAGAAAGCGCTATGCAGCGCGAGAAAGGTGCCGATAAAAGTACGAGCGAGCATTAGCCTGTGTATATATACGTATACGCGTCACCTGCGCGACACGATTCGGCTTCCGTTGTTTTCGTCGGACGTGACTTTGGTACCGAGAGACGAGATTTATACACTGTGGTATATCGTGAGGAGAAAGGATCGAGCTTTCGAGGCATTGCCTATAACGTAATTATCGCTTTTAAATTTCGATATAAAATATCGGCAGAGAGTTTGCAATCGATTCGCATTTATAGCAGCTCTGTTTTACAATAGAGATCTATATACGATTGTATACCTTGGAATAATGAAAGGTGTATATAATCAGAGCGAACAGGAAAAACTCGCAGGTTTTCGAGACAAGGGCTGATATAAACACACATACACACGCGGATGTGCGAGAGAGGAAAGAGAAAACTGAACTGTCGAGCGAAACAGCGAGTAGGCATGTCCGTAGGACTCGAGGGAATAAAGAAAGGGCGTGCATTATAAGCGCGCACACGAGATGATGCCCCGAGCCAAAGGTTCGTTACATTATTATTATATAATTTTCAAAGAATCGTCTAAAAATAGAAGGATCAATCAATCAGTGCCCGACACAACAATGAACTTCTATATATTGTATATACACACGAGATAGAAGTCAACGACTTTAATGGCTTCTCGCAGCAGCGTAAAAAAGTGAAAGCACCTTCCATCCGAACAACAAACAACGATATACAGAACCGATACATTTCTAGACACACAAGCATGAGGCTATAACGTCAGCCGATCGTTACGCCGATCGGCTCCTCTAATTGGCATCGCGGTCTCTCTCTCTCTCTCTTGCGATTTCCGCGAAGAAAGGGAAAACCAAACGCGTTTCATAACCCAAAAGGCCCCTATTATTTCCCGGCGACGACGAGTTGATTTTTTTGTCGCCAGAGAGAGACAGAGAGAGACAGAGAGAATCGCAAGCCGTGAAATCTAGACTCTCGCTGCTCTGCTGGGCCGGTCACGAATCGAGAACGGAAGAGGAAGCGCTGCACAGGTTCAACGAACGCCCTGCCCTCGACGAGGTAAGTATATATTGCTCTCTCTCTCTCTCTCTTGCACTCTACTGCACACATTAGAATATCGCTTCGTCCCTAACGCTCTCGCGTGTCAGCTGGATATGTAGATATAGATGCGCGAGTATGTGTATAAGGGTATACGTTCATACAACGCTCGAGGTGTATACTATATACGAAGACGTTGTGCACTTTGTGTGTTTAACTGGTCGTACTACTGTTGTAACAAAAGAACTCGTATTAAAGATCGTGTCGATCGTTAAAACCGTGTATAGGTCAGTATATAGAAGCGCTCTCAGAATTTTCCAAAAACACAATCTCATTCTTCGTCCCCTTGGACAGGTATCGATGACGCAACAAATGCAGCATATAGCGTATATATGCTTATATACGGATAACCTCACAAAGCCGCGTATCTCGTTACAAGGGCGTCGCGCGCGGCCACCGCGGTAGTCGCTTTCTGTGCAGCCTCGGGAAGCGTATCGCGTCTCTTCGCGGGGGGATTCTCTCCGAGTCCATATGGCTCGGCTTACAGATGAGCCGCTCGATATTTTCTCTTTCTCTGACCGACATGTATTTATAATGCGCGAGATCTACCTCTGTTATTATAATATATAGTGGGCTTCCTTCGCGGCCTAATCGCGTAAAATCGATACGCGATCGTAACGTTATAGGCGATGGATTTTCGTGATGGTTTCAGTCTTTTTGAGAGGGGAATAATCTTTGGAAATTCGATTCGTCGAGCTACGGTGTATTAACGCGTGGATTTCGAATTAATTTACTGTTTTAAAGCTTGATATTCTAAATTTATATACCGACTACACGATTTTATGTCTGTATACATTGGATGCACTTTGAGCTTCGGACAAGCCGTAAAAAGAGCATTTTTGTGGATCCCAAGCACTTGATAGATTCATTATAACGGAGTAAACAAGACTCTCAGGGACGCTTAAATTTTAGTCAGGATGTTTATTCGAAATTTTATGAAGCCATAAAACTTGGAGCGAATGAAAATCGACTCGGAACTAACTCAACGAGCCTCCAAGGGGTCGATAGACTTTTCTCAGAGCGTATACGAAAATATCCAATCTAAAAAAATGATGTTGATAAAGTCGAGCGATTCTCCGCGAGTGTGTATGTGTGAACTCTCTTGCGAATGAGTTTCTAAATAAATTATAGCGTGGATGCGTATTTGCATAAATAGAAGCCGTGTATTTTGCCAATTTATTAGAGGCCTTTTTATGACCGCGAAATTCAAATCTCGCGCGCGGGCGCGCGTACGCTGGCACAGTATAAGAACTCATTGCAATTATACATACACAGCTTTCTAAATTAAATTTGAATAAATAAATCTACCGATATTTCAAGCGCGCTTTTATTTGCATTATTTTTGATTTTCGAAGATATACATATACAGGCGGCATTAGCGGCCATAACAAAATGAGAAATCGCCGCAGCAGTAATTCATGCAGCCCCGTGATTAGTTTCTAATTTATACATGCGCTTGACCGCGAGAACTACACATTTTACACGTTATGTATACAGCGATTTTCCGTAAAATTAAACTCCCCTGTGATTTACCGGTGTCATCCGACGAACTATACTGAGTCGAAAATGTCGAAATTCATTTTTCGCGTTTATATATATATTAATCCTCGTGAGTTCCCACTAGGAATAGAAATCATTGCGGTATAGTCGTATATATTACATATACACGTTTAATAATATCCGTTTCTGTAAAAACGTCTTTACCAATGCACGTGTACGACACGAACTACACGAAATCCCTTCAAAGTAACTCCAATCCCATCGACCGCACGTACTTATACCTATACATATATATATACCAACGAAGCGTTCATCGACCATTGCAAAATCTACCAAAAAAAGCCGTACAGAAGAACGAGAGAAAATCCAAGTGCAGTAGCCTACAAACGGAGCAAAGGTCCACAAGAGCTGATACGAGCTGAAAAGGGACAAGCGTAGGCGCTTTGTAGCTTTGCAGGCATCGATTTTCAATAGCCGGCCTTGGGCCCTATATACCCACACGGTGAGAGAGAAAGAGAGGCTGCTTTGATGTTACACATGGGCCAAAACCGCCGGGAGCTCAATTCGCGACTGGCCAACTATATGAGTGAGAAGCGGAGGTGTTTATGATACATGGTTTGTCGGCGGGTTAGCGGCTCTCGCATGCGGGCTAACGTCTGCACGCGATGTGTTATATACGTACAGACTGATGAGAGGGAGAGATTGATCAGGTGTTACTCAAGGGGAGGAGGAGAGTCGCTGCGCTTTTTTTTCTCGAGAGAGTGTACTGCTTGACCGATGATCGTTTAATGGACAGAAATTGCTGGGCGCGGAGATCCGAGAAGAATAATAGAGTGGGCTTGAATATTTCAATAGAATCAAAAATTATTAAAAATCGACCATCAAAATCGAAGTCAAATTAATTCACCCGTATACGCACTGTCCACTCAAGCCCGTCACGCACCTAATCATCCAAGTCTCAGAGCGAGAACGCCGCTGCCGAACGTCAAGGTTAATCTTTTACGAGCTCTCTAAACACCGCGTCCTCGCGACAAATCGCTCGCGTTGAAACGCGGATCAACGCCGTTATAAAGAGCCTTGACCCAAAACCACGCCGGGAAACAAAACGCCGTCGTTCTCTCCTTATTCACACGTACATACACACTCGGGGAATGTAGGTAAATATTGCGACGCGAATACACGACGGCTGGGCCGATAGTGTGCAAACTGCGCAGTGCAGCAGCAGGAGAATATAAATTATGAATATATACGCGGGGGAGACCTTCGCGAATTAATCAATGAGTTATCGAAGGTACGGGGGGTATATTGACATTGGAATTAATCGAAAAATCGTAAATCAATCTGTGACTTTATGCATTTCGGTATTATATATACTTTGACTTGTATTATATGGAGTGAAAGGAGGATAAAACATGCAGTGTATAACGAACCGACAGGTGAGACAGGTCAAAAGGATAGCGCGCAGGTATAGATAAACGCGCGCGACTGACCTCAACAAGGAGTATAAAGTATCGTTTTCCTGTACGGAATCACGCGGCCGCCGTCGTCGGCGAAACTTGTGTGCGCGAAGATCGATTCGTCCGAAACTGGGTCCAACGGATGTGTCGCGCGACTGACTCGCTAAGATATGCGCTGTTCCATTGGCCCAAAGTCGTCTGGATACTTATACATGCTTGTGCTTGAAATAATAATTCTAACCGACACGGCTGGTATTTGAGCAGCTTTGTGGATTTGGCTTTGAAGATAGTCGGACGATTGTTTGCGTAGATCGAGAGGATGATGGTAGCTTTCAAGGTGAGCAGTTATAACATAGTGGATGTATAGAGGGGCTATTAATCACCGGTAAACTTATGCCGTAAAAACTTTATGAGAGTAGAATGGGACGTTAAGCGTATACACAAGAATATAACTATATAAAACGAGATTTATTGCTCCGTGTATAATATAAAAGATTACGCGATCGAGTGAAAAACACGTTTACGATGATAACGAGTAACAAAATCAGCATCTGTGACGAAATTTATTTCTCATTGCAAAATGCGTATGCGTATGTAACAGTAAGCGCGCCAACAATAACGGACCGAGTCTCCATAGATAAAATATTATCAAAGCAACATTTTAAAATTCCAAAATCTCCGCCCGCGAATATACACTATTTCCAGAGACGCACAGCAAATATGTTATATTCGTCTCTTCTCCTGTTCAAACACGAGAAAACTGATAAGCATGCGAGCTCTGTTTCTTTACGGAAACGGACGGCGCACAAAGATAAAGGCGCGGGAAAAATAAAAGAGTCGAGTGAGAGAGCGAAGACAGAGGGAGATAGAGAGAGAGAGAGAGAGAGAGAGAGAGACTAAAACGGGAGAAAGAGAGTGAACGGCTGGAAGCAGCGCAGGTCCAAGGATTTCACGGAAAATCTTTAAAGCCGTACGGCTACCAAAATAATCTTAGATTGGCATTAACTACTGTGCACTACTGCGCGAAAGAAAATTCCGCTTTGAAGTAGCTCGCGAGCGTGGAGCTTCTTTGTGACGCTCTCGGGAACACAATATTGAGGCTGTATATACACCGCTGGATTTAACGTTCTCTACTGTGAGTATGTTAAATAATCTTGTACACTTTGTGCGCGAGAAAACAGACGTAATAAAAAGTTTCTCCGCAAAGCGCTGCGACGACCGAATTTTTCGTCTGAAAAACCAGACACAAACAGACGCTCCCAACAAACGGTATAATTATAGTCTCGAACTTTTTCCCGGCAATATACGACGAATACGAGGCTTTGTTTTCTGCGTTAATCGTGTCGTTTGTCAAAGAAAAATTTGCTCGCGACTGTGTATAAATCATTCTTGATACTATTGCGGGAAAATTGGCCACGAGAGCAATGCTGCAGGTGTTTGCTCGAGCGATTTTTTTTAATACAGCTTCTTACCCGAGGACTTCCATCGGAAGTCTTGCGTGAATTATGAATTTCGGCTGTGTGTGTATATATACATCCCGCCGGGAGTTTACGATTGTTTTATAGAGTGCGATGAGGGGCTTGCGAAATTAGCCACTTGGCCGCATGACGTTTCATTGCTTTCGTGGGCTGTCCCGAAGGATAATTGCCAATTACTGTCGGCGCATAAATTTTTCCTGAGGATGGAATACTGTATACTCGCTGCGATTTGCTCAACTGCAACGACACCTGCATCTTTGAATTTTTCTCAAGCACGTGTATTATCGCGTCTAAATCCATCAAGTAAACGTGTGTCGCAGCAGTAGCAACAGTATCGATTTAGCGGCCGACTAAATCAAAGTGCGCCGTTGTGTATTAGGCCAACCAGTAATTACGCTGTCTGGCTGACCGCGAAATGATGGTTAATTAACATTTCGCTCGACGGGACCGGCCGTGAGCGAATCGCGTTAGTCTGTGCCAGCAGCAACTGTCTGTACGTGTGCGTGTGTGTGTCGCCGATGCCTCGTCCTCCGCGAGTGACAGTTTTGATTACTCGCGGAGCAACAAGTGAAATCAATTTGGGGCGACGAAGGCGAGAGATGTCCTACTGACGTTTTTCGATACATTCATTTTTTATGGATAATCGAGCCGCGTCTGACTTGTTTTTAATTATCTTGTTATTCTACATTCGCTGCAGAAATGTTTGTGCTAAGTACATATGTACATTTTTTTTATAGGATATACTGCGAACGCGTGGTATACATCGAAAACTATGAAAATACATCGCATCAATATTCATAAAAGCCACAGCACACGTGCAACAACCATTTCGAATAAATTCAATTCGATAATACACGCAAACGTGAACACATGACACTCGACAAAAGCATTTCGAAAAGCGTGTTTGCGCAGAGTTTCGCGTTCGGCGCAATATGCAAAAAAGCCACCATCGATCACGCCTTTAATATGTACAAACACATGCGATATGTACACGGCACGTGAACGAAGCAGATTTTTTTTCGAAAAGCCCATTGTCAAGGAGAGAGAAAGAGACACCTTTCAAAGTGTACACACGTACATTACATCCCACGCGATTTTCGGCGATGTTTACGCTCCTATATAGGTATACACACGCGCGGGTTTTATTCGTGAGAGCAAAATCGATATGCGATACTCTAGTACTAATGGCAGAGAGCGACGAGATTTTTGCGTAATCACGACGGAGTGACGTCAGTTCAATTTATGAGGGAATGATAGATTCGCCCGACATCAGAATTCCTTTTTCGGGCCGACGAGTCGCGTGTGTGTGGGTGACTTCATCATCGAGCGAGGAGAAAAAATTTTGAGCTGAAATTGAGCTTGACGCGCGGTAACGGTAACTCTCTCTGTGTCGCTCCGTACTCGTCTTCTTTTAATTAGCGAAAGCGAGAGGGATTTGTAAAATTTTATTACGTAAATGGATCGTCACGATAAAAAACAAAAGTGCATTTATTGCTTATTATTGTACAACGATACACGCAAGTTTTGCGACTAAATTTTTATTGTATACATCCATTTGAATTGTAAATGTGAAATCCATGTAGCTTCTGAGCATACAGCCGTGGCGGACGATTAATCTTCTTATAAACGAAAGTGGGATTCTGAGAATTGAATGGATAAAGCCATTCTTGTGCCGCTGCACTCATTCCGAAGTAATTTTATTCATCAAATTAAAGTACGTATACATACACTGCTACCTGCATACTCGTTTAAATAAACTTTCGTCTTGATAATAACATCATGTATACAAATCTTCAATGACACACGCAATAGCTATTTCACTTACGCACTTTTTTGTAACACTAAAACTCGGTATCAATAAACAACGAATCATTATAACTATTGCAATTATAGAATGTTATCGAGCAAACGAATAATTTCTCAATATAATCCAAGAACAGCGGCGATAACCCTCAGTCGAGACTCGCAGTCTGTACAAGATTCGAAGCCGGAATTCTCCGAATTAGCCTCACGATCAGCAAAAAAGAATCGAGAAATACGAGGGAAAAAAACAAGACAAAAAAGCACCGACCGACTAAGAGTATATAGATACGAGGCTGTTGCTGCTGCCCTGGGGGCGAGACCCGCAAAATACAAAACTTATTTCGCAACGAGTTTCTCCTTCTGTTTGATTGTGATTCATGATGGGCTTTCATTGTGTTTTCTTTGCAACACGATTTTCGACTTTGTTTTTATGCGTTATCGAGAACACGAGACCATAAGGAGGGCTGTTATAACCGCGTATTTGCCGGGAATATATTCCCGAGAAGTTGTTCATTTTTGGCGCTGGTATATATACATATGGCCGAAAAAAGGGACAGGAACGATGAGGGATTTCGCTTCATAAATCATTGTCTGTGTCTACGAAAATCTTTTTGATTATGATTATTATTATAAGGCTATTACTTTTGTAATGAATGAGTCAAGCCGCTTATCAGTATGTAGTCTTCTTTTTCAGAAGATCAACTTATCGTTGATCTTTGATTAAAATTACAGGACATAGATTGACTTCCGCTCCGCGAATATAGCCCGAAGCTCGACGTTACACAATTTCCGTGTTTACCTGAAAAATCTCCAAAAAAGAAAGAGAAAAAAAGGTTCAAATTGAGGGAACAAAAGAAAACGTCTTACCGCAAAGCATTCAACGGTACAAAAACCGTCATTCCGGAGGCAACAATCACACGGCGCGCGTGTGTCAATGGCAGAAGAATGGCTGGCTCATGGCGTTTTCTCTCCCGACTATTTGTCACTTTTCCCTTTCGTCGAGGCGGAAGAGAAGCATTACGCGCCGCTGCAGACTCGCTTTCACGAATCGGCAGCTTATTCGAGAAGAGCAAATTTGCCTTTAACACGTTCGGGACGACACACACACAGCGTTTATATTGGCGGCTATTTTGTCTTCCGCGTGGGAAATGCAATTCTTCGTCCTGACTATATACATGTATAAAACTTTCGTTCTCTTCTCGCGCGTTAAATCGATGATTGTCCGATCGTGATGGCGTTTTATTCTCCGAGCCAGAGTTTTGCATAAGCTGTCGTTTGATGCTTTATAAGATTATATATGAACCTTTAATGCGCACGCGATGTGCGAGCTCTTTTTATTGCCGGCCGATCGTTGTTTTCTGTAAAGTCAGATGAAATCGCCGAGTGAAAGAGCAATTAAAGTTACATGGCGCCCATATTTAAGAAAGCTTCTGCGGATAATTACGCGTTCATTGCTCGAAAGTAATAAAAAAAAACCGAATCAAGCAAAAGCTCGATAATAATAAAACTCGACAAGATCGAAAGCAGTAGTTTTCCCGTCCAACCCCTGCAGACTCATCATCATTTCTCCTGACTCATTAGACTCGCGGAAGTGCAATAAAGAGGCGTAGTGAATCGTCATCTCACGCCGCCGCTCTTTATTTTAGACTTGATTGCTGTGATTTTTCCTCGCGTCTCGAGGGGTGGACTTTCTCCTTTTTCCTTGTCGACTACTGCATTAACCGCGTGCTTCAAGGCGAGATTGTTGAAAGAGCGTTTTACGGTGGAACTGTAAAAACCCGTTTACGATTTGGAACAATTTTACGCATTCGGTTAGCGCGTGTACGTAGCGGTTTTGGCTTCTGGATATGTATACGCGCGCGTGTGTGTGTGTGTGTAAAAGGCACGTTTTATTTTCGACTTCTCGGAGATCCATATTTTTTCGTCGAAATAAAACTTGCGTCGGACACTCGATAACGATCATCACAACAGTATATACATGCATGCACCTCTTGGAACCACTACTCAATTTCAGACAAAAGATACTGACTCGAGAGCTGATCTCGTAATTAATCCGAGCAACCCGATTACAAGATCGTTTATTTATCCCGACGCTTCTGCGATAACTTCTTTCGCGCTTTATCTCTCTCGTTCAAAGAGAGCGACCTGGTCACATTCTCCTCACCCCCTCCCCCTCTTTTCCTCGAATCGGTAAGAGAAACGCCGCTAAATTTGAAACTCGCGCCGTTGTGTATCATTTCGCTCCTCTTTTTGCCGCTCCTCCGTCGGTTTGGTCTCTTTCTCCTTCTTTCACTTTCGATTGACGGGCACCGCGCGGGTCTGATAAACGATGCGAGCGCGCGTGCAAGCGGCACTTGTGTGCTGGCGGGGGCTAAATTTACGACGGATTTCTGATGGGGAGAGAAAAAAATGGTACGCGTGCCAATCCGATGGATCGAAGTTTTATATTTTCGACCAGTTTTTCCGTGATTGCGGTACGATCACTGATTTATTGTAATTATGACAATCCGGACTACTGTATATGAGAGGGTTGGAAAAATTAATCTGTTTTGTTTGCATTTTCCCTGATGGATTTTAAGAGAAACAAACAGTCGATACGTGTGTACTTAAGGGCTATCCGGAAGGATCGTGTTTATTCGGAATAAAGCGCGATGCATGTTTTCATATTTGTTTAATGATGCGGGTATGTTTGTCTGAAATTGCTTTAATTAGTGACAGCAAACGAAACTAAAAACAGACTAACGTGACCTACATGCGCGACCACGTGTATCACAGCGACACGTGGATGTTATTTGCGTTGGAATGAAAAATTGAATTGAATAAACGAATTGCAGTTCATGCGACCTTTCAATATCGATGATCAAACGCACACATACTTTGAAATCATCAATAAGCTTCCCCAAAGTCGAAATCAATTTCGGCTGATAATCGAAAAGTTAGCAACTCGCACACCGAATTCCCGGAAGCTCCCCCAACAAAAACACACGGATAATATATGCGCGAGGGGAATTTCACACAGAGATTTCGTCGGCGTTTTTTCAACTAATTTTCTCTTTGTCGATGCGCTCAGTGATTTTTCCACCCGTACAATAGTTCATTTCCGTTTCGCAACCAACGAATAAGAGAGTTATCTGGCGAACTTAACGGCGCAAAAATTCGCAAACTTTAATTAACGAGGAAACGCGCGGCGAGACGCACTTTCCCATTGTCTCTTTAGGTTATACACCTCGGACGCTTTGCATCGCGAAATTGCGATTCCCCGTCGCTCTTTGTCTGTTTGGTTGCACTAGTTGCTATCGTTGGCCGTTCGATCTCTCTCTGTTGAAATTCGAATAGTTCGGCTGTTGTCAAAGAGGCCAGAGCTGCTCCGATTAAATAGAAAGCCCCGTATAACCATCGGAAAAACGTCTTTTCTTTACGACCATCTCGATCCACTATACTATATAATATTTCTTTGCGGCCATAATCATTTTTCACCGTCGAACGAATTGCCTTTTTTTCGTTACAGCGAATCACACGCGCGATATCAGAGTCGTGTAATCTGGAACGTCGCTGATATTTTAATAATCGGGTAATTTGGCGCCTAGAGGCCTGTGATTACGCAAACTAGGTGGCAAAGTAATTAGTTGGCAGTGCGGAGAGGCTAATTTCTTCTCTCCAGCAGCGGTTTTTAAAATCGGTCAGCAGGTTTCCAATCGGCCGCGTGCATCTCTAATTATGTAAAATAGCCCCGGGAGTCACGAATTTTCCTCAGCCCGTGGAAATCGTTCGCCGCAGAGTCTGACCTGACTCCTAAGAGGAATAATACCGCGCGGCGTTGGAGAGAAAGCGATATTTGGTGGAAAAACGTGACGTACTCCAACGGGAACACGAGGCGCCGATTTTTACGAGACCGATATTCTTAAGCCGCCTTTGCCAGGAAAGCCTGGCACGAGAGACGGTGAAAAAAAAGACACAATGTTTTAGGTGCAGCACGTTCGAGAGGAGAAAATTTACGGTCGGTCTCGTTAAAAGTACATCTAAATTAGTTATTACGAGAGAATTCCGCAGGTTCTTTTGTTTCTATCTACTAGCTACGATTTTACTTTAAGGCTCGCGGGTATAAATGAAAGAACAATATTTTACAATTGCAATTTTTCCAGAAAAAACAAGCCAACCTTTATTCCATTTCAGCTTCCATCTCACTGCGCATATATACACGATAACGAGAAACCAGAGGCACAGTGTATATAATAGTCTCTCGAAAATAACGCCGCTCATCTCGCGTGCGAGAGGTTCGTCGACCTTCTCTCTCTCTCTCTCAGTTCTCACTCCCAGCCTCATCTCCAGCGCTACTGACGTGGGTTCCGTGACGCAGTCGACTCTTCCGCAGCCCCGATTGACGACGATGATCGACAGGCGCCCCCTATACCCCTTTATTTCAGGCTCACCCACGTCGTCTTTGTTTCTTCTTTTTTTCTTATTCGCCATCGTAAACCGAGTTTGCTGGCCCGATTAGAGAGAAAGAGTCTGTTGCGCGAGCGAAAAAAAAGCGATTAACCCCAATTCGCGCGGGAAATTTAAATGGTGGGGGGGGGAGATGTTCGCGGAATTTTGCGAGGTTTATGGGTCCGCGAGTGCGTCTGCTTTTACGAGGTTTTGTTATTGTGCCTGGGCTTGTTTGTTGATATGCTGCTGCGTGCATGTGTTGTTGTTATTACGTCGGGCGCAGTTGAGCTGGTCAGAATTCGCATGTTTGGCTGGATGATGTGCTTTTGGTTGTAAAGGGATATATTTGTCCGAGGGATAAATAACGTTTGCACTCTCTGAGCTATTTCAAAAATACTTACGCGGCTTACTGCTTGATGACGAGTTTT
Organism: Muscidifurax raptorellus; assembly: GCA_020010945.3. Classification (NCBI taxonomy): domain Eukaryota; kingdom Metazoa; phylum Arthropoda; class Insecta; order Hymenoptera; family Pteromalidae; genus Muscidifurax; species Muscidifurax raptorellus. Next base: position 6,746,962 of record CM052079.1, on the reverse strand, counting down.
ACACACAAGTTTTACATACCTGCAACAGAAAATAATGAAATGTATTAATAATAGCGATATTTATTTAACAAATTAATGATTGACAATGCACGGAATGATTTTACTGATTATTTAAGGTGATTGATTATAATTGTATGCATAAATTATTATAAAAGCAAGTCTCGAATATAAGCGAATCAAACTATATACAAAGGAAAATTACTATAATGAAATTCCAAGTGCTCGTGTGTGAGAAAAGTGACTTCCTAAATCGATAAGAAGCATTTTCCACGTTACTTTAAAATATCATGATTTATTGATGAAATAAAAGAAAGCAATTCACAGATATCGCATACAAGCTATAAATTACTTTATCTCTTTGTGAAAGCCACCTAAGAATGCTAAGAGCGGAAGTCCGTATGGTAAGCCGAAATTCCGGTATACATAAAGGTCTTTGGAATCTAGATTCAGGCATATACACATGACGATTTTTTTTCATCTATAGCGCGGAAATTATTTCTGGAACATTATTTTCACGTCTCGTTTGACTTCAATGGCCGGTCAAACGCCCATCCCAGTTCTAAGTCGGTTTTTGCCGCCTTTGATTTTCCAGACTACACACCGGAAACGAAATTTCAAATAATTTTATTGCTTTGGACTTTTTTTTTAATTTTAAAATAAACGATTTTTTATTTGCTTAAGCTTACAGATAACGTCAACACTTTAATATTTTAAATGTGAATTTTGTTGCTTAATAAACACGGTGAATTTCAATTACTCGAGCAGTAATTTTAGTCTAGTGCACTTCATTTGCATATAGCGTAGTAGCATATAATTACGACATAGAGTCTAAGTATAGTCTCGAGTAATTAATGATCCTCCAGGGGCTTTAAAAATTACAAAGCTTTTAGCCTGTTTGCGTGCAACATGTGTAAGCACTCTGTACTTTCTGGTTAAACAACAATAACATCTTTTATGACGGCTAAATGTATTACATCTTAAACATCGTAAATTTCTGCGAAACCCGAAGCTAAAACCTTTGGTTTAAAAAAAAATACACTTGCATAGTATAGTCGATTTATTATACATACGCTCAATTAAGCTGCAGATACAACTTTAATGAGACTTATCAATAGAAAGTCGATTTTGACGAATGAAGGTCCCGATATCGCATAACACATTTCAATAATTGAGAAACTGGAAATTGAAAGCTCACAGCTCAATTATCGCCCTGTCCGCGTGGTTCGCGCGCGCCCACTATTAATTAGCCCGGTCCAAAAAGGCGCCGCCACCGGATAAACTAATCGGCCTCTTCAGAAGAAAAAAAAGCCGTTTGATGTCGATGAGTGTCTGGCTTTTGATTTCCAATCGTCCGTTCGTCGATCGAACGCACGCGCACCTCGTGAAAAGCAAAACGGGGAGGCAAGTTTCTATATGCGCGCGTACAGGAGAACGTTTTATAGACTCGTCAAGACCATTTGAAAACCTACCGTTAGGCCTGAGGGAAAACATTGAATATACTATGTGAATAGCGAAAGATATACACAAATTGACGTGACTGCACAAAAGAGAAATATTATTTGAGCGATATTTTTTGAGTTGAAAGGGTTGTTGAAAAAAGATCAAAGATCTGGATTAGCTTATTAGTTTTTTGAGCTTTGAATTAGCCGTGGTTTTATTTCGAACGAGAATAGGCACGACTTAATTAATACACAGTGCAATAACACCGATAATTTATAGCATCCCATTGCTATTCAAGCTTTAATAAAGTGATTCTGTACGCTTCCATAAACGAAACATCGCGCGCATTCCGAATAAACGACGAAAAGTATTGGAAAGCAGTAAAAAGACGATCGAAGCTTTAAAAGGCCGCCGAGATAAACAGCTTGCTTCGGACGTCGTCGAATATCTTCATCGCTTCGGGTAGGATGTGTTCTATCTTTTCAGGTATGGCTCGCGAGAAACGTCTATTAACCGGCTGGACGATAGAAATATCGCCTCTCTCTCTCTCTCTTTCATTGATTCGGATACGGCGAGTGAAAATAGAAATCACGAGAGATGCGCCAGTGGAAAAAAGAGGAGAAAAAATATTTATATGGTTCGGCGATACAAGCCCGCGTCGCAAAGATTAATAACGTGTGACGAACGTCCCGCAAATCGAGACAGATCAATCACGCGGAGAAAAAAAATGAAACCGGCGAAACGTCCGCATGATTAGACAAAGAAATAAGAACTGTATAAAGTGTTCTTTACGATTCAACACTTTCGTTTTGATGACGTCGATCCTATATTCTTCAGACTCTTTTTTTCTTTGGTGAAGATGATGGCTCCTGAGGGTACTTAAGACGAAATTTTTCGGTTTGTAAAGGCCTCATCATTTATTGATTGTTTTAAATTATAATAAACACGTTTATAAGGTAACAACGTTCACCGCTGCTTGCACGATATCAATGCATTGTTAGAGGCTCCAAGAAGCGATTTTAGGCGCCTAATATAATCTGCGTTGGAAGTGGAACGATAATGCATATTGAACACTGTAAAGAGGGATATTATTATAAGCTGAAAATTAGGCGAGACGCATTTGGGAAGTGAACGTTGAAATCGCTTGCAAGTTTAATTAACGCCGCTCTATCCTGACAATAAAGATAGAGAAGGCAATTTCCAAGTTTTAGGAACCAAAAATGTTCGCTAGATTATTAAATATACGATTAGCTCCATTACACGTGGGAACAGACAGATTAAATATACGAATATATACTCCACTGCTCAGATTTTCAGAACCTCGCTTGAAAAGAGGTTAATACCTCTCGCAATCTCTAAAATATACTTAAATTTTCGAGAAAAAAAACCGCGAAACTATCAATAACGGATACCATAAGCTAACGGATGTATAGAACCACACAGAGCTAATCTTTCCACACCCTCGAGCTCACAGCGGAATATCGCTTGGAAACGCTCTAGTCCCACGCGTTCTCAATAATAACTCGCGGCTTTTCGAAGGTTTATCACCGGGGCGACGCATCCGCTTTAATGCCCTTAAACACCCAAAGCAGCATACACACATGCCTTCGTCGTCATGAATTCACAGATAAGCCGACGAGAGAGACTAGAGCCTCGACGAAGTGAATGCGCGCGAAATTACGAGACTCGGAGATCTCTTGGCCATATACGTATATACCGATTAGTTGCTCTTTTCATGGGAGCTGGGCATTTATGAGAGCGTCCGTGGTGAATGGAGAAAAGAATTTCTGGATCGATCGGCGTGGAAGGAAATTTTTCAGGATAATTTATGATACTGTGTTTTGTTTATAATGTGGAAGTTGGTCTACATTTGCTACAGCAGACTAACGAGTATTTGATGAGAGTGTTTATGGAGGAGATAATAAGAGTAATTTTCTCTATGTGCGTATTCACATTTGCTGGTTGTTATAATGAAAAATGATCTCGGAAACGATACATTTAGTTGTTTTTGTTTAGTACAATCAACATTATTATCATTATTGATTGCTTCCACAAGTGTGCTTCTGCAAACTCATTGTCCAAATAATAAGGTCGTTCCAATAATATATACGAAATAACGTGCGCGCACATACACGCGATCATCATTAAATCACAATTTTCCACTTTTAAAATCTTTTAAAGAATCCTATAACAATGCGTCACAGTCATTGATTCATTTCACCGACGTCACTCGCTACCAACCACTTCAGCTCGACAAAATTCTTATATACATGCCATCACGTATACCTCTTCAAGTCCATGAGAAGAAAAAAAACAACAAAACTCCCATTCAACTCGCTCTCGAAAAACAAAGCCAGTGTGCACGTACATCCGCGGTGTCCCTCGAGAGATGGCTTAACGAGCCCGGAACGATTATCAAATTATCTCCTCACCGCCGTGAAATCTCAAACCGGCCTCCCTTTTTGGAATATACTCTAAAGAAAAAGAAAGAAAGAGCCGGAGCGTTCAACATCGCGGTCGGAATCTTTGATGGGCGGGTCAGCGACAGGACGACCTTGCTTGGCATGCGGCAGGTACCATAGGGGAGAGAAAGAAAAGAGACACGGAACAAAAGGGACGACCTCGCGGAAGCAGCGAAAAACTGGTGAGCAAAGATCGGGGTTGAGATTAGTCTTGCGGAGGACGAAATGAGAGGAGTTTTTGCGGTGGATTTACTTGTTTGGATTTGGGGAGATCGCAATCAATTTGTATCAGGGTTTCGTTAATAAAATTTATCGTTATAAAGCTCGAGGATTCAAATTTTCCAAGATTTTGTTTTCAAATGAATTTATGATATCGCAAGACAAATATCAGGATTCCGTTTCTTTAGATTGGGTCAATCATATTTTGAAAGGCTTTTTAGAGGCTACACCGAAACGAACTTTTTTATCGCAACATATCAGAAGATCGAAATGCAAAGTGAGTCTAGTCCTTCATTTATTCAAATAAGATTCTTTTGGTAAATATTAAGTACTGAGTCATACGAATTTAAAAGACAATGGCTATATATAAGAGATTGCAATAGCCGGTGAAACAAAGATGACGCATATAATCGGCTGTTTTGCTTTTCATCAAGAAGTGTACTCACTTTAAATTCTCCTTGCACACGGCCAAAAGATCAGCATCAGCATAAATGTGATCGCAATTGTAATTCAAATTTCACCGACAGAAGTTTTCCCCAGTTCTATACAATTTCCTCATATATTCATCATCGAAAAATAAGCTGTATCGCCGCGTAACGTGTCTCCTAAACCTGTTTAGTCCATTAGGTATTTTTGAAATTCTCGTTCCAAACATATCAATCATCCAAGTTGCATTTTTTCCCAATTTAACGTCCTCTAATCTTATCTATACTCCTATGTTTAAAGTAAAATAATCATCCATCAATCGCCAATACGCCACGGCACGTGCACACAAACTCAGACCAATCGACTTCCCAAGTGTGTCCCTTTCGATTTTTTACTTTCTCCGATTCATCACTGCGTTAGCTCGTTCACGCGAAATCACAAATCGAGTGTCTCTCTATTGAGACCTCAAGGCGTCGTCGTCGTCCACTTTGTCGATCGCGTCGGCCGATGTGTGTTTCGAAAATAAGCAGCGCGCATACACACGGGAAAAAAATAACGAATACACTTTCCTCGATCGGATCTCTCGCGCATAAGGTATATATAAAGAGAAAGTGAGACGCATGTGTGTGTGTTATGGGAGCTGCCCTCCCTGCGCCGCGGGATTCGACGCACTGTCTTTTAATCGGAACCTTCCTCTGGGTAATACATGTTAAAAGGCTGATTTTTTGTTTTTATTAGCGCGCTACCGCCGTGTTATATGTCATGCGCCGACCGAAATTTATGAAATTACATTTTTTTATAAGTTATAAGTTAATCGGAAGTCGTAAAACACTCGGAGGAAATTTTTCCCCAATCGCTCCAGCGCATCGGAAGAACTTTATAGCCTGACTTAATAATTCGATTCGTCTTAAATTTTAATTTAATTTATACCAGCACGTCTATACGGCTTTTAAAGTTTTTAGCCGAGAAATTAATATCTCCACTTTGAAATGAGCGCTTATCTCCGAGTTTTTATCACATTTACAAATGACACTCTTTGCGGAACAGCCGCAATTTGAATCTAAAAAGAAGCCTCTCAAAGACACTCTATACTGTACAAGTTACGCGCGCGAAACAGGTAAGCTCGAATCGAAAGGAAGAGGAACACAACGACCGAAATCCTTTTAAGAGAAGCTCACACTTTCGCTAAACGCCGTGTGTAATAAATTACCGTCTTCTGCACGCACACATTGAACCCAGCACAGCTATATACACACGATATAAAAGAAAAGAACGATCATGCAAAAGGGTCCGATACATTTAAATGGAAATTCTTTGTTGAACTTGAACTATAAAACAAGGTCATTTGGTCGTTTCCAGAGCCGAGCTACCTTCAGTATGTATAGACAAACACAGTCCACGGAAGCTTAGCTCCTCGTCGCATTCTCAAAAGTCCGCGCGCTCGCAATCTCAGGTTCAGATTCCCTTCTCTCTTTCTCCTGCGGAGCGGATTCTTTGTCGCTCGGCTGTATACGCACCGGAGTCTTTGCTTTTAAAACCTGTCGGGCTTAGCTTAGCGCGACAACTGGTTTTCTCTACGGCCGCAGCGCGCGCGCGCGTGCACGTGTTTTTTCTCGAGTGTATACACTCAGCGCGAGCCAGTTGTATTTACTGGACGAGAGCTTTTCGAGTGCTGGATTTGAATTTTTCGAATAGTGTGCGCGGCAGATTGACGCACGCGCGCGATATTTTTGCCGAGACGCGAGTTCTCGGGAAAATTAGCGGGATTTTATTGATGGATGGCTTTTGAATATGAAATTTGATACTTTTCGTGGATTTCGCGGCGTATGGGTGTGTGTTCAACTTTTTATTATTCGCTAAATATATTGTATGTTCGTACGTTTCAAAAATGTAATTTTATAACGAACAGTATATTGAAACCTTCATGTGTCAATAAAACCCATGTCTATAGTCTAACAATACTCACACGTACGAAAGATGAACTCTCCCTTCTTGAATTACCTCACACCCACTTGAAAAAAGAAACTCCTCTCGCATTTATACTCGAATCCACGGGCGAATATAAGGCAATTAAATTCGTATCGCTTTTTAAGGTCGCTTTTGCGCGAGAACTGCCGGCTCGACTTGCGCAAGTGCCGAAGGAAATTGATTCCCAGCAGGAGGCAATTCCGCGCCCAGAGCCGCGTCAAAAGTGCAGCCGAGCGCGTCGCTTCTCGAGGATTACAGTCGTGGAGATATATATACGCGTGAGTTTCGTCGACGATTAATTCAATCACAGTCGAACAATCGGTGCTGCAATTGGAACACTGCTTAATTTTTCCATTCACGGGGTTGCGTTTTGTGCTATATGAGATATATGTCAATGGGATGTACTGCGCTTTTATGTGAATGAACGTTTCGTACATTGAAATTTGAGACTTTACAGCAGTCGTGTCTTGCAATAGTCATTAAGTCTTCAAACCGTCCGAGAAACTTTTCGCTATCGCATAAATGAAGAGTTTTTGACACGTGATGGAGAGCATTTTGTAATCAACCTTAAAACGCGACATTCGGCGCTGGTGAATAAACGACCGCGTCGTATCTCGTCACATATTTTATGCATTTGCTTTATGTAACGGATGTTTGCGTTATGATCAATACCCGTGTGTATTATGCGCACTGCCTACGTACATTCATTGTATAATAATAAATGTAAGTTATGTGTTGCATATAAGTGCTCAGCGCACAATCAAAACTTATAAAATTATTTATTCCCAACAACAACGCGGAGTGTTATCCGGAGATTGAAAATTTTACTGAGGATATTATTCATAAAGTTTTACATTCGAACGTATCATTACGGAGTATCATTGTTACCAGTCGAGTTTCCTGAACTTTATTGGACTCGTTAAAACAATGAACATTACGTTATAACAGTGCCATGATTCACGAGCAATAAAATGTAAAATAAATACAAAAAAAATCGGTAAAAACAAATCTTAATCGATCCCCCCGTTCTCCGACTCTTGACCCAGAATTTTTTATCCTCTCCCATTAAAACACAATGAACGCGCACTCGTAGCCTCCCAGCAATTATCCACTCATCTCGATCAAAAACACCTAGATCATCAAAACGCCAAGCTATATTCCTCGTATCTCACTCGAGGTCTCTCTACACACCAGCTCGAGTCGAGGCACACCGAAATCAAGGAATCGAGCACGACCGTTATACCCGCTCACGTCCCACGTGAGTCTCTCGAGCCGAAAGTGCAAAGAGCAAATAGGCGAGGAGAAGCCGAAAAAGGGACACAAGGAGGGAATATGCACGCGACGACCTATATAACCGACGTGTGGCACAAAACACAATGACCTGCGAGAACGGGAGCCTGTATCGCGCAAGTGGAACACGGGCCAGCGCGTCGTCCTGGAAATGCTTTATTTATGCGTGAATCGCGTAAACGAGCGTGCAAGTCTGCCTCATTGTTGTGTATCGCTCCATACACGTGGAGGGAGATATTATAAAGACGACGAAGAGGTGCCGTTAGACGGCGCAGACGCACCGCTGACACAGATTTTCCGCGAGTAAACCTGCGGCTGGCTGATGGTGTTGTTGTTGGATGATAGCGTCGAGTGGTTTTTGTTATATCGCTTCGTGACCTTATGGGCTGGTTGCGATATATACAGCGCGATTTTTTTACTCGGCCTTAGAGATCGGTTTGACGATTGCATTAGGGGTGATTAGTATTGTGTTGTATATCGCGTTGCGTTAGACAGAAGATGCTAAGCACCGGGTTGACGACGTGGTATGAGGTTAAATGGATTTTGATAGCGGTCTTGAGTGCTGCGAAGGTGCGAGAATTTTTAAGGAGGCCGGACTATACAATGCGAGAGATTTTCAATGGTAATGATGCTGCTGGAGATCTGAAAAAAGGCTTGGGCTGACCCATTTAGGCTGCGGCGTTATACAAAGAGGAAGTCAGACGGATTAAATTTGAACTTAATACAAGAAAAATATTTAATCTGGCGAAGGATATACGTAAAGCTGATATACGAATAGATAATAGGCTCGTAGATACGTACAGGATTATGGAATCTAATTCCCGATTTAACTATATACACGTTATATGTACACTTGTATTATCGTGTTGATGTTACGTATGTGCGGTAGCAGTCTGATCGTTATAATTGGAAAAGTTTGCTCGGTTTCCTATACGTTGATAATATACCGAATTCAGAATTTCAACACTAAATTGACCTTGAATTTTGTTATCCCCTCGCTTCAAGGTCATTCAATGCAGAAGCAACATCATCCTGGGCGACTAATACTTTCGACAGTTTCACTACGACGAAATTAGAAAATAAAGAAAAAACTAGTCCATTGCATTAGTTTCGGCGAAGAATAAATTCAGACACTCTAATGGTGTCAAAGTTCAAGCTCCACTCTCTCCCTCTCTCTCTCTCTCTCTCTCTCTCTCTCTGTTCGTCGTTAGCGCGACATTGTTACGATACTCAACGCAGCAACTTGACATTTATCCGAAAGTTCCCGTTAATATCGCGTATCAAACGAGCAAAAGGACGTCGTAGATGACGTCTAATTATGCCTCTCAAGAGACACAGAGAGAAAGAGAGAGGTATAGTCACGCTCGCGCTAATCATTCGCCCTGAAGGCCATTACGGTGCGATAAACTATAAACACTAGCAGATCGATCGCGTCAGTTTCTTTTCTTATGATCCGCGCTGCGGAAAAACAAGCGATCGGATTCGCATGCTTATTGTGCATATAGCCAGAGAAAGGTAGCTAACGAAGTCCAACGGTACTTGCTTCAAATCAGATTTAGCCAGGTTGGGATTCGTTAAAAGTGATTGGTTCGAGCGCTGTGTTCGTTGTATTACTTTTGCGCGAGATGAATTATTCACGTTTTCGAGATATAGCATACGTGTATAGTCTCGTAGCGAGCGAAAAAGATCCTACTAATTTACAGATTAGAATCAGTTTAATATGAGTTACCTCAAAGGATTTGATAATGTTGATGCTGATCTAAAGGGTGAGTAACGATATTTTATTCTAAACACGCACAATACAGGATTCGTAGAGAATATAATTGGCAATAAAGAGATTTAACACCTAATAGTCGTGCATTTCTCTCAAAGCATATCGCATAAATACCGGGATAATCTACACAAAAATTATTTCCCTTTCAAATTAAAGCTGCGTAACGAAGCTCTAAACATCTACGAAAGTTGAAGAAATGTAAAATATCCAAACAGAGTCGGCTGAAACGGTAAATGAATCACTGTTAACGCTGTTTAATCTTCAAACAAGACCAAAAAACTCTCGAAAACTTTCAAACAGAGCCGAGCCGAGGGAAAAAATTCCACTGGCCCGAGGTATATGCGAGTTATGGACTAGTGAAAAAAAGAGTAATGTCCGGGACTCGAGATAGAACGAGAGGCTATACGAAGCCCTGTGCCGAAACTCCCGGAGGCTTCGAGGAGGAAAAAGAAATGACGACTATTATACGCCAGGACCTGTTGCCTGAGGGTAAGTGTGTGTACACATCTCGAGAGAGCGACACCGTTGTTGCTCTATTGACACTCGTGTACAGACGATGATCAGCGTTTTTGGTCACGCGACAAAGGCGCATCATTCGCACGGGTTCATTATTTTTTTTTTTAAATCTACTATTTTATTCAATTACACATCGCGTCAGCCAAATGTAGCACCTGACACAGTACGAATGTGACACTTAACCCCTACTCGGATTAAAACACATCAGGCTCGCGATTCCCAGTGAATTTTCTCACATCACGCGTATACGAGGCCTGACAAATGGTCACACGCCGCGAGAACCAGTTCTCGCCGAAAACGCTAAGTGGCGCCTTGAGTTATCCGCGGACTGTTCTTTCGAATGATTAACGAGCGCCGTGTCTTTTCCACCTTCATTTATCTCCTCCCGCGCATTATTAATTAAGAGCCGAACTTACACGCGTGATTTATGCCGACTGCAGCGAGAGGTTAATTGTTCTGCGGCTGCAGCGGCACGCGGCCCGCTGTTTTCTATTTTCAAGTTTGCGCGATGACGCTGATGAACTTTCGGAAACTCGAGAGCTTATATAGACCGCGCGCGATTGCATATTAATGCGACCGAGATGAAATACGCAAGAGTTTGAGCTACAGTTTCTTGACGAGGGCACACGTGTCTTTGGTGCTTGGCTTCGGCCTGAGAGAGTATGTTGGAATTTCGAATTTTCTTGTTCGAGTGTGTTTGGCGGCCGGAGAGTTTCGCGAGAGTCTCATAACAAATTCCTGCTGTATATACAATATATATTGAGTAAGCGGTCTAATAGAACCAGTGCGCTGGAGTTTAGGAAGATCGAGGTTGGAATTGGCAGGGAACTGTTTTAATCATCGGAACGTATGAGCTCTTGGTGGTACTCGTCTGTTAAAATATTTTGAAGCTTATATATGTATCCGAGTTGGTGTTGCGGAATATAATCGAGTTACTTTGATGCTGCACGCTGTAATTAATTAATAATCAGCGTTACACGATGAAGGGAGTCGTTTTACCTTTCACGTAAATACGTGTATGCAAAGGTTCGTGCTGCAGTTAATTCAAAATCGTTCAGCCTGAAAATTCCGATAATCATTATATAAAAGAAAAAGTCAATTTTACAACAAAAAAAAATGTTTGAGCAAAGCAAACGTCTATAGACTCTCACAGCCACTCCCACGACCATTATTTCACTCGACTCCTCGCTATACACACTACGAAACTCGAGAGAAATTTCAAATTCTCAGAAAAAAGCCAAACTTTTTCCCTAAAAAAAAATTATCCGCAAAGCGTGGTTTCACCAACGAGTACAGAGGCCGCGTCGATGAGGCTAGAGGAGCTAATGGCGTTGCACTTACTGTACCATTAATATTGTTTACGGTGAACTCGAAGCCTCGAGTGCAAGGACAAGAAATAGAGAGCGCACACGTGTGCTACAACGCTTCTTATTATACCGGCGAACTCGTATACGTCGGCTTGTAAAGCTAGAACTAAATGTATACGCAAACCGAAGGCGAGATTTTCGCGCAGCATATATTATACGTTGTATTTAGATTTTGCGTAAACGGAATTCAAAAATTTCAATTTTCAATGCAACTAATTTATAGTAATTCGTTCTCTCGTTGGCCGATACGTAAAAACACGAGCGGCTATCAAAAATATAACTCAATCCAGAGCTTTTATCAAACGAGTAAGTAACCCCAATAAATAGTAGCCAACTTTCTTTCATTATCAAACAAAGCCATTCGGTTCTATATCGTCCATTGCAAAATCGTGAAATACCACAACATTCTTCACGGAGCGCGGCCTCGATAATAATATTCAATCAGCTCTGCTGCGAGTCGACATCATTAATAAACAGCGACAATATCGCGCTGATAGCCCTAAACGCGACTTCTCTTTCATCAAGTTGCAGCTGCTACTCTACCCTCTCTTCCATTGATAAATCTCGCGGCCGTTAATTACTCACTCGATTCGACACGAGTGGCAATTTGTTTCGCGGTTATATGGGATATAGGTGGCTATATACCAGCTTCTTTATGTATATATATGTGGAGGCAATATCGCTCGCAGTGCAGTGGGATCACAATCGAACAACCTAATTTTGCATGTGTTTTTGAATATGAATTCAGAAATCAACTCAACAACTTATTTATAATTTTAGCGATGAATAGACTGATATCAACCAATAAAACAAGTTTAATTAAAAATAACGCAGACAGTAATCGACGAGATAAACTGCATTGACTACTGTCGAAACCAGGTCAGAATGTCAAGTCATTATATCGTATAGCGCTGCAGTTTCCATGTCGCGCTTTAATCGAAACAGCTGAATCCAGCGTCAAGTGGGGCCTTCTCATTAAAATAAAACAAATTCGCAATATATACCACAAACCCTTAATTGTATTTCTAACCTGCGCAGCTATACACAAATACGGATTCGCCAATAAATACACTTCACCTCTCGATCCCATCCGACGAATTAAAAAAGAGCATTACAATCCCAAGCGCAATTCCAATCTAGATAAGAAAGCGCGATACAGTCGAAGCAACAAAAGAATCCCCTGCGAATCGCACAATGCGCCGAGAATAATTAAACGCCGCGCGGCGCGGCTCGATAAACGAAGAAATAACGCGAAAAAAGGCCGACAATGAGCTTACGCAATCGTCCGGGAATCGCCTTATCGCGACCGAATCGGGGATAAGAAAAAAAGTCTCCTTTTGTTACAGCTTGAAGTCGCAAAAACTCTCGGACTGAGTGAGAGTCAGATCGAGTGCGTTATACAAAAGCTCGACTTGTAGTCCCGAAGGACACGCGGCGCCGGAATATTAATGCGGAACACGGTTTTACTCGTCTGTTCCTCAGCTACTTGTCTCTTTTTTCGTATGTAGCAGCCGAGGGAAACGGTATATACATTGTGGCTGTATCGTTTTTTTCTCCTTCGCGATGTACTGCTATTGAAGACGGTTTTTTCCGGGCGTCGCTGTAAAGTTGCCTGAGATATATCGATTGCGTCTTTGCACCGGTCGGCGAGAGTTACGTAAGTGACTCGAATAATCGAAGCATTGAATTCATCTGTATTAATAATAATCTTCGTTGAATTAATTTCTGACATGATTCTAATACAACGTATCGTTTACTTTTACTCGTCGGCCACGTGAGCAGTACGGAGAGGCAGCCAGCAACTTAATTACTGTCGGCCTGTTCACTTTCACAGTGAAAATTGTCGTTGTTCGACGTCAAACGGGAAATTGCTCAATATATTTCGTTAAAGAAACTCCGGCGTCTTACATGCGAGGAGCCCGATAAACTTCCCTCCGCATCTAACATGTTAAGCAATTTTCTTCCATACCTATATGCTCGTACACACGTACAAGCAATTTCAAACTGCCCGCGCTCGCAGCAGATGCAAAAATATGACATTTATATCATTGAAACATACTTGTTTTGATGCCAAATTACAAATGTTTCTTGCGCTCTTGAAAAACAAGCAAGCATATAAATATAGAAAAGAATGGCGCACATCTTCGTAGAAAATTTCAATACTACATGACTATATATTTATATACACGACGTTCTCAGGGTTTCCCTCCGCATTAATTGCGAAGTGCAAATACGTGCTTCACGTGTGCAGTATACTATATTCCCGTGCATAAGAGTCGTGACCCGTGAATTTCAAACTTTGTGCAGCGATGTCGCGAGCGACGCTATTATGTACTTATTAGGAAAGCGATCGTTTGGATGTTACGATTATCGTCGTCTCCACTCGGGCGAATCTTTATCGCTCGTATACAAATAAGTGGACTCGCTCGTTGCCGTACAATAATGAATTAACGCTAATTAATTTTTACTTCGACTATATACAGCGATCGATCGTTTTGTATAATATTTCGATGAACCTCTCGCGGCATCAACGAGATATCAGCCTAAGAATAAATCCTCGCCAAAAAGTGCCGATGCAATCGATACACCGCGGCTAATCAACTCGGACGCAGGCCGACCTCTTCATCCATTCTCGAGTCTCTCCTCTCGAAATCCCCCGTGTAGCAGAGCGAATACAACCCTTTGATCTCTCGCTCTTCTATACACTTTTAGCGGCTTCTCGAGAACTCGCTCATTAAGTATCCGCGCGGCGTCTGCGCGCAGGGGCGAAAAAATGAGGGCGATTCGAAAAAAAGACGCGCGCGCGCGTCAAAGAGGCCGCTTTTCTTTCTTCGGGCTTGGTTTTCCTATAATACACCTTTGCGAAAAAGGAAAGAAGCAGATTTCGCAGAAGAAACGAGGCCGTGTGTGTTTCTGTTTGTTTTGAGCTGCTTTTGACGCGATGGAAATAAATTCACTCCGGGGGCGGGGCTAAATAAAGAGGCGACTTTATTGCAATGTTTTCTCGTACGCGAAAGAGAGACAGAGACAGAGAGAGAGAGAGAGAAGCGGTTTCGTTTTATTGTGCAGTGCGCGCTCGAAGCGAACGTGTGGATTCGCTTTAACTTCGCTATTTTCTCTCTCCCGTACGCGTTTGCCTTCCCAAGTGGATTTGCAGATATGGCAGTTTTCATTAACGGCGTTACATTGCTTGATCTTTACTTCACAAGCTTATCGAGGTCTATGTTAAAAAAAAAACAAAATAAATCCTCATACCCACGAAAATTCATCGCATCAGCCCGCAGAGAAAAAACAGCCAAACCAAACTTCACATTCTTCTCCATACGCGCGCATACCTCCCGCCAGCTGAGCTTATAATACACAAACTCGGCACAATGAGTGCGTTGTTCCCGCTCGGCATTCCGCGCCTACGCGCACTTGCGGCAACAGCGGAAACGCGCGGACCGTTTTGCGGTAATCTCCCGACGTTTCTTCTCTCGCCTTCCCTGATGTATATAGGCGTGAGCGTAGTCTATCTATCCGCATGTTATGTGCGCGCATCGAAGACATTCTGAAGGCGTGAGATGTCGCCGGAATGTATTTATAGGACCGGCGGTAAAAATCGTGAGGATTACCGGAGTTTAGACGCGTCGATGGACGAATAGAGCGACGGCTGCAATAAATATGCGTATATACAGGTATTTATCGGCCGTGACATTCCTATAAAGCACGAGCTCTCGCGTCGTTACTCGATATCGCGGAATGAAAATTTTGCAGGCTTCCTCTGCGGCTCGATTGCATTGTTTGATCTCCCGTTACGGCGGTTTGGTTGCGCAGAGAGGAATGATGAAAATAAACATCGCTAATCTATCATAATCGTCGTTATACGGCAATAAGCTTTTACTCAAGGGACTGAAGGTGAATCGTTCGTTTAAATAAAATGAAACTGAGCACAGCGGAACTTAAGCGCGGTGTATATATAGTCATTGAATATAAGTAGAGACAGGCAAGACTATCCAGACATAGACACGCGCTTGAATTTTTCCTTCTGCAAACATATCACTTTCACTGAAGATCCTCTCGGATAAACTGTCACGAAGCCTATTACAAGCCTGTTTGATAATCCCACTAGACTCTCTGAAAAATCAGCGCAAAATCCACAGCGTCGCTCGTTCACGAAGAATCGCCGCATTCAACATTACGAGTCAAAAGCGAAATAACCGCTTGAAAATCAAGATTTTCCCATCATCGCGTCTTTCCTCGCGCGACTCTCCGAGATGAAGGAGTCGCTTATGTCGGAGAGGAATTCAAGAGGGAGAGAGAGAGAAAGAGAGACAACTTACTGTACGATTATATTTACAGGAGGAGACATGTTGCGTGAATACCCCCGTAGGTCAACTCGCGCCATTAGCGCCGTGTATATATGAGTTTGCGCAGCTGCGGCTGGTATATAATATAGTGCAAACATCGCGAGTCTAAGCAGCGGTGTTAGAACAGACTATATTACGATGAAGCCACGCCGAGGGAACTGCAGGTATGACACGGCTGGAGATTTGTCGAGAGCTGAAGTAGGGGTTCTTCGCTGCGGCTTCTTGAATGTGCCTTTTGTAAATTGAGAGGGGCGTGATTGGAGGCTTTACTTTTCAACCACAACGTTGAAACTGTATTAGCGCGTTATGTTGATGCTTGGAAATATTCGAAACGTTCGTCTCAAGCCGCTCGATCCCTTGACCCAGCAGTCGACTACGCGCGTTGATCGCGGTATATTGCGTACCGTTCCGCGCTGAGGTCATTGCCGAGGTGACTGTGTATATACGCGCTTGCGCGCAGGTGACGTAAGACACTATAGTGGATTTTCGAGTTCGCCTGCCAGTGCCAGACGACGACTGACTGGACCGCATTGTGCGCACTGAGATTTCTCTATTATGCGGCTCTCGCTCGTCGTTTTCTCGTGTCAGAGGCTTGTTGCTGGTTTTCATATGCGTCAGAGTGTATATATTGTATTATTTTTTTTCCGAAATTCAATCGAGCTCGCGACGATCGATAATGACCTTGTCGCGCGGATGTTTGCGAGTATACCTCGTTGAACTGAGATGGCTGTTATCTGCTATTATGATACTCTTGTACGCCCAATTGGCACGAACGACTTGGAAACCCGCAATGAACTTGTGAATTTTATTCAGGATTACGTCAATGAAGCTCATGCAGATATATATCCGATTTAATACGCGTCAATTTAAAACGAAATTTAAGGAACTACTACTAGTTGGCAAGTGCAGCCACGACACACGGGAGGAGGAATTTTTACGAGGCTAAATTTCAAAAGAGAAAAATATAACAGGAGGCTTTCTCTCCCTTCGGACTCGAGGCGATAAGAAAAGAATGCGCGCGTCCTCGTATGCAGCTGTGCCACATAATGCGAGAAAAATGCCGAGCGCGTATATATATACAAACACTGCACATATGGTGGCCGATATAATCTCGAGTTTAGAGGGAGATGATGCGCGCGCATTCCTTCGTCTCGCGTATTATTGTCGATTGTCGTAGGAAAAATGCCAATGAGATGTGGACTGTTTGGGCGGATCATCGCGATTATAAACTAACGTATATGTATACGTACGATTGCTGTTTCGTACAAAGAGTTTGTCTTTACGTACCTGAAACAGAAAAATACGCAGGATATATAAGCGAGAGAAAAAAAATCACTCGAGCCGATATCGATTATAACAAATGTTCATCGCGCTTTTTATTACAGCGAGGAGAGACGATTTTCCAAGAACTCAAGAGCAGCAGTAATTTCCCAAGTACATCCCTCCTCTACGCCTACGCAGCTAATCAAGTGAACTTCTCTCCCCGAGAGCCAAAGCACGCACGCAGCGCGCGATTCGAATAAATCAGAAAATACACGGGGAGTCGGGCGAGCGCTCGATTACTATCCTCCCGGTAATTAACGCGCAGTCTCGGCTCTCTCACAAATACGCGTAATTACGCGTATATAGGTGAAAATGCAAATCCTCGTGTGTCGGGTATTTCTTAAGCAAACGCGTACCCATAGTACACAGATTGCGAAATTCGCGAGCGGAAGCTATATACACTTATAGAGCGACTTTAAAGCTAGCTTCTTTCTCCTTCGCGCGGCGGCTACTTTATGGTGATTGGAAGCGAGACTTAAAATGTGGAGCGTCGATTTATCTGCGCCTGGCGGTGCTCCTATGCTCCGCGCAAGCGCCGAACAAAGAGAGAAGCGACGAGAGAGCGCGCCTAGAGAAGAGATTTGCGGCCCTACGTGTTACCGTTTAATTAATGCCGGCGCGCTGCGCGACTCCGAGCATCGCTGGGTTTAATCAGCTGCGAGCGACGAAGCTTCTCAACGTGGAGAGTTGGATTTTCTTTTTGCGGGGGCGCCGGGGTGTATCGAGTACCGGAGTGTGTGTTTATAATCTTTATTTATTTTGCAATTATTTTTAGATCGGCAACTGATTCTTAACACCGACGGATTCCGAGTTATATCAACGCAAGCTGCGCATTTCACAGAACGCGTACACGTGGTGGCAGAGAATATAAATAAAAATAAATTTTCCACTAAAATATATTTCCCAACAAAACGCAGTTTTTATGAGGAAACGTTATACGCATCACGAGTCCACAATGCACCTTCGGAAACACAATTAGTCGCAGCGTGTATATATATATAGTTAGTCTCCCCCCTGCCCACGTGTTCCACGTAAACTGATAAATTCGTCTCGGGAAAGAGACTCAACAATGCGCTCGCCGGCTTTGTTGTTGTTTGCGGCGAGTCGCGATTAAACGGGAGGGAAAAAAGCGGGAAAGAATGAACTTTCGCGCTGAAACTTTGTTTCAGTCCCGCGTTGTTTTCTTTTTCGCTCGCGTCTCCGCGAGTATTTTCTCGGAGCCGTGAAGACGCGAAATTATTCGCTCGGAAGGTTGTAAAACGAATTTCGTAGGCTCGCTCGACAAGTGCGAAGAAGCTTTCTTTTGCGTTTTATTTTTTTCTCTCTACCATGCTCTTGGTCATATCTCTCGAAACGTACGTCTAGAATTTTCACGGAAAGTTTCGTTGCGCAACGCCGTTATCCTTAACGCATTTATCTTCGGAGAAGAAGATTAGCCTATACCGTATATTATTATAATCCTTTCGAGGTGAAACCGAAAGCAGTGCCACACTATAACCCGATAATTATCGTAAAAAACGTGCTTACGCCCCATTATTCAATTTTTACATAAGCACATCGACAGATAATCGTCCCCGTAACGCCTTCCTTTACCGCCATATTTTTCATCCTCTACATTCATATATCTGTATACGCCGTGCGTCGATATTTCATCGGCTTTTCTCCTCAATTTCCGGCTCGCTCCATCTTTTTTTTTCTTCACCTTTCACTGCGTGCAACGAAGCAACAGCAGCACGTGTTAAAACGTTCGCTCGCAATAAATAGCCGATCCGATCCGCGATTTAATTATAAAGTTTAACGATCAATGAAAAGAAAGCGCCGCGATAAAGATTATCGCGCACGCGTGTAACTTTCGCGCCCGCACTTTGCGGAGAAACGTCGTCGCGACGGGCAATAAAGATCTTCTCCTCCGCGGCTCTCGTGTAGTCTCTCGATTTTCGGATTCGCGAAATGGAGATCGAGAGGCACTGGCCCACCGTAAACTCGTCGATAAGGGGACAGACGCGTGCGAGGATCGAGAGTTTCGGGGCGACGTTCTGCGGTTCTCCGGTTTTACGGGCTTTTAAGAGGTGACGGCGCGGGGATTTTTACGGTCTCGGTAAATAATTGCGGGAGGTTTATATAAAAAAGCTGCTTTACGCGGCGGGACTCTCGAACTGTGAATTTCGGGAAGACACATTGCTGCAGTAGCCGAGACCTTTCTGTTTATTTAATTGATATTGGCATAAAAGTAAACGGCTTCGCGTATTTTGGATAAGGTTATAATTTCGTTCAGACGCTATACATTATTCCGAGATTTAAGACGTTCGCGGCTACAGTGACTGCGTAACGTATATACGTGCGATTATGACGTCAACCGAAAAACAAACAAAACAGGCTTACGGTTTCCGATAATTTGTGAAACATAAACCGCCTCCTGCATATCGATCAGATTATACGTACATTACCAAAACTCACGGTCTTGACTTTATAATTAAACGGGGCTTGAAGCTTTTATCAACTTTCATGTCGTTACCTTAATTATCCCCCCGATAAGTCGCGAGCGTTTATCAAAACGCCAGACCTCACCGAGCGATCTCTCAACCCGTTTATATACATACATACATATATATATATATGCATTGTAATTGCAACGATCATTACCCTCAAAAGCTCAGAACGCCACACGACTGTATACAGATTGTACAACCGCGGATCGAAAGCCGGAAAAAAATACCCACCAAATTTTTATTGTACACCTGTAGGTAATCGCCGGCTAATCTATACCTTTGCGTAACCAGCCAACACAAAGCGTTCAACCGGATCGCCTTTATCACCGCGGAATCGAGAACCTGCCTATACGTATACTCGATACAATCGAGCCGAAAACAAAAGCCGTAAACAAATGCAGCACGTTAATTGGCGCGCGCGCTTAAATACGAGAATTAACGCGCTCCAAATGTGCTTGCGGCTTTCACCTTCTGCGCTTAATAATACGCCTTCGAAAATTCGAGAGAGAAAGATAAAAGATAAAAAGGCAGTGAACGATGATACGAGACTGCAGTGGTTACAATGTAATATCGTGCGCGTATGAAAGTATATAGAGGCTTCCTGAATCGCATTGCGAAACTTGAATTCGTATAAACCTTTAGTTTATTCGAGTTGTTTTAATGGAATGTATACGTTTCTGTAATTGCATTTTGTAATGGTAGACCAAAAGTTTGAGAAGCAACTTTTGGCGATATGGATGTTGTAGAAGTTTCCAAAATTGTGGCTAAAAAGCATCTATGTAATGATTAAGCTCGGGCGTAGGTATAATATTGCGTAAGAATGTGCACTTTTAATATTTCAGCTCACGTTCTACACTGGACCTTTTTTTTGCATTTTAAAAGCGCAGTAAACCTTGACATCGCTATTTTAGAGTACGCTTTTCTGAAAATTAAAAAGCGAAGTATTATACGCACTACATATGTTCTCACGCGGAAAAAAGCGTTTTATATACATTTAATGACTGTACACCTTGAATATTAGTCCTGATATACGCTATAGACTAAATAGCTTTGCAATAATAAACATTCGATTACAGCTCCAAATCAATTTAACGTTTCGAACTCCACTTTAACGACAGGTTTCGTATGAAATTTACTACAAAAAAAAGCAATTAACCTTTTCAATTAAAATTGAAATCCCAATATCACGGAAAGACGCTTATAGGCGCGTATCATCAATGAAAAGCAATAAAGGTGATCGGCCGAAATTTCACTTCTACTTCGCGCTGAAAAGCCGGCTAACAAGCTCGCGGGGCTAGCGAGAGGGATCATCGGCCTGCGGTTTGCTCTTTGCGCGTTCACCGGATGCACGTGCAAGCTCGTCGGGTTGCAGCCTGACAGGCGGCCTACGTCAACGCTGCACTCGCTAGACTATTTGACGTCGACTTTTCGTTTTCAAATTTCAGCATTTAATTTTGTCATAAGACACTTCTTAGTTTAAAGTTGTGCGATAATGAATAATTAACTGTCTCTCACCGAACGCGCATTTCTGGACTCCGACGCCGTAATAAATCATCGCAAAAAACAATACACCACGAAATCCCAGAAAAAAGCACGACAAACAAGCCAATTATAACTGAAAAACTACTCCCCATTCAATCTTCACTTCGATAAAAGTTTCACCGTCCAAACAAGGGCTCGCACTTACGTCCTCTCCAGCAGCGCTATTCAACCATTGAAACGTAAAACTTTCGCGGCGCGCGACAAACGCATACGCACATCATTAGAATACCTCCGTCCAAAAGCGAAAAACAAGCTCCACCTCGGAGTCTCAAAAGGAATAAAAAACGATCCCCCATACGCACGAATTTCACCTCCGCGCATTGAAAACAAACCACCGACGGCTCTAGTATAGCACATGGAACTTTCGCCGCGACTATATTGTATACAATCAGGCCGTACAAAGGCTCGATCCCTTTGTGTCCCCAAACGCGCTCGCGGAAAGTGAGAGCGCGATAAATTACGAGGCGCGGAGAGGATAAGGATCGGGATAATTCGCGCGGGATATATACTTGCGAAATGAGCTACTATACACTACTGCGCGCGGGCACGCCTCCGCGAGCTGCATAATGCGCGCGTGTATATAGGTGAGCTTTCGGCTTATTATTGTAATGCGGATGTCTTATTTTCGCGATTCTGTTGAATCAGTCTGTGCAAGTTTAAGGTCTGTCGATCGCGGTGTAGTTGGCAACGGCTTTTGTTTATAAACTACGCAACGGCCGTGTAATAAGCTGAGGTAGTTTGAGCGCTTCCGAACAAAGTTGTTGGAACTATTTCAAATATTTAAAGTTCATTAGTCCGCTAAGTAGGTAATCTACTTAGCCGAGTACGCCTGTGTCTTCACTTTCCGAGGTTATATACTCGAAACTAGATTGAAACTCTCGAGAGTAAAGAACAAGGAGAGGAAAGAACAAAAAGGATGCGATGAATATTTGATTCCAATCAAGGAGTCCAATCACACCGCCTTGTAAATGCAAACAAGATGTGATGTGAAATGAACGTCGTGTACACTTACTTAAGAGAGACATCTATAAACCCTTCCATAAATTTCTCACTTAGCCGAAGAAACTTTTCGTGCCGTACACAATATCTTCGTCTTTGTCAACGTAATAATAATCGTCGACACAGCATGAAATATTACAATTGAAACGACGACTTGTTTAAGCAAACTGTATGCGCAGAATCACGGCAATTTCGCGCACGCGCGCCTCCTTGCGGGAAGGAAGTGCTGCGGACATTTCTTACGGCAAAGGGGAGGAAACGATCCTTCCAGAGAGTGCAACAAAGTGGGCTAATGGGTAAATTTTTTTCAAGTACCCTCGTAGAGATTTTTTTATGCGATTAGGTGAATGAATTTCATGCGTCGGTTGCGATGTCAAGGGAACTTTTAATTAACTTACGTATACATAATTGATGCGTATTTTTATGACTACACCATTTTGCATTCAAGCTATGGTTAGAGAAAAATGCATAAAATCCTAATAATCTCGAGTTGAATCACGAAGAGTATAAGCACCTCGGAGAAATCTAAAAATATCTCGTTTTATCGAAGTAGAACGGGCGTTAAAAAATATTCCGTATAGCAGCAACAGATCCGCAAGCGGAAGTCGACGCGGCGATACACCGAGAGAGGAGGCACATAATAATTACTTTCCGTTTCGATAGGATCGATTCGAATTTTTGCCAGAGACCTCGGCGAGTTGTCTCTCCCGAGAGAAGAAAGCAACGCTCGCGAGATCTTTATCAAAATACCATGCGCGGTGCATTTCCTTTCTAAAATCCATAGAGTCAGACTTTAAACTCCTGATGGTGCATTCTTTATTATCTCCGAGCATTTTTCGCGAGAAATTGCGTTCGCCCCTTCGTGTATATATCACACGGGGTCAGAGATTTGCTAAGGCAATCATATTTCTTGTATGGGAAATTGATTTTCGTATACCTTTATAAATGAATTTTTGTTCCGGTGGTTCGGTGATCGTAAAGAAGATTGATTTTTTTTCGGTGCGTAAAGATTGTAGTCTAACGCGATTTGTTCGGCAACAATTGATTCGTTCTGATATATAACGATCTTGTACCCTCGACGTGAGAAAAGTGGTAAAGAGAAGTCTGTCCCATCTCTATATATCGACGTAACAACTTAGGCCTGTGAGGCTTTCACGTATACACGCCACGTGTCGCTAACTGGTACTTTTATATTGATATATGCAATCAAAAAATTTTTACGAAACTTTTCCTTTCGACTTAGCTATACATACAAACAATTTTTTATCGCAGTAGTAACGATAACAGTTATTTTTACACAATTTCTCTCTGCTTTTTTCAACGAAATATAAATGAAAGATATATCTAGTCAGTATCATCAATATGATTTATCTGGAATAAATCATTCTGCGGGCAAATAAACACGTGATCTGAAGCCGCTATTTGCGTATTGTGATCTATTATGAGCACTTGCGGGATGCCATAAATAAATTCGCTGACCACCGCGAGGACGTGTATATGCCCGCGGTTTTGTTTGAGACAGGTGTCAGTCGGCGAAGCTCTGTTTGGACTGAACTGAACGACTGTTTGTCTTGAGAGGTGAAACGTGCGTAGTTATTGCTGCGATTGAACTATTTTTAGTTAACTAATTATTTGGTAATTCCAGTACTTTCTAATAATCTGAGCGAATATTCCAGACATTCGAATTTGCACGAGAAAATATTTCAACACAGACACATTGCATTATTTCTATCATATACTCCATAATTTTTCTGCAATTCAGATTAACATCTAAATTTGCACTGTCGAGTAATAATGTACATCGCAAAGCACTGTTTCATCAAAGATTAATACACATCGATGAATAATGCAAAGTATAGCGTACACACACACACACACGCGCGCGCGAACTTCTACAATATAAATTACACACTAAACAATGAACGAACGGATAATATATATTTCATACGTATTTGCCGATCAATTCTGTTCGGACATAATCACATACACATCGAGCCATGAATAAATCATGCGATCGAATCCGCGATAGACTAAATTTTGCGCTATCGGCCATCTCGAGAAAGTCCCGCATCTAGACTATACATACACAGCCACCAGAAAAATCTAATAATACCGCACTCGACGACATAAATTTTTCACTGCAATCGTGAAGAAAAAATCAACCGCTATCCTGCGCGTCTCCCGAGAATATAAACAAAGCCGACTTACGAAAAAAAAGAGGCGCAGCAGCGGGACAAAAGTTCACTCGACTCTTTCTCCTCCGTTCGGAATTGAGAGCCGCAATAAAAATCGAGGCTAGATAAAGTCCCTTTGTCCGCGCGCTCGCAGGATCGAGGTTGCGCATCGTGACGCGCCGTAAACAAGCGCGCAGCGGACTTTAAATTTCGCGCGCCAAGAGAGGATTGATGGAAAATGAGGCGTTTTTATCGATCGACGATCTTTCGGCAGCAGCTGCGCTGCACTTGCGCGGCACGATTCGAACGGTTCGCTGTGTCTCGTGCACGGCTAGTGGTTTTTCTCTCTGTGTGGGTATAGTATGGATGTGGTGAGAGGGGAAAATTTCAGATTCCATCGCGGGGCCGCTTGTTTATTAGCGCTTGCGAAAGCGACTACTTTATTGAACCCTTAACGCTTCGCGGCGTCTCTTGCGACAGTCTAATGTTGCTGACTCTTAAAGGAATCTTTATGATAAGCGAAATGTTCAGTTCAAATCACGTGCTTTCCGACTCCAATATCAGTACAATTTGATCGATATTTTTTTTTTGTACGAAAAGAATTTCTTATTTGCAGTTCTATGAAGAATATTTGAAATGTGTATTTCCGTAAAAAAAATGTACATAAAATAAAAATTTCATTAAAAAATGTTTTTCTCTACATCACTTACTTATATTGGGCAATAATTAGCAGAGCACAGATTTTGAACATTAGTACATACCTGAAACAAAAAACGAGAGATAATATTTACTATGCGATTCAAACCAAGCACTGCAAACTATATGGTATATAAATCTAATAAACATGAATAATGCAAATAATTGATCAGCGTGTAAGTTCAGGTGCAGACGCACGGTTCATTAAACCTCAAATTGCGCAAACTTTTACGTAAAGCGACCTTGCGCGTAATCAGCGACAAAAGCGCAATTTTCCCTCCGACGCAATGAGCCTCACCGAGTGCAGAACCTGGAAAATGCTCCACTATCCTCGTGTCTTTTTCATCCCTTTATGTGCGCAATTGCACGACCGTGAGAAAAAAAACGACGGTCGAGCTCTGCATCCATAATAGTCAGCGATTCGCTTGAGGTTACCTCGTCAACTTGAAAACGCAGTGTCGCTCAAGATACCAAAAAAACAAACAAGCGAAATGTCGCTAAATACATACACATAAGTATAGTAAATGCAAATACTGGTTAATTTGGAGATAAATATGCACGCAACTTCTTAAAGTGTTTAAACAATCTGTCTTAGACTTTATTCTCTACTGCTTCAACTTTTTCATTGAGTTTGATAAAAGTTGACGTTTATCAAGAACGTCTTTCTTCCATAATCAAAGTAATAATTCCAGTCCTTAACTCGCTCAACCAAATATACATAATTCATAAACACACCAGCTTTGATTCCATGTCTCGCGTGTCCTTCGTCTCTCGACGTCTCTGAGTCTCTCGCAAGGGTGGCTTGTTTGCGTTTCGACGAAGCTCGCTCGTATAGGGCGTCTATTGACTCTAGGAATAGGTAACTGCGGCCCCGTTTCAGCCAGCGCACCCGGAGTCGACTGTTAAACAGGATATAAGCCAACAGCCAGTCGATGAGGGAATTACGAATGATGATTCACGAAATTCATATACATATATGTATATAGGCGCAAATCGATACGCTACGAGTATCACGTTCGCAGGCAGATTTATATATAGAAGACAGCGGAATGCGTTCTCTAGTGCAGTATAATCGTTTGTTTATCCACTCGATATTGCGTGTATAGATATATAAAAGCAGTAGAAACCAACGCGACTCGTGGTTTATTATGCTTACAGCTCGATTTACTACACGGCGTTCACAATTAGATCGTATGCGGAGAAATTAATTTTTCAACGTCGTAATAGTTTTTTTCCCATTAAGCCGGAGATGTAGTGCACGTGAACGACCGAAGGGTCTACACGTGCGCCGACGTACTCCGTCGACCGATACATTCCAATTAACCAGACGAGAGAGAGAGAGAGAGAAAGAGAAACAAAGCGACTGCTACTCCCGCAGCGATGTCGCATCCCCCGATGGGGAAGTCAGTCGGCCGTGGCATATTTTCAAAGAATAATGAAATCGGACGAGTTCTCGTCCCGCAAGGTCGAACAAGCGCATATGGGGGTGGGCGGCTGTGCCGGAAGACAATTGACCCAGATATGAAACACTTTTGTTCTTATAAGGAAAATATCGACTAAAGCGCGTGTATTGTGCATATGCGAAAGAGTAGAGGCAATTTTCGCGGCGCTTCGTTTAAAGTTTGCTTTGAGGATCATGCCGATGCTTGTGTTCTTTTTTTTATTGCATACCTTTGTTATTTTGGTGGAAAGGTTAGGGCGAAAGCTCGAATAAACGGTTTAGGTTACGCAATATATCAGCAGCAGTATATAGAAATTAAGCGCCGCATCAGATAATCGTTTCCTCTAATAAACTTCGCCTGATAAAGATTTCTACCGTACGGGCGGCATGTCGCAAGCGAAATTTACCGCTTCGGCTATTATTTAAACGCGACCGCATCGTAAATCTGACTTTTCCCCGCCGCGGAAACGAATCGCGCCGTCCGGCGAACAATCGACTGTATAAAGCTGCGCGAGACGTTTATATTTTATATATACATGTATATACACAAAAGAGTCGCGAATTTTTTTCGACGCACTAAATAAACGCTCGGAAAAACGAATAGGAGACCATGAAAACAACGCTCCGGTGAGTCAGAAAGCCGATACTCCAGTGTGGTGTCCAGGCCTTTGAAAGAGTTTTATTTCGTCTGTGCCGAGACGATCGATCGTCTACACATATTTATTAATAGAACTCGCCGAAATTGTAGTTCCAACACTACCCTTTCTCCCTCCAAAGATCGCATTATTATTGGCGCATATTGTGCGAAGGACAAGAAAGCATCTATATATACAATAATAAGCAATCTTTTCTCTCATTCTCGACGCTGTATAAAAATACAGCGTGTGCAGATATATACGGAACGCGAGCGTGTATATGAATGAAACGGAAGAAAAGAGAAAAGACGATTTTCCGCGCGCGATCGCATTTTCTTTCTTCGCGGGGATATAGGCGAGTATTGCTCGCGCGGGCGTCGATGCATAAAAGGCCGGCAGCGTGTTTCTCCATAAAATGCCTTCGCGGAAAAGTATGTCAAACGGTGAAAAACATTTCCACCTTGAATATATATATATATATACACACACACATACGCGCCTACACAATGGCGTTAAATAAACGGGAGAAAGAGAGATGCCCGTATATGCTGCCACTTGCATAGCTGATATCCGTAGCTCCACATGTGCAGCGAGAGGATCTCTCGAGAGGTGCACGCTCTTATCCTTGTCCTCCGTTCTCATTATGCTATACGAGTAGAGTTTTAAAGAGTTTGAGATATGTGTTATGCTGAAGTGGTCGTGTATTAATTATGAAAGCTGTGATTGGGTTGAATATTTTTGACGATTCATTCGAAGAAAATCTTTTAAATTGACACTATTTTATTAAGAACAATAATGATTACTATATTAGGGGAAAATAAAGTGAGTGATAAAGATGGATGAATTAATGAATGCCGGATATCGATTGATTAAATAAGGTTCGCTATAGAGTATCTTGACAAAAGACTTCTAGAGCTAGCATTAGAGCTTTAAAAACACTTCATATAAATATTTCTGAAGAAATCCATTAAAACTTTTAGAAGTAGTCACGACGAAATGAAGGAACTATTACTTACGACGATATTTGAAACGTTTATCGAAGCTGTGATGAAAAATCGTGCTGTATTTATTAGTTTAATATTTTTTAGTTTTCTCTCGGCAAAAGCTCTGAGATACTTATTAAACTTTTTGAAATAAATAATTTACTTTTAGCGATATTAAACGTCCTAACTTAAAGAGAACTTTCGAAAAATTCCAAAAGCCGCTGCATTTTTCGACATGAAAATGTCAAAATATGAAATGTTTCAGTACTCCCGAGAGTATCTGAAAAGCACTTGACCTACATTTAATATATAGACTCTAGCGCACATTACCAAATTCAAGGTAAACAGAATCAGAAAAATGGCTCTTAAAAACGCAAGGGTGTGAGTGGCAGGTTTTATAGTAGCAACACACTGACAATGGAGAAATTGATTCGCTTAGTCACGCAGAATCACGTCCAAACCTGAAAACCACGAACGCGCGTAAGCTTTTAATCGAGAAGAGAAGAGAAAAGCGTTAATAGCAAAGAGAGCTTTTGAATTCGCTTCCAAGCCCCGTTACGCGGTAGAATGAAAAAAAATTTTCGAAAAAGGCGGCTTTCTCTAATCGTTTTACACAGGTGCGTAGTAGTTCGTAACATTGAAAGCTACGATGGAATTGCGTTCGCAACAATTACGCACATATATAGGCAAGCATTATTCGAGTACTTCGGAATTGATTGGAAAAAGTGACAAAGAGGTGTTTTCTATTTTTATAGAAAATATCGATTTATTTTTAATCGCCATTGTAGCGGGTTTATTTATAATGAAAACTGAAACCCGCGTAGTTATTCGAGTTTATGACGTACAGGTGGGCTATTTTATTTGAAGTATGCATACGAATTTTTCAAAACCAAATGCAACTTACAATATTTAATGTATGTATATTCCTTGCAGTGTCTTCTTAAATTTATTCAATTAAGTATAGCGTAGAAGATTAATAATAGTTGAGTATTAAAATAGATGACATTCACAATTTTTATTCAATGAGAAAAGCGATCATCAGTTAAAAAAAAACTCGATTCCAGGACGACGGATGTTTACTATACTATCTATCAAAAATTACATCCGCAGGTAATGCTAACAGTAGTCTGGCATAAATCAAATGGAAGCTCATAAATAACGACTCGCGCAGAATCAATTAAAAAGAAATTAGAGCCGATATTCGTCTCTTCCCGTACAAAATACAGCCAAGTAATCGAGCACTTAACAGACTCTCTGTAGTAGTTTCCAGGAACGTCCGCTCGCAATTATCACATCCTTATCTCGCATAAAATCGCCATAACTTAATCCTCTCGACTCTTGCCTCTCCACTGATCCCCGTCGAACTTCCTCAATCAATTAACAAACGATCTTCCCATCCTCAAAGCAACAACACGTACAGTTGGGTGCATATAATTGAAACATAGCACTGTCGATCTGACTCTTTTGCATGTACATATAAATCGGAATTATTATCCACACTGAATTCATATATACCTATATAGAGAGCTACACCCCGCGGATGACGAGGAGTGTATGAAAGGCGAGAGAGGGAGAGAGAGCGGGAGAAAAGTCGATGTGGCAAGGTCGGAAGAGACGTGTTTTGTGCAGCAGCAGCAGCAGCAGGTAGTGTGGCAGCGCTCGGGAAGGACATGCCGGTGTAATGGAGGCACGCGCACATTGCCAAGCACGTGCCGCCCTTTTCTCTCTTGCATCATTTAACGCCTCCATACGAGTCGCCGCCGCCGCCGCCGTCGTATTGTGGATCTACCGTTGCTGCTACTGCTGATGCTTTTTATACATAGTATATATAAATACAGGGACTGGAGCAGCTATCGGTGATACACACGCGCTTGCGCTGCTCTCCGAAGACCTATTCTTGGGGGGATATGCGTGGAAGCTTTTCTCTTTTCTCTTTATTCGGAGAGGGAGAGGGGGGGGGGGTGGAAATAATGGAGGAGAGAATTACTTGATGCACTTAGCGGAGAACGGCGTTTTCGGGGTGGATTTGGCTCTCGGGCTTTATTGAAAATGTAGTTTCTGTGTTTTTGGACAAAATTTGTCCGCGAAAAAGGCTGGAACAATGGAGAATACGAGCTTTTTCTCAACAATCTTTACATTTAAAAAGATAAAAAGATAAGTAATACATGCTTCGGATGAAATTTATTAATTTGTAGCCATAGAGGTAGATTCTCTCAGAAGATTATTACACCAGAACAAACGTAGCTATTTGAAAATTCATTTTCTCTATAATTTAGCCGCATCACCCATACGTATACTGCAATTTCCATCTAAATCCTGTTTGTGTAACTGCTCGAGTCTCCGCAGCATCTATACGTCCACTACACGTGCATATTACACAAACACTCGCGACCCGCGTTGAGCCTTTGACTCGGCACCGACTTGTCTTGTATAATATTGTTTCTGCATCGTTAGAAACAATAAAATTTTATCTATCACAATTTTCCCTCCCGTTCTTTAAGCCTCTTTGCGCAAGCTTCGAATTTTTTCCCCGGCCTTACGCCTTATTTCGCCTTTGTTTCTTCGGCACGAAGGTTCCCACGCCTTCCATTCATCTCGCTGCTCTTGTAAACGCACTTTGTCACGCCCTTTTTCATCACTCTCGTGCACGCGGTCACGCTTGACACGCTCTCTATCTCGGTGTATTTAATAATTAATATACACATTATTGTTAAATCATTATATTCACGCTGGGTACCCGCGTGACTTTGCCTTCTGAGTAGCGAACTCTGAGCGCTTCGAATTTCGATAAAATTTGAGATTAGTTTTATCGCGCACTTAAAAACTAATGCATATAATCGTTATAACATATACAAAGGTTTAAAATCAAATTAGCACATCAGCAGGAGTGTGAAACTGCGAGACCGCGTAAATTTCAACAGTTTCAACTTGCTCTCTCGCACCTGTATATATATACACCTCTCAGCGCATATACGAGGACACGTCTCTATTCACAGATAATTATTATACTCCCGTGCGCATAGGTCAAACAATAAAACTAGACCGCATTCTCATTTCCCCACCTATACATACACTCGTCATCCCGCTCTCGTCTCTGCAGCATATATACAGACAAATAAATACATTCTGTCGCAGGTTTAACGGCACAGATTTGCAGCAGCAGAAGCAGCCTTGGATGCAGTTCCGCGGCGGCGCGTCATTTATTAATACGCGGCGCGATGGCATGAAATATGTCCCATTTAAATCCAGCTCCGAACGTTTATCATACAGGCCGGCGCCGGCGACGAGTCAAAGCGCGAGATAGAGGAAAAGTTTCCGCGCTCGAGGCTAATGAATAATGGAAGAAAAATCGAACGCTCGGAAGAGAGTGAGAGAGGTGGCTTCCTTTCGTAAAAACTGGCCTCGCTGATGCTCGTCATGTTTTGTGCCGTCTGTCTTTTAATAGCTCTTATTTCGTTTCCCGCAGCCGCTCGGGATATGGCTTTTACTTTTGCTTCTTGTTCGCCGGGATATTGTAAATTATTATACTGGGATATATATGTGCGCTAACTGAATGCGTGTGTTTCTTGCCCGAATGATTTACCGCGTGTACCTCTATATATACATGTGTCTGTGTGTGTGTATAGTGTACGTGTGCTATCCACTCGTAAAACGTTGATATGCATTATGCCGCGAATAGTCTCGTGTATTATTGTACCAAAGAGAAAACGAAAGCGAAAATGCATATATATGTGTCATCTCGAAATATTAATAACAGTATCATTAACCCACATATTTTACACAATCGAAGCCGCTCACGATGAGCCTCTTCGCAATTCACATAAACATATCGTTTCACCATTCGATATACATAGGAACCATTACATTGGACTCGAGAGAGCAAGACTTATAATTCGACGATTAACAAAGCTGCAGCCGAGATGCGCACGCGAGCGTCGATTACGAGCTATATATATATATATATATATATATACACACACGTTCGAGCTCGCGAGTGTATTTGCATGAGTTATGACGACGACGGCTTGCATTGTCTCTCTCCTCTCTCGGGCTATCATTAACTTTGTCATTTTTTGCAAGCTCGCGCTGCGATGAAAGATTTACACGCTATTATGATGTTTATGAGTACGTCGAGGTAAATTACGTTGGTTAAATTATCGAGATCTACATTGATAATTGCAACGCGCGATGACGTCAAGATTATGGAAAATTGCTTCATCGTATCGCGAAAACTCCACTATATAGATATGCGCGCAGGCTCGTTCTCCATATCTTTCCTCGAATAAAACGATCATCCGCGCACTGCTACTACCACCGGCTTTATCGGCAGCCGCGAGTACATCGCCGACACGTCGTAAAAGCGGGAGATGCAGCTGCACGCGCGAAAGCCCTTAATCGCTGGGCTACTACACCAGCAGCAGAAGTCTAAAGTGCAAAGTGCAGATAAGGATAATGCGCGGCAACAGCTTCGTCTATATACTGAGCGGATCCCCGAGAGCTGGAAAAAAGTCTATCGAGTGGGTGTGTGGTTATGTTCTAGGATATAGAGCTTTGCTTTTAGAGAATGAATTGGACGAGCTTTTCAAGGGGATTTGAGTGAGCTTTTATTTTCGACTGCTTGGATCGGGACGATTTCATCCGCCGATTTAGCGAATGTATATTCGCTAAAATAAACAGTCGGTCATGCGCGATATATATATATATATACACAAACATAATGCAATTACGCGAGTGACTCGCAAACACATTACGTGCACCCTTCAAGCCCGTAAAAGGGAATATCCAGACTGCATTATTAGCGTTTCTCGTTAGCCGCGGCTGAAATCTACCCTTTTGTTTCAGAAATCACGAAAAAATATAAGCTGCATGGATTTTAGGAAATGTAGGTTAATGAGAGCTCCGCCCGACAGTTACCCTTTTTCACGGTTCAGGTTTGAAAAAGTCTGCCGCGCACATTCTCTTTAAATATCGCGCTGAAACTTTTTCGCTCTTCCCGACGCTCGAGAAAAAACAAACTTGGCAAATGTCTTCTTCGCCACTATACCGAGTTAATCACGCAGCGAAATATATACACTCTCGCGAGAGAGAAAAAAGTACGCAATACACCCTCGGCAACAATTTGAAACTCCGGCGAAAATACCTTCCGACAAAAGCGAGATGCAGCGAATTCTCATGTATATGTATACGCACGCGAGGGAAATTGCGCGCGTGGATATAACGCAAGTGTCGACATCACACACGCGACTTTGTTCTCGCATAGAAATTGACTTCGATATGAGTTTTCGGCACGGAAAACACTTTGGCTTTGTCGCAATTACACGTGTGTATGTGTGTATGTATTTTCTCGCTACCTGCGACAGGCTGCTTTTGTTATCGTTGTGCAATATCTATAGTAAAATGCGCTCGTGTATATAGTCTGCGCTTTGTTTCCACTCGGGCGATTAAGTTGCGCGAACGCCGCGATGTTTTTCTAAGTGCTTTTTCCTACTATATATATATATTCGACTCGCGTGGCTGCAGGAGATGGAACGGAAAAAAAGCGACTTGTTTTTTTGCCTTAAGTGTGAACGTAATAGGTTTAGAAAAGGCGGGATACTGTTGTAAAGTTAAGTGCAGCGTTTGCTGCAGTTCGGATATATATATATACTATATATATATATATAGCCGATGAGGCTGAAGTCGTAAAGTGTTTTCGTGAACTTCATGTTCTTCGGTAGTTCCCTCGAGAAACTTTATCGAACTCATAAAATTGAATCACTCGTATTCCTTAAGCATCAGCGAAATTATCCTTTCTTTGTGCCGTTTCGGAGAGGGAAAAGGCTTTCTCCATTTCCTATACAGACTCTTTCTGGCAAGCAGTTTTTGTTTTATTAAAGAATAAACTATCCAAAAGCGTTATAAACTCAATGATACGGATTATAACGCAACCTTTTCTTTGCAAGTGTAATCATCGTAAACTAAAGCGACTCATTGAATCCCGGCATTTCGTAAGAGCCGATGAAAATTAATTACATCCTATACTCTCCGAGTCAGAATTCTGGCGTGAGTCGCTTTCAAAACTGCGCAAAAAAGCATCATCGCAGTAGTAGTATAACAGCGGCACGCGATCGCGCAACGCTTGTCCCGTGAAAAAATCCGACCGTGAAAGTCGAGTCTTCTCCCATATATATATATATATATATGCGCGCGGGCTTAGATCGTTTCACGGTTACGACGCTGGTGCAGACTGCGAGGTGCCCGTTGACTTTCGTTCCTATAAGGTCGAGTCGTGCGACTGTCAGGGAGACCGTTCGTTTTGTTGTAATTAATTTTGGATTTTTTCCCCGCCTCAGCTTTTCACATTTCAGCTATATTTTTATCCGCGGCATTCTTCCACAATGGCTTTCCATTAAAAAATTTCGTTCGCACGGTACGTGCATATATAAAGGCCAATCATTCCATTAAACTTGATGAAAATCCCACAACATATACGTTCCTAAACGAGCGGCATAAATCGTCCGGCAAGCGCATTTTCCCGAATAAAACGACTCGGCTGAGTATACAAGAGCAGGCGACAACCCAGCGCTTTCCCTTTGTGCGCTATACGAGGAAGCGTAATAGCAATTTCTCCGCGAAAAAGATCAGCGCATATAATACACAAGCCGCTCGCACGGCTATCCAGCTGACTATTTCGTCCGCTTCGCGCGCGAGCATTCCGCGAAGTAGAAAACTCTCGCCAGCCGTAAAAGGAACAGAGCTGCCCGTAAAGACCCAGCTGCATCTCCTTTGTGCGCGCGCGATCGTCAGAGAATTCGCTGCGAGCCGCCTCCACGTCTATCAGCTGATCCGCAGCAGGGACACGAAGTATAGATAGATGTATATAACAGTGGCGGGAACGAACGATCGGCTGTGATGCTAGTGCTTGTAACCTATTGTAATACGACGCAAAATTGGCGATAGTTTATAAGGGGGTCTGAAAGTAAATCGAAAATACAATTTTCGCGCCTAATAATAGCAGACGAAAAAACAATTAATTTGCTGATAACAATTGATAAAATAAAAATTACGAAAACTCAAGAGTTGCTTGCCCTCCCGTTATGTAATTATCTATAAATATTCAAAGTTTCATGTTTCTCTAACAATATGCCATAAAGAAAACTTTGAAAACTCCGATTTTTCTATATTTTTCAGGGTTTTCTCCGCGACATAATAACTTTACACTTTGGAAAATGCTAGGTAATTACATAACGGAGAGTAAGCAACTCTTGGGCTTTCGTAATTTCGCTTTATTAATTGTTATGAGTAAATTAATTATTTTTTAGCCTGCTATTTTGAGGCGTGAAATTTGTATTGGTAATGATAAAGTCAAAGTTTTATAACGCTATGATTAATAAAGAAGGGTATGTATTTTATGAAAATAAAAATCAGCTCGAACATCCTCTCTAAATTCGAAAATCAACACTGCGCCATTTGGAGTCAAGAATGCAAAGAAGAAAACTGCTATGATATCGCCGGCCACAGAAATAATATAAACAAAGGAATCCCGCGCAGCTATATCCACAATACACGTAAACGCGCGCAACATCCCCAATGATGCCCCCGCCCCGAAGGAAGCTTCTCTCGTCCTAAAAATCAATTTGCCGTTTTCTCAGCTGAGCCGCAGAACGTATACGCCGCGTCAGGACTCGCGCCGTTATTTTTCCGCAGCGGATCGATCGACGCGATTTATGTTGCGCGCGTATATAGATATTATAGAACGCGACCGCAGCGGAGAGAAAGAAAAGTCGAGCGCTCGCGTTATATTGTCTATAGGGCTGAACGGTACAGATCGATGATCGCCGCGCGATTCGAGGAACGATATTTATGCGTTATGGACTCGCGCGCGCGGTCAGTGATTTCTCGAGAGCTGCGCGAAGTTATCGCCTGTATGCGGATAGATACGTTGTTCTGCGCTGATGTTGAGGTTTTTCTCTATTTTGGGAGCGAGAAAGTTGGGGATACATCGATCGATGATATAGAGGAGAAATTTTCAGGGGGGAAACATACTTTGGCTGGGTTAGATTGATAAATATATATATAGAGGATGTGAGATTTAGATGCCAAATTTATAGCGATATTGAAAAATTCGATAATTCAGTAGCTGCATTTCTATATAAAAGTGATGTAATAGACTCCGAGTGTAATAATGAAATTAATTATTGTTTGTTTAATATGAACTGACACTATACTCGGCAACGTGATCTCCGACACTCCCACGCGTTCATTATACAACAAAAAATATACAATTTCAAAACGATAACATCTCCAGCTGCAAAAATAACCACTCATAAAACAAACGAAGCATCGCATACACGACGTACCTGCAATTTTCTTCTCGCGCATGCGCCGCCAGAGCGCCTCGGCCTTGCGCATCGGCCAGTTCTCGACTTTGGCGCTGAAGCTCCGGAAGAATTTGTACTCCTTGAAGTGCGACATCCTCCTCCCACCGTTGTTCGGATGAAGCGACTGTTGCTGCGACTTGGTCTCATCGTCCACGTGTTGCTGCGGAGGTGACTCGCAGCTCGGCTGTTGCTGCTGCTGAGTCTCCTCGCTAGCCATGTTTTCCGTGTCTATCATCGGTGTACGTTATGTGTGTTTTAAACTAACTCAGGCGGTTATTATTATTATTGCCGCCGTTGTCGCGGCACTTCAAGTTCACTTGCTGGCCGAAACTCGGCCGGCGCGATAAGCACTTTTGTGACTGACATGTTTTTTTTTTTTTTTTTTGTACTCTAGAGCCTTTCAACTGTCGCGCATAGGTTTTGTTCGGGTCTACGTATTGTGTATCACAGTCTCGTTCTTTTTATGGATATATTCTCCCCGATATTTCGATGGTCACTCGGAATGGCCTGGTTATTATGCACTTTTATTGACACTATTGATTTATCGTTCTCACTCTTTCTCCGCAGGTGCAACGCGATTTTTTTATATCCAAGCGTATATGCACTCTCTCCTCTCTCTTCTTCGGTTTCCCTTTTTCTCGGTTTATTCTCGGTTTATGAATATATATATACGTGTTCACTCAGCTTGTCGTGCATAAAAATATATATACTGCTATTGAAACGTGTCATTCACGCGCGCTTCAACTAAACATTATGTATAGCTCGTGTCGAGATATGTGTGCGTTTTTCTCTTTATCCGCGGCTCTCTTTTGTAAAATTCACAGTTATTGTTGCGCTGGACGCCGTGTTTCTGTTTTTGACATAATACTTTGCAGATGCGATTATCGTGCGTTGGTTCGATATTTCTTTTTGTTTTCGGTACATATCACTGTGAAAAAGGAAAATTGTTTGCGGTTATAAAAATTATCCGATGTGTGCGGATGCATTCGTTTCGTCGCTGCAACAAACCGCGCGACTGCTTTCACGATCGCAATAATTGAAAGCCACATATCAAGCCCCGAAATAACGAACTTTATTTTCATCCTCAAAAGCACGAGATCCATCAATACGTCATTACACCCTTCGTCAGTTCCGTTATCCCAAATCGGTCTACGTGCAAAATCCCATCCGGATTTTCACGCGTGAAAATCCGTTCTCTCACCCACACGTAAACCTCGACGCGTATATATATAACTCAGACGCGGAAACAATGTATCCGCACACAGGAGCATGGTAATTTTATAACGATCTCTCGTCGGCGTGTATATATATTGGTGCAGATATAATAAGACGAGCCGATCGCGCGCAATTACGCAGAGATGAGGATGTTCCAGCAGAAGACTACAAGATGCGCGCGCATCAGGAAATTGTGTACGTGTTTTTTTTTTCGTTGAGGTGCTGGGAAAGTTTTTGATGCAGTGATTACTCTTTGAGGTGTTATATATTCTCGACGTCGATATATGCAAATGAACAGACGCGTTCTTTGACGGGAGGGTAAAAATGCTTTACCGGCACGTCGATCAAACCATAATTATTTTCACCTGACTTGAGAGAAAAATCAATAGCTACCCGATGAATTAATCATTCCCGCAATGAGTTTGAAAAATCTGTTGAAGAATCATTGTTACGATAAAGTAGGTCACGCACATGCGGTGACGGTTATTAGTTTTTCGTCGCTTAGTACGTCATCACAATGTATATAGACCGTATACTCATAGAATAAAGTGTCGGTTTGAAGACCGAATAGATCCCAAAGTTCTTCTCGGCGACTATCATCTTGGCAAAGCGATTTTCCAAGACTTTGCTACTCCCTTGCTCTTCGATATACTTGTCGCGATTTTTCCGATCAAACTTCTCAGCTATTATTAGTCAAGTTTACCGTACAGACTACATGCAAAGGCATATATTGACTTTGCTACTTTTTAGGATGAGAAAGCGCGCTATTAGCTCAGATTAGATATAGCTTATTTATCGATTACATCCCGTGAGCTCGCAAGAATATGCGCCGTTAAATTATGGGAAGCTCGCAAGCTATAATTACAAACATAGCGAACGAAGTTTCGCAGAGGAAAACTTTACGTCGCGTTACACGAGCGACTGACTTGGAAACAAAAATAGCGAGAAATTTGAAAAAGTTCAAACGAATTTCTGATGAAACTTCATCTGCGCATTGCTGACGTCGTCGTCGTCGTAGGTTAAATAACTATACACTGTCCGGAGAATAATATTGCGCAATACGTCCACGAACACGCGGAATTTCAAAGGCGAGCGTTTGCTCGTAAAATGTCATGGCTGCAAAAAAAAGGAGTGGAGGAAAAAAGCGCATAACTAACTTTTCATTTCCGCGTGTGCGCACTTTTAGTAAGGCAGCGAGGTGCACGCGCCAAACCAGATGAAAATTGTGGCATCCGACGAAGATATCTAGGACAGTGTATAAAGGCTTCTTGAAGCTCCCATTTCGCGTATTTCTTCCGTTTTCGTGATTTAATCGAAACCCCTTTATAACGCAAACGTGCAGCCTCGATACGGCTACCCCAAAATCAAATCAAACTTTTAATTCAAAAAAAGGAGCTGTGCGCCAAGAAGAAAGCCCGAAACAACAATAACAACTTCTCTCCCAAAAGAGTGAAATAAAAAGGAGGCAAAGAGCAGCCGAAACTTTAACGCAGTTAGAGCCGGGCAAATGAAAAAAGCCGCCGATGCTGTGTTTGACATCGTGCCGATAGTTCGGAGCAGGTGCCGTTGCCACGCGGGGGTCAAGTTCATTTTGCGCGAGTCGAAACACACCAGCAAACGTCGAGTCGAATTAACCGTGGAAACGCGGCTCGCGCGAAAATAATCGACGCGAATAGATGGATACATATGTGTGGATAGGGGGTATATGATGCTGCGCCGGATTTTACGAATCGATCCGTTCGTGCGATTATTATTGTTATTGTTGCGTAATTGTGAGATTCTTGATCTGTTGCATTATCAAAGTAATGCGACTTATTGGCGCATAGATAATAACGAGCTTCTTATTAAATTTTTCATGCGATCAAACAATTTTTTTCAGATCATACTGCATGGAAAATTTACATTGAAAATTCAGCCAGGAAAATATCATTCCCATACCTCACAAGCTTCATAATCACGCTGATGATGTACGCACGATCTCAATTTCGCTGCAATGCAGGGAATATTCCAAAAAAATCAAACGTCCCCCCATCCCTCAAGCCAACGTCTCGCTAACAACATTTAATTAAAAGCCGCCGCGACGCTTCATCTCCCTTTCATCTATCCCATCATCCGCACGCACACACGGGACAAATCCATCGAGCGCCGCCGAATAGACCCGCACATGCATAGTAGATATAAAAAATACCGTCGAACCTTCAGGCGACTTGTCTGTGTACACACGGGCATGACGAAGCAGCCGACCGTTTATCACTCGTGCTTCGGTTCGTCTGTCTGTTCTCCCTCGAGGGTAGGAGGCTGAATGAAAAAAGTGCCAGGCTGTCGGAAAAATTGCGCGCGATACGCGAAGGGATGGGTCGAGAGCTCGTGAAAATTTAAATCCGAGGGTATATATCCCCGTAGTGTGTTTTACACGCAGGGCTGCGTGCGGATGGAAATTTTTGGGAGCCGGCGCTGAGCTTTATTAATTGCGAAGGCGTTTGTGGAGAGAGCGTTTTCATTTTTATTTTCCTTCTTTTCAAAGGTATACTACAATCTATAGCGTCTACTTTTTCTTTCTCTACTCATATAACGGAAATTTTCTCAATGTTTTTTCAGCGAGAAAAAATTTTTACTCTATTTCAAAACCAGCTGAACGCACGTTGTTCCTTCCCTCGACTCTTTGTGAGCTCTATACCACTGCAGTAGCCACTGCAGTCAGTCGTCACTGTAGACGCGTATAAAATCACGCGTGAGCGCGTACAGCGGAAGCACCTACACTGCGCGGATTCCGAGCGCGGAAGTGAGAGGTGTGCGCGCAGCTTTTTCATAATATAGCCGCGGAGAGCATTATTTTAGTCCGTCTGATTTTGTCGGGATATGAGGAACTACAGCTGTGTACTATTTCTGCTCTCGGCGTTCTTTTTCTCGCGATTATTATGATAATTAAAAAGAAAAAAAGTTGATGTTGAAAGATATAGGGAAACGCTGCTGGGATTCGAGTTTGACACACTTTCGGACGCGGCTTCAAGGCTAAATCGTGATATTAAAAATAAAACTTCTTTTATATATATGTATACTATTTCATTCTTGTAGAAGTTATACGCTCGAACTTCCAGCGTTGAGCAACGCCGCGTTCCAAATGGAGATACTATACAATCTACAATTTTGTAATTCTTGACGACGGCTGTTTCACGTTACGTTAACCGCTGTTATGCGTATTATCATAGAAGCATACTGTAATTACGGATAAGGCGATTATTAATTTTGTTCTAAAGTGTTTTAATAACAGTCGTAGAGATGTCTGTAATGAGCTTCCATCACTCGTATTGAATAGTAATGAGGGAATATTAACGAAATGTAAACAATGTAGTTTTACGATTTTGACACGCTGCCAGAATCATTTTTCACGAGATCATTTGTTAAGCAAATATTATTCAGTAGACGGAATTCGACGGGAAGAAAAATCTTTTACATTAATTTCAGCTGTCATCATAGATAGGATGATCTGCTTAAATTTAGTTTTTATGCAAATATGGATTTTGAGCCTAAGAACTGTGAGAAATAATGCCTTCATTCAATCGATTATCGCAGTATATTTTATTAAATACACGAAAAGTTACCGATGCTAAGTGCACACTACAACTTAGGGTTCACTCACAACCGATTAAAAGCCACAACGATGCTCCTATTTCATAAAAAAAATACTACATCGTCAAAACATCGTTGTTGACTATCTTTTGAAAATTGATCGAGTTCATCCGAAATCTATATCGATAACATTGCTTCCCTCGTATCAACATGAAAATAGACTAAAACTCCGGCGATCGGCAGCACAACAAACAAACTTTTCCCACTACTATGCAAAAATTCAAGGCACTTTGTCGTCGCGTGCCAAATCTCGCTTTCGCGCACGTATACGTCGTTCGGCAAGTCGTTCGAGCCATTAAAACTTGTAGCCGAGAGCATAACAGCCGGGAAAGGAAGGAGGCGCGCGCGCGCGCCCGTAAATGCGATAAGCCTATCCGCATCCTATTCGCCGCGCGACGACGCACGTGGAGTCTCGAGTGTGCTTGCTCATGCTTCTGTTAATGCGTCAGCCTCTTATAGATTAATTTCGAATTTCAGGCCTCGTGAAGAGCTTTGGTTTCGGTGCTAGTGTTCGATGTCTGTATACATCGTGATATCGCACTTTGCGAATAATTTTGCTTTCCCTCGCAAGCGCGCATGCGATTTTTCAATAAACAGCTGAAATATTTTGCAAATTTATTCCTCATCGATTGTTACCAAAATACGGTCAGATGCTTTTCCGAATATCCGCGCAGCTGCCGTGTGTGTGTGTGGATTTAAAAAAGAGCGCGGGTCAAGGTCTTTCTCTCGGCGCAATAAAGTGAATTATTTGGCACAACGATGTTTTCCTTTAACCGTACATCGAGAGCTTCCTCGGCTCTCTCATATACTCCGCAATATTGCGAAACTGCGCGGAGACCTAGCCTTTTCTCTCTCTCTCTGTGTGTGTGAAAACTCCGGAGCATATTATCGTGTACGAAAGTCATTCCTCAGCACCTCAACGAACAGGACACAAGTCTCACAGTGTACACTGCACAACATCCTCACCAGCACTTTGCGACGAGATCATGCGGAAAAAAGAACAATCACATGGTCATTTACCAGCCACTTATGCCGCCAGCTATCACTACGCTCGTGTCTCGATAATCATCGAGAGGTCGATCGATCCCGCGACCGACCATCCACGAGTGTACACACTGACAACGCAGCTGGAAACAGCTGAATTCAAGAGAGACAGAGATAATAGCGCACGAGTGTTGCAGCGAGAGAGGAAAATTCGGAAAGAAGCGCGAAAGAGAAGCTCGGGCGCCGGCTGACAGCCCGAGTCGCGTGGACGCCGCTTGTAAACTGTTACGGCGAGGCTGCTACGCGCGTCTGCTGGGTGATAGCGCGCTGCGCGGCTCGACTCCTATTGGCTCCTCGGGTTCGCGCTCTCTCTCTCTCTCTAAGCGCGGGCGTGCGCCGCAACGACTTGCTACTGCTCCTGCTCCTGATTCTGGCTACTGTGTGTAGCGGCTGCTCTGTCGTTGTTTCCTAACGCGGACAGGCTCTTGGTTTTTTTTCCCGTGACGCAGGTGTTTGAAATATTAATCGAGTTTTCAATTTGCGGCGAATCAATGTGAAAGTTTATTGAAGAGAAGGTTCGTTTGAATTTTGGAGCTATTTGCGGGATATAAATTTGCCATAACGAGCTTTGTGTTTGGAAATGGTGAATGAGTGCATGTTTCGCGGCCAGTAACGTTATGGATGGGAAATTATTACACGAAAAACAAATGTAGCTGAATTTATTATTATTTTCCGGAATTCTGGCACCACTCGACTGTTTCTCTACTCGAAACAATATGCCTGTTTCGCTCTACTTCTGCGAATCGACCGCGAATTCTCTCATTATTTTTATCGAAAAAGAAAGCCAACGAATTTTCATAAAACCTCGTTTCCCTAGAAAAACCGCAAAACATTCATCAAAGCCCGTCAATTTCCCTCTCGATATAACCGTGAAACGCGCGGCAAATCGAATGAAGCAACCTTCGAGGTATTATCTCTGCATCGTTTTTACGCGGTTGCAAATTTAATTTTCCGCGCGCTTTACCTCTCTCTCTCTCTCCAGCGAACTATCCTATATACATAAGCTCTCCGATACAAAGTTTCGATCATGAATGACATGATAAGCTTATCCCGGGTGTAGTTCGCGATCCGCGAGTTTGGGCTTGTATACTTTATGATTATTTCATTAAGATAAATCGATAGCCGGACACCAGCGCGGGTATAACGTGTTCGAACGCAAAAGACGAGAAGCTCGCGCGGCCCGCAGCCAATAAAGCGGAAAGCGAAGATTGATGGCGATCCATCGCTTGGGTATACCTATATACATGTACGTGCACGAAACTGGGACAGCGGCTTGATGATCTACGGCGAAATGCCGATGCGCCACGTATATGCATTTCTCCGACGGTTCGGGGGAAGGGGGTATAAAGCTCGCATTGTTGGCTGGCTTCTTTGGAGCGTGTTTTTAAGGAATTATCGGAATATTGCGCACGTGATGGATTAGATCTGTGTGTGTGTGCGTGTGTGTTGTTGGCGGATCGACTCTTTTTTTATTGCATCTGCGAAATGAAAAATTTCAGTGTGTTTGAAACGACGGTGCGCTTCCTTTGACTGCGTTGATTAGTTAATTAAAATTCGTCGAGATTCTTTTGAGAAAGTTGTTTCTTTGTGGCTTTAATTAAAAGGGATGTATTTCTTTATTGGTGCTTTCGGGCTACCGAAATAGCCGTGGATATGTTTTCTAATTTACGAAGGAACACCGGGTCGAAACAAGATACCGCATAAATCATGCTTCCGCGGTGACGATTAATTTATTTACGACCAATAAAGTTACGATTTCAGAAAAGAACGTCTATAAATATATTTGTTCGCAAGGATCGAATTGTTGATAAAAATCGTCGCATAGTTTGTTTACTAAATTCCGCGGCTTTGGTACGAAAACACAGTCCAACTCGCAAGCGAACTCTTGAAAAAAAAGAAAGATACAGATCTGTTAGATAT
The DNA here is from genome assembly GCA_020010945.3 of Muscidifurax raptorellus. NCBI lineage: Eukaryota > Metazoa > Arthropoda > Insecta > Hymenoptera > Pteromalidae > Muscidifurax > Muscidifurax raptorellus. Next base: position 6,702,700 of record CM052079.1, on the reverse strand, counting down.
TCCCGCAGTCGAACAGTTCCGCGATATTCATTATTCATCGAACGCGACGAGACCTCGGCGCTGAAAAAACTTAAACCGAATAAAAACGGACGATGCGTACACCCACGCATCGTCGGCGGAATCGAGCGTGACGGAAAAAGTCAGACTGCCCACCTCTCCTCGACCAATAGTCCGAAACTCTCTTTTCGTAACTCGTCCGCGTTCCTTCATTTGGAGCATATTCAGAGAGTCCGACGAATATCTCCGCGTCACTCTGACCTCGACGCGTTGCGCAACGCGCGTCCCATAATAATTGACGTCTCTCGGAATATTTTCCTTTGTACACACGGTCCGGCGGCTTTGCCCAGTATCTCGGGGTTGAACAAACTTTCAGATCGCGCACAATGCGAAATCACACTTTTACTCGATGATTCGATCAGCCGGCCGAGATTGCGGGGGTGGCACGCATGAAATAAAGGAAAATTTCCTCGACCTTTGCGACGTGTTCTCGGATTCGACGGGGGAATTTTTTTCTTTCCGCTGCTTCCCTCGCGCTCCCATTCATTCGACTATCTCGCCCCGATCGAGAGGAGGAGAGAAAAGGAAGACGAGAGCGCTTCCTAATTGCGCGCGAAGTCGCGTTGCGTCATAAATTCCGCGAGAGTCTGAGACGAGCTCGTTGTGCGTACAAGAGCCGGCACTGTGTGTGCCTATACCACCCAAATTAATTGATGCTCGACATGACTCATTTACTCGACAGACTGCAGAGCCGCAGCTACCTACGGGAGATCGGGGAAGGAATGCGCGTTTGGTCAGTGTCTGCTTACAAGTACTTCGAGATTTTGCAGAATTTTAAGATCGTTACAGTATGATACGATCTTTTTTGCACTTGTTCGATGTTCATTTTTTAAAGGCAATTATAGTTATATATGGGATGTGTAGGGGTCGGTAAAGCAGGAAAACCGCGTCCCCATAAATCAGCTGGCACAAAGGATCGAATTCCGTGAGTCGTGTATACGCGCGAATATGGACGATCGATGATTCTCGAGGGTTTCGAACAACGTCGACGGGGTTTTCGGGTCAAGGACGTGTGCGGGCTCCCCTCTTTGCGCGTTTTTGGTTATTGACGCGATTTTTTTCAATCTAACCCGACAGCCGCAGTGGAATGCGGACGACGTTTTTATAGCTACGATTATGAGTAGATATATACGTTAGACGCTGGTATAAAGTGGCTTGTTTTTGGCGCAACAGAGTTTGCTTATGTTTTTATCCAAGCAAGTTTCGCATAGTTTCCCGAAGAGATCTAGTATTTGAAGGGCTTTGAACTACGTATCAAAGTTTCATTTATATGTCTTCAAGACAGTCTCCCTCGTCGTTTGCTATAAACATCTCCTGCCGCTCGAGGCTGTGAGTATAACGTTACAGTACTATTGCTTCTGGAGAGCGAGCATACAGTTTTGAATAATTCCGCTAGAGTTAACGTTTTAATTGATGTAAGTAAATATGTGTACAGCAAAGATCGTTTCCGTTTGTTTTATAAATATTAAGTTACGATTGGTTTGCTCAGTGTAATGTATAATCTTTGTATGCTTTGTTCCGATACTTCATTAAGAAGTACACCTGTAATACAGTCGTTAGAATATCAAGAGAAGTTCGGATAACTAGGTAGAACATAAAAACCAAGATACAATCCGCAATGCTCATAGCTTATAGGAAGACACGGAGCTCATTCAACAATCTAATCAAAGCTATGAAACAAAAGCTCTCTATACACAACTTGCAACAAAACGCATAATTTCCGCCGGTAAAAAGAAGAAAATCAGCAGGTTATATTCTTAAAACGCACCTCTCAAAGCTCGAAATCCACACTATGCGCCGCTGTTCCAAGAAAGCTCCGCATTGTTCGACTATTCATAAGGAGGGCAACCAGGCAGGAAAAAAACGACGAGGCTAGGGGGGGATGAAGAGTAATTGAGATGCGCGAAGCTTGCCTCAAATTGCATTAAGACATTGTTTCTTCCCACGCTCCCAAGAGGGGGGAGGGGGCAGGGGGGCTTCCTTAGAACCGGCAAGTCGAGTCAAATTAATTATTCGACAACGTCATTATCGCTGCCATTATATATATAAGGATTTTCGCATCATGATATACACAATAGGCGTATCTGTCGGACTGCTCGTTTTTTCGTACGGCTTCTATACTTACTTCTACTCTTCGTTTTCTCGGCTCGCGGAGCTCAATTAATCGCTAATTGATCGGAGAGTCGCGATCGTTCTCTGCTCGGCGAAACGAGCAGCGCGCTTTAAAAGCTCTTTGTGATATTGAGCGTAGCCGCTTTGCTCCCTGCATTTGCATGGGATGAGAGATTCTTTTTATTTGTTTTCTTTTCTCGAGCTGGTCAATCTGATTGCGATGCGAAATTGACGGGTAAAGGAGAGAAGCAGCCAGGTAATGGCTGCTTAATTAGTCGGATAAACGATCGTAATGATAATGGGATCCTTTTATTGCGGTGGACTGCTTCGATTCTGAGGATAGATTTTGTACCGTTCGATATAACACGTTTAATGATTCTTTTGGAAAACGGGGGTATAGAAAGGTCGAATTTATTGGATTTTCCTTTCGAGAAAGAACAGTTATAAACAATACTCTGGAATAGCCGATATTTCGAGTGTAAAATTGCAGCAATCTTCCAGGATGTTTCGGACAATAAAACGCTTAGCCGCGAGGTGCGCACAATTTACAATGGTGCGACGCTCACTGAACAGAAAAATACGAAGAAAGCAAAAAAGGCCAGCTTTTATCTTCTCCTACAGCTCGGACGATTAATTATATCAAGTTTCACGTCGATTGTCGCAGATCCCTCAGTAATTGCCCTGCGATCGATACATAAACGATTAGCAACCTTTCGTTCGCGCAATTTTTTTTCAAAATCTCAAAGCACGCTTTGTCTTCGCAAGCTCGCTGACAACCGGAAAACGCAACTTCGACGATCATCCCCTAAACTCCGCGCAGCTTCGAAACAATAACGAAAAAAAACCTCGAGCGTCATATATATCCCACCCCGGCCATGAGAAAAGGGGACGCGGAAAATATCCCTCGCGCGACCATATCGCATCTCCGCACACGGTCGAGATGAAAAAAACGCGCGAGCGCCCTTGATATAATTTCCAACGCACCACAGCGCGTCTCTACATCCCCGAGTGCGCCGTAAATCAGCGCGACTCGCTAGGGAACGATTTCGCTTCACGGATCAACGGTGAATGTTTCGACTGCACGAGTGATTCGGTGCTAATTATCGTGAGGGACGAACGGACGCATGAGAAGGTTTTTTTCCGTATGGTTTTGCATTAGGGCCGCTGGATGCAGGATAAATAAAGAAACTAAAGCTCAAGCTATCTATGAGCTTCCTGGCAAAAACCGCTGCCGGCAGTGGATAAATCACGGCTTCTATGTACACTCGGTTATTTTCTGATAATATCGCGACAAAGCTGGAATATATCTCTTCATCTCGCAATAATTTACTCCGGCCAACACACGGTTGAAGCCAAAGTATATACAGTCGAACACAGCGCGTGTCCGCTTCTAATGAAGTTCCTCATCGACTGCTGCTAATCGATTTTCCATGTAGCAACGTACTGCACTATGACCTACACCCAGTTCTCCGGCGCGTTATATGATAAATCATACGGGAATTAGCAGCGTATCGCCGGGAAAAGCGCAACTGGGAGAAGAGCTTTCACTCGTTTGTTTCGCGCTCAAGTTTAAATTAGTTGGAGCGCGCGTAGTCGATAATTAAAGTCGATCGGTGGCGGCGCATTATGTCGGCTCTGCCGTCATCCCTCGCTCGCTTTCTCTGGGCTCGTGTGTGTGTGTGTGTGTGTGCATGAATCATTTCTCGGGGAAGGCTACTGATGCATAGGGAAAATGGCACAAACTTTCTTCGGCCGTTAGACCGCCTAGCGATTAATTATTCTTACGCGACTGTCACTTTTTTTTCGCGTAATTGCGCTACCGAATGATGGATATAAGCGAGTTACGAGATTTACCACTACTACCACCAAGTCAACCATATCGATGTGTATCAGTAATGAATTTAACGATACATCCGCTCTGATTTCAGTAGCCCTTCGAAAACTATGTAACTCGGTTGCAAAAGTTTCCAACCCCACGTATACTACATCTATACATACCGAACAAAAGAATCTCCGCTCATACACGAGTTCACTCAACTTAATAAATCAGCGATCGATGATAATCGTCCTCCGCGATTCAGCGCGGATAAAAGCTGGCCATTAGTCAGCGACACGCGTTCTTTGTCTCCGCTGTGAAGCACGCGTTGTGCGCATCACCGCCGTGGGAAAACCATCATCGCTCTTTTCTCTGTTTTATTTTTCGCGCACGCTTCGTGTTTTACAAACAAAAAAGGATGTAAAGTTGATGGGTTAAACGCAGGGAAACAAAGTGCAAATTGCAGGGAGATGGCAATCAGGGATATCGATGGATAATAGTGTGTGGAGCACGTTGTTTTTGCAATCAATTAGAACAGCTGTCTGTTTGATTGAACTTTTCGTCGGCTGATTATATTTACTTGATTTTCATGGCGCGTGCAGCTGATTGTTAAGTAGTTTGGCTGAATTTCGTTACAAAAAAAGCAGGCAACAAAATAGCATATACAGAAGCAAACTTATGAAACATGTCTTGCCGTGCTCGGATATCATCTACTTACGGCGTAAACATGTTATCTCAGTCGTAACGATGCGTTAATAACCCAATATATGCAGTCCCCCTCCAAGAAGCTTTAAGACGTATATATACGCACGCGCTGGAAATAAACATATTTCCATCATACAGAACAAAACTCATTCGAAAGTAGGCGAGAGCTAATACAACGTTGCCATTCAAGCTCGGCCACAATGGCCAAACTCTCGTATACTTTATACTTCCTACACGATATTCGCCTCTCGTGTGCGCGTCCCTTATCCTGTCCCGGGTAGTTTCTATTCCTCACACGTGATCCTCGTCGAAATAGAAGAGCGAAAGTTTCTAGTCGTCCATGTGCGTGTAAGGGACATGTTTAATTCCGAGCGGACGACTTGACACGTGCGAATGTATAAACTCTTCGAATTGTGTCACACGTGTGGGGGTGGAAGGCTCTTGAATCCCGATCGATATACACATACGTGTTTAATCATTGATACACGTATTTGTAACGGAGCAATGTAACGTTGCGTGTGAGTTATTACGTCAAGCATATAGTATACAAAAAAAGAGAATGATAAAACTCACCTGATAGTTGTCGCTCGGACTGCGAACGGGGCTGCTGTCGGCTCTGAAACAGAATCGACATCGGCTGATTAAAAGAGAGGGAATTTGTATTTGCTGATTGTAAATCGAGACCGGGGTTAATTGTCCACTACTGCGCGCTTGTCAGTAATTTTCGCGCAAGAGCGAATTGTTTTACCCGAACAACGTTGCGTAGTAAATATTTCAGTGTAATGTAATCAACGGTTTGAATAACCGGCCACTGTTCAACGATATACATACCTACGTATGAAATTAAATTTGCATAAACTGTTGGAAAATTATTGCAATCATATTGGCCTCCGTTATACGATCAATTGTTATAAAACGCTAATGAAATTACATCGCTCCGAGCTTACGACGAGAGCGAATGATTAAATCACGTGTATCTGAAAGTTCAAGCTGAAAAACGGCGACGAAATCGCGCATCACCCGTAGCAGATTTATCCTCGGTGCGCGCGAGCAGCGTAAATAGGCTCGTATCTTCTCCCGCCCATGCGAGAGAAGTCGACTGCAGACGGGCAAAATGAGTCAACGACGACTACGTCGTCGATCGCTGAATAAACGGGCTCGCGATATATAGAGCGATATTATTTTAAAGCGCTTATCTAAATAGCCGGTCAACGACTGATTTGTCACGGAGAGAGAGAAAGAGAGAGAGAGAGAGAGAGAGAGAGAGAGAGAGAGAGAGAGGAGAGCTAGACCGAAAATATTCGAGCTCTATCGCGCGCTTCGGATTGAAAATAACGACTCGCACTTGACCATCTGTACTTATTTGGCGGCTAGATCGGATGCTTGTCTCGAGGCATGGAGGCTTGTCTTGTATAGGCGTTGGATAAGTTCGATACGACATGAGTTGGAAAACAAATTCGTGACTGGGGCGTATCCTTTTTTCGGTGGACTACAGTTAGACGACATTGAGGGTTTGATTTACGTTCGGAGAGTTGAATTGCTTCTGCTAACGGTTGATGCTCTCTCATCGCGCTGCTGTATTTTGGTATGTATAGCCTTGATGTCGCCGTAACAATTGTAATGAGATTTCTTCATTAATATTTTCGTTCAGCAAATGCTACCACGAAAACGGCTCTGTTGAAGTTAAACAAACCCCTGCTCGCATAAAAAAATGAAACACCGTTTTCGACAGAAGTAATCTTCCAGCACCTGCGATCGATACCACACCCGAAAAAAAACCCATGAACTTCATCCACACAATAAACATCACAATCACGTCAGCCCCTTATCGAGTTCTCTCCCTATCATCTCCGTCTCGTCTCCGGAGCTTTTCCACCGTAGACGTCATCGCTCGTATATATATATATGACAACGTCGTCGTCCGTGGCCAGTCGTCAGCGCGTAGGTGTGCATTGCCCCTGCGCGCTGGAATCGACTTTTATTTCGCCTTCCCCATCCTCGCGTTATACCTGTACCTCTCGCGATATCGCTTTCTATTTCGAGAACAAGTGCAACGTCACCGCCAGTCCTTTTTATGATTTGAAAGTGAAGGGATTCTCTCGCTGCGATATATGGAGCTATTTTTGGGTTGCGGATAACTTATGGCCAGTGTGAATTTCATGAATCTGGTTTGTTTGAAGAGCCGAAATTTGGGATATTTTTGAAGCGGGATTGATGCTGCCTTTTTTCGATCTCTTTTCGTAAGAGCGCGCGCTTACGTCAACAGCTGCTTATTAAGCGGCGATTATTTTAAAATTAGACGCACCGGTTAATTTTTTTAGCCCGAGCTATTTATAAACTCTGGATCGTCGTAAAAATACAACGTTCAAACGATTTTCACGAAAACTGCGATCATTCATACCACAAGCTCATCGATCTCCAATACAAGCTCTGAGACTCGCGGCATATTTATAAACAAACGCACGCGTATGCATGAAAAACGTTGAATAAATCATTCATCAATTACTAGCCTCGAATGACAACATATCCAGCGGACGAGACCGTAAGAAAATCCCTGGAATCATCGCTCGGCGTAACTCAGAAACCTACCGCATACAAGCTGCTCACCTCCATAACCAGCATCCAGCGCCAGCAGCAACAACCTGCACCTGAGCCGTATTTTCCATCGCTTGCGAGAGAGGGGTCGGCGTGGTCTGTCATCCGATTAATCGGCGACACCGTGGGCACACGCGCGAGCGCCTCGCTTTGAGCTTGTCTCGCCGTATAGTCCCACTCATGCGAGAGAGAAAATGTGTGTGCATCGACGGGCAGCACCCCTCGGCCATTGATAATTTTACTCGAGGAGAAGAGTCTTGTTGCCGAGTGGAGAAAACAAATTTAGCGGCAATGAATACGCTTTTAGAGGTACATAGTACACGCGGCGAGTAGTTAGATGCGGGATTGGTCAGACGTATCGAGATCGTATATATGCGTTTCAGCTGTTTTGCTTAATACGCCAATTACCGAACGGTGTCCAACGCGATATCAATTTATTGCGGTGCCGGAGTGAAATCAATTTAAGGCGCGGACCGATATTGATGACACGGGTACGGTCAGAACTCCCGTGAGCGAACTTGAGGCGGCAGCGTGTAATAGCCCATTACACGAATCTATATAATTCGCTGAAATTGCTTCCACATTTCATTCGTAATAAGTCTAGTGAAAAGCTCGCATTAAACACAAGATACCTTGTAAAAGTCGGCGGTTACATATATGTGTTCGTGGTATGAATAAACTTAACCGCAGGATCTCGAGGGCACAACACAAACAAAGTTGATTTAGCCCACGGCACACGCGCTCTAATCGAATGCCGGGGACGAGTTACGGAAGCTTTCACGCGCTGGAGATTAATCCTGGCGAAATAGAACGCGTTCAAGTGTATAGGTAAAAGCTCGAAATATAAATAAGGAATGCGATTGGCTGGAAAAAATGCATCGTGCACTTGTGTCTATATATTGAGAGTTGCTTTAGAGAGAAATTGCAAGCGATTTTAATATCCATTACAAGATTTGCGTTCGATATAATATAGATTACTCTCTATTGCACTGGGCTTTGCCTATTCTGTAGCAGGTTGATCGCAAGAACACAAATATAAATCTAAGACCCAATCGAAATGAGTTTTTCTCATTAAGCAGCATATCGAATTCTGTTTTCCTGACCGTAAACAGTTGATTAAGATTTCGTGGAAAACCACCGCTATTTTCTCTCCACGAGAATCGTGCGAAGAAAAATAGTGGAAAGTTGTAGAAGGATAAAGAAGCAAAACAAAAATCGCCACGCAAACGAATGAGGATCAGGCGGAGGATAAAGCGCCAAGAAAAGAAGAAGAAGAAGTCACGTATCGGAAGCTCGACGGGATGGAGCTTACGCGTGCTTTCACTATGGACCGATCCGGTAACCTTGAGCTCTGCCTCCGTTATATAGAGAGGGACAGCAGCGACGTGTCCGTGAATAGAGCTGGGTCGAGGTTTGCAGTTGTAGCCTCAGGCCCTTCGGCAGCCGTTGTTGCGCGTATATATATGACGCACATAGTTACAGCACGTTGCGTAACAATTACAGGAATTCCCGAGGAGCTTCGAGCGCCTGTTGTGCACTGCATCGGTCGACCGCGAAGCCGTTGCTTGTTGTGCTGAGATGATTAGTGGGTGTGTGCGTATATGCGGTTTACTCGATCTCTCGGTGAGAATCTCTGATTTTCGATGGGCATTATATTGATGCTGTATTGGGAGCCGGTTTTGAAAATTATTCCAATTCCATTGATACAACCGTTGTACTTTTGAAACCTTCAAAAAATAATTCTGATTCATGAAAACTTCAACGAAATATTCATCTGTGTAGACTAACACGAGGATAAAGGTTTTTGCAAGCGCCTATCGCGCGCTCAATAACCCGACGCGTATGGGAAAGGATTTCGATGTATCTGACAATAAAACACGCTGTGTGAATGACTATCGATCGGTGGATAGCGATATTTCGTTGGTATATGTACGAGTAAGCCGTACAGCCGTTTTGCTTTTATTATACACAGCCTTGGCTAAATTTAGATAGAGCTACGGAGTATGAAAGAATTTTATAATTAGACCAGTTTTCCGATATTGGCACCGTGTAAAGGCAGAGTCCGCTGTTAAATAAAAAAAAAAGCCGCCAGGCGACTTTTACATAAAAAAAGAGGAAGGAGAGATGTGAAGCGCGATGGACGACTATGCGTATTGTTCTTTTGAAATTAATAATAGAACAGTCAAGCTTACGCCGGAGACAGCTTTGGCATAGGTGCCACGCCGCTATTATTTCATTTCGGCGCGCAAATTATGATAAACGAAATGAGAAAGTGTCTATGAGCCACGTAAAGCAGTGGGGGAAAGGCCAGTCCAAAACTGTTTTGTTTTACGGATTGGTATTACTACGGTTGATTTTCTCTCTTTTCTCTCCGCGTATGCTCTTCTAGGAACGCAATAAAGAATCTTATCGCATGAACTAACGATGTACACCGAATTTTCTTATGACTGAGTTATAATCAGTAGTTGAATATTCTGTTGTAGGAATATACACGCGGGAATCCGATGTACCATTTAGTAATTTGCATGATTAATTCTGCATTCGATCGTACGACACGCATACACGTGGTCACGCGATAATAATTAATGTTGCTTATTACAAGTATCTTGTAGACTTAATAATGGTCGCTTGTCCGGTCTACTACTGCGTTGCGATTTCATTTTTCAAAAATCATCGTGAAACTTTATTCACAGTTCAAGTATTTACTACAGCAAGAGTGCGTGGACAATATAAAATCGATTATCTGTCTACTCACCGGCTCTTCGGTGACGCTCTTCTCGGGGCTGCTACCGTTGTTATCCAGAAGTGGTGCACTATTGCTTTTACCCGCCAATTCGATTGTCACGGGTTCGCTCGTTTTAAGTTGCAAGCTCGCTGTCGAGGGTGAGGAGAGCGCGCGAGGCAAAACGCTGTCTACGAGCTCTCCTGAACTCACCGAGCTGCTTGCAGTCGTTGATAGGCCTATGATGTGTACCGACAAAAAAGTTATATTATTTTAGTTTGTATTGCGAAAATTTGTGAACGCTAAAAAGGATACTTTACGACGCGTATAAGAAAAAGGCGAATCAAGTTCGAAAATATGCAAAAATTTCTAAGAGCACTTTATATTCCAAGCCCAGTCATAACGAAGCAACCTTCAAAAATCCAATGTTTCGCTTTTATTAGCCACAACGACGTTATTTCTGGACAATATACCCCTCTGGTACAGCGAGAATCACCAGCATATTCGACCCACGAAAAAGAAAAGCCCAAGCGAACAAAAATAACGAGCAATTCAAACTGACCGAGTGGCAGATTGTTCGGCCTGACTGGTTTTCCGGCCCTCGGCAGGGAGTCGTCGAGTCCGCTGCTGCTGTCCACTGCCTCCTGGGAATAGTCCCGCTCCTCGTCCGCCGCTGACCTCGTCTGCGTGTGGACACTTTCGCGTTTCACCCACACACTAGCTTCGTCCTCGAGCTGCTGATCGCGAGACGAGTTCAATTTCGAGGGACGACGGCGTATCCTCTCCCATGTCTCCTTGCGGTGACACTTGTTCGTTGCTGGCAAGATCGTGCCGGTCGACGAGGATGTCGGAGCTGAGGAAATGATTTTCAATTTTAAAATTATGTAAAACAGACCGAGTCGAGCGAAGAACAAGACTAATTTTAGCATTATATCTAGCAGAGCGGCAATTTCGACCTCGTCGGTCCATTTATTCCTTGGCGATTGCTTCTGTCTGATTGAGCGTGCTGCTACGTGGAACTTTATGACGGTATAGTTTTAATGGAATTTATCGATTTTATATAGGTCGAGCGGGAGGAGAAAGAGATACTTTTTCACAGAGACACCAATTCATGCTCGCCTGCTCGACTCCATTGAAATTAATTTTAACTCGCTATGTACAAGCACCATACATAGAATGTGTCAACGAATTCAAGCCATCTACTAAAAATACAGGAATCGTATATCTATTCATTATACTCACGTTTAGCGAGGCGTCTATCAGTACTCCTTGGCGGACTAGCAGTTCCGATTCCGCTCTCGAGAGGGGAAGCTCGGTCGGTCGTGTCTGGCGAGAGGCTTCCCGAGGATATCTCGTCCATGCTCTGCAGCAGGTCCTGGGATGACGACGAGGACCTGTTGTCGTCGTCGACGGTGTTCTGCGGCGAGGCCGGATTCAGGATCGTTTCATCTTGCAAGGATCCGGCGTCCGCGTGAAGATCTACAAACGTCGCGAAACGTGATTTATTGGCTGTAATTTAAATTCAAATCGCCATAGTCGGCGATGACGTACCGTGATGAGGAGATTCGCAATCGCTGACCCATGTGAAACTCGAGCTACGGGAAATAGCTGGAGACGTTTGCGTTGCCATATCCGAGCAAGCGAGACCTTCCATCGGAGGACTGTTGGGACACCAGGAACCGCCGCTTTTCGTTAGGCGAGAGAGTATGGATTGCAGGGAGATCGGTAGCTAAAATTTTGCGATAGTTTATTTTCATGAAGAAATTGACGAAAGTGACTTTGCGATTTCAGCGAACCCGACAGCATAAGCGTGATAAATTTAAATATAAAATCATCGCTCAATAAGCCCGCGAGCAGAGGCGGCAGAACCCGGAAAAGAGTATAGCGTATTATGACGGGGAGCTCGAAAATACGCTCTCCCTCTATATATCAACTGAATAAACATCGCATCTCCGGCGCGTGCGGCTAACTAAACATCAAACGTATCCCCGAATCCGATTGAAATTCCAATATATAATCCCCATATAGAAACTCACCGAAGCCGATCTGGAATTCTGCTCGTCGACAATTGCCTTAACGTCCCCGTTGTTCTTCGTCACCAGTAGCTCCCCGTCGACTTCGCTCCGCTCGACTTCCGGAAAGTCGCAGCTGACGGCCACGTCGTTAGCATTCGACTTGGCGACTTGGAACCTACGAAGCTCCACAGGACTGATCTGTGTGACATCTTTCTCAGATTCGGAGAGTCGTTTGGCCGTGGCGTCGGAACGAAGGGTAAGGGGTGAGACCGCCCGCTTCTTCCTGCACGTGTCCGTGTCCTTCAACGTGCCAGTTTTCACGAGATCCTGGTCGGGCAGGGATGACACTCTGACCAGGATAGCCTCGGCCGAACTGTCTCTGTAGACCGGCGCATGCTTGTGTCTTCTGAGAAGTCTCGAGAAGGGCGTGCGCTTGACCTCAGTCGGTGTGCTTGGCGCCGACCTTGGCATGTTGTTCTCCAGCGACTTGGACCTGCCGATGACTTCGTACAGGTGTGGGTCGTGGATCTCTTCGTAGTCCGGTTCCGCTTCACTGGGTTTCAATTTCCGGATTTTTCCGTAGTTACTCGTCTTCTTCTGACACTGACTGCTCAGCAAACCGTTACCCGGTAGACTGGATTTTCGCTGAAACGGCTGGGGTGGCAGTTGCGACCTAGGGTCGTCCAGGTTGTTGTTTCTCGACTTGGCGAAGGCTTTCAGCATGCGATGCGACCTGGGCATTGGGTCTGTCGAGGGTTTTTTCAGTGGCAGGCCTGCACTACGATTTAGGCTCTTTGGTGAACTGCTGGCAGGACTAGAACTGTTGTGAAGCTCGACGACCGACCTGGAAACCTGCATTAGACAGTTGCTCGGCTCGTCGTAGTCCGACGTGGCGTTGGGACTTGCGCCGTTGCAGCTCGTCGGATATTCGAGGTTCTCTGGAAGGCTGCCGCTGATCCTGCGTTGCCGGCGCCGAATCTGGTCGCGCGGCTCGTCGTAGTCCGCGCTGAGCATGTGCTGGTGATGGCTCTTCATTTCGTCGAACGTCCTCTTCTCATCTTTGGTGACGGTGTCCTCTTCGGTGCCGCTATCGCTGTTAGGTATGCCCAGGTCGGTGAGCAGGTCGCGATAATCGTTCCTCTGCGATCTGTTCTTCGTCAGCTCGCTGATTTCGTTGGCAATGATGTTGTTGAACTCTGCGAGGATGTTCTCCGACCAGTCGTTCGCTGGTCTCGGCTCGAACTGCCTCCTCCTTCTGATGCTGTTCGACCTACTGCTCGTGTCCTTGACGGCGCTGCCACTGATATACTCGTTATTGTTGTTGTGATTCTTCTTCTCCGGCGGGTCGTCCCGTCTTGGCGGAGCAGACTCTATGATTGCGCCGATCTCCTCCTGCGAATAACAGAAGAGCCGATTAGAGGCGCAGAAGCTTTTCGGCGCTGTAGTAATTAATAATAAGTCGGGAGGAGGAGCCGCAAGCCCGCTGGAGTGGGAAGGTCATGTATATTTATAGAGTGACTGCCGCCGCGGGCGGTGGTTGGAGAAGCTGAGCATAATGAAGTGATTATGCTTCGACGGGGGAGGAAATTTGATGGGTTCGTGTGATGGGATATAGCTACTTGGGAAGACGGGATATTATTGCACGGCTAGTCAGGCCTTTTGGCGATTGCTTGGAAAGTAGGGACGTTCTTTTTATTTTGGTTGTTTAGGCTGGAGTTCGGTATTATTTTCGCTGGATATCCTGTATACTTTTCGGGTCGTGGGAATTTCGAGAAGTATATAGTATATGCTCGACTTTTTCTAATGCTAATTCACGTAGTGCTTTCATCAGCTTTGAAAAAATATATTATCGCTCGCGAAACAGAAGCTGCAATAGAGATTTCTCAATACGAAATTGCTTTAATATCGCCCTTCTCTACTTTGTTCTGCTCTTCCAGTTTTTCCCTTCAGTCTCTTGAAAAATACACAGTCTCGCTTAGAGAAGAAACGAAATTTAATTTGTCGCTTTTTCTCTCGTCCTGTGTCTACTCGAACTAAGTGTACGCAAGATCGCAATAATACAGCCAGTATTCAATCGACTCCGAAACACAATTAATCGAATCTCAAGACAGCACACAAAGAGCATCCGGACATGCAAAGCAAGCAAACGCGGTAATTGCACCGGGATCATCGCGCGCCGTATGAGTCGTGTGCTCGATCGATTTGACATTCACTGAGCGCATATACAACCGACGATTTAATCCGAGAAACCGCCGACCATCAATTTTGCCATTAACCCAACGGATGTGTTGCAGCTTGCTTGGAATCGATCCGGATTTAAATTTCGACTGCGGATATATTAATGAAGCGGTGAAAGCGAGTGAAAAAGGTCGAAGATAAATGTTTAATCAGCTCGTCACACCGATAATCGAAGCAGCTTGTCACTGCAGATTCTCTCGTGCAAACAATCCACGAGCCACGTATATACACTCCCATCCTCGGGCGATCATTAGCAGCTTGCCAATACACGCAGCCTCACGGCGACATAATAACCACGTCGTCCCATAAATCATCGGGCAGAAATTCCCCGAACGAAAGAAATCCGGCGCTCGTAATGCGCGCGAGGAGAAACATCGAGTAGCGTATACCCGTCGAGAGAAGGATGAGGATCGATTGCGCCGCCGGAGGTGCTTGGCGATTAGAAATCGTCGTCGTTACGGTGGCACATCCCGCGAACACAATGCTGTGAGAGCCTTGATTGATCGCCCGCATCGTCGCGGCCTGATCGAGATTAGCTCGTGGTGATGCAGCCTCGCGGGATGATATGCGAGCTATATGGATAAAGACGTCGTTTTTCATAAAGATGAGCTGCGAGAAGCCTTTCGTAAGTGCTACTCTTGTTATTGCGCTGATGTTGAAACTCTCGGGGTCTTTTATTTGCGCGACGGTTTTGTTGCTGCGTTTTTGGAACAATTATTAGTATATCGATACGGAGAACGACTTCAGTGCAATGGCACTCTTAGACGTGTTATTTGAATAATAATAGTTAGCACAGCAATATACAAATCATTTTTATAAATTAATAAATATCTAATCATCGGCATCACTGTATACAAAAAAATACTAAATTTATCCTTCGAGAGTCATAATATAAAATTTTAACTGAGCCCATTATTCGACATTGCGCGATAACACAAAAGCTCATTCGTCGCACTTTCTCTATACGAAATTGACAACATCTAATGCAGCTCAACTATATATACACGTAACGAACAGCAGCAACACCCGGACTGAATCGCCAATACCGCTTTCCCTCTCGAGCTACCTATCGATCGCGGCGTGAAACGCTCCATGATTGGAGTCGCTCTTAATCATCCTCGTCCCATACCCTATATATGTATATACATCGACGAAAAGAAAGGGAAGCCCATTGAAACTGAATTTATGAACAGTCCTCCTCGGCTTCGATTTATCATCGACAACCGCGCGATTCGATTGAAATTCTAATCGGCTCGTCGGAATCATCGAAGTTTCGCGGGAGTATAGTCGATTGCGATCGACACTGATGCATGAATTTGAATTATTAGAGGGAGTAGGCATAGCTTATGGCGGGGAATATGCGCGGCGGCGAATTTCGTCCTCGTGGAAAGTTAATTTATGGGGGAGACAATCGCGCGATCGGATATTCGTGAACCGTTATATTGCCTCGCTTCTTATCGATGCATTATTTTCCATACGCTCGCTGTGTATATATATATATATATATATAACTATATCGGCTTGCTAATCGATCGGTACGCCAGAGGAACGTTATGAAATGGAAGGTTTGTTTTTTTGCGACGAACACTCGAGCGAGATGGCTTAATAAGATCAAGAGCGCAATAGACCGATTTATCATACTTTTTGGAATACGAAGCGCGCGCGCGATTGAAAGGTGTATATCGTCCAGCAGCAGCAATTTAGTAATACCGCAAACTAGACTTTATAATAATGATAATGATTGAGAAAATTGTGGCTCGCGCGCCTATATCGTGGAATGTTTAGGCCAAGAGCAAATTACTTCCGGCGCGAAAGCGAAAGTAATATTTCAAAAGTTGCTCCGAAACCTGTAATTAAAACAGTTAATCTCTGAATTTTGCAACAACTCCGTGATTACTATACGTACACCGGCTTCATCAATCATAAACTTGCCCCCGATGACTCCTCCAGTATTATAAACCCAAAAGAAAAAAATCACGCGTCGATCTCACACACATGCATCGGCTCTTCAAAGCCTTAACCTTGAAGTTTTATTTATCTCTCGTTGCATCATCGATTCGCAATTAACCGCGCGTGTGTCCATTGAAAACCGGAATATCTCCTTACGCCGAACAATCCTCGCGTAATCGGACGTACTTATACACACTCGCGCGATTGTTTACTCGTACACGCAGCAGCGGCCTCTCCCATATATACCGCTCGACAATGGCCCCCATTACCCTTCGCACACACACACACACGTAAAGGATATTCGCCGATAATGGGAGAAGAAAAACGCTGCATACAAGAGCGAGAGAGAGAGGGAGAGGACAACAATAAGAACCGCGATATTATATTCGTCTTGTGCAAGAGCTGCGAAGCCTCTTTTGTTGTCGTCGCGCGGCTCTATTTCTGCGGGTTTTATCGCCAAGCGCGAATCCGGGAAGTCCGATTATAAACGGGGGCGTGGGCGTATGCATGTATGTATATAGCGGGGAGTTTTACTGACTCACGAGCTGCTGCTGCGACGACGACGAGATTTATCCTCGCGGGCCAGTGCCGGCGATAAACGTGCGCGCGATTATTCAAATTGATTGTTGATCGCTTGGGACCTATGCTTCATATTTTTATTGTTCCCTACGGTTATTATTTGGAGCTTGTTGTTTTTTCCATTTCGAGATCGGGAATCGTTATAGATTATACGGCAGAGCGGTGAAAGGCGCTTTCGTCCATCGTATATATGTAAGCATGTATTATTCTTTTATTCGCAATTTTGATTCATAAGATTAATGTACAGTCGTTTAAGAATATTCTCACTATACGGACTCGGTGTCTTCCTCTTCGATTTCCGAGATCGATATGTCAAATCAGTCTCACTTTCTAAATCTCTGCATTAGCAGACGCAAAAAATAGCAAATAGCCCCATAAAGAAAAACAATTTCGCGGATGGGATCAACGGCTCATTAGACGCACACACATACCGTGTTGAGAAATATCGTGAGGGGAGCGCGTCGAATGATAATTGCGCGCCGCTAAACGATCGCTAATTCAATCGCCGGAATTGATTGCACTACTGCACTCTGTGTGTGTATGTACGCGCGAGCGTGTGTGTGTGTGTGTGGAAGCGACCTCTGACCGGTGCGAGAACGAGTAGGTATTAGCGCGCGATTTCTCTACTATGCAGTAGAGTATGTACAATATATATGTATATACACGTGGCTTCGGAAGCCGTCGATTTCTCGCTCGCGGGGATATGATTTATCGAATGCGATGACCGGTATATACCGACGAGAGAAGCTGCGCTGATGTGGGCGTTGATCCGAGAGTCTAAGTGATTGTTGATGTGCTAGCGACTTTTTTTTTGTTCTGCGTTTCTGGTTTAAATCTTGATTGTTGTATTCATTTTCTCTTTTGATTATAACAACGTCATTATAGTATGGACATTTATATATCTCACCAATTATAATGTACACAGCTGTATTATAACGTGCGACATTTAATGAACACAGCGCGATGAAGTTTAACAGCTTGTTCGCTTTACAATATTTACCAATTAAATTCGATAACGTGCGTTGAAAGGGAAAAATGAAAACAAAAAAAATATACAATAATTAACAAGAGCTTAACAACACAGCGATAAATCTTCACTAACGAATAAACTCGACATTTTCAAACGCGCAAAGCCAAAAGTTCGCGCATCCCATCGTCTCTGTATATCAACATACGGCAATGGCGCAAATTCCGCCGAAGCGTAAGTGGAGCAACGTCGCAGATTCACACGGATAAACCTTCACCTGATTATGACAAACGCATAACGACTCCGAACGCTCATCCGGGAGGGTGTCGTCGTCGCGAAAGTTTTACGACGTCCCTATCGTTGATTAATCGTCGTACGTGTCACGACGTTTAATTGAATTCGCCATGAAAGTTAATTAGTAATTTAGCGAATGCGGCGCCGGAAGTAAAACATTTGTCGACGATAATTTACAAGCTTTGGTTACACTTTTAGGACACGTGAGTGAATTGAAATGTATTGCTGTGAGATGGCGCCTCTGTGCACTGGATTTTTAATTATCATTGATGGCTCGAGACAACGCCATATTAAAATACACAAAATCGATCAAGATGCTGGTATAGAGTCACGAATCTTCTTTCTCGGTGTAATTAAAATTGAATTCATAATTAATACGGCCATAAAAAAATTTCCGTCGCCTCATTCGCCGCATATATCCGTAGACGCGCAAAAAAGGAGTCACGCGTTGTAATATACCGGTGATCCTTGGCACGTTGCGCGTAAACCGAAATGGCGTAATTTTCATCAATGATACTGTAGTCGTAAAACTCGCCTTTTTATCAGAGAAGCACGTAATTAATGTAAGACTTATACAATTTAATATATCGAGCTTCAACGGAAATTTCTGAATACTGAAAAAAAAATTATTACGTTTGCATTTCCATATATATATATATATATACGGAGGAGCTGCACCAAAATAATTATATAATATAGTTATAGATATAACTGTAAGATGAGAAAAGCGAGCCACGTAATAATCTTTCGGTTTACGATTCTTATTATGCCATAATCGCGATATTTAATATCGGGTCATTCTTGAGGCTCGAGGCGAGTTTAATACACACCTCTCCATAAAAAGTAGCAACTTTGACGACATTGTATAGCAGCAAAAAATACCCATCGTCCACACAATACCCTCCCGATTTCGCAAAAAAAGCCGATTTAATTTATCGATCTTCGCACAATATAACCGCGCGAATAAAACGCTCGCGTACATACCCCCCATCGAGCGACTTGCGCGTATATATATACACATACACACAGCAACTTTCACTGCGCGCGTATCCATAAAACGCAAAGGATCTTTGCGCGGCTATATACGACGCATTTCTGAGTCTCTCTTAAAAATCCTTCAATTAGCCGGCGCCGCACAAAGCCAGGCGCGCGCGCGCGCAGCTCGTAAATCGATTTCCAGCTGTAAAAAGTGTCATTGCCAAGGTGCGCGCATGATTCAGGCAAGGCTAGTTGACCCTCAGCTGGTGTTGCGCGCGCCGCGATAAATTGTCGCCGAGCTCATTCTTATATTTCGACTGTAAGGCGAGATGCGAGAAGCTATTACT
This sequence comes from Muscidifurax raptorellus, assembly GCA_020010945.3. Lineage (NCBI taxonomy): Eukaryota > Metazoa > Arthropoda > Insecta > Hymenoptera > Pteromalidae > Muscidifurax > Muscidifurax raptorellus. The sequence continues at coordinate 6,683,325 of CM052079.1, read as the reverse complement.
TTTGCGAGGGGACTATAAATCGAGCGATGCGCCTTTATGAGCTTTTGCCGATCGTCCTATTGGCTGTCGTGTACCTCGTATACGACTAATGAATTAAGAAGCATCATCTCTCGGTATATTCTATTCTATTCTATTCTATATCACCTTACGCACCCTTCGACACACTGCAGTTCGCACAAACCGATTTTTTTAATAACGGTCATTGATATAATCATCGACATTTTTCCTAAAACTCTTACAGCCACTGCAATTATCGACGTTAGCGTGAGCTACGAACACTATACAACATCCATTAAATTCACTATTTCAACGGCGGGCGAAACTACTTTACGACGCTTGGCTCGATGAGATTGATTTCCGGAGAGAGGTGTATATATATATAGAAGAGAAAAATCGCGAGAGTCGTTTTCCGGCAATCTTGGGAGAGTGCGATTTACGGGAGACGCTCTTCGACGATCGCCATTAGCGATTAGCTCGCTCGTTAAAGCTCCGCGCGAGCGCGACGGCAGAAATTGCTTCAGCGCAAGAGATGTGTTGTTGCTTGGTGAGTATGGGCTTCTCTATACGAGAGATTCGTGACTTCGATCTCTTTTTTTAAAGTTCTAGCGAGTTGGCGATGAAAATTAATTTTCTTGTAGATTTTACGCGGGAAATAATAATAACCATTCGCGCGTATACACGACAATGAAAAAAGGGTGGCTCGACAAGGGCAGTCAGAAATCGATTATTCACAACGCCCTTTATGCACTTGTGCACCCTGCTGTCGAGAGAATTTTTTTCAACGCTTTCAGTCTGTTGCTCCGGAAGTGAACAATTTTTTGTTCAACGGACTTTAACGCTATCCCTCGATACAACGGTCTCAAGACCTTTTGCTAAAAAACAGTATATAATATGTGTAAAACAAATTAACCATCTATCCGCGATCTTAAAGCATGAGAAGCGCGCACCTCTTTAAAAAATGACGTATGTATACATGATTTATCCGGGCAGCATCTCAAGTAGCCGCCGCTCTTTGCATTCGCGAAGGGGAAAAAAAGCAAATTCGACTACAGGCGCATAATAATAACGGAAGAGAGCGAAAAGAATGAGATAAAAGGCGCGACTTGCCGCCTTGCACTTAAGGCTCGCGCGATCATTTGCCGCCTCACATTCCCCTACTTCGCTCTTCAGATGCTTTATCGGAGCGATTAAAGCCCGGGCGAGCTGTCAGCGAAAAAAAAGAGGCTCGGGCTATAAAGGTATGAGGGCGGCCTCGATTTTTAGGTTCGATCGACGCGGATTCGGTCGAGATTAGCAGCGAGGGAGGTGCTGCGAGTCCAGATTTTAGGGGTAATTTTTTTACGGACGTTGTTAACACTTTTTTTTGTAAACAAACGTGAAATATACGTTATTATCTCTGAGGATGTCAGACTCGTTTGCAACTTATTTTCAAAGACGAGTTTTGTAGTAATTACGTTAGGTGCATATACAACGTGCGCATATATGAACGAGACAAGTACAGATGGCAAGTATATATATTACAAGTTATACAAATTAACAAATATATAAGTTTTGATTGCATTCGCGGTGACCCACATTTTCCACATCGGAAAAGGAAACAGGCAGGCAAAGTGCGTTTTCGTGTTTAATATCGGTCAAAAGCGAGACTATAATATATAGCTCGCCGTAACATTTCACGTTTATTTTTCTAATTCGCGCGTATTTTTTCACAACCATACCAGTCTTACACCAATACGTATAACTTTTAACCAACGACGTGTAATATATACGTCCTTAAGGAGTCGTTGAAAAATTACGCCGTTATGAGGCGGGCCAGCCGCGGCGTATATATATATATATATATATACACACATATATATATATATATATAAGTCTCTTTGAGAAAGCGCTACAGGGCTGATTGTTGGCAATAAAGAAGACCGTTTGACAGTGATCGCCGATCAATTTACGAGCCGATAAAATTTTTCGGCTTATTCTCTCCGGCGCCGCGATATGGGTCAGCAATTATTGACTCAATTTCTGTAATAAATCGCGTCCATATATTCAGAAGCCATACTCTCGCGGCTAATTTCCAAATATCAACACGCGAAATATCGGAATTGCAAATTTACATATAACTACAAGCCGATATAAGCCGGTTTGTTTACGATCAGATAGAAATTTAATTGACACAATTACCATTCGTTGCCCGCGCCGATTGATTAGTAATTCGAGTGCCGGCGATCAAGCGACGATTGATTTACCGCTAAGATTAAAATCTAAAAAATCAAAATAACACATCGTCAAAAGCAAACTGTACGCGATCCTCTCGAATAAAAGCTTTTACTCGCGTAAAAATTTCTCGTCCCCGGCATAATTACGCAGTGTTTGCGCATCGTCCGGCAAATTAATGCGGCGTTTAAACGTTCATTTTTCAAGCTACTCTCACGTCCACTGCCGGCACCTTGCGGAAACGCGCGCATGAAATATCGCCGCAAACGTGACGTGCTTTTCGGGCCTCCGGGCCAAGCGCTCGTCTCGGCGGCGAATTAAATTTACCGTTTCTCATATCGCGCAGTGTCTGGACTTCGTAAAAACGCAGTCGAGCTAAATGCGAGGCAGACGCCCGCGACGAGATTTTTTTTTGTTAATTCGAAGGTGAATTTTCTCTGCTCTGCGATAATGTGCGATGTGATAATGATGCCGGTAAATTGATGGCTATGGCATTACGTATAATTTGGCTGTTTATACATTGAGGATGCGACTTTTTCGTTTCTGGTTGTTCATATTTGCTTGATTAAACAGAGTTACGCAAATATTATCATCAAAGAAACCTTGCTGATTTTATAATTAGAAAGTCTATAAGAATTGCTACTCCGCGAGACATTCGCACACATCGGGACATTTGCATCGTAAATCGTATGTTAAAATCCGCCCGTCGGGGCATTCTTTTTCCTCTCGAGCGGAAACGCGTGCCCGAAAAAAAAATCAAGACAGAGGCGCGTCTTCGTGACCGATGCGATCGTGATCGTTACATACATACCCACTCATGTAAAAAAGCAACACACGAGCCCCGCACTTTATATACCGTTGATATAACCAAACGGACACACGGCGGCTTTCAAAATAAGCTACTCTCCCGCAGCCTCGGCGATACTGTTTATTTTGCCGACGCGCGAATCGATAAATATACCCAAAGCGGCGCCGCGCGCCGGGCTGATTAGGTGCAAGAAAAAAAATCTCGCCCTATAGCGATATACAATTTCAGATAAGCGGCGCTGGGTCCATTGTAAAACGCGGCCAATTTCACCGAATCTAAATCTCTAATTTAGCCGCGCGTGTATAATCACGCCCCGCCGGCGCTAATTCGCGCCGGTAGTATAATGGCGCGGTCACGACTTCCGACCGTCTAACGGTGAAATCGCGAATAATATTGCGCAGCAGCGGATATAAGTCAATCGCTAAGGTCAGGGTGGACGCTTTCCTTTCACCGAATAGGGCAAGTGGCGGGATGTATATCGGTTGAAGCAAAGCATGATTTTCTTTTTTTTGGAGCTAAAGAACTTGTGCGTATGATTGATCACGTTTTTATATCGATGCATCTATACCCGGATGCTAATGAATGTCGTATTAGGAAAAGTGTTATATAGGAGTATAGGAAAGTTAGGTAAACGTTCAGTCGTAATGTCAAGCTCATTGACAGCCGAGTAAAAACGTTTCATTTTCACAATATTTACGATACATATACTAACACATATGCATACTCGAAAAATAATCAATTTCCAGCCAATTAAGAGGCTCGACTCGCGTTGTTACACAAACAGCGATTTACGTAAGAGGTAAGAAGCGTCAAAAACTCGGATCCTTCTGTACGAGTAAGAAAAACAATCAGCTGACGTATATATAAAAACAGAAGTCTATCCCATGTATCATCCGACGCGTCAAACTTTCTTCAAACGTCCGCTAGGACGTGTAATAGACGCTTAATGGAGGCAAAAAGCGATGACCGGTCGAAGAAACGCTCGAGGCTAACAACTTCCTCGGCCGATGTTCGCGTCTGACGCAAGAGAGACTCGAATTCGTACTCTTACGTTTTCAATAACCCAACGTCGTGCGATGACCCGAGATATCGGTTTCAAGCGTATAATCGATCGTTTCAATGCTATTCAGGAAGACTGTGGTCTAACGCCGAAGTTTGCAAAGACAAAGCTGAGGCTGTAAGAGGATTATTGCCCTTCATAAAAATGCTAATAATCCACGGGCACGGGGGCAATGAAATTCCCCGAAATCATATTTACGGCGTCAAAGCCATTCTCTACGAAGTGAATTTCCAGCGCACGTGTTTTTCATCAGTCTGCAATCCGCGCACGCCGCACGAGTCTCTCAATTTTCGCGCGACACAATTTTACCCGTCGTCGCCGCGGCTGCAAGTTTTTATCGATCCGAGATAGGTTTAGCGCGCGTTTTTCTCTGTATAATGAAAATCGCTTTCTAGCGACTCGTCTACAACGGCTTACTTATTTTTTCGACGCGAGAGAAATGCGCTGGAAAAATCCTCAGCGTCTTTTCTTTGGACTCGATCGAGACCAGGCTGTACACGTGATATTACGGAATTTTATATGTATATGTATGTATGACGCGCGGGGAATATTGTTTGAAATGTAAAGATCATAAATTTCTTTCGAAAGAAAAATGTTCATCGTCGTATGGAATCGAGCGCGAGTGTAAGACACGACGTATATAATCGATATTACAATCGTATACATCATAAACACCTACGTCTCGATTCGCGCTGCCGATGAAATCGCTATCCTCAGCACGACGACGACGTTGTATTCTCGCACTTTTGCGCAAGCCCAGCTGCGAACTCTGCGACCATTTTTCAGCTATATACGCGTCCCCTCCTGATGTCGCGGTTGCAACACACACGCCGTATATATGTGTGCGATTATTTTTAATCGATCACTATACCGTAGCCTGTGACACTCCTGGATTCTTCATTACCATGATGAACAATAGGACTATATTTTCCTGGAAAAAATCGGCGACACTTTTCGAGCTACACATTCACGATTCGACGATCTAGCTTGGATAGATCGATCGGTTATACGTCGTCGAGTCGAATAAAACGTCGTTTGCTATATCACCCGTCGATGAAGCTTATACTGGCATATAACGGATATTTGTCTTTCATTAAACAGGTTGTCGGGAATTCGGATTTAAATAAAATCCGTAGGTTGCAGTCGAACAGCTCGGAGTTGAAAAATTATTAAAATCCCGCCTATAATAGAAAGTCACATGCTGATTGCTCGATTCAACACAATTTTTCCGCATCTCTTTTCATCCTCTCTCAAAGACGACTCAATTCCGAGCACACATATACACTTGTACGCGCATCCGAGCAATATCACTGCCAACATCCCATATCGCACAAAAAACTTCCATCTAAAGCACATCACAATAAAGTCGCACACGTATGCGCGCGAAAACCTCGCGAAAACGATAAAAGCATCGCTGCATCACAAAAAATACTAGTCCATGTGCGCCGCGCGAGGTTACGTCGTCGAGCGACTGGCCGGCAAAGAGACTCGATTCAAAGACACACGCGCGCGCGCGCGCGCTTACGTGGCCCACACGCGCCTCTCCTCGAGTCACACGCACGCGAATACATACACACGGAGCCGCGAGCCGATGAAGTAACGAGAAGCTAATAGGGGGGAAACGCCAAGCTGCAGCTACGTCAAGTGCGCGCCGCCAGTCGAGTCGCCTTTTTCGTCGCGATATGCTGCGTACGTGTTTATCGATGCGTGTGTGTGTGTGTACGTGTGTGTGTGGCTTAAGCATGTGTGGCGGATATGTCGACCGGCGGTGCGATATGGGTGTGGATTTTCGGGTGGGGGAGACGAGTTTTGACGGATGAGCGAGGAACGAATTTTCGATGCTGGTATAATTTAGGACGATTTTTTAATGAATGACTCTGCTGCGTGGGATTTCAGGATGGCATTATGTCGATCGGTTACTTCATACACATTATAGACATAGCTTATACGCGTGAGTCTTCATTTTTTTGACGTGAAAAGGAAAACATGAAACAATAGCGGTATATGTAGAAAAAAAATCCTTCTATCAGTAAGTATGGATTGCCTCGTTCAAAGCTAAAACACTGACTAGCAAAATAAGGTCAATGTTTAAAACACGTATGTATACTTTCGAAGCTGTGTACTGTACACCTCTTACATTCTAGTTCAATCAGTCCGATCTCGCGGATAGCTCGAACAAAAGAAAATACACTGCATAGTGAACATCACGAGCGTCTATATATATATATATATATATATATATATTATACTAATAGTATATATACAGTATATCCACATCGTTGATGCATGAATTACATGTCAGCGGAGTCTGGGGAAGCACGAGAGCGCAGCAGACTGCGAGAGAACTGCGACGACGATGATCGAGCTGGTGAGAACATCGACGCTTATTGAATCGCATGCGTCACGCTGCAACAGCAGCAGCATCAACGCGAGAGAGAAGAGCACTTTACAAGTTTGCGCTCGTCTCTTTCCTTTTCGCTAGTCGCGGACGTTATAAACGGCTTTTCTGTATGGCGTCCTCGAGAGCGATGTGAAACAATTTTTTTTTTCGAGGATGAGAACGTGTATTTAGACAGCGAGAGCAAAAATGATGAAACGGTGAACTTGGTGATTAGATAGGGTTAAACGGAGTCTCGAGGTTTTGTAGTTCGGTTGTGGATGTTTCGAGAAGCGGGAACTGCGCATGACCGTATTGGTACTTTGTGGATATTCGTAATACCAAGACAGGTTCTATAAAGTTGTTTCCTTCAATAATAAAGCCAAGATAACCAAAAGAATTACATAAGAAAAGAGTTTTCCATTTTTCTCAGACGCTTGCATCATCGTTTCGGACATGCATGAGGATATGACAAATCTCTTGCGGCATTTCCAAAACGTGCATTTTTTCGTTAATAAACACGAAATACGAATTCAATCTCGCGCGCATTTCCTCACGAATGAGCAACTTAACGTCTTCGCGATAGCGGCTCGCATTTATCCTCGCATCCTCACCCAGAATTCCATCCAGTGGAACTTTATATATTACATCTCTCGACGCACGACAAAAGAAAATCGCGCGTCGCGCGCCGATACACGTTATAGCAATTTATCGATGATCCGCACACACAGCCGCTTCGCGACACATAAATCCCACGAGCGCAAACTTATCGGCTCGAAGCACACCCTTTCACATCGGGCTAACAAGAGCGGCGGCAACGATTTTTCATGGCACGATTACCGATTGAATCCGACGCGTAATTCGATTTTCGACGGTGTGCGCCGCCGGCGAACTGGTTCGCCCACCCGGCGCTTTAAAATATTCTGGGGAGAGAGAGAGAGAGAGAGAGAGAGAGAGAGAGAGAGCCGCAAAACTTGACATGATGAGCAGCAGCAGCAGCATCAGCTCTTTTATTTTCTCTTTGTCCGAGCTGATTGACACGAAAGTCGACCGGAAATTAAAGAGCTATATGCGACGTATTGTAATTTGGGAGTTTTTTTCGCTGCTTCGGTAATGGTAATTTTTTAATGGGCGGTGCGGTACACTTGGATTTTCGCAATGGGATATGAGGGGAGTGCATAATAAATGCGCGCTGAGAAAATGTATTTACGATCGGCGAATCTGTGCTCGTGAGTTTTGAGAGAATTCCCGGCTTTATAGATCGAGAGATATATGCGCCGTAACTGTTTCGAATGAAGTATTTCTTTTATCGTGTAACTGTTTCTGGGACTCGTAAAGCTCGCGTTCGATTAAAACTCGTCTTTTGAATTTTTCATTAATATAAGACTTATTAATGTTGCGCTTATTCTTTCAGTGTAATGATATTGCTTAAACTTTCCGATTCTGTAGCCTCCACCAAGCGGCGATACCTATACTAAACCAGCCTTGAAAATTTACTATAAGAGAGAATATTAAAAACACATTTTATTTTTAACTCATATCAACGCACGCTCCCAAATCCCGAACTAAAAATCAGACTCGCAGACGAAATTCGAGCGAGGCCAGTCGACAAAAAAAAAAAAAAATGCCCCGTTATCGCTGGCGCACACTCGGGGAGCAGCTATCGAACGCGAATCGCGGGCTCTCGATCCTTTCGACGAAACTTTCTCACGATAGCTCCAGCGCGATATTACAGCGGCGCGAGCTGCATCAACGGCCATTTGAATAAATGGTATATACGAACAACGAGCCCATCATCTAGAATGACCGACTAGGAGACAACAACAATGTTGTCTTCCTGCATCGTCTCCCGCTCTCATCGCGCTCAGCTTTCCCATATTATATGAACGAGTTCCTGGATTCCGATAAACTATCGGAGGCGTATGTGTTTATGTAATAAACACACGCGATATGCATGTATTATATAGGAGAAAAAAGGCGCATTTTGTTTTGACTTAATGTTACGTTCGTCGAAAGTATGACTCTGGGATAAAAATGCCGCGGGTATGCAAGAGCTGCGAAATTCGCGATCGAACTGCAGGTTTAGTACGTTATGCGCGAGAATGAGAGTTATATATTGCGACGAGAAACGAGTGCGAGCGTTTTCCGGTTTTCACGGGCCAGCCGTTGGAAGCGTGTGCTTTATTGTAATCGCTGGGTATAGCAGGAAATTTAATAAAGCTGTGCACACGGGATGTAGGACGCATTTATCATCCGCACTGCCGGTGGACCAAGTGCGCTGATAACCTGAGTGGCGGGAGAGTTTGCCGAACTATGCGCAATCATGCTGGAACAATCGTGTTGCTGTGATTTTAGCGGGTGAAGGATGACGCTTAAACAAACTGCGAAATATTAATTTTGTGTGCTAAACTTTGTGGAGAGCGAGCAAGACTGCGCTCGAGAGAAAATTAATTAATTCTGACCACGTCGACATGAGAGGGGCACCTCTGAGACACATCAGTGAAGCGGTGTGAAACATCCAGGAAGAGGCTCTTAATCGATTAGATCGAGAGGTGACCGGAGCAAGCTGGGGATAACGGTTGTATAGTCCGAGAGCGAAGGTCGTTTGTAATTTTTTTTTTTCATTTCAGTCCCTTTTTGCGTTTCTAATTTTTGTCGCAGAAATGATATCCTGCCAAAGCAATATTACCGGCAAAACAATGCCGGCCTTCGAGCTCTTAAAACGTTTTCGGTGTAGGCCACTCCGGCCTTCCTATAAAAGAGCATAGGGGCGCTCTGGAATATATTTTGAATTCTCAACAATTCGCGGGACGCAAAGTTTACGCAGACCTTGAATTTCAACTGGAAATAGCGAAAGAGTATAGAGAACCCGATTGCGCAAAGCTCTGACCTTTTATAACAGCGTCGTCGTCGAGACGCGATGAGCTTTGTGAACTAATGCAAACTGGATTGCGGAAAACAAGCTTACCGTAGCGCTGGGCGTGTGTCGGATATTCCCGTCACGGAATTGAGTTTACGTGGGTCGCTATTAATATTGCGCGAATGCATTCATGTATAGCGGATCATTAGATATAATATCAATCAATGTAGATTTGTTCAAACGAGTTTTCCCTCGATTTTTTTCTTCTTCGCGAAGTTTGTGCAACTTTCGCGTTGATTAAAAAATAACGCTCGCGAGTAAATAATCGCGAGATTTTTTATAGCTTTATTCAATTTCGTCGTTCTTATATCGAGACCAGTTGGTGTTTAACACTCAGGGACAGACGCAAGGATTCGTCGTAAAGCCTGATGAAAAAAAGCAATCGGCATCACGGTCCATCGTAAAAAAAAGGAACTCAGCACAGCGAGAGAGAGATTTCTTCATCAATTATGGAAAGCAACAAAGCGATATCTCCGTGGTCGCGACGCCAAATAATATTGTCTCTACGTGACTCGCCTGGCGAGTTGATTCCGCGCAATTTACATGGCATTCTCCTTAATCAGATTTTCCTCGTGGCGCAATATGCCCATCAGCCAAGGTCAATTGTGTTTCGCACTGACTTCGTCTTGGCATCGAGGAAGCAACGCGATATTTAAAAACGTCGAAGATGAGGCACGAGCAAAAATATCCTAATGAAATCGCGGCACGACGATGATCACGGGGAGTAACGAAAACAAACTGGGAATAATTAACGATGCAAACAATCTCAGCCGCACAATGTATTTATGACTTTGAATGGATAATGCCTGGTTATGTAAGCTTCTCCGCCGGATGAATCAGTCGAGAGCTATGAACGAGTATATATAACGATAGCGTACGATAGCGCTAATGGAATTATAATTTTTTATTCATCGCAGGTAAATATTTATAAGCGAATTCCTTCCATTTCGCACACGTGCATACGTTACCTTGTCTTATGGAGTGAACCGCTTGCTCTTATAACACACGCATTGCGATATGAATTAGCCGAGTACAAAAACAATCTTATATATACACCCTCCGAGAAGAGGAAACTGTCCCAGTGTAATTCGTCCCCAAACTCGCGGTCTGGCGACTATAGCCGTGCTAACCTTCAACTTTCGTGTACATATAGTCGTATACCGACACACACAACGTCTGCTCTTGGAAAGCCGCGAGGATCGTTCTCTCCGCAGCCGAGAGTCAAAGGAGCTCGCGAGAGCCAAACTCATCGGAAAGTCCAATGTTTATTTATGAGTCCGAGCGCTGCAGCGGAGACACGTGCAGCTGGGCTCGCGTGTCTCCGGTGAGATTTCGGAGCTGAGCGTTCAGAAGTTTGATTGCTTTGTGAATAGGGCTGTTTCACTCGGGTTTTCTTTTTCGGTTAGCGACTCGTATGCTTGGATCATACTGCTATTATTCGATGAAATTGAATCAGTCGTTAAAACATACGCTTTCATGAATATAAGCGACACGCGGGAATGACGTGTAAAAAGCGTTCATAATCCGAGCGACACCGTGGGATGCAAGCTGTAAAGGTGACCTCCCAAACGTAACCCGCATGCAGTTTCGAAGAGCTTTCGGCTTTCATCCCACGCGCAATTAACCGGTCGAATGCGATTCGCCGCCGCTTTGACCTCCGGTATTTATTAACAGCTGGCGAGGAGCGTAAGATGGCGATTTAATTAAGAGTCACTCTGGACAGGAATAATTTGACGCTTTGAGCTGGGAATCGCGGGGGCGAAACTTGTCCTGCGGTTTGGCTTGGAGGTTCTGATGGTGTGATGATAAACGTCGTATAATTGCTAATGAGTTTTCGGTTGGGAAATTCGATTAGTTTTAGTTCGCGCAGATAGTAGCGGGTATTAACCGTGGAATATCGGCATTGAATACAGCTAAATATAGTATGATTTTGTTTGGGTGAATGGAACTGTACTGAAAGTGGGACACTTATTAGGCCGAATTAAAAGAAGAAAACTCATAGCGTGCGATAGACGATCAACTCGTGCCATTGTTGTTGTGTTTAGAGACAATTGACCGCATGCGTCATCTTGTCCTGTTTTTTTTTCAGTATCGAGAGAGACACTTATAGGAGACGAAAAAAATTGCGTCGGAGTAGGCGCCTCTTAAAATAATTGAATCGACGGTGTAAAACGAAGGATGCTCGCGCAAAAAAAGGACAAGCCAAGTATAAGCCTCATTAATTGCACCTCGTTATAGGAGTACGTGCTCGCGAGCAGCGACGAATCGGCTACTGGGCTCTCGAGGTCGCAAAAGTTCCGTTTCTCTCCCGCTCTTCGTGTTTCTTATTCGTTGGTCCGAGTGTGTGTACGTCGTTTGGTCTTTTCTTTTTCGATTTTTCGACGCGATAGATGTATAACAACGAGCTGACGAGAAATAAAAAGCGTAATTAAATTCTGCTACTGTCCGAGATGTATAGCTTACAACTATGTTGTTCGAGCGCGCGTGCGCGTCATTCGTTATTTCTTTCTTGGAAGTTCCTACGACCTCCGATCGTACGATTTCTTTTATTTTTCATGTTTTTCCGCTCAATTTTTTACGCCGATATGAGATTTCGTTGACGATATGAGAGCAGGGCAGGCGAATTTTATGTTCCGTGGCTGATATAAAAGGGCGATAAAAGTGCCCGGGTATAGTCGCAAATATTACGCTATACCGCCACGGCGTAATAAAACGAAAGAATTATTGAAAAATTGTTCACGTTGCGGCGTTAAAGAAAAATTGCGCGCGACTTTAGCTGTAATAATTACAATACAACGTTGTCTCGAAAAATTGATGTTACGAACTTTTTATTCAATCGCACGTATTGTTCGTGTGACTTTGTATACGGTTCTCACCAAAATGAAGGACAAAAGACCTCGGAGGTATCGATACATTGAATCTTGACGATGAGTAGCTTACACCGCACCTTCTACAAACACAAAATCGCTGAAGAAACAACGAAAAGGCGGACATGATGTTGCATTGAAAACGACAGAAAATACTATTCTGCGTGTAAAAAAGGGGCGAAAGTGAGTATAAATTTAGTCGAAGGTAAGAGGATCAGTGCGTGTATACGGTAACAATATGAACGACGAAATCCGTTGTTTATCGCAAAAAAAAATACTTAAACCGTCGCGAACTTCAATAAACGAATAAATGATACTCGAATGTTTGAAAATAAATCTTGGTTTGCCTTATTTACCTCGAGAGCCGGTAGACCGCAACGCACGTAATATATAAAGTAATATATATCAATTTAATGGCTCTAAAAGGTACTGCCTCACGAAGCTTACCCAATAAAACCCTCGACAGCAGTAGCAGTATCGACTGCTCCTAGCTATACACTCGCCAAATTGATTATCTTTACATAACATTATAATTTTTCCATTTTCTCACGAAAAGCCAACTCGACGATATTGCCCAACGCTTATTTATTGTCTCGAGCTTATTGTCTGTCGACACGATTCTCTCGCGCGGCAAGCCCTCGTCGGAGGCAAACAAAAAAAAACTGACGACGAAGGACCGATCGGGAAAACGCTCGGAATGGAAGACAGTCTCGGGGAAAAACGGGTGAAAGGCTCTGCGGGTTAGTGTGTTTACAGGAGCGAAAAAAGGCTGCGGAATCGCGGTGGTAGGAGGAGGACAAAAAGAGCCTTCAACTTTTGCACCCGAGTCTTTCGTGGCGGAGCTCGTGGTAATTGCCGATTTTATCCCGGATCTCGGCTCGATCATTATCGCTAACGGGGCACCGACACTTACTTCGCCGAACTGTGTTCGTCGTTGGAATAGGTCAATGAGTTGATGCTCTTCTTTAGACTTTTAGGGGAGATCGAAATGGTTTTTGATGAATCGTGGTATTGCATTGCGTTTTTCTCTATAATCAAGTCTCAAGATCGTGAAGAAATTCAGCAGAAAAATAAGTATTTATTTTGCCAATAAACGAGATTATAAAGAACCCACCGAACATTAGCCTAGAAGCTTGTTCTCAAAATATACGGCGCACACCTGATCTACGGCCGATTGTCATTTCTAGCGGTACCATAGCTATAAGCGCGCAAAATCCGAAACACCTTACGAACGTGTATGTATATACACTTTCGAAGCAGAATTCATTCATGGGAAATTTGCCTCGCTTTACGAGCGCCTTATTGTCTCGTCCGAGAGCTGAAATTATTTCAGAGGCCCATGGGATTTCGCTTTTGCGCATAGAATACATACATGCGCGAGCGCGCACACGTAACGCGTATATACCTTGCGCAGAGATGTGTGTCGAGCGATGTATCTCTCTCTCTCGGCCGGAATCGTTCAATTGATTTTATATACATTCAGCCGCGAATTCATGCGCCAAGATTGTATTTTAAATAAAAAGAGAAAGTCCTATACGTGCAGTGTATACCTGTGCTATAGCAGAGGAAGAGCGCGATGTAAAGCTGTCAACGGGTTACACGGCTGGGGGCTGAAAACGTTTCCGCATAAACCTCGGACCCGGTGAAATAGGTTCGCGCGAGTTTTACTGTTAGATTTGTGAATCGGCGCGCGATGTTGCTGCCGCAGCAGAGTTTTTCTATTTCGATCGCATCGACTCAATGAATTATGCCTTTATGAGGGTGCTTACGTATTGTTTATTGTGCCGAGCGCTATATACACGCTGCGATTCAATGCGCTGCGGAGAACTCTGTTAATGCAGCTTGTTTTCTGAAGTGCCCGTATGTATTACGTCGAGTTTGCTCTAGTTTCGAGCTTCTAAAACAATGTTTAACCTCCTGTAAATTCAATGGAATTTAATGTAATTAATGCACGTTATACACCGACAAGATTAATGAACATCAAAGAGCGCTTCGACGGAGAAAAAAAACTCTGCTCCTCAATTCCTCCACTTCTCTTTCCGCATCGCTCGTAAGAGGTTTTCGCAAGCGGGCGCACTTTACCGAGTCGTCGGCATTCGGTTCATTGAGCATTCCAAGCGGGACGAGCCAAAGCAGCGGTGCATGAGGTCTTCCTGTGTCGGAAGCCTTGTCGGGTCCTTATAGGGCGATTCGTCGTTTGTCGATTCGTTCCGTCTCCCTGAAACTCGCCCACGGGAAAGCATCGTCGGAGAGGTTACTTTTACGTAATTAGCGTTTTAAAAAAAATAATTCCTTCCTCGAAATGTAACACGGGAAATTCATTGTGGAAAGAGCAAAATGAGCTATCAACAATAGGACTTTATCGTTCATCAAACGCGCGCGCGCGCTTCGAGCTCACGTCCGTTCACACGATTGCCACTGTTATTAATGATCTGTTTGAACGACCTAATAGAGGAGTATTCAGGCTATGTGACACAGAAACGATTTAATAAAAGCTGACATTCGATGATAATTCTTCCATCTCTCTCGACCCGACTGCGAAAATGAATTAATTTTTTTCACGCGCGAAGAGAAAAAACCCGATTGAACGTTGACTTTCCAAGTCCGAGAAGAGAGGCAGCAGTAAGAACGTCGGCCATTTCCACACCTGCTGCTCTTCATTATTCCCGCAATTGATTGAAAACACATACGCCGCTGACATCCGAATCTCCCCACATTTCATAAATAAGAATGAGAGCCACGAATCCGCAAAACGAGACGTAAAAAGCCGCTATAGTTTCCCTTCAAAAACTCGTCGTCGAACGCGTATATAAGGGCCCCATCGTCATTCGCGGCGAAGCTATTATATCGAGCTCGGAAATCGAGAGTGAAGAAGCTAAGCAGACTAGTGGGACAAAAACGTTTTTGTTAATGAGCCGCCTCTCTGACGCGCGCCGCCGGCCGATTATCTTTATTTCTCCGCGACTCTCTGTATATATCTCGCGTACGATCGACGTTGAACACGCGAAGGGAGGAGAGAGAGACCAGAGAAGAACAAAAAATCCACCGAGTGGACGTACTCAAGGTAAATGTCCAGGACGACTGTGTGTGTGTGCGTGAGGGAGCTTTCAAGGACATAGAGGATGATTTTCTTCGCTGACTGATCTCGACGTGTGTCTTGGAATAGAGCGAGAACTGCTTTTTCCGAGTCGTTAGATCTGACGAGTATAGGGGAGGATGGAGGCGTTTTTTTAGAGCAGTAGTGGTGGTGTGGTGCGGATCGAATTATAGAGGGATTGCGGTACGTTTAATTGGATGCTGCTGATTCTTGGCACGTAACGTCGTTATGCGAGACACCTAAAATAATGTTATGACGTATATATGCGCTTTACTGCAGCCACGTAATTTTTACGTAATTTTTGTGCATTTTTTAAACGAGAATTATATACTCGATCGATCACGATTTTGGCGTCTGGTACGATTTTTATTTTCCCTCAACTCTCACTGCATTAATAATAGAATCGGACGTGCGCGTTCATTTTAATTTTAAACATACAGAGCATTCGACACGATAAAATTAGCATGGAAGAGATGGGGATTGTCGAGATTGCAGCTTCGTGAAAGAAGAAATGATAAAACAAGAAAGTAATTATAACGAGTGCGTATAACTTCACTTTGTTATGTACATAAATATGCAAATCCACCTGAGAAAGAGAACCACCAGCTTCTTTACTCGCTCAAGCATCGAACCTTATGTAAATAAAATGAACCTGTTTCCCGACATCACCTTAACACACACACGCGCCAGCTCCGTGAGCAGAAATAAAAAAAAAGACGAAAAGCATAAAGAAACGAACAATCCCCCCGCGAAAACACGAAACCCACTGAGCTATCGGTCCGATCAATCTCGCGACACAAAACAAATAAATCACGAGCTTTTATACATCGGCCGCGAACTTTTGTCACTTCGGCTCGAGCGCATCCACGAGTCGCGCGCATTATCCGTGCGCGCGATCTGTACCGCGAAATATTCGGGTCTCTCTCATTTGCATTGCAGCGCAAAAGGGTCATCGAGCTGCACAGCATAGCGAAAAGGAAACGAGGTCGACGACGACGATGTGCTTCCTATACCGCCACGAGGACGGCCTGACTTTTTTGCGCTGCGTATACCTTATACTCGGGATGACAGTTGACAGTGAAAGTGAACGCGAGGGATGTGTCCGTGTAAATATATATGTGTATACTGTGGAGGGAATTAAGAGAGGCGAAAGTGAAAATATAAGGATCGCGGAAGGAAATAATTGACTGTGGAGAAAATGAGGATTTCCCGCGGATGATGATGGGAGGGGAGATTTTTTATCGGCGAGGGGACTCTAATGCGAAATTAATGTTTACGAGGGGGCATTTAGAGACTTTTTTCATGGTGGGAAAGGACGAAGCGGCTTTTAACGTTATATAGCGGATTGATATTAGATAGAGATTAGAAGCTTGAGGATTATATAAGGTCTCCGCGGTCGATGAAACTACTCGTATCCGTGCTCCAAGTTTAGAGGAAGTATATACGTTGGATGCATAGTACGTAAATCTCGGAGTGAGTTTTCGTTGACAAGAATTTAATTTCGCGATGCGGCGCGTTGGATATTAGAGTCAGAATTTCATATGCTTGTAATACAATAATAATATAATTATAATATGATTGATTCAATATTGCCGTCTTTGATATTGTATATATATGTTATTCTCGATAGCTAAATTAATGTCAATCTCGTAATTATAGATTATTCGATAAACCGTATAGTATTATTTGACTTATTATTTGATTATTCGTATATTATTAATTGACCATGTTATATTCCAATTTGTTCCAAAAGAAAATATGAATATCTGAATTCTCAGAATCATACGAAATCACGCAACAACATGAAAATGCAACCTTCAAAATCCCAACAAAAACAAGTTCTCTTGCCTTCCACTCCTCTTATCAATTACCCAATCACGCATCATTAACGCAAACAGCATCCGACATCTCAGTCGAGATACCTTACAAAACACACCCATCGCATCCGAAATCACTCTCTCTCTCTCCCACCGACACACGCAAAATACGCTTTTCTCAATTTCCAGTTCGCTTCTACGTGAAAAACCACCAAGCAGTGAATGCACGTCTTTACGGTGTACACGTATAGAGTAACTCGCGGTTCGTTGAACCTCCTCTAAAACCGGAGCGATTCTTCTACACGGCCTTTTTATTCCGCGTAAATACGGGGTCGCATTGTCTCGAAATAAACGGCTAAGCGAGCCTTATATGCGCCGCTGAAAATTCGCGGCCGAGATCACGTGTGTGTACGCATTCTTCGGCGGAAATCGGCCAGAATGAGCGCGATACAGTATAGGAAAAAAATTCCTCGGTGCTTTTATCGGGCTTTGTTTGGAAAATTGCCGCTCTGTAATTATACGCTCTGTTTTTTAATTGAACCTGCACGTGGACGCGTCTCACAGCCAACTTATTAATAATAATGCGCGCGTTCAACGAGGGACAAAAAAGAAGCAGGCACGCGTTAACATCTAACTGAGCGAGTTATTAAACTGGTTGATTTTTCAATTATCCAAGCTCTGATGAACTTTTCATGCAAAACGAATCCGATGGAAATTTCAATCTACCGCGCGACCCTGATCGTACCAACGCGTGTGGCCGAATCTCAATCGATGAGACGTGATTAATCGCGTACGCGGTGTTGCGCGCGAATTCGATTAAGCTCCGTAATTGATGCTCGATATCGCGGAATTCGGAACGAGGACGATCAATGAAATGTCCGCACCTCGGACATAATATGCGCTTGTGAATGAAGAGAAGGTCTGCTGAAGCAGGAGTCTGACGTACCGATGATGCGAGAGCCTCGAGCCGATGGAGTTCGGACGACTCGCGCCATCTGAGAGGAGATGGCTGAACTTTGTGGAGAGTAAAACTGGCTGTGCGACTTTACCGTTCGTGGTAAGAGGTTTCACGGTTTGGAATATCGACTTCATACTGTGGTTAGTCGTTTTATCAAGAGTAAAACACTGCACAACTGCCATCAGAAAATTCGTTTGAATATCGTGTGGTAACGAGATTTTGCTCAAGTGGCCAGTATGAAATTTACACCGATAACAATTTTTTAAGCTAATCGCGGTGTATTGTAAAAAGTTATGCTCAGTAATTGTTTGAAACTTTCAAAAATTATCGACTGCCTTTGTACTGTTTCATTTCTTGCATATGCTTCCAGAATTTGCAAGACATTTCACCGTTATAAAAGTCGGGAAAAATTCTTTATTGCAGGAGAAAATAGTACTTACAAGGCTCTCCACACCTCTCCATTGCATTCCTGAGGCGAGCCGCAAGCACGTATTGTAAATGCAAATCTTGAAATACTAGTCACAACGCGCACTTCTTCGACCTAGTTCTAAGGAAAAAAATTTAGGAGGTGCTATGTGCTTATAGCGCTTAAAACAAAACGCTTGCAAGTTTGAGAAAAAAAGAAGGTAACTGTTAGCGGGTTTTGCGACGATTTGCATGTGAAAATTATAGTTCGATCAATCAGCGGTACTTTGTTTATTACAAGAAATCGATTGTTGCGTAATCTCAAGGATGCAAATTTTATTTAAAAATATATAATCAGGTATATTGACGGTCGGCTTTATAAAGATAGAAAATGCACATATTTTTATCTCTGCATGTTCCGTATAACAAACAAAAGAAACATCAATAACATCGCCTTTATTTCGCTTCAATCTGCAAGGCCAAGCAATTCTCCAAAGCAACCCACATCCCTTGAAATCCCACAACAATTGCTCCACATCCCTCTCCATCGCCGTATGCATATAGCACTCGTAAATCGCGAAAAGTCACGGAGTATAACGGAGCGGCGGCGCGCGAGAAAGAAAGATGTGTACACACGGCGAGAAAAAAGCCTCGAAGATCGCTACCACCGAGGCTACCACGAGGATCTTCCCACACGGGATCAGAGGCGCGACGCGTGCGCGCTGGATATTGCATTGCAGGATCCGCGTGGAAAGGATCATGTTGCATTACCGGCAGCCTCGTGGCATCGCTGACCCTGTGTGTGTGTGTGTGTCTCTTTCACTTTCTCGCTTTATATACTATAAGTCGCGACGTGTGCGCGCTTTAGTTCATTGTGAATATACGCCCTACGACTTCTATCATAGGTACTGCTTTTGGAAATGGACTATTTTACTCTACACTTTAATTTGAAAATAAAAAATATACGAGAAATTATCATTATACTGCACAGCACAATTAAAAATGATTAAGCATGCTTCATGTTTATCACCCTCTAAGAATGTCAATCAAGTTTTACATTGTAATAAATTTGTTCGCCGATTGTACTGTCATCGTAAATCAGCATAACTTTGAATACATAAATTGATCATTCAAGCTTACGCTACGGATGTGCGCGCATTTTAATATTACTGAAATATTGAATCTATTATATATATAGATACAATCCGTATATACCTCGCACGAATACAACGCTCGAGATAATCCAAAAATCGCAAGGCAAACTCGCGCGATTAAACTAGAGCGAAAAATGGCGAAACGAAAGTTCGCCATCCTGGCAAGCGTGAGAACCATTCAAATTTTTGCCCCTCAAAACACGCTTAGCCGCGCGAGTGCTACCATATACGCGGTGTGAAATGCAGAACGCTCTATCGCACGTTTTGTAAAAGACGTTCGTCACGAGTCGGAACGTGTCTTCTCTCTGCTACAAGACGATGTCTTCCATACATACGTGCATACATACTCTATGCGCTTCGAGAAAAAAAAATAATAATAAAGAAGCAACAGATGGCGCAGGAGAGGAAGGGTATTCTCGCGAGTAAAACTTATTAGAGCCTCACTCGCGCTCCTAATAGGATTCTACGATTTGAGTGATTTGTGATCTTTCTGATTTAAATATGAAATCGTCCGGGGAAGGGCTTTTCTCGGAAGGGTCGCCGACCTCGGGAACACACGTGTGAGAGAGCACGAATCATTCGTATAGCGCACACCGACTTCTTTTTCTTGCGCTTGAGCTTCTTTATTCTGCGCTCGTAAGTTTTTTTTTGTTCGGACGCATGATGCGCCCATAGTAGCCTCTATTGTCCGGAGATTTACAGCTGTTGGAAATATTTTAATAAGTACGAAAAAATGCAGGGCTTCAACGTATACTGTAAGCCCAAGTAGAGGTGCGATAAAGTTCGTGAGTAATTATGCTATATAGTCATTGAGATACTGAAAAAATATTTTCAACCGCTGCGCTTCGCGCTTTGCTGAATAAGCGAGTTTTGTGCTTATCAAAACGTAAAGGCCAAGATATGAGCTATTTTTACGTTTTCAGTGAGCGAGAACATGTAAACATTACGCAAATGGCGCTCACTCGCAGTTTCATATAGTCTGTCGATATGTCGAACGGATCAGAGCGAGTTATTCTAATTAAAGACTTATGCGTGAATCATGCTAGTGAAGTGTTTTGAAAATTTCAAACTATCATAAAAAGGAGGTAACTTACGAATGACAAGCTTCTCAATCCCATATAGATTAAAACTTTATATCGACCTTTGGATACTCACCTGAAAAAAAAGAAAAAGTTACATTAAAACAATCTCAAAAAATGTAGTAGGATAATAATAAAAAAATGCAGCAAAAATATCTTCCCAATCGGAGATAACATAATCAGGAAAATTATATCATCATCGGCACGGCGATCGCGCGTTAAAATCGCAGCCAGACTTAAGCTCGACAATTATTTACACATCCGCGAGCCAATAATTACAGCAGCAACGCATATCCCGGGAGCCGCCTCCGAAAGACAATAACAATTTCTTAAAGTCACTGGGCCCGATAATCGCGCGACAAACGAGTCGCGGAGCCTCTCTAATTATCGTCCGCGCCTCGCTGGAAAGCCGCGATATTAAACGCGCCGCGCGGACGGCTTATAAATTCAGAGCTAAATACCCGCGAGGGCTGTAAACTTCTGGCCTTTACGAGCGGTCGACAAGCTTCCTTTAATTTTTTTTCTTCTATTCCTTGTCTGGTCTATTTTTTGCTACGGGGAAGAACTAGCAGTACCGGCGACTCTAATTGGCGCGAGCTTCTGATGTTGCGCGCGGGCGTCGCTGTGTTTTACGATGTTTACCTACTGTGCGATCTTCCCATAGTTTTTGATAACTCCTCTAGTTCGTACGAGTACACGAAGCGTAATTTTAATTCGATTTTTCTTTTGAACATACGCTAATTTTGCCTTTCAATGTATAGCATCTTCAATTTCATCGGAATCATAAACAAGCTTCAGGAACGAACGAGCGCCAAAAGGAGAAAAAATCCGAGAACGCGGACAAAAAACCGCGCGAAAAAGTGGAACACTTTACAGCCCGATAATAACCATTCACCTTGCACCTCAAATAAAAGCAGAAAAAGCCTGCTCTTCCCTCCCAACGATCTAACCCGGGCGTTATCGAGATTCGGCCAAAGGTAATACGCCTCAAAGAGCGTCGCATATCCCAAAAAGAAAGCCGAGCTGATAATAAAAAGCGAAATAAATGCTCGAGTCATAAAGTGCAAAGGTTGTAAGCGCGAAAGGCGAGTATTATTACGGGTTATTAAAAGGATGTACTATAAAGAGAGCTCACGCCGCGCTCATATTCGGCGATTTTTCGACAGGCCAGATCCCCGGAGTCGATAAAGGGAAATATTCCATTACACGTCCTCTTGTTTCTTCTTTACCCCGCGCTCGCGCGGAATTCGTAAAACTCGCGAGTTAGTGCCGCCATAAAGGACCCGAGGGCGTGTCGCGCTCTCGGCATCGTCTCGTAAAGTTCGGCGCCAGTTTTTGCACGCGCGCGAAAGGTATGACCGGGTTACAATTTAATTGGGACTTTGCCCAGTCGAGAGGAATGATAATGGCAGCGTGACACGCGGTATTCTCCCGCTAAGAGAGGCATTAACAGCGCCGAATCCGAAGCCGCGGGGAATTTGTATAGCCGGCTAATGACGGCTGCCGGTATACACGCGTTATATTATATATCCTTCGAAACTTTGTAAAAAAAAGGGGGATATAAACCTTGAACGGCTGCGTTTATTATATATACCCTTCCGAAGGGAGATAGTTTCGAATTTTCAACGAGGATTCGCGCAAAAATACTGCGCGAAAAAGGACGATTAATTAGAAGAAGCCAAGATAATTGCTGCGCAACTAACAAAGAGATACAGGAAGTAGAGGTAGAGCCCGCATGCACGCGCGCAAAACAAATAGCCAGGGCAGCTCTCTTTCCGGGGCTGCAACGGCGGCAGCCGGCGGTTTAATAAGACGAGAGAGCGCGTGGCGTGGACGATCGTTATGCCGCTTCATATAAGCCGGGACTCGTGACCGGATCCTCGCCTCGATGCGAGGGAGTAGCACAGCTGACCGTCTGATAAAGGCTCGAGACATCTGCTGCGGGAGGTGTATAGATATACTTTATATATTATCCTATATAGAGTTGTAACATATTGTTTTTTTTACGATACAGTGAATAAGCGTATGTCGGGGGAAATATTCGAAATACGCTTTGCTTATACGAAATGGTGTTTGAGTTATTCATAGACCCCATCGCGTATATAGCTAGTGCATATAAAGACTCTGCGATTTCTCACGCGCGGAACCCTTTAATTTTGGCCGTTAACGCTCTATTTTCAGAATGCGCGCGAGTCTGCGCGAGTTCTGCGCGAGAAGACTCGACCAGTTATAAATTCTCGCTATTGCTTTATCACGCGAATAAAAGAGCAATTTTCAGAGAATAATCACCGCGAAATTTTTTCTAACCAGCTCTCATTCGACGTGTGGAAAAATGTTCGCACATCGTAATTACGCGCGCACCAGTGCTTTATACACGCGTGGTTATCGTAAGTTTCAATCAGTTCGACTAGACGTTCGGTGGATCGCGATGCCATGCGTCTATCGCTCTCGCTTCTATATACACGTATACGAATTTCCCTCTCATTAAAATCGCTTTTAATTGGCGCTCGCGAATGAGGGGAGTGCTAATCTCGTTGTATCTCCGGTGAAAGAACGCTTCGGATATAGAAAAAAAATTCCGACAACAAAGCGATGGAAAATGGACAAAACAATCACTCGCGCTAATAGGAATAATTGCAGGTCTCGCGGCGATTGATCGAAAGCTCAACAAGTTATTGCGAAACTGTCGCGAGCGTCTTTTAGTCGCGATTATTTTGTGAACGTGGGATGGATTAGCTCTAATTGTATGCTTTGTTTCGAATCGTGAAAAATCTGCCGATAATAGTTCGATCAGCTGATCTCGAAGATTCATCGAACCATCCTGTTACTGAGTTCTGTGCAACATGACAAAACCCGTTAATTGTGATTTAGGATATACATTCAAATAAGCTGTCAAAAAAATTGTATAAATTTTCTCTGTATATCTCAATCATTCTCCGGCAACAAGATTATTTTTATCGACTCTTTTTATCACGTACACATACATAGCGACTGAAAGTCTGCGGTGCGTAATGTGTCACTCGCGACTTCCAGGTTTTCACGCGGTATATCAATTAACTGGCTGCCGGTTTTCAAGTTCGCCATCAGGACGAAGCGCGCGCGCGACGCCGAGAGTGTCTATACTGTGTTATTTGAGCGCAGGAAGAGATTTATCAAGCGCGACAGAGCGTTGAGCGCCATTTTTGAATTTGCCAAATGAGTATATACGCTATACTATATATATATATATATATATATACTACCGCTGAATTAATGGGACGTGTGGTGCGAGCCGTTTAACTTTCCTGTCGCGCGTGTCGTCGTTGTCTTTTTTTTCTCGGCGCATGTGCGGAATATCGAAATTTTTTCGTGTATATCTCACGGTGAAAAGTTAATTAACAAAGATGTAATAATAAAACGCGGCGGCGGTGCAAAACGGTTTCTCGCTTTTTGCCGCGCGCGCTGATATTTATATATATATATAAATTACGTAAATCGAAGTCCGGCAAATAAAGAAATTTGTTCGAACAAGTTGTTCGGCGAGTAATGTACGAGATTTTTTATTCTTGTTGTATACTCTCTCGGTGAACTTGGAAGGAATACAGTTGCTTCGGGGATGTGTAATTTGTTTTCGAGTCTTCCGGGTTCATATGAAAATATAAGGCTGCGCGCGACTCGTCGAAATCTCTCTTTCGGCGCGTAACTGTTCGACGAGTATAGCGATTGAGAAACTTGTAATTTTTATACGCAAATTCAACAAAACAGAAAAAAACTTAATTAAATGAGACGCGACACTGATTAAGAAATTCACTTTGCCGCAGTCCTCTTAGCTTCCAACGCTAAATTTACAGTGTTTTCCATGTTAATCCGAGTAATCACTATGATTAAACAAGGATAAAGCTCGCCAGCGTCAATCGATCAATCCATCTAGCGGCATATTGAACGAGACTATGGCTGGACACATAAATAATGGTTCAGCATGTATTTATTCAGAAGCAAACACGCTTATTAGCGTTTGACTAAATCTCTTCATAATTGAATTTTTATCCATCAGATAAGTCATAAATTACACTACCAGCGAGCAAAGCTGCGAATAAACTTTATGCAGCAACAAATTTCTTTAAGAATTAGAAAGCTGGAAAGAAAAAGCTCGTATATATAACGAAATTAATAACGTTCGTTCCGCACAAATCAATCGTGTCTCTATAAATCGCATGAAAAGCGCGAATATAGCACCGGACACAGAGAAATCGATTTATACTTTCATCTTGTACAATAATAATTACAATAATTAAAAAAAATCAAATATAATTTAATCGATCAATTTCCTCGTCTCCATAAACGCGAGATCCTGGAGCAGATACACAAGTGTATCAAGCTCGCGCGCGCGTAGTCGCAATTTACAGCGCATAATAATTCAATAACAATAAACCCAACAAAAAAGTCTCAAACATCGCGCTGTATACCAATAATCATCTGTAAATCACTCCTCATAAGAGATCAGCAAGCGCAGCAGTAACCACACCATCACAGCTAAGAAGAGAGCAAAAAGCTCATCCCGTATAGAACAAAACCAGACAAAAAAAAACAACAACCGAGAGTAAAGTGCTTCCGCATGGCGCAAAACAAGCCGCGCGCGCGCGGATCACATGCGCCTAGAGCACTCAGGCATCTCGGCGAATAAATCGCAATAAAGACTCTCCAAGCTTGTGGTAGCAGCCGCGCGGCGTGCGTAAGTTCATAAACTAATCGCGCATCCGCCGCGTCGATATCGATCAGAGAAAGAGAGAGAGAGAGGGATCCTAGGAGCTGCGCAATTGCCGCCGCTGCTGCTGGCTCATTTATCGCTGGAAATTATGTGCCTGGACCTTTTTTCTCCCTCGCGGCAAGCGCGCGCGCAGGCTCTCTATACCGCGCTCGATTATTATGCCGCGCGCCCGCTATTAATTATTGGCCTGCCGATCATTAATTCATAGGGGGATCGGTCTTTGCCGCAGTATGCGGGGGATTGTGGTGGGGCTTGGATTTTGATTTTGGGTTTGTAGGTTAGATTTCGGCAGATTTATGGCGCTACTTTGGAAAAAGAACTGGGAGAGAGACTTTTTAATGGTGGAATGCGGATCGGTGCTACCGGAAAAACAAGGAGTGGATTTTGCAAAAATAGAAATACCGAGTGTGTCGTGTAAGCTATTAGGGGATAGGTTTTAGTTTGTCACTAGAAATCTCAAACATTTGCAAATATTTGCACATAAATCATCTACTCTCGTGTCAGAAGTAGACTCAAAAGTCGGAGCGTAAACTTTCCATATTTTACACGAGGATTTTTATATACAGAGAAGAGACGCGTAACACAACGGATCACGCTCAAACACCTTTGACCTCAAAATTTCCATTTGCCAAGCTCAAGCTCGTAAGACACTTGGTCTTTGTTGTTTCGGCGTACGGTTATCTGCTAGGCGCGTCGAAGACGAGGCGATGAAGAGAGTTCGAGATGCGTCAAGCGCTGCCTATAACTGTTTTCCGTTGTACCTCCGGCTGACGTTTACGGGCGTTTCGTATGGGCTCGCACTTGATGTGACAGCTTTTAATAAGAGAAACTTTTCTCATACTCTGAGGATGTTGCGCTTCAAGATCGAAACTTTAATTTTGAGTTTTTTTTTAGTATTCTGCTCAGCAAACTCGTACTTTCAGGAATAAATCAATCTTAAACTGTGTATAGTAAATGTAAGAGAGGATGTACTTGTATTGTAAGTTGTAATGTAACCCATCAATTAAAATCCTTGAATTATCGAAATTTCTCAATATACACTGTTCGATCGGTATACTTTTACGCGTGTAATCGATATTGCAACTGACGGCATAAATAACACAATATAAGCAAAAGTCCGTTAATTATGGGATCCATAAGACATATTCTAGCTCTGAAATCCAGAAGAAATTTATATCTATATACAATCGGCAAGCTTTCGCTCGCTTTCGCTTTTACCACGACTACTACTTCCTTAAATCAATCGCGCCAATAACTTTTTCATCATTATAAATCCGCAGCCGCCGTGTATAACTACACCAGTGTACAGACTGCTGCTCGCGGAAATTAACGAAAACGAAAAACCATTGCTGAAAAAGCATCGCGATGGACGACTGAATACTCGTGACCAATTATTTACTACATAACGACGGTCGCCTCTGTATATATACAGCACGTTTTGGTCTAAACAATCGCAATATATATCGTCTAATATCGATCTAATTCGTCGGTCGATTCTATATATATACACTCCTGTATGTATAAGAGAACCTCGAGGGAAGCACGAAGCTGACGACTCGCGGCGGCAATAAACAATGGAAATTGTCCAAGTGCACGGAGAAAGTGCGGAAATTAAGCAACTGTACTGTCGAGGAGTCGAGCGCATATACATACTCATATTGCTCATGTTTTTGTTCGCGAGTTTATACGCGCGTATACACATATATATAATTACGTGAACTTAGAGCAGATGGATTTTAGAGATAGGAGCGTTGTGAGAGCTTGCAAAAATCCGGTATGGGAACGACTTCGATGGGTGAATTATGTTATTTCGAAACGCGGATTTGAATTATGAGTTGGTAGATATCATTCGATATTGTATACAATATATACATATTTGCCATGGGAATTTATACGAGGTGAGAATGAGATTTGCTTTTCATCCTATATCGTGTACCTCGATTCGATGAAAACACAGCGTATAGTATTATAACACACGAAACCATACCAGTATATAATTAATATCCATTGTCGATATACATACTTATTATATGCTCGCGTACACGCAGCCAAGTAACTACGTACGTACGACCCCGGGGGCGATCAAACACTCGTATGGACTCGAGTCTCAAAAAATGATTTACATCGGCTTATAACACAACGCGTAAAATTTATCAATCATCTCTCGAGGTGCAGCAGCCTCTAATCCCACGATTATTAGCAAATCTCAATATCGTTCCGCAAACATCATTATAACCGCGCGCATAAGCTCACATTCCAACGGTCGCTCTAAGCTCCAGCACATAACGCGATATCAGCGGCCGATGCTTATGCTTATCAGCGTTGCTCTCAAAGTCAAATTCTCGAGACACGTGTACGCGCACATTGCAAATTAACGTCGCTGAATTATGATTAATGAATGCGCGCTCCCCGCGGGGCTATCGCACGCAGAATGTAAATACTGTACCCGATGCCGAATCGCATATATATACGAGTCTTAGATAATGACTGCAGCGCGGAGAAAGAAAAAAGCGGCTGGCGTTGATGCTATCGCTATAGTGAGAGAGACAATGACGGATACCGGGAACTACAATAGCCACTCGGCGTTTAGCCGGTAATTATTTCGGCCGGTTGATCGTGCCGAACGATTGCAGAGGCGAGAGACACGCTTTTGGTGTAGGTGTGGTTGCGCGGCTGATGTATTCCAACGCGGAATCGACTGCGCCGCAGCCGCTTTACACTACCGCATTTTTCACCGATAAGCATCAACTTCGTGGTCGCTCGCTAATTTTTCTGCTCGGATCTTCTAACTCAACCTTAAACTACACAGCAAACAGTATCCGCGGATGACCGAGCGAAATTCAATCGCACACTTTACAACAATACACCGCGATAACAAACAGTACGTATACCGACAAAGCAGGCGTCGAGTACAGCGCACCACACCCCATCCCCGTAAACGTATATCGCGTCGAATCGAATGCTTCACGGCCAATAAAAAGCGCACACTCATGCATACACATACCTCCTCCGGTGCTTCGATATACATTACAGATACACCGCGCAACAGCTGCCGCCGCAGAAGGGGGTGTCAGCTGATTACCGAGCGCCCGCATTCATAATCGTTCGTTCCGCCAATTTCGTAACGTCGCGGTGCGACGAATCGTGCCGCTGCACGAGTGTGTATTATATCGGACTCCTGCGTAACAGGTATATAATAACGAGCGAAACGTCGGAATCGATCGGCCGAGCGATCGATTATAATGGCCGAGTGTTTTTCGTGCGGGCCTGGCGCTGTGTTTCTGCGAACACCTTGTCGGAAAGGCTGTGCAATTTTTCGTTGCGTAATTCAGAGAGGGGGGGGGTATGTGTAAGTAAGTTGGTAAATTGATAGGCGATCGATTTTGCCCGGTCTGTCGAGAGATGCAAATGGGTTATTGTTGCGCTGGCAAATTACACGGTTTTTTGATCTCGAGATATATGTATATACTGATTGCAGAGGCTGGTAATTTTTTTGTATATACAGCGATGTTTGGTAACAGCGAGATATAACCGAGTGCTGTCTTTAACAACCTCATTAGCATACGTTCTATCATCCCATAAAGATCGACAGCGACAACTTGATTCGAGGCTGCCTAAAACCCTGTACACGAGAGTCATGCCATCATCCAGCGACAAACACAGCCGTCAATCGTGAAAATTTTTCGAGTCGTCGGGTCCCACGTCAAATTCCCCGCCTGCGGCTTCATAATCTCGTCTTACGTAATATACCCCGCGACGACGCTTCGCTATAAGTATATATAGATAGACCGAGTGACCCGCATATAATTACTCGTTTAAAGCCCGTAGCGCTGCGCTCTCTGCCTACGGCTCCCACGAGAGGATCACGGGGACACCCTTTCGCTCTTTTTCTTCGGGGCGAGCATAAATTCCGGCGACGTTTGAAACGTGTTCGCGAGCCGTACCTATAACTCGATCGAGATCGTGCTGCTCGAGTGGCGCCCTCTATGCATAGTCGGACATAACCTAGAAACGTGTCTGGAGGGATGAAGAAATTACGGCAACGCTTTCGTAGATGTATATATAGACACACGTAAATCGGTTTCAATTCAAAGCGATGTGAATCGTTATGTAGACCTATCATTAACGATTACCCGTAGGTTATAAATTTGAATAACATAAGATTATACTTGGTTCTACATAGTTTCACGAACTTACGTAATCCGTGCAATTTTTCAGCGCGAAAAATCATTTTGAAAGCGAAATAAAACGTATCTTAGCATCTGTCAGAGTCAACTATCCGGAAGCATTAGACTCGAGCTTTTCAAGCACTGCGGTGTAATTAGTTTAACGTGTTCATTAATCCGACCAGTCCGCGTTATATATTACAAAATCGTCCGGCAAAATTATGGCACAGTCGGTCGAGCGCCTAATACGGCAGTTGACGGCTTCTTTTTGAAATACCTGTACATTAGATATATCACTCAATTTCTCTATACCAGTAGGTATATTTACTGCTACGCGCACACAGGCCTCTCTCTCTCTCTCTCTCTCTCTCTCTCTCTCTCTCTCTCTCTCTCTCTCTCTCTCTGGCCCGATGACTCACTTTTTCAAGTGCGCACTGCAATTTTCCCCCGGATTACAATGTTTTTCCCTCCACACACGCAACTCGAGATTATTTATCGCTAAAACTGGAAGGAAATTGGTACCGACTGTGAAATTACGAGCCCGAGGGTAACGACGCGGCTGTTCATAATGAGAAGCTCGTCGCAGTAACATAACCTCCAAAGCGACGCGATTATGACTTCCAGCCACGCGGAGCACAGACATTTTTCTAATCACACGCACACACAGCTGCGCATCTCGAATAGTATACTTACGCGCAGCATAACGCTTTCTCCTCCGAGGATTCGCGGAATTCGTTTACCGTTCCATCGATATCGGCCGATTTTTAGCGCGCGCGCGTATAGTACAGCTTGTAATTGCGACGCGGCTGACATTCATTAATAGGCCGCGGAATCGAATTATGCACCTCTCGCAGTTTTCACTTAAGCCGAGAGACGTAACTTAAGCGCCTAAGTTATAAATGCAGCCAGTAATTTTGATTTACCGCGCTTTGCACTCCGTGTTACGTATGTACAGTCCGCATTATACGCCCATAATGTATGAAGCAACCGTACGCACACGTGCGGATTGTCAAAGTTTATTTATAACGCGGTCGCTTGCGGAATTCTTAAAATTTATCTCCTAGACCTTTTTTTGCGCCCGCGGAGCGCGCGACATACTCGTGAGATTCTTATCTATTGTGTTGCCGCGCGCGTGAAAATTTCGCGCGCGTATAATGCTTATATATATATACATACCGATAAACGCGTGGAATGTATGCAAGGCGCACTGAATTACTCCGCACCGATACTAATAACTCAGCCGGTCGTCGTCGAATGTGTGCAGGTGGGCAGTGCCGTGTGCGAGATATCCTGTATATACATAGGATAGAGACGGAACGGTGGCTATTCGGAAATGAAGGATTCACCTCGAGTGTGAATAAATTCACTGTATGCATGCGATCTCCGCGTTGTTGTACATTTCTCTCAGTGCGCGAAGAAACAAAAGAGCAATAAGTCAGGGTATCGCGATTGTCGCGAGAGGCGCGAAGACTTTCCTAAAAACTCGGCGAAGAATCTCCTATCCTTCTGTCTTCTGCCGTAAATCAGCGATAAATCCTAGCGTCGAGGCTGTTTTCCATACACACACACACACATACCCACACGAAGCTCTTCCCACAGTTTGTCGCTTTCATCGGCTTCGGGTATATAGAGGAAGTGCCTCCTCGCGCGGCGC
Organism: Muscidifurax raptorellus; assembly: GCA_020010945.3. NCBI lineage: Eukaryota > Metazoa > Arthropoda > Insecta > Hymenoptera > Pteromalidae > Muscidifurax > Muscidifurax raptorellus. The sequence goes on along the minus strand of CM052079.1, from coordinate 6,652,005 downwards.
GACGACGGACACCTTCTGGTTTTATGTGCCTACGCGATCGCGATTCTCGCTGTGTGTATATATACGTATACGGAGACGGGGATCGCTGAGGCGAATACCGGAGAGGCTCATAACTTTCCTCGGCGGGAGGAGATTCGATGCGTGTATACGTATATGTGTGTGAGTGTGTATGCAAGGAGGTGTATAAATATAAACGTATATATATATATATATAGGTGCGCGAAAAGGGAGAGATTGTGCGAAGCTGCCTCTTGTTTTTTTGAGACGAGGAATAAATTCTCGTTGAGTTTCTTATATTTGTATAGGAGCTTTCGTGGATCTCGCGGAAAGGTGGAAAATTGTAAAGCAAACCACATCGGACATACTACTTTGATTTTTCGAAACATCAAAAACAACAAAACACGCTTTACATCCTGTATACCGAGATCGTGCGTGGGTGTATATTAATTCAAACTGATATACCGGCGATTAGTTTAGCTCACACGCGTATACGGATGTGGCCAATCGAGCAGCGGAGTGATAGGCGACAAGCCCTAATATAATTTTCAGAGGGGACCGCACGAGATTTACGAGCTACACGAATGCAGACATGCAAGTGCAGCCACTTGGCAACTGATCTGCATACATATATACATTTATATATATATATATATATGCTTGTAGAGTTTTCGCAAATGTACCGAGGTGTTTCTGAGGTTATCGACAGGTTGATCCGCGAATTCGCCGAGTTGCGTCATTTTTAGTCGCCATAGAAAATTAATCGAGACGCAGAGATAAAGTGTACGTCTCATTCGTTCGAGTAACCAAAATCGTTTTAGGGACACTATATACAAAATAATTAATGACGCACGTAATGCGGAGACAATCTGCCAAGTGTATAAGCGCACTTGGAACCATCAGCGTCTTTTCTCCCGAGTGACGGTCTAGAGAAGCTTGGCACGCGAATCGAGTATTTACACTCACGGGGTCGGCGAATCCACGATCAGCATCGCAAAACAATTGAACGTTGCGTGAACCATAGAAAATTAGCACGTGTGTATATATGCATCTTAGTCGCGCGCGGGCTATGCTATATATATATATATATATATATATATATATATATATATATATATAGCTATACTCGCGTGTGTATAACGGTGCACGCGAGAGTGAGAGGTGCCGCGGCGAAGCGATGACATAACGCTTTATATACCGGCTGCAGTCAGTCAGTCAGTCGCGGCGGCAGCCAACTCGGCGACAGTCGAGAATTCCGTTTATTTCGCCTTCGGAGATATTCCAGGCACTTTATCCGCGATGGATAATAATGATGATAATGCTAATATCGAGCGGAGATGGTTTTTGTATATATATGTATAATATATTAGACACGGGAGAATAGTATATAATACCGTCGGTGAAACTGTGAATTCCTCATTACACTTGGCTGCAGCGAATCGCAGTATATTATATACGCGTAAACGTAAAGCGAAAGCTGCGGTCATTAAGAAATGACCATAACGCGCAGCGGCGGCACATTCCCCGCCCGCGAATGCAAATGTTACCGGCTCTCTGACACACACTCGCGCAGCGCTAACGGCGGAAATAAAGTGCGCGGGCTTTACGATTTACTTATATATACACATGCCATTACGCGCATAAGCGACTGCTGCTGCTCTTGTTGTTCCGCGGATTTTTAGCACGACGGAATCAGGCCCGTACAACTGTTTTCCGAGACTTTTTGCCGGTCGCGGTGTCGCTTGTATACACCGGTGTATATAAACACTGTGTAGGGAGAAGCTTTTATTCGCGAATTTACAAGGAAACGGACAATCGCGAACTGAAGCTTGATTATATACGATCGCAAGTGGATCAGGATTCCGCCTACACTTGAGAGGAGCGTGTAATTGAGCGGAGAACGGCTTAAAAAGGACCGGTCGTGGGAGAAAGTTTTTTTGCGGCCGGTTCGATGCACTTGTGCGGCGCCTCTGATGTACACAAACTTACGCGCGCGTTGATCGAACTGTACTTTCGTTGTGTGATCAACGTTTTAATTTAATGAAATATAAACGTTGTATAGGAGCGTATTATTAAAACGAGTATACAGACATATTATATCGACTAGTTTCTAAAGGCTCATTCAATTCAATTGACTCGTCGCCAAAACAAACCGAAACGCCTGCGTGGAGAGATAAAATAAAAAAACAATCTATCCCATTCATCGCAAGAGCTGCAACTCTGTATAGCCTAACTAAATTACCCGTCGTGCGGTGCAATATATACATCTACACGTGAATAGCCGGAATAGGCTGGGCGTTGACAAAGAGGCGCACAGTTGCGCGCCGGGTAATTTAGAGATCACTTGCGCGCATCTGCCGATATATAGTCTTTGGAAGAGGCTGTGCGCGCATGTCTAGCTTTTCCTCAAAGGCAGCTGCAGACGACGTGTGATTTCCTGTGCTGCGTATATAGGACTTCGATATCAAGAGGGAGACTTGCTTTGTCAGGCTCTGAATAGAGCCGATGATGATTGCGGTGGTGGTGTATATACGGTAAATATTTTCATTTCGAATTAACAGCTGCGGCGGCGATGAAATAATCGATGAATTTTTAATCCCCACAGAGGCTCGTGTCCGGAGGTTTATGGACACCGTTCTTTGAACATTTTCCGAGAAGGAAGTGCGTTAAATGAAAAAATTTACTGCGGGAACCCTGGCGATAAATCATCATCCGGTAGAAACAAAGCTTCGTAAAAGTGAAAGAGGGGAAAAAACGTCTTTGGCGAACGCTGCAGCCGCGTGTCAGGCTTTGACTGACGAAACGACGGGATCCTCACGTATATATTTCAACTAGAATATCACCGCGTATTTGCCGGAGTAATCAATTGCGCGACGATTCTTTTCCATTTTTCAGCCCGACAAATATTGTCTCTGCTCGTTTTCACATCGTCGCGGCACGCTTTGTTTAGCCCTGATCGATGTTCAGCGTTTTTTCTCGGAATTAATACGTAACTCGACATGGCTGTTTCGCTAATTATTTTTCAAGGAAGAATGAAAAGGAAATCGCGTAGAGTAAAAAATTGTTTTTCTTCATTCTATATAACTCTATTATTCTCACGTGTCTATTACGACTATGTATACGATTGATTCAACACAGAGAGAAGCAGGAATGCCAAGCGCGGCTGGATCGTACAGAACTGTACAAATACGTCCAGCTCATACATACGCAGTCGCATTTTCTCAAGCCTAACCCGCATACGAGAAGCCTCTCTCTCTCAATCGTATACGGAGAGAGATACAATTTTTTCCCTCCTCATTTTAATTTGCAATGCTGATGTAATGGAAATGCTCGGGCGGATTTGTAAGTCGCCCGACGTCGTAATCGTCTCTTCGCGTCCTCTCCTTCTCCTCCTTTTTCTTCTTCTCTCTCTATATACCAACGCGAAGATTTACTTTGTATTTCGGAGTGTGTCGCCTGCGCGGATTTGAGTTACGCGGTAGGCGTCGTTTTTCCATACGAGCAATAATCGTTCATCACCGGAGCTGAGCGAGTTCGTTTATACGCTGAGGCGAAATATCGTTGTGATAAAATTGTAACGACCTCACATTTTCTGGCTGCTTCGAGAGCTAACTGGAATCAAATGATGAGCGCGATGATCGAAACGTTTTACTGAGTACGGCTGTTATATTTATAGGTTCGAATATTGCGATAAATTTTGAGCAACGAATTTACCGGAACGATCCCCTTTCACCTCAGGATTAAAATACCGCATCACCTATAGCTTCTAAGACCTTTAAAGCCGATTTAAGACGCAACGGAGAGATGCCTATCCATCTGCTACCCCCAAAGAAATCCGGAAAAAGAAACCATCCCCGATATCCGATCTTCCTCTTACAGACGAAAGAGGCCGGCGCTGACCATATTCAAGTCTCGCCCTCCGTTCAAAACAAGCCCGTCTTCAACAGCTGTTCGAATTGCAGGCTTCTTCTTGCACCGCAGGGGGAACGCGCGCATCTCATCTATACACCTACTTTCACTCTCGATCCTCGCGAGCTTCGTATTCCGATGTGTGCGTGTGTACCTTCGTTCTAAGGTATACGTATATATATATGCGAGAGCGCGAATGAATGGATACGTGTGTGGGTGGCCGTAACCAGAAGGAGAGGGGGGGGGGGGATAGCTCGCACATCCGGTTGGGTGTGTCGAATGTCTTTGGCTGCCGCTCTCAAATTCTTTGTCATCGTTGCGCTCTTGCGTACGTGTCTCTTTAATGAATCATATTTGAATTTGACGGCAAAATCGAGCTTTGAAATTCAACCCGTTCGCTATATAGACTGGATAATAACAAGCCGTCGAAAATCATCGAGCCTGGCTTATAATTAACCTCGGCAACAACACGCGCGCGTATTTTCGTAAAGGCTACTTAGCGCGTATGTATGTTCTCAGCAAACAGCCGACTGAATGGAAAAACTCGTTTCTCAAACACGAGGATTATTACCCTCGAGCGAGAGTTTCGGCTCGAAATCTGCATCGTAATGCTCCCTCGCACGAATAAATTTCCCAACTGCGAAAGTACATCGACACGTATGTTGACTCTCTGTTATATTTCGATTGTTCGCTACGTCCGACACACACGGGCTACACTGACGACTAATTGCTTACGCTGCGGAAACACAGTATATATATAGACATACACGCGCAATAATAATACGACGTGGTCAAGGCCATGTGGCGTTGTGTAGCATGAATCACCTTTCGCGATTATCGTTTTCATTCAGGTGAAAAAAACCCGCGGCCTCGAGGTTGATACGGTTTCTCGACGCTGCGATCGAGTCTCTCTCTCTCTCATGCATGCCATATTGTCCGGATCGAATTCCCGCGGAGTCGCCGAAAGAATTATGGCTGGGCTCTGCGGCTTTTCGAGTTCGCGCGCGTTTTGTAAGAATGAATTACGGACGGGGAAATTCGCTTCGTTTTTTTTTATTCATTAAGTTGCTTCTGCCTGATTTATAATGATTCCCGGAGATTTATTCGGGGGATGTAGGCGCGATGTGAGTTTCTTTTGCTCGTTAGGTAAACACTATTTTTCGAGCAGTGCGAGAACGATTTCCGAGGCAATTCTAAAACGACGCGAGGTTCTATCTAACGCGAGCGATGATGATATTTAGAGTGAAAAATAGCCGAGCGATAGTCCTTATCGCAGATACAGCGGAAGGAACTAGATTTCGTCGTATTCAGATTCGTGTATAGTCGAGAGAAGCTTTCATTCGGATATACGTGCATGTATAATGAAAGACGAAGAGAAAATACATAAATAAACATTTCTTTTGTCGATCGTACAAGCGAACGGGATTCGAGTAGGAGCAACGCGAAGGTGTTTATCGAGCACGCGTATCTCTCACGCTTCGAGAGGACTCGAAGTTACATACGATAAGGGCGACACCGGTTGTCTACGTGACGCGCTTTCGTGGGACGATCAATGCATTTTAAGCGTGGTTCGCTTGCATTGTACGAAGTTGAGAGATTGATCGAACTTTGCATTAGTTTATATCTCGAATTGTAGGTGTCGAGCGATACAGCTTCCCTATTCCCAAAAAAAAAATCACAGCCGCGCAATTCGAGAGCAAAAGAAACCCCGCCCAAAATCCAACGCCGCCCGCGGTGCATCATCGGGTTTTCTCGTGGCGCAGAAGCCGCACGCGCGCAACAGGTGAGCGAGTTGTTGTGCGCAGCAGAAGCACAGTCGGCCTGTAGGGGGGGCGTAGAATAAATCAGCTGACGTGTACGCGCGCCCGCGCATATTGTCCATCCGCCGCGCAGTCGTCCCTCTCTTCTCTGTGATAAAATCTCTCTGCGGATGCAAAGCGAAGGCTTAGAAATGCGCCACGCGAGCAGCAGCAGCATCAGCGGAGAGGAAAGGCTATATGGAATACGGAATGACATCCGGCTGCGGCGGTTAGCTCTCTGTGCTGGCGGTGCATTTGAGAGAGAAATGCTGCGGCTGCGCTGGAAATGTAAGGCATTGTGTTTGTAGGCAGCAGCCCTTGCAGTGGTTGTTGTTGTTGTTGTCGTGGACGAATGAATGAATGGGTAATGAGAGGACTCGAGGGTGAATGGAATTTCATTGTGTAATTTGATTTTCAGCTGGAGTCGTTTTGAAAGGGATATCGAAAGCATATGCGAGAGCTTGACAGAACTACGTTCTTGACTTTTTTCTACGGGGGGAAACAAGGTCGTTCAACACACGTAACCCGAGAGTCAAGAGCACCCTGGGCATTGAAAAAAAAAGAATCCGAGTATCATACAGTCATTGGAAACGTAACCGCCTGCCGGAGAGCAGCCGCCTTCGAGGGAAAAATAGAGGCGCCTCTGTTCTCGCTCGTAATACCGCGAGAGAGCACGTTCCGTTCTGATTATTATATGCGCTCTTATGTATGATGACCCCGAGGCCTGCAGCCGGCGTCGGCTTTGCTATATACCATTGACCGCCAATCCGAGTCCGGAATACCGCGTTCGCTCAGCGCGAGACTTTACGCTCAATGCTTATTCACTTATTGCAATAAACCGATGAAATATCCTCGACCATAAAAATGAGCGCCGGCCGTGCAAAAAATTACGTTAAACGGAATTCATGTCAAGATCAACTCCCGCGGGAGTCTCGCAGAAAGACCGCCAGCTCAGAAGCCAAGAATCTTTCGATCTCGCCGCACACGCTCGTTCGCACGTGCTGTAGTCTTCGAGGGGATTAGAACGCCGGCGAAGCGCCACGACGACGTTGACGGAGCGCAGATATTATTCTCAAGGATGCCAGGGCGTCTTAATTGCGCCGCCGTGTCTTCATCCGCTCGGGCTTTCCATGCTGCGGTATATAGCGCGGCAAGAAGCAAAAAAAACACGCCGGCAACGAGAGTATTGCGAAGGACGCGTCGTAAATTATTTTTAACAAACAATTAATATTCATCCGCAGGCGGCGTAATCCGTAAGCGAGTGCCGTTGCCGCCGGGGGTATGCGAGAGTTTTATCGGAGCGGTTAAACTCAAGGGGATTTCACAATCGTTGGCTACGCGGCGCACCTGCTGCCGAGAGGTTTGGATTTGAGCTACTGAGCGTTTGAGCATCGATTGTGAGGAGATATTTTCGAGTTTTATTACTGTCGATATGATGAAAATTTTTATTAGAAATGTGAACAAAATTCACGATTGTCTTGCCACTCGTCGATGCCAGTGTGGAGTATCCGTAAAGTAAGAGAAGCGGTTATGCGCGATGACCCTTCGCTGATTACTTTAGATATTGATGATGATGAAACGCGGCTATCAATTAATCCTCTTTTTGCAACGAGCGAGAGATGCGCAAGAATGTAATGAAATGTAAAAGGAAACAAAATATATGAATAACCGATGGCTAGTAGTTACATTATGTCGAGGAGTTGATTTTGCAGGTAATGTCTGTGTTTAATGCAATGTGTTTCGAAACTTTTTTTCTTGCCGGCAATTTGTTACGATGGTTGATGAGTCCGGTATGTAATATGCTCAACGCACGTCAACGAACCATCATAGCTAACCGTCGTTTTTCATTGTTACGTAGAAACGAAGCATACAGGATAATATACATCAAGTGGATAAATTATTTGACTCCGAAAGGCGCGTGTAATAATATTTAGCTTTCATGAGCGCGAGCGGCATTCGAAAGTTGACTTATTCGATTTTGATAAAATTAAACTGTCACGAAATCACTCAAATATATCCCGCGCTAAATAATTTATTCCGAACACATTCAGAAATGCAAAAGCGAATTCCTGCCGACTATATACAGTCCGCAAAACTGCGAGACATTAAATAAACGAACTAAACGCCACCAACAGCACTCGATCAAGAATAACGAATATCCGCCGAGCGTCGACTGACGTGTATGAATGAGAGCCGCGGCGGCGCTGCAGCGGAGAAAGCAACAACTAGGCGCTAAATTGAACGCGACCGTATGGCTGACATTGGACTTCTGAAACGTACACCTGTGGAAAAGCTCGCGCGAGCGCTTATTTCGCGCTCGGTAAGCTTCGGCGGCGTGTATTCTCGGAGATCGGTATCGCGATCGGAAATCGCAACCTGCAGCCGCGAGGGCTTTAAAGGCGATATAACGGGGCTGGTGTTGCGCGCTCGCAAGCTTGGGAAAAATGGATTTCTTTTACGATGAGATTCCGATATTTCGAGAGTTGCTTGCCCACACAGTTATAATTCTCCGGCGCAGCGATCGTCGACGATTACGTAGATGATTATCTTTAAAAAATTGAATTTTTTTTTCGGTGGATCTTAAAAGTCTGCGCTTATCCGATCTCGGGAATATTTTTTACGCCATTTGCATTATAAACTGCATCGCACACCGTAACACGCTGATGGCTTAAATCAAAATCAAGGGATTGTGCAGCGCGCGACAGAGGCGGCTTAATTGACGACACCGCCGACGCCGACGATATCGGATCGTAGCGGTTCTGCGCAGCCACAGCAGCAGCGAAAATACGAGCGAGAGATGGAATCCAGGAAGGGAACCGATGATTATAAAAGACGACGGCCGAAGAAACGCCTACTCCCGAGCTTTTTCTCGCTCGAAAGTCGAGCAGCCGCGATACCGATCTTATGTAAGGTATTTGCATCATTGACGTATTGAAAGGAGGTACTTTCGGCGATATTTACGAGCCCGCGAGCTGGGATTTATTAATTTAGTTTGTTTTATAATTATCATTTCGGTGGATTTTTACCTGTCAGCCTGTAATCGCGTTCAAATTTCCCGCGATGATTAACGCGCGCGTCACCGATTTATGTTAATATCGAGAGCGGAATAATGAAGGACAAACAAAAGCGAAAATATCGCAAAACGCTGGCTCACCAATCATCCGAGCGCATGCGCAGCGAAGAAACAATTATGCATTCGGCAAATGAAACAATTACTCAACTGGTGAGCATCTTTCATGAGGTTTCCCCACGAAAAACGAGCAGTTCTCAAGATCAACTCCGTCGAGCGAAGAAAAAAAAGTCGAGTTCGCAGAAAATATCACTGGGTTTCGCTCGCTCGTAAAGGCGTCTTTTTATCCCCCCCCGCAAGAAGAAAAGGAGAGACGCAAATGCGTTTGCAAAGCTTGCCTCTTCTCTCGCGTCCATTTATCTCTGACCTATCCCAATTCTGTTTTACCTGCGGCGAGCGATTAACGGTGAACTATATTTAGAGGCTACAGCCACGACGGCGGTCCCGCTGATGTACGACGTAGGTGTACGTATACGTATGTATATATACCGCGCAAAGAGAGAACTCGAATCGGCAGCGACCTTCATAACTCAAAAGCTCGAGAGAGAGAGAGAGAGAGAGAGCTCGCCCGCGCAGCCGCGGCTCTTTGACTTTGACAAATGACTAATAGAAATTCTTGATATCGGACACGTTTTATTCGCTGCCGCATGTGTGTATGATGAATAAGACAATTAGCGTTGTTGAAAAATCCTCGATTAAAGATTCAATTCGATGTGACTTCTTTTTTTCTGCTGCGGCTATACGCTATTCGTATCGGGGATTCGTTGAACGATTTACGGTTTCAATTTGCGCGCGCTGTGTCCGAAGTGTTTAATTGCATCCCATGCATTTTTACAGAATATTTAATCGCGACGATCGTTAAAAAGCTCAAGCCGAGCAGAACAAAAGCAAATCAAAATTCTCGAGACATCATCGTGCGCGCGCGATTTTCCTTTTTCTCGGGCTTTTTCCTGCGCGCATCGCCGCCGGCTTTAATTGCGCTTCCGGGAACTTAATATTCAAGGCGTTTCCTCTTCCACGAACGAAGCCCTCGCAGCCATTACAGAAGCCATCGCACGAGCATCCCGTATATGTATATACATATACACGAGACTCGAAAACCTTGGCCCAACTCCACGGATACGCGACTTTTTTCACGCGACGCAAAAAAAAACATTGTCGAGTCGGCGGCGACGATATTGTGTTATGACTGAGTGTACGTTGTTTACGTCAATACGGGAGTAAGACGTTGTAATTTTACGTGAGGATTTTGCCAACTGGGAAGAAACTTTGAATATTTGGAGGTGAATTTTCGCTTCGCGTATGGCCTTGAACTTTATGTTTGAGAACTGTGTACTTACTGCTGCTTATAGCACTAACAAATCAAGTTCATTATAGGATAAAGATCTTGTTATTTGTATGTCGGAATTATCGATACTGAAATCTCAATCAAACAAATGTAAAATTTCACATGAAGAACGTGTTCGAATCGTCACGATTTTCGATACTCGATATCGAATGCATTCAGTACAAAGGCAACAAAGCCAACAAAGCCAGAAGAAATGAATGATTCAAAAAAATCGCTGCCATATCATTGCATCAAACTATGAAGTTCATCCATACGGACATCTTCAACCAATAATTTATTTTGTTACCAAACACCTCGAAACATGCAAGCTTAAACGTTAAAAAAACCTCCACAAAAAGTCTCCATACCCACTGCTCCTCGAACGTGGGAGAAAAGTATAGACATCATACCCGAGAGCCAGTATATACGTCGCGGATCACAAATGACGGAATGACAAAGATGAGACAAGACAAGTTCGCACAGCGAGTCCGGAACCGGAGACGATGCAGATGACACGATCTCGCGGGCTCGCGTGAGCGAACTCTCCTCTCTTTCTCTCCGAGTTGCACAGCTGGCTGTCGGTCTTCTTTTTTTTTCAATACACGAATGTATATAGAGCTGGGATGCAGCTGCGCGCAGCTGATGACGCGAGTGCGATGCTCTCGTCGCTTAGTTTCATCGGTCGCCGATGAGTCGGTCTATTTGATTAGAGGAATTTTACGTTTGTTTGTGGTACGTGCTGCTGACGCTTGGTTATTCGGTGCAGGCGTGGTTACGCATTATTTTGCAGTTCTGTGGTTCGAGGAATGAATCGATCGGGATGTTCAATGTCGAGGGACGGATATTGTTATGTAAATACGAGCGAAAGAGCCGAACGGTTCGAGGTTAACGACTTGGATTGGATAATAAAAATGTTACGCTTTCGATTGATGTCTTTATAGGAGCGTGCGTCATTGCGTTTGCTCATCTTTCTTCAGAGTGTGTTTTAATTGGCAGCTAAACGTATTTTTTGCCTCTTCGAGAAACGACAGCTAATTATAAACCCGATAAGCCGTTCATTGTCCTAAATAAACATTAAGATTGTTCAACCCCACGCAGAAACGTAAACTAACGAGCGGTTGGGACACTGTTCGTTCATAGGCTTTGACTTTGCATTACTCGTGCACAATTGATACTTAAACCGAAAGCAAACTCAGAAAGAGCTGCGGCTATATTATAGTAACGATCAAACTATTCCAAAGTGCAGTCACCGCCATAAATTTCAGTTGGCTTCTCGGAAGCAGTAAATAACAAATTTCCTGCACGTGCTACCAGTGTTAATCAACGCGAACAATAACCTCGCTCTCTCATGCAACATTTCAGCGAGAAAATAGTTCACCAACACCGATCCGATCCTCTCGACATCTGCTTCCATTCATTCAACTCGCGTCGCTCACTCGAGCCCACGGACAACAACGAGTCGTCGCGCGCGCGTCTAAGTAAGAAAATTCCAGGCCGTCGAGCCAGTAGCCACACACACACACACATACGCCCAAGCTGCGGTATCGCAGAGTCAGTGGAACGACCGTGGACGGTATGCGGTCTTACGCGGATTCGAGAGAAGGCGCGAGTAGTCGAGAGAGTCTACAGCGCTGCTGCCGTGTGTCTGGAGGCTGAATAATTTTTTTTACTCCAGGAATATTTTTCTTCGGGGAAGTCACTTCCGTAGAGGCGTTTGTAGATAACCGGGACTGTTTGTATATTATACAAATATGAATGCGCGAGTAGTTGATAAGTACGGGAAGATTATAGGGATCTCGCACCTGAATCGACGCGTTACAGATAAAGCGACTTCGAAATTTTGATGCACGTACGCGCGACGTCTCAATTCCGAGGCTTACGGGAACTAGTTTTTATTCTTCGGGGAAAATCGTATCGGCTAACAGCGCTGGGAATAGAATTTATCAAAAATCGCGAATTTCTCAATCAAACTTTATCGGCAAACGGCTTTATAGTAGCGCGCGCTGCAGTGTGATAGACTCGGTAAATTGCAAAACACGCTATCGAATTTTCAATTTCACTACACAGGGCACGATAGATATCGCGACTGGCCGCTAGTTCGAATCCAGTTCGTATAAGCTCTCCCGCGAGCGGTTAATTCAGCGTTTATTCCCCTATATGCTAATACTCCGTGGCTTGTTACGGCGCGCACTATCTCATCTTAATACAAAATTATGAAAGTACGTAGTGTCTCGTAAGAATAGATTAGGCCTTATCGCGAAGTGAAAAGTTCGCTCTCTAGCGCGCCGGGGCCAGTTATAGACTAATGAAAGTTCGCTTGTCAGCGAGATGCACACGGCCTTTATCTATGCGTTTAATATATCGACAAAGAGTCTCTCGGCGCCCCGGCCGCGCCGGTATATATATCGCCGCAATATTATATACTAGTTTCGTATTCATGAAGCCTGACACTGTATAATTTGTAAAGCTCGTACCATCAACACGTTTGCTTTTAATTTTGTTATTTATACATCCCAACGGCGTTTTCGCGAGATTAACCAATTATCCCAATGGCCGAGACTATCTAAACTTTCTACACGCCTTCTACAAATGCCAAATTAATAAAACCATATATATAAAGAGAAAGAGAGAGAGCCCTGTTTAATTTTCACCCAATTCTAGATTAGAACCGAATTCCAAACCGCGATCTTTTCAATTTCACGACACTGACAGGACTGACACTCCAATTAGAATCCATCTCCCGCTCGCGTACACATCGCATTATACAAAAAGCGAATTCATTCCTCGCTGAAATCACTCATCCACATCGCTAGATCTATTACAGTCCGGCGTCCGGACACAATAACCCCTTTAAAGATCGGTATAGCCGATCGGTAGCAAGATCGGATTTTGCGAGGAGAGAACCGGTCCTGTCGCTGCATACACATCCGAGGCGAAAGGGGGGGGCGAATGCTCTCGTCTTGCTTTTTTTGCGTAATTTTGACAGGCCGAAAACGAGGCCGAGATAGAGAACTGCGCAAGTGCACTTTGAGCGTGAAATTGGATGAAGTCGCGAGAGAGGAGTTATTATATACAGGGGGTCCGATAAAGTTTTTCGGCCGAGCGTGAGAGCAAATATTTCGCGAGGAATTGATTCGCGTGAAATCGAGCTAAAAGCGAAAACGAACATTATTTTTCCCAGCCGGATTATCCCGATGGGGCTTTAATTCGCTGCACGCGACCGGCCTTATAATTGAAATGTCAAACGTATATCCGCGATAAGGAGAAATTTAGTGTGGTGAAAGGAATTTCGAGAGTTATCTATGCGCGCTGTGCATCGCATAATATGAAATTCAAGGGATATACAATATGACGCAGCGGGCGATATATATATATCTCGAGGAAGAACGTTTTTAATTAAGAAAGCTGTCGCCTTTACGATATTATTCGGCAAAAGTGCAATTCTTACGCCACACATATATTATACACATAACACTACAGCCGAGCGAGCTTCTCAACTTACTCGAGCCATTACCGATACTTACTCGCAGACAGACGGCGATCCGCAAGCGATTCCCAAGCTCGTAAACAAAATTCAAAGTGTCAAAATGCGCGCTCGCGCGAGCAGATGAAGAGCCGCCGAGGCGTCAGAAACACGCGGAGACAATCTCCGAGCAGCGCATTTACATTCCGAAATATATATACCTTATACACTCGCTCGCTCGACACAAAGAGAAAGAGGCAGGGAAAAAATCGAGCGTGTAGTATTCCCATGGCGGACAAGAGAGCGAGAAGCGCCAAAGAGGACAAAAGGTTCGAAGATGGTGTACACATATACACGCGCACACGTGGACTTTGGCGAAACACGTTTCGGAATCTCGGAGCGGGATCGCGCGCGTCGCGTCCAATTTGTTATTACGCTCGGTTACGCATCGGCCGGTACTGTGTCTGCGTGTAAGCGCGAGCCGCCGCAGAGAGGAAACGATCGATATAGCGCCGAGATGATTGATGCCCTGCGGAGGTGCCGCGCGCGGATGCGGCTCTCGTTTTGACGCGAGCGCACTGCAGGGGCATACCTCGAATTTTCGAGAATTTTCGGGAGAACGATAGTTATTACGCGCGCTGGGAAGAGCTTGATTTGAAATGTTTTGACAAATGCGGTAAATTAAACTTTCCATTCGAGCCGCGAGTTTAATAAGTTTTGACAGCGATATTAATGAAGCATTACTTAATGAACGTATATACGAGAGAGAGAGAGAGAGAAAGATTATCTGAAATATCTGGATACATACACATAGAAGGCAGGGGATGAATAGTCTTAATAATCTCCGTTTCGTGCGCACCGGTAATAGGTGAAAATTCATATATCGCTGGGAAATCCGCAACGTGTCAACCGTTTCAGCATCATCGCTCTCTCTCTCTCACTCTGAAAATCAAGCGATCCCATCGCAGAAAATCGCACCTACTATACTCTCTCTGCGGTACAAACACACACCGCATACCGTTAGACTCGCGGCGCTCGCGTCAAGTTAATTGTGCACGTGCGGCCTGGCACAACCCAGCCCTTATCGACCTAATCGAGCGACTCGCCTGACCCCACGGCCAGGAAGAGTCTATGAATCATCCGTATACTCCTCCTCCGCGGGTCCTTTTACGATCTCCCCATAAGCCTTTCCCTTCGTACTCTGCCGCACGATGATACAGAGAGAGATGCCGAGTGGTAATGAGAAATTATGTTCCAGCGTAGAACAGCGCGTCTTTAACGCTTGGTTAGTCGTATAGGAGTATATACCTTGGCTTGCTGCGTTTGGGTACTTACAACCGGGGATTTCGCAATAAAGAGTGAAGGTAGCGAGCGCCCGCTGCTGCTTGCATGCAAATTTACAAGTGGTTAGGCGCGGGATGTATATATCTGCTTATTTCCTTTTTTGCGCGATAGACGGGAAATTATGTTGCTGCTGAGGGGGGATAAATTTAACGGAATTTCAAATCGAGAGCTGGCGAAATGAAGAATTTCGTGCTAAGGGCACACTTTCGATTTCTCGTATACACTCGCATGTACACATATGTCCTTTCACCGAGACGATGCCGATGCGCGAGTTGCGTGCGGCAGCGAAAGTATATGCACGTCCAGAAGCGTCGTATATAAGCGACGAGGCCGTGAGTAATTCACGTCAATTTCCCTTCGTTCGCTCGATTCTATAGAAGCGCGGCTAACGAGCCGCATTTAGCGAGCGACTTTCGGTTAAATAGCTCGTAATGCAACCGCATCATCAGGAATTCGCGCGAGGTATTGCCAAAGGGAAAAAAAGTGATTTCGACATTCTGTGAAAGCGTATAATGATAATCGCTGATTTGCATAACGAAACTTTGACGAAAAAAAATAATAATAATTGTATATGACATATACTCACGTTTACTTTGGCGAGGTACAGCTCCAGCTCCTTGTAGGGATCCATGTCCGCCCGATTCTTCTCGCTGGTCACCGCGTCATCAGCACTTTCCACGATTTTCAAAGGATTTACATCCTTGCTCTTGGGCAAGCTCAGCGCTACGTTTCCTGCGCTCGGTCCGCTGAGTCGCGTCGGACCGCTAACTTTGTGCTGGATGGCCTCCATAA
This sequence comes from Muscidifurax raptorellus, assembly GCA_020010945.3. Lineage (NCBI taxonomy): Eukaryota > Metazoa > Arthropoda > Insecta > Hymenoptera > Pteromalidae > Muscidifurax > Muscidifurax raptorellus. The sequence goes on along the minus strand of CM052079.1, from coordinate 6,636,304 downwards.
TGCCGGCTCACCCGGAAAGTTTGCGCATCTTTACTGTGGTTCTCCTGAAACATTAGATAAAGATTTTTTTCCATTAATAAACATCAGATAAAGTTACATTTGCGAATTTTATTCGTGCTTGCGCACCGGAAAATAAATACAATTACGCGCATTTATACAGTTCCTAGTCTAAAAATACGCAGGCATCCAATATACAGACAAATCTTCTCGTCTTCAAAAACAAATACCCTACCGCCCAGCAACAAAAGAATGTATGCAAGCTCCTCCGCAAAAGGAAAACGAGCTTTCAATCGCGCGTTGCACGAGCTTTTCCCCTTCAAGGTCCCTTTGATCTTCGCTCGTCACGGACTCCATCGGCGCGATAATTTATATCGTTGCGCGCGAAACGGCACAAGGACCGCGAGACAGAGAGCAAAAGGAAGACTTTCCCCAGACTTTCGACATAGACTACGCTGCTGAGCGACTGCTGGGCGAGTTATAATTAACGGCGACGCGTTTATGGTTTTCTTCTGATTTTCTTTTGCTTTTCCGCGGTTCGGCGAGCTTTTAGCGTAATTTAGAGACTTGTTTTGAGTTTCTTCGATAAGTATGATTAAGATGGTTTTGTGCGTATATGCTTTTAAAATCGAGCGGAATTAAATAAAATAAAAGGTTTGTAGACGCTTTATTAAATTTCGAGAATAAATTGAGATGGTAATGTCAGGTTAAATGTAAGCGGAATGGTGATAAGTAATGTAGAGACTTGTTTGTCTTTGAAAAAATACGAGCCATTTACTTAACTGATTCTCATAATGAAAATACAAGACCTTATTTGTTATTCATGCATCGAATTGAAAAGTAATAAAGCTGTAAGTATATGCGAAAGAAACCATATTGAAATGGCTTTGATAAGCTTATGGCCGTTAAAAGAAAATATATAAGTGCATTAATAATCGGGCTTAATACAACTGAGCATCGAAAAATGGAAACTGGTTTAATAATAAAGAAAAAACACGCGATGAGTCATGCACTTATACACGCTGTTTGAAAAAAAACAACTAATATAATTCATTTGCCCTACTGGTTCGAGAAATATTTCATTAAATATTTTGAAACAAAACGGTTATTTAGTATGCCGCAGGATCGTTACACAGCTAATTTTAGTTCGCCCTAGGGTTAATTACGTTCACTTGAATTATCCTCCCTCGCACGACGAAAGCGTCGCGAATCATTTCCGACTGCGTCGTTCGTATTCGCTCTGTTAATTCAGCCGCGTGTACTGCAAAAAGTTAACGTGTAACCGGAATGTTTCTCCTCTCCGGTGTCACTGAACTATTTTCCAGTCACAACTTAAGAGACGGCTTGTGGTTTTCAACATGAAAACAAGTACTGTTTGTTGATGTTATTTTTCTATAATTATGGAGATGGTCTATTTATGATAATCTCCATTCGTGCAAAAAATCATCGCGCTAAATAAATTATCTTTACACGTAAAAAAACAACGACAGTCGGTAAAAAACATTGAATTCCTGCTCATTATGAGTGGTGTATCGTGATTTGCAATAAAATGTTATAAATACCTCGGAGCAGAGATAAATTCAAGTGCATTTCTATGGTGAAAAAAGAGAAGGTTGTAATTAGAAAACACTTCAATCCGCAATAACCACCACCACGTGCAAGCCTATTGGAAATATTTTACACGAGTAAAGAACCGCGTGTGTATAAAACAAACATGAGTATGTAAATATGGTGTGTGTGCGCAGGCATGGCAGATTGTTGCAAGACTCAACCTTTTCTTAATTAAGCTAGTTTGAAAGTTACAAAACCAATGCGCTCGATAAATCAAATGCTCTTGAGTAGTAGGTATATACACAGGCTTCTGCAGCTGCTTTTAATTAGAGATTTTTCTTATATTTATTTTATGAACGCTTTGTTAGTTTGTAATTAATAATAAGGCAACTAGTCGTTTAGCTATACGCTCATGGAAAAGTGGGACGAGGTTGATGGACTTTTTAAGCTGTCGAATGGTTTTTAATGACCAACGTATAAAAACAATGTATACCGATTACAAGTGAAGAATAATATGGAGATTACATCGTTGATCAGTGATAATTTACCACTTAATTTTGCTAACTGATTTATGATAATGCAGTTGCTATTATACATGTATGGTGTACTTTAAACGTTGCAACATTATAACAGATCACGATAAGTATATAATAATTTTGCGCGGTTTCAGCGCTGATAATGTATATAAATAATACTCAATGGGCAACTATGAAAACAAACAAACATACTTCATAAACAATTCCAACAACATATTAATAATAGAACAGACTAAGCATCTACTCAAATATCGCAGTCTTTTTTTAAAATAGAAACGAACCAAGACCCCGCGACCTCGTCCGACCAGTAATAAACCCCAATGTCAAGCCAACAAATACCTCGATAAACTCGTCGTCTTTCTCTCTATCCCCGAAAATCCATAAATCCCACTTCATCGAACCATAAAGCAGAAAGCATCGATCGAACAAGTCCCCGTCGAAATGTTTACGGGCCTTGGTCAAACGTAAATTTCTCCCACTAACAAGACACTCTATACGCGCGTACCACGAGTAGCACCTCGGCAGCCTCGATATCATCGATGTGTTTATGAAGCTTGCGCCCGTGGTATCGCGCGCGAGCCGCGAATTCCTCGGCCGGAAAATTTCGCGCCTGAGAGTTACGCCGTCAACGATTGACAGGCTGTCGTGTTATAGCGCCGAGATAGGCAAAGCGACGACGTGCCGCGAATAAGGGAAGGACACTTAGCCGCGGAAAATAAGGATTGGAGAGGAATTTATTTTTCGGTCTTTATTCTTGTATATGCGCGAACGGCTTTTCCATACAACGCGTAGTGTCGTATACGCTATTATCGATTGGCTTGTCGATAATTATGTCTCGTTGAGCAAATTGCGCAAAAGATAGCGGATAAATTCAGCGCCAATCAATTGAAAGGTGCCTAGATAAAAGTATAGACTTAATGCCTGTCTCATTAAGATTAAATCACGTTCGCGAATGATTGCAAAAACGCCATTGATTCTTTGTTTTTTCTTTTGCATCATTAGAACCATGCGTATAGTTTTATCCCACGCGTTGATTATAGAGTATTCAAAAAGGCGATTTATTTCAACGTCTTTCCAGAATTATGAATTCACAGCGTACCGTTCGACTAAACCAACAAAACCCTCGAAAATCCAGCCGACTACTCCGGGACTCCTCTTTTTTGCTCCGGTCTCTCCGAGAAAATAATCATTTAATTATACAAATAACGATAATCGGCCACGGCGCAACATATCAATTTTCCTCTCTTCCTTTCGCCGGTGTACGCGCGCGATCGAGGCCCTCGATAATCCCGTCGCGTTCTGCAAATTGCAGAAAAGATAGGATCGGACGCCACGCGCTATATTTGTTTGCGCACCAAGACCTAGAGAGAGAGAGAGAGAGATCCTGCTTATACCCCGAGGATCGTCTTCGCAGCGGCGGAGCCTTTGCATAATCAGGATAAAGAGCGCACGCGCGCGTGGGCATCAGTATGCAAAGTGCATATTATCCGTCCGCGGCTTGGCGCACGAGTCCGATGTGTTCGAGTGTAATTCTCCAAAGATGAGACTGCCCCTTTGCTCGCTCTCTGTCGTTTCGACTTGTTCTACTCTCGTATACCCTGATGATTTTCCTTCTCTATAGATGCTATTTTTTCCTCGTTCCTTACTGCTCCTTCAAAAACGTAAATGATTAACCGAAGCTCCTAACGAGTATTTGGTGGATTTATTTCAGATTTTTCATTCATCCGCAGAATATCCTGTCTTCCTTTGACGCTTACAGTATGGAAGACCTTCACCTCGTTGATTCCTACACAGGTTTGCGCACGAGAGTGTGTGTAAGAGAGAGAGGCAATGCCACAAATTGCCGGTGTTCTTACACTCGCCGCGCGCGTTTCCCTCTTTTTCTAGCCGTCACTCTTTCTAATAGATGCTTCGGAAGCGCTGCCAGGATCTCGCCTTCGTTCGCGCGCACTCGCTGATGCTCTCTTTGTTTCGAGGAATGAGTTTCCAGAAAAGCCAATTTCGAGGAAGAGCCAAGATTGCTTCGTTGTATATTTACGCTCAATTGCACAGTGCGCTCCTTTCCACCGGAATAGCGCGACGCCGATATAAGTAGTGAAAAATAAATAAAAACGAAGAGAAAAATCCTCATCGCGGCACACGACACACGGTGTGCGAAGAATTAATTAGAGAAATGCATCAATGAGCAATCAGCGTGAGATCAAGCTCCGAGCGCGCCGGACCGATAAGGATCGCGCACATCAGGAGCCCGAACGACCGCAATTAACCTTACGTAACTCGGTCTTTTCCCCCCTGTGGGCTACTATACTGCTGCTGCAGGAGGAGGAGAGAAAGAGCGGCTTGTTTACCGCAAGATAAACTACTCCACAATGCCGAGGAGCGAGGGACGCGCATCCGCTGCTCTTATTCGCGAGAGGCTTGTCTACACGTGCGCGCGCGTTTGGCTAGCATTTATACCGAATCGCGAAGGTGATTGTTTATTGTCGTTATATTAGCGCTGCTAGCGATTCGCGTAGGAGGATTCTTCAATGGCGAACGCCGTGTACGTCTATTCAGCGAAAATCAAAGGATCCGCTCGAAAAAAGCTTTATGTATATATACACGGCCCGTATTATAATGGTCTGAACCACTATTATACAGAATAAGAAGAACCTTTATCAAGTCTAAATCGGCGAAGCCTTCCGCGTAGGTAAGAAGAGCACGTTAGAAGATCCACCTGGCAAAGAACAGAGATCCCTTTCATGCGACCACTCGACAATGCCACACGGCGCGCATCTTCGTGGCTCATTTTTTCCTCTTCTCTCTTTCTCTCTCGCTCCTCCTGACGATATTTCGCGGGGCCGTACACAAGGAGGAGCGCGGAATATATCCTTAACGACCGACTGAGCTCCGAGTCACGACGCTTGCAGCAGCCAAGGGATTGCGTTGTAAAATTTCACGATTGCATGTATATATATACAGTGCACGCCGCGCTACTCGCATATATATATATATGCTCCCTTTATTGTCCGGACGATTGTGTGATTTTTCTCGTTCGCATTGTGTGCTGCGGGAAAGGCACGGGAGGGTAGAGATTAGCTACGCTGAGCCGGACATACGCGTATGTTTCTTGGGAATTGTTCCTGGGACGCGTATGCGCGGGATAATTAAATTTTTCGCTGAATACGTAAAAACGAGATTGAGGCTCTCTCGCAAATTGTGCGCGAGATTGAGATCGGTGCCGGTTATCTTGACAGCTGATCGCCGCCGCGGGAATTTTCGAAGTTTAAAAAATTGCACAATAACACTTGGCCCGTGAAGAGAGGAATACGATTACGATTAAGTGCCAATAAATATAAGCCCCTTTATAATCTCTCCTGCGGCCGAGTATATATACGGATGTACTTTAACTCGATCTTGTTGCAACGTTTTATTACCCGAAAGTGAGTGTAGCCTCCGAGCATTGCTATTAGTAAATTTAATTTCAATCGGACGCACCGCGATGCCTCGAAAGCTCGGTTTCTTAAAGTGAATCGGGGGGATAATCGCGTTCAAGAAAGTTGCCGTTTATCCAAAAACGCCATCTCGCCAGAAATTAAGCTGTAAAATTTTACGACGACATAAATTATCTCTTGCCATTTTCGGGAAGAATTTGCTTGATTAGCCGCTTACCGCGGATGGCAATTTTGAACTCGACGGATTACCACATGAAAGCAACGATTAACGGATTTTTGTTATATATCGAAAGCACTTATAATCGGCATACAGTATACCTATGTATACAGGTAAAAGAAGTAGAACTGATTGAGAAATGCAAATGTTTGCGTCAAGCGATTCTCGGACAAAGCGTCGCAATTCACTAAAAAAATCGGCAAACACCGTTGGAAAGAACCGATAAACAGCGAGCAAACAGCGCGACTTGACTCAAAGCTTCCTCTAATTCGAGAAAAATAGACGGTCGCAACGGCGACGTAGCCGAAAAAATTATCGCTAACTCGTTTAACAGCCGGCCGAGAAGAATTCCAACCAGTAAACGTCCGAATAACACGAAATGCCGACGCGCGACGCGAAGAAATGTAAGAAACAACTCCCGTGTACCGATATGCGCACGCACCACTTCTCGGCTTTGGTATATCAGGAAGTTCGAAACGGTGACTTTCGCGCGCAGCCGAAATCGTAAATCTAACGGCTGGCGGACGTGGAAGGACGATGACTGTCGAGTCAAGGCAATATTCATGGAATTTCACGAGCTCTCGATATATTTTAATGATTTCGCCTTGAGCCTGACCTGCTCGAGAAACAATGCGTCTACTGCGCGGGTGTACATGTAGGAGTATACGCGTACCCTCGAGTGAGGGCTTTGAATTTTAATTTCTGTTTGAATGTGAGAGAGAGAGGAGTGTTTACTCCGAAAGTGTTGGTTTAAGTCTGTGCCTTATATTTCAAGCTTTATATATACATATGCAAATGACGTAAATCACGGGGATAAAATTCGAACGACCAATAAATTAATTCCCACAAAAAGCTATCCGTCGTCTGAAGGATTCGATAAATCAAATTTTGAGTTTATTTTCGAACTAAAATATCTCTTTACATAAGCGATTCATCGCTGGCAGATCCCTGACATTGAGAGTGGAATCAAAGCCATCGGTCATCGAAAAAAGTGTCAAAGAAAATCATTTTTTTTCTTCTTTATTATCTCTCGTCGGCGATTGTTTGCGCATCGCACCTTTGACTGATTTGACAGCAGGTTTTAGCCGCGGTCAGGGAGAAGGACCGTCAAATCAGCCAGTCATGTTATCGGAGGAAGTCCAGAGTCTCTTTTTTCAAGATAAATGATCGAAGAACAAATTCTGTGAATTCCGTCTGCATGCTATATTGATACAAGACGTGAGAAATTTTATGTTAACGACGGTTAAGCGAATTTGATGAATGCATTTTGGCAATCCATCGAAAAATATTTCTTTTTTCCAAGATCGTTAGAACTTTTTAGAAGAAAGTGCCATAAACTCATAAAAAGCTACCATTGAGCTTCGTCGAGACTTATCAATTGTATATCAAATAATGTATAATATATGACTGCTAAACTACATCATAAAATAAAACGTAAAGTTTTTAGGAAAATTAGTCCATCAGTCTCGGCAAAATAAACGAAGCGTAGTCATGAAAAAATCAAAGATCTGTTTGAGCAACAAAGCGCCAAAGCGAAATCTTCTAAACTCGGCGATAAATCCTAAAATACTTCAAAGTGGACACTTTCCTTCCTAGCATAAACGTCAGCGCGCGCTACCTTTTAAATCTTCGCTTTCTCGCGCTATGCGGGAAAATCAAACGTGCGCCGCAAGTTTTTCGTGAAAATACATCATAAAACGAAGAGAAGCAGCCGTTAAATCAAGCGTTCGATGCAAAAAAAAATCAACTTTCCCCTCGAGGCCGGAAGTTGCGCCTTTTTCAAATCTCCTCGTGCGTAAAGTGCTATTACGAAGTCTCGCCACAACCTACTGTCATATAAAGAAACAATGCATGTCCTACGCTGTAAAATATCATTAAGAAACAATAATTTGCAAACTGGAATTATTGTACATTTTCGTATATTTATTGGTCTGTATATTCCAGGATATGAACTTTCATATATCGAAGCAAAATTTATATTTATAACTGGAGGCAACTAGGATATTTCTTCCATTTTTTATCGACACAGGTTCACATATAAATCAAGATAAATAAACGTCGGTATATACGTTGCAACTAACGTTTTTATTGATATACAGCCGCTTAGTGGTGTGAAATCATTGATTTCGTAGATAAAATATATCGAATTTGTGAAATTTATAGGTGTATACAGCCGCGGCTCGCGCACTTCCTGTAAGACTTTACACTCGTCGTTAATGTTTATCGCTTATCTAAAAATCTTATGTTACAAGCTGCAGGTGTCAGGTATCATTTATAAAAACACGCGTAGCAAAAATAATTCTCTCGAGCGAATACCCAAGGCAAAAAGTATACGCGTACGCCCCAATAACGATTATACAACGATTTCAATATTGAAAACAACGTCACGCTATCAAGTCTTATTTCTATAACGGTCGCTCTTTATCGCTTTCCCAACTATACCCAGCTCTATGTAACAGTAGTTGCGAAGCCATGACACCCCGCTAACAAATAGTCTCCTCAACAAAAAAAAGCTGCATTATTTCTTCTCCCAAACAGAGGAAACGTTATCGGGTCTGAACATCCAGAGAAAGCGCGGCACTGTTGGCTTCTTATCGTCGTTCCTGACGTCAGGCGTCGACTCTGCGAACAACCCCGAGGGCAGCAGCTGCAAACTAATTGCGCAGGAGAAGACGACGTCGCGCGGATCATCAAGGACGAACCGTTAGCCGCGAGTGCGTGACTCATTGTCATCATCCTCATTATCGCCGTACAATGGCTTCCACGATTCGCGCGGTTATATATATATATACATACATACGTAATATTATACGCGCGCGCCTGAGCTTTGCATGCGAAGGAGGCTTTTTCCTGCTCCTCGTCGTTGTCGCGAGGAAGTGAATCATTTTATTGTTGCGGAAAGACGAGATTGCAGAGTTGCTTAGATATGACATTTTTTTGCGTGGTTATTTTTATATGAAATATATATATATATATATATATATATATATATATATATATATATATATATATATATACATAGACTCTCGTGTTTTCAGTGGAGGATGAAGGTCAAGGTACTTTCATGCTCGAGCTGATGTATAATTACTTGAATTAATGGTCTAGTTATGAGCGGATCCGAGAACTATCTCTGAGCGTTGGACTATCGCAGAAACGTGCCGTTATGTGAAACAAAAAGTGACTCAGTTATAATTCAAGGATTCGAAGCTGTTTCTCATTCTTTTAAAGCCATCTTCACGTACAAAGGCATACTATCGCTGAAATGACAACCATTTCTCTAATGTAGGAAGCGATCGATCCCATCAAACCGCCCATAAAACCCACATCTACATCCCCAGAAAGCTGAAATACAATGATTCACATCGATCGTTGGCAAATATCGGCGGAGCAATATTCAAGCATCATCACCCACAAAATTTTCCCACAGCGCAGGAAAATCGCCGATCCATCCCACGCGTATATATACGGCTCGATTGTTGTATGTATGAAAGCCTGATGTATATAACCGCCGACGCATCAGCATTTCATTTATACACTCTCGCGGATCAGCGACCCTTTCCAGGGCCCGCGTCGCGGAAAAACAAAAGAGAGAGAAATGCTATTCCAAGAGAGAGAGGAAGAGGAAGGGAGCTGTGCCTACGCTATAACGGAACTGCGCGCGAGAAAAGAGCGGAGGCGTCGCCTGTATATACATATATATCTATATACATACTGAGCATGCTATCTCGAGCCGCTGCTGCTACTGCTTCTGGATTGCAATGCGAGAGCGGAGATTGCGGGGCGGTATGCGCGCAGCTGGTTTTTCGGTGCTGGTTTTGCCGGCAGGGAAAATGAGCTTTTAATTGGTTGCAAGTGATGCGGCGATAAGGAAATATGCTCGCGACGATTTCAATCGCTATTCGTATATATACATATAGGCATTATAGGCATTAAAATACATGTTTAATTCAGACGTATCAAAACTACTCATCCGCCTCATTGATCAGAGCGTATATATATATCAATAACAGGAAACTAGACTGGCCCATTGGAATTCACTGCCGTAGCAAATCAGTGCGTGTACACACACACACATATATATATATCTGCATACGCGGCGTGTTTTTCGTCTGATCGACGCGCATATCATTTCCCGTTGACCGTTAACTTTCAATAATAACGAGTCCGATGTTTTTACCGCCTTTCTACATGTATACATACCGTCGAACTGGAGCTCAATTACAATGTATAATTCGACGCGGCTATATATCGCCGATTTAAATTTTAAAAGTCCCGCGCCGGCGCGCGATAGTGCATTATTCAACGGAGAGTAAATTGAGTAATTTTTTCCGGCGGGAAAGAGAGCCGCGCGCGTTTATTCATGCTTGCGATAAAATATCCTTGCCCCGAAAAAATTCTTCCCCTCTTGTTATTGTAATTATATATATATACTATCTTGCAGTTCTTAATGCTTTATCGTCTACTTATATAGTTATCGAACGGTATAAATTATTTTAATTACGAAATGTCGGATAATGTCGAGTAGATATGCAGCCGATCGTGTGTGTCGAGTCGAAAGAGAGAGAAAGAGAGAGAGAGAGAGAGAGAGATACCGATGAAAAAGGTAATTATATTCGGGCGGGCATATTCTTCGTTGGTGGTATTCGTACAATTTAACGAGTTTCACGCGTTAAATTTGATACAATTTTCATTCATAATATCAGTCAAATCAGAGACGCAACATCCAACTAAAAAAAAGACAAATCACCGAAAAACGAACAGAAAAAAGGTCTCGAATACAAGCAGAATACACGCACGGGTCGATAAAGACGAAAAATTCGATAGGTCGACAAATAATGACAGGGCTGGCGGATAACAAGCGCGAAATTCTACTTGATCGTCGCGTCTCGCGGGGAAAAGAAGAATACAAGACGAAAGTAAAAGCAAGAAGAGGAAAAGAGCACATAGCCCGCACGCGTGTGTATGAGATAAGAGGAACGAGCGCGTCGAGCTTTTCAATAAAATTCCCCGCGGTTTGGAAACAGGTTCCACGCGTCGTGCGTATATATAAGAGGATCTGTGTGTGTCAGTGCGTAGATACGCCGGGCTAATTGGAATTAAATGCAGGCGCTTTTGTAGGGCCGAATGAATGACAAATACCCCGATAGCCAGGGTAATTAGCCGTACACGGTACGTCCATTTTCACGAGTGAGAGAAGGCGCCGGCGCGTATAATACGTATATATACCGCCGCGAAGAGATGCATACAAGATCGCCTCTCATATATATACATTTTTATCTCGCGTGTGGGAGTATATATAGGCGGTTTATCTACTGTTAAAGAGACTCGCCGCGAGTTTTTACCGTTTAACGCGCCGTTGTGTTTATTGGCTGCAATAAACTCAATCGAGAGGGATGTTTCTCTCTCTCTGACTTTTTTTTACGAACTGCTGCGGCACGGTAAGGAGGAAAACATCGCGAGAGCGTCTCGAATCAATTAGCGTCGTTGTCGGCGATACGGACAGTGACAAATAAGATACTCGATGATAAATCGAATTCTTTATGGAAATTTCTGATCGGATAAGCGAGAGATCCGGCAGATGATAAGCAGCGGACGCGGTGTGTATAAAATATACTCGTACGAATTTTTGCGTGTAACATCGCCAGTTTTTAAGCGGTGTCCTTAACCCACATATCGCGCCGCGTGACGAAAAAATGCGCCGTTGCCGATTTTTTTCCCTTTTTCATTCACGGGTGATTAAGTACTTTGTGCCGCACGGGATATCTTGTTATGGTAATCTTTTTACGCAATGATGATCGTCGATTTATGAGTATATCGAGAGAGTCGCACTTTTATTGTCCCCGCAATTAATCACCGATAAGTATTTTTTTCTCGCTCGCATCTTCATCAAAATACGATAATTATATCGTGTATACACACACACGCGCGCGCGCGCACACACACACATATATAGAATAGCACCGAACGAAATAAACGCCGAAAAAGGCGTCGACTGCCCTGTTAACGGTATATACATCCCCTTCGGTTAAACTTCAATAATGGCATTTTTCATCGTGTCTCCGTTTTCATCATGTATCCAGCCGCGTAATTATAACGCGAGTAACGCGTAGTCGCAATAAACAAGAAAACAGGTCGCAAGAGCGAATAGGCCTATATATAGCTACACGTATATACATACATGTATGTATATACGCGAGCCGCGCGCGGAGAAGGTTCGGACGATTTACTTCCTAGCCGTCGGCGGCGCCCTTGTAATCATCGCGTCAACTCGGGTAGCTCGGATATATAATGAAAGCGCGAGATGAGAGACGAAAACGCGAGCGTGCCTGTGTGTAGTGTGAGCGAGAGGCCAATTAACGCCGATGCGTGTACCCGTTTTTCGCGAAGAAAGCGAGGAAAACGCGGCTGCCTTTGTGCAGCCCGTGACTTTGGATGTATATGTATGTATGTATGTATATATATATATATATATATATATATATATATATATATATATATATATATATATATATATATATATATATATATATATATATATATATATATATATATATATATATATATGCAGGACAAAGAAAAGGAGGTGTTGACTGTAGGATGTACGAGATGAGGTTGTTTTTAGTGCGAAAAATTATTGAGCGGAGTGTATTATATAGTTGGGAAATTTACGATCTACCGACACGAAGTCGGTGTTTACATTATTGGGGAAATCTCAGCGGTTGTTCGTATAATTTATCGTCGTTGTTTTACATCATACGAAGTTCAAAAGTGAAATTTTCAGCTATATACGCGTTATTCCTTACGAATTAGCATAAATAGTTCGGATCGCAGTGCCTATGACTAACATTCCACTTTGAGAGCTTATTATGTAATTGACATCGTTAAAATTATCGATATATACTCACATAATCGCATTGTAGAAAAATGCTGGAGTTCATGTAATGAGCCGCGTTACATAACCAAATATTCACGTTTTATAATAGCCGCGTATACGCCAGACCTATTTTACTATACTTCCATGTTTTCCTATAGCGCGAATTATACAATCTTATAATAATACAGCGATCGATAAAAAAAAATCGTTTATAGAAAGTTCCATAACCGATAGCCATCCCACAGGTCATCATTCGGCCCCGCACACAACAACGGTATCTCCTATACGTAATCGACATCATATTTCACGGTAAATTCGATCGAGAATATTACCATATCTTAATAAACCGACGAAAAATCCTATCCACTCGAGTGACTCGCCGGCATGATCATCATCCCGTCTCATAACTCAGAGGACCACCGAATAATCTCTCCCCTTATACCACAGTATACGCATACGCCCTTTAAATTCTCCGAATAGTGGATCCCGATCAAAAGCATCGTATTCATATAACCAGAGTAGAGATGCAGATAAAGAGATGCACAAAGAAGACACACACACACACACACAGCGAAGAATCCTCGAAAAGAGAGCGAGAGAGAAAGAGTGTGGGAGGGTCAGGGTGCGAGAGCCGAGGCCGTTTAGAGCCGTTTAACACCCGCTAAACACCGCAGGCATCCCGACCAGTCCGTCTCATACACGTGTGTGTATAATACGAGAGAGAAAAGGCCTTGCAAGGTTACCTGCGCGAGTATTACAGCTAGCGATAGCTTCGAGCCTCTTTCGACGCTGATCAATGGGGTTGTGTCGAGCAGGGAATCGACTGCATAGTCGGTTATCTGTGCCCGTGAAGCTTATCGGATCGCGCGAGGAACGAAGGTGAGAGTTGAGTAGATATATATACGGCTAAGTATCTCACTGGGTGAGGCTCGAAGTTGTTAGCGCTTTCTTTTCTCAGCCGCGCCAGTGATACCAGGTTTACAAGATTAGACGGAGGATGTCGGAGTCGATAGCTTATCGATGATGAACTCGGTAATGGAAGCTTGACTGAGCGTTGAGTATCTTTTGTATTTTGATTGATATTGTTTTATTTATATTTTTTTTTTCAAGACGAACAGCGTCGATAGGCGACGACGATGGTATACAGTTTTTATTGATATATAACCTCACACGTAGTTTCTCGTTTCAGAATCGTGTATACCGATCACGCAGTGTCTTCGACTGATGGCAATATGGATACGAGCCTAGTATCTACTACATTGTTAACCAACGACACCACTATTTATTTTCGACTTGTCAAAGCCCATTATCCACTTGTTATCTCGAGCCGCACGAGGAGAGTCATTAGCCAGATCTACTACCAGATTAGACCGAGGAACAGGAAGATCATAATTAAGGACCACTAACGTCGAAATTGGCCCCCCGTGGTACGACCGGCAGAAGCTGTAAACTTAGATCCCAGCACAGATGATCGCGGTATTTAAATTTAATAAGACGAATTTCTGGAATTTTATGTGCCAGGCATAATCATCGTCAGGAGGGCGACCATGAAATTCCACGATCGTCGGCGCGGAATCACCTTCGAATCTGGCTTCACGTCGTCGAGATAAAACATCCAGTAGGAAGGTGCATAATAGGAAAGCCCGAAAAATCGGCATCACTTCTCGTGTCCTTGCAATGATATATCGATATTCCCCTGCACTTGAAACGTAATATCCTCTACTCGATATACTACGCGACATCTGCGGTAACGCGGTTCTCCTTCAGCTTCGAATTCAACGCGTTTTGTCGTTACGTAACACTGCAGCCAAGTACTACATATATAGGATTTTCTTTTTGTCCCATTTCCGCGAGTGCGCCTCTCAATCGACTTCAATTAGTGCCTGCGCGCAATCGAATCTGCTTTCGCTCAATAAAAGGCCAGTGGCTTTATTGAATTCTTTTTTCTCCTATGCTCTCGTGGCGAACAAGCTGCCTTTCGTGAGCGCGCGTGTACTCGATTGGAGAATTCGATTATAAAAATTGAAGAGCGTTCGTAAAAATAACCGCCAGTGTATTCCTCTTTCTCTCTCTCGTTGCAGCCGCGAGATTCGGGTTGACCAGATGCTCGGTGAGTACAAGTGGATGAAATAAAAATTCCTTTAGTACACGCTAACGAGGAAAATTTCCTGCAAAAAACTAATAACACCTTTGGGACCTCCAAAAAAAGCTGCGCAACACTGTTGACAAAGGCGCGATGGAACTTACACACACGCGCGCGTTCCTCTGATCATTCTCGTTCGTTCGCCGCGTGGCTGAACAACTGGAACACTTTTACTACCATCCGAGGCTGCGCACAATAAAGCATGACGGGCCGTTTTCACTCTCGGTCGTTTCTGCCCGCGCAGTTCATCTTCTGCAATTCAGCGCGAATTTACAAACATCGATCTCCGCGAGCTTATCAAGGCCCCGCGTGCACTCAGCGGCAAAGCGACGAGTGCGCGATGTGTTATATACGCAAACACGCGATGGGAAAAAATGTCAGGTGCGAAGATCGAATGTATATAAAAACAACGATCGGTGTACAACGTGTAGTACAGTGAATAACCTCGAGAGTCTACACGCCGCGGCAGAGCCGTCAACCCAATACCCTCCCGATCATCTCCATAAACTGCCCCTCCCCAGAGCCATCCGGCATACCATCAGCGGCTCGTTCCTTGCTCTAAGCCTCTTTCTCGACTCTATTCGCGTTCTATACACTCGCGTGTTGTTCCCCGACGAACAGCAGCAGCAGCCGCGGCAGAACAGGTTTTCCCGCGTGTACATACGTGTCTACCCGCACACTCGCCGCCGCGCTGGTATATATATATATATATATATATATGTATGTATACAGTAGGCGCGATATGCCGGCGCTGCAGATATGCGGATCGTTACTGCGAGAAAGAGAGTGAGAGAGCGAGCCTGTCCTCTGGATTTCGTCTAATTGGCGTTAGGTGCACACAGAGGAGGAGGTATCGCGAATCTTGGCATAAATATGCGAGACTTCTTCTCTGGAGATTCGAGGGGTCTCGTTGATTCCCGTCTTATGCGAGAAGGTCACGACACCCTAGTCTTTGTAGCTTGAAGAAAAGACACGCGGCGTGGATCGGGAAACCGCTGGCTAAAATAACGTCGGCCCAGTTTGTATCGCTTTTATATAAACGTATCAAAATGAAAGTCATAATAACAGCTGAAAATATCCATACCCAAATCAACACCTGTTTCAAAAATAAAACTATTAATCGGGCAAAGTGCCATTGTCGCCGAAGCTGATAATCTCGCGTGTGTGTATGGAAGGAACGTATACGCGCGCGCGCGCACACACACACACCGGAAACGATCGTAAAAAAGGGCGACGATTGCGAGACGCGGAAACGAAAATATACGCGGCGGGAAAATCGGTCGCGAGAATTTAATGGTTCGAGTCTGAGCCGCGTGGGCGCGGACTATTTTTCGTTCTAGGTCGACAAATTCTCGCTGCGGGAATGTGAATAAGAGAGGGGCAGCCAGATATTCTTCTCACGAGAGTTATTGTGAGGATGATTCATCGTCGCGTAGTCGCAATAAGCCAGGGGCTGTTCTGTGTTTGGTGTGTGTGTGTGTGTGTGTGCGTGTGTGTGTATGTGGAATGGGAATGTAAACAGAAAGTGTCGAAAAGTAAATATTGCCGTTTTTTGGGATTATGTGAAACATGTTTTTTACGAGACTAGATATTTTTGTAAATCTTTATGTATTACATAGCGACTAAAATGAATCGCGGGTAGTCTTATTGTATAAGAGAGAACTACCGCAGGTTTCTATACAAAGTATACGCAGCTTTCGCGCGAAAATTAAAAACCATCACAAAGCCCGGAAGCAAATTTTCAATTTGAAAAGACAATACCTCTAGCCAACAACATAATTTCGTGCCAACAATAATCATTCCCAAGATTAAAAGCTCAGAGTCCAACAATTCTCTCTCTCTCTCTCTCTCTCTCTCTCTCTTTCGACTTCCGGTGAGCTACCAAGTATTTCTATGTGTATATGGTAATTCGGGTCACAGGACATTGCGCTCTTGCAGATAACAGCCGGCTCACGCTACACGAAGTACATATATACTCTCTCGTGGGAGAGAAAGAAGAAGAAGTTGCAGCAGAGCGTGAGTCGCGCGTAGAATACTTACACACAATGAAGCCGCGCGCGCGAAGCGACAAAGGCATAGAAAGAAAGAGAGAGAGAGAGAGAGAGAGAGAGAATCTTCGGCGGCGGCTTGAAAGGATCAGTATGAATTTACACGGGGGAATCCGCGAATGACTGTGTCATCGAGTGGGTATATACCACATCGTCTCTTGATCATTCGCGACTCGTCGTCCGCGCATGAATAGAAATGTTCAGCGCGCAGCGACTATTTCATAATGGAACAATGGGCGATTTTTTTATTCCCAGCGAGAAAGGCTAATGAGATAGTACATATATACCGATGATGAGCTGGGCTAGCTCTCGCTAAAAGTATAGATCGGTATCTGAGATATCGAGTAACGGGCTTCTACGCTACGTATATATACGCTTCAAACGATTTCTAGCCGATACTAAGAGAAAAAAATTAGGTCGACGCTCTGTCTAGGAAAAAGCAAGCGGTAGCTCTAGTTTCCCCATTACGACACCTCGCGAGCCGTTAGTTCATCAATTCGACTCAATCCATTGTTACGACGATATAGTCAGCCGGCGGCGATCGGTTGATTACACGACACCGAGTCGACGATTTTCACTCCGTAATCGCCGCCGCGAAAAGACGATCGTGTGCGATTTTTCTCTCGCAGTGTTCGGGGAAGCGTGACGAGTGAAACTTGCATAAAGATGCTCGATCCTTGTGAAAAGTTGAGAAAGAAAAAACGAGCTCGCGGTAAATTTCATAACCATCGCGTTTCCCTCTTACGGAAGGCCTCGTGTATAACAGGCAATGTAAAGCAAACATATATAACGCGGTCCAGACTCTCCGCACTTTCCGTAAATAGGCTCGTCGATGATATATTATTTCTGTTAATTTCCATTCTCGAGCATCTGCTCTGCGACCATAATTCACGTTTAACAAAACATTAGTTAATGTCCCCCTAGGAAGCTCGTATCTCCCTCTTTACACTAGCGAAGAGATTACGGTGTAGCGTAAGAAGCTTCTCCGCGTTCTCGGCAAAAGCACTGAAAGAGTTACAAAAGTATATACCTCGATAGTCACGTGCAGTGTGACTCAAGTAAACAATTCCCAAGTCGATTTGTAATGCAAAGTACAATTATTATCGCGACCGGTCGAGAATGTTATGTAGGCTTTATCGGAGATGAATTCCCGATCGGTATCTTAATTTTTTAATGGCGAGAAGCCATTAGCAGGTATGTCTTACGTATATATATAAGGCCGGGATGACCGAGAGTTTTTCTTTTTCGATAGTACGCCGATTAATTATTTATCGGCAAATGTTTGATTTTCTCTTCACATAATAATGAAGCCGTAAAGCATACTATCGATTGGCTTTAAATAACGCCCAAGGATATGCTAATACGAAACGCTCATTACTCAGGCTATATTGATAAATCGTTCGCGCGCGGTGCCAGTTTTCCGCGGTGAATCATAAAACTATTGACTCGCGCGTATTGTTTCAATCATTTATGAATAACATCGCACGAAACGAGCACCTCTGAATATTCACGCTGGCAATAATTACCGCCTCGCGGCTTTACGCAATAACGCATGAATTTTACACACGAGAGAAAAAAAATTCCGCGCATGTGGAAGCTGGGCGCGTGTAACGTTTCCGCGAGTGACAACACCATAGTATATATATTTACATTGTCCTCGAAGGAGTATAACTACCAGACAATCGGGCGACGAAGGAATCTGCCCACTCGACGAGACAAAGCTAATAACCGGGTAATAAGACGTCGGTGCGATTTCAACAGTCGAGGATTAATAAGCTTCAGTGTGTGTGTGTGTGTGTGTGCGTGTGCGTGTGTGTGTGTGTGAGTGTCCGAAAGAAAAGAGCGGAACAATGAGGATAAGACACCTCGGCGGACTTTGACAAGCGGAGAAACACGGGTTTATACTGACGATTGTAATAGCGTCGGGTTTGTGTAACCGAGACGTGCAGCGCAACCGAATCGTGATCTATCGATTCGCTGCATCACGTCGCGTAACGAAGTCTTTATCTTCGTGTGGCTCGAGGCTCTTGGATATCCAGGTGATACATATTTCGCGATATATTATAATCGTTGCGAGATCGGATTGAATAACAGTGCGAAGACATTGTTGTTATGGAATACAAAGATATTTTGTTCGCGATGTGAGCGACATCGGCATAAAAGAACCGACTAATTTCCTCGAGCGATAATAAAAATTTTACACCGGAAAACAACTATAGCCTGTGGAAACATCTACACACGCGAATTTTCTTATTTTCAAGCTGTTTTCACGCATATTGGGTGGTAGAATCGGTGGTAGAATCGCTACAAACAGCCCTTTGTTGTTATATCATAAAGAAAAATAGATATACAATTTATAAAGGGGGGCAAACTCAAATTTCTTCAAATCAAACGAATATAGCTTCGTTATGCATGCTCGATCTTATATCGGTAAAATTTTTCTTGTGCACACAGCTCGAGGCTGGTGCAAGAAGAAATACGAGGAGACTCAAAAAAAAATCATTAAATTTTTTCCACACGACAAGCCCGTAGAACACATCGCAAGCAGCAACGAGTCGTGGACTAGAGCCGAATGCCTAGAAGCTACCGCGCCTTTCCACGCGCTCTTCTATACGATATCGCGCGGGAGTTTTGCATGATTTTACGTTGCGTCATAAACGCCGGGCGTAAATCATCGAGCCTCGCTCGAAAGAAAGGCTGTATAATATGTGTGAGTAGCCCGCGTTCCTCAGGACGGCGCGTATGATGGAAATTAGAGAGGTGGAAAAAGAAGAACGACGGATAGGATATTTGAGATCAAAAGGAAAATGTTTTGCATAACAGTTTGGTAAAAATGTATGCAGTTAGAGTACACGAGGTTTAAGATTATATATATACTTATATGACGGACGAACAGACAGACAGGAGAAGAAGCAACGGACGCAGCGAGCCTCATACGAAGAAACATCTGAATCTTGAAAGTTGCGGCAGAAGAGAGCCGAGAGGCTTATATTTCTCAAGACACCACGCCGACAAGAGAGCGGGACAGAGGAGGAAGTCCTAAATTTTTGAGTTAACTTTATGTGGCGTATACACGCACGCCAATGCGGAAGATAAAGGGGTCGGATTTTAGAGGAGAGTCTCTTTCTTCGCGAGTCGCCTATTGTGTGTCGGGGAGAAACGAGGCGGGAATCTAAGTGCGTAGATTAAAATATGGTTTCCTCTCGTTGGCTTCTAATCAAACTCTATTAGACGCTATACATGTAAGAACGCTGGTCTGCGCGTATATCGCCAATAAGTTCGTTCATTTTTATGGCGAATAAAAATATCATTCTTTTACAACGCAGACTTTTTATTTACTGCATCCTTTTTAAGAAGTGTATTAAGAAAAAAAAGGTCATCGAGTATAATGAACGTCGGAAATTCCAATTGACACCCTTCCCGAAATCGCCAATAACGTTTTCCATAAAAAACAAACTTCGCGCGTCTCTTTCTCTGTCTAACAATCCTCTCCGCGCGAGAGAGCATAAAGAATATTTACAGTGCATTAAAGCCGCGCGCACGAAATTAAACTGCAGTGTTTCAAATTAGCCAGTTTTCAATTACAAAAAGCCGCGTGAAATATCGTTTATAAATAATAAAGGCCCCGTCGACGGTAATGCAACACACCGCGCGGCAATAACGCGGCTGATTTATTTTCCGAAAGGTGCGAAGTGTATGTATTAAACGAGCGAGTCAACCTCTCGCGAACTGTGTCAACATATTAACAAAGCCTCCGTAATGGCTTTGAATGATTTTTCGCGCTATTCTAGTTTCGTACACTGCGTTACTTTTTCTGACGAATTAAAAATAGTTATGAACAGTTTCCATGAGATTCTGGGAGTCGCACATGTGTCGAACACGTGTTTTTTCATGGGGCTTTCCCTCGAGTGGCCGAAACGGATAATTGCTTTCCACTTCTCGGTGGATACCATGGCGCTGGTATGCGTGTCCAGATGGGACGTATACCATCACTTGCGGGTTGCTGTTATAAGCTACACGTGCTTCGCCAGGGAGTTTTTCGATGCGCAGCGAATTATGGCTGACGCGCTTATATTGGCTTCTTTAGTGCGCTGTAGTTTTTAGAGTTTATAGCTTGGCGGCTTTTATTCAGTTATTTATGTTTATAGAGAATTTTTAGCTATACTGATGAAATGATATTGCAGATGATTTATCAAGCACGCAAACCCGTCGAAAGCCTGCTAACATGTATACAAATCGACGACTATCATCGCACTGCGCATTTCCCCGTAACCGACTGAAACCAATTAACCGCAAACATATGCGCGACCGCAGAAGAAAAATCGCGAACCAAAGAAGACCCCGTGTATAAAAGCTTCGATATTCTCGCTCGCCGGAGAAAACGGAAGCCATACAGCAGCTCGCAGCTCTCGCTTAGGAAAGTGACTTCCCGAAGCGCCGCGCGATTTCCCCACCGAAATTCGCGGGACGTATCAATCACACGAGCTTGGGAAAACGTCCAAGCGGAGAAAGGCATCTACTTTGCTTGCGACGAATTTTTTTTCGAGTAAACGCTCGCTCCGCGATTGATGGATGGACTGGCATCAATTTCTCCTTATATACGCGCGTTGAACTTTGTCGATGACTTCCGTGCGGAGTCACTGGTTTCTAGCGAGGCTTTGGGAAATCATTATCGACTACTGAGAATTTGTTTTGTTATGCATTGCTATTTGTAGATGCATTAAAACTTGTTGGATTATTATCTACAATAATATTTTGCTTTGAAAATAGAATATTCCCATCGTATGCGCTTGTTGAATTTTTGTTATCGGCCGCCTATTTCCATTTTACGCGCATAGTCAAAGATAGTATAATACCTTGAAAGTGTCACACTGATCAGACTTATCGATGAAGTGTTTTCGAAGCCTTGAGCTTTGACTCGTAATTTCTCTGGCGTCGAGATAAAAAGCGCTGGTTTGAGTAGCCGGTGCGATGTTTACATTTGCATATACGTTACGTTTTTATTCCTACACTATGATTTATAATTATCCTATGTATAGCTTTTTTTTTGAGTAAAAAAACAAAACTTGAAAATACCATCACGCAGGTAGTGCTGTAAACAGCTCGTGAAAAAAACTCTCTAAATACGAGAGGAGGAACAAAGCATGTCAGAGGAGCGGTTTCAACAAAAACCGAGATCAGATTCGCGGAATAATCCATACGGATAATGAAAAGTGAGTTTCCATGTACGAACTTCGATTCAGCATGACAAATAAACAATAGCTCGCGCGCAGCGATGAAGAGAAGAAAAAAATATACATACCCGCAGCATTTATACTTGCGTAACAGGAAAAAATGTCCGATGGTATTTGTACGTGAACTTACGCGCCACCTCGTGCCATTAATCACTAATTAATTACATTCAGGCCACGTGCGGGCGACATTCGCGTCACGTGCGATTTCGCGCAAAAATAGCCGCCTCGTTCTAGCCAGCGTTTGATTGGAAGAAGAGAAGCTTTAACTCTGAGCATCGCGTATGTATATAGACTGTCGCGAGAAATTATAGCAATTAGTTCATAATCGGCTGAGGAACAGCGAGTCTTGTTTTTCTTATGATGACGCGTATATATAATTGTTTTTCATATTCCGATTTGAATCGCCGGGACTGGATTGCCGGTAGGATTACCGTACTTGGATAAGATTGTTTTCTGATAAACGAAGAAATTCGCGGTAGCGGATTACTGCCCGTCAATTATTTAGAGCAGATTACGTTCATTCGCATAATCGTTGTACACGCACGTGAAGAGTTATCATGAATGGTGACTGATGCCATCACTTCACTGCGCCAAATGACGACTAGGTTAATTATTGCAAAATTTTACCAAACGATCATCTCATTCAAGCGACGCGGGCGTGGCACACGTTTCAAACACGAATATCAGCTACGTAAACAGCCGAACCGCGCAAAAAAAGAGTTTAGAATCGTGACTTTTTTTCAGCGCAGCAATTTGCAACATCGCGCGAATAAAATAAACTACATCGTGCCTGGTCATTCATGCAAATGTGTAATCGAAGGGAAATTCCACGATCCAGAGCTGATGTCACTTTCCGTGAAGCTGAATCGGAGCTTCGTTTTCCTATCGCCTACAGACGCCTGCGGCAACCAACTGTTTCGAGATATAGAATTTTATGTCTCGGGATGGGAGTATAGCCGGATAAGAGAACGAGTGTCGATTCGTTGCTCTCGTTTGAGAATTTTATCGTGTGTTGGGCTGAATTGAATTAGTTTCGAGAATACGCGCGGCGTCAATGTCGATTCAATTAATATTTCCAAACGCTCATTTATTATCACACGCGACGCAAATTTTCTATAAGCTCGATCCGTTCATAAATTACCGGCAAAGATCGGCTGCCGACGGCATTGGATCGTAAGCGTGTATAATTGAACCACCAAGAAGCGTTCGTTGTAATATTGCAACAATAAACGAATCGTTTAGGAAATACAATTTGTGCGATTGGACGCTCTTTGGGTTTTGATCGAGCGTTTCGCCGATGCTATCTACTGCGTAAAACCCTATACCAGCTCTCGCTCAAAGCAAATATTACCTGTCAGAGATGCTTATCTCGCGCCGATGATTTTTTTTATCGATAATCATTATCGCGAGCGCGCGTAATTTGTTTTTGTTTAGTTCTAAACCGCGAATTCCATTGTACGCAGGAGTGACTCATACAAGACGTGGGATCGTAAACAACGCGAATGTAATGTTCTCTCTCGCGAGTCAATGAACCCGTTTGTAACCGCGATATATACCATTGATTTTTCATCGCGTCGAGCAATTTATTAATGATGATAGCGTTTCAATGGAATGATCCATTTTCCACTCGGCGAGGTTATATTTTTACGCGATGGAGATAATATATAACTTTGTTGCCTTCAATGAGTATGACACGTGTTTCATTAGATCACGTAATATTTTTAGTGTCACCACAGACTCGCCAGATGTAACCTAATTTAACGATAGACGGTATTACAATGTCGTCCCGGCCTTAATATAATACACACATCAAAATGAAGATTTTCTCGAAATCACGCGCGTTCGGCTAATTTTTGTTAGGAAAATTAAGACTCGTTAGCGCCGTCTCGACAAACAAACGATTGTCCTCCCCCCTCTCCCGCGCGATAACATTGGCGCAATTAGCATAAGACTGCAAAAAAAGTCAGAACTCTTAACGACGAAATCGCCACCAGAAAAACCGCGATTATCAACGTGCGCTGCGCGCAGCGCAGCTCGTAAAATCCAGTTTTCGCCAAACCGACAAAAAAGTACGACAGCAGCGAGCGCCAAGTTTCTAAGCCGTTTCGCTCGGTAAAAAAAGTCTCGGTAAGCGATTATCGTCGGGAAAACAATACAAAAAAAGAGAAAAATCATAATCACGCAGAGCTTCTCTCTCTCTCACACACACATACACACACACGCTTAGTATAAATAAATTACGTAACGAAGCGTTAAACGCGGCGGTCATTGCGTTACATACGGTTGGCAAGGATGAAATAATCAGATTAATCTTACCTCGAGAAACGCGCGCTCAAGAGGGAGAGAGAAAGATAAGATTCCACCTCGGCGGCAGTTTCGTCAATGGCGCGCTAGCAGCTCTTTCTATCCCTCTCTCTCTCTCCCTGATGTATACGTGTGTATACCGTGTCCACGTGCTCGACTCGCTCGTTCTCTGCAGTATATATGGATATACGCTGCGATACAGCTGCCGTTGCTTCGTGTATAATATTATTATACACTCGTCGGCCCCAAGATTAAACTGAAACTTGCGATCGATCTCTCGCCACTACATGTATGCACTATTTTCTTTCGGTAAAATCTCACGTCGACCGATGCACAATTTTGACACGTCAGTGTGTAACGACGTGGCCACTATACACACTTTTCTCTCACACTGAATCACTCCCCGAACGAGCTCCACGTGTGCGGGCTATATAACCGAATAAAAAAAAATATCCGTCGTCTGCTTATCGGCTATTCGGTCCCACAGCCAGCATCATCATACATAGATAAGAATCTAGAAAAGCAGGCCCGGCTTTCCGTTTCTCTCTGTCTCGTCCGCGCGCGCTTTACGCACGTTCTTGATCCACCGGATCGTTACATAAGTCGCGCACTTTTTTCAAATCCTCGTGAGGAGCTTCCTCGGCACAGCACTCACGAGCATCATCAGGAATTGCTCTCCGACAGCGCGACATCTCGCTGTAAGCGTATGCTCTTATCAGCTGATATCTCTGACGCGCGTTTGCAGACGCTCATCGATCGGCGGCTACCAATACTGCGCGACTGCGACGCTCGATTCGTCCACTTGCACCCTCGGCTTCGACGATCGTGTAATTTTCACCAGAGTACATACTACCGCGTGGAAAAAAAATCGGTAATACAGAAAAGATCGCGCGGGAGATCGACGATTAAAGAGACGCGCGCGGCCGGTACATTCGAGATCCGATTTGCTCGGCGGCCGAGGCAACACTGACTGCGCGAGAGCCGAGCGAGCAGCAGTGCGCTGAGGTTCTCCGCTCGCCGGTTCGTACGGCGGCGCTTCCCGCCTATGTATATGCGTGTGTTGTGCTGCAGCTGCGGGAGCCAACCACCGGCGGAGCTGGAGGATCGGTGAATGACAACGGGATGATGCATTGTGGAGATGTATATGTGCACGCGTTGGAGACTAGTGTTTTTGTTTTGTGAATCTTTGAATATTATTTATGGAGACATGGAAACGGATGAATTTATCTTGGAATTTTAATAAGTCGACGAATTTACTGTAAGACTTTGATGAACGTTATATAGTTTGGAAAAATGCAGAGATGAACGAATATTTTTACTCCTTCGCCGAGCGACTCATCAAGATTCTACGATTTCTTCATGATTGAAAAATGCTTGCTGTTTCAAGTGTTTCAAGTATATAATACGAGAACTTCTTCAAACAGCCACAGATGCTTGAACCTTACGTCAGCGGCAACCACAACTTCAGATACTTTTTTTTTACGATCGCGCTCATTTGAATTTTCTCATTACTTTTATTGTGTCTATATTTCCTCGCATTATACATATATAAGCCCGTAAAACTTCGATATATTATCTTATCCAGGATTAAGAAAACTCCTTCAAAACGTATTTGTTTATGTAAATATTATGTAATAGCGGCTGGGACATAAGACAATAAATAAAAAAAAACGCATGAATTTTCGGCGATTCACCATCCTCATAACTCGCCGAAACCGCAATCCATTTTAATAACAGTACATTTTTATATTCCCGCGCGCATGTAGCATCCTCAAAACGAAAACATTTACCGCGGCTTAATTCCACGCAAAAAATAAAAGAAGACGGCTGGCACGCACGCATTTTTATACGTCCCATTCGGCCGTTTACAACCTCCGCGAGTTTCTTCCTTTTCGCCTATCTAAATGCATCTCTCCGTCCCTCTAAATATCTGTAAGTATCTCCTCTTTTTTTTATACTCATCCTGATGCGCGTATCTCTTGCCTCTGAGCCGCGGCTCCTTCATCTCCATATCCCGCGCGACGAGAGCGTCTCAGCTGTTTTGCCCACGTGCATATGCTGCGGCGGACGTGCAAATGCGCTGTGAGTCGCTCGAGAGCACTTCACACACTGTTCCGACTGAAAAACAAAACCGATGACGCGGCCGTGGCAGCGTTTTTTTTCTTTTGGTTAGCGATGCTATGACGGAATGCGTCGCGGGTTATTTATAGGCAAGTACTTTATTGCTCATTGTTTAGATTGGGTTTGCATACTTCTTAGTTTTGATGTGGCAGAAATTTCGTTGACGAAGTGTCCCGTTCGGACATTTGCATTTTGATCAGTTTGTAACTGCGTAGGTTGACAATGAATTTGGTTCCCGATGTAGAAAATCTCTAAAATCTTTGAAAAAATTAATAAAATTTCCTTAAAAATTACAAAATGTAAGTCTCTAATAAATGAGAGGCTATAATCGAGTTCGCGCATCGCAACAAACACAAAAACTTCCACACCTAAACAATCCAGATATTCAACGCACGAGATATCGGTCACATATTTCCCGTAGCATACCACAACCCAATGAAAGCCCTGAGGCTGGCTTTCGAAGCATGATGCAAATGCGAAAAACACACGGCGCGGGAGGAAACTCGCGCGGAAAGCCGCGCGTTTACGTAAGTCCTCCATTCGGCCGATGTCTATTACGGCCGACCGACTGCCAAGGCGAGAAGCGCAATGATAAGACTACACGGCGAACGATGCCCCGTGGAGAGGAAAGCGTGAGAAAAATAGTGCGAAGTGTGCGTTTACTCGACATATAGATTTGGAGCTTTCTCCGAAGGTCGAGATAATAGCTGCTGTTGACGAGATACTCGAATTGAGTTATTAGAATCGGATGCGCCGTGAGAAAACCTAGTTGATTCGAGCTGACGGTGGTTTTAGAAAAAAATCATAGTTCTTTGTTAGTTTTGAATAAGGCGCCACCTAGCGGTGTTTTTATGTGGCAGAAACTGTCTTGCGTCCAGCACCGGCCATAAAATCAGCAACGACATATTCCAGCTGAATTTCTATAAAAACAAGCAGCTGCGCCAAAGACTCGGAACGCACCGCAATCATCCGCGCATTCTTCCAGCCCTAAACATTTTACGCGCGCACATTAGCCTAAGCAATCGTCGAACGCTTCTTCCGCATAGCTTCGGCGCCTCGGGGTCTTCGGATTCTCAAAATTACAGAGCAGCTGAAAGCGACCATAGGAAAAGAAAAATAAATTAAGCGCAAAACCGAGTCATTCGATTCTCTTAATGAGCTGTATAAAGACATGCTCGGGACATGCAAATATACTGGCGCCGAGAAAAATGACGGCCACGCGCGCTCTTGTATACCCTGTGTACGTATGTGTGTATATATATAGTGGACGACGGGAGACGCGACACATCAGGGAATACGAAATCGCACGCTGTGTCGATGCGCTGTTTGTCTTGCTTATTCGATGCTGAATTGTTGTTTATTTGCTGAAAATAAATCGCTTTGGTGTACATAACGCGCTCGTATAATGTATTTTATATTTAAGAATGTATAAATCGCTATGGGAAATTAAAGGTCGCAGAGACGTTTTCATTTACTTTTTAGATATGCCTTTTCACAGAAGTACTGATTTATTCGCGTAATCCTGACGATATCCCAGAAATATTTTATTCCTCGCGGTCGTATCACACCGAGTAATATCATAATCGAGCTGGTTAAAAATCGACTTGTCTTGAGAAAGAGCAAGCAAAAAAAAGCGCCGGCTAATCCTACGATTAAGATACGAGTATGAGAACGACCTTTGGAACACACCTCGGGCTGTGTATTCTTCCGATAGCTCGCACGTTTCTCCGGAATAAAAATAGCGTACATAATGAGCCTGCATTTTTACGTCTTAAGCTGCGCAGCAGCATCGTTCCTTTCTTTTTTTTTAATACATCCTAAGTATTAACAAGGTTCTCAGAGACACCAAAACAGAATATTTTTCTTCGCGTCTGCTAAAAATTCCTCAACAGTTATCAGGTAAGTCGAATATCAATGCAAGAATGCCCTCTAAATTCCATACCTCAAAGATGAAGAAAAAAAAATGAATACACACACAGTCGTAAACATTCGAACAGCCGGTATATAAGAGAGAACACGCGTTGGTGGTCAGCTAAAAAGCCTTTAACGAGCTCGCGTATTTCGGCGCTCTTTCTCGTCTGAATTAAGGGAGACACTTACGGCCACGTCCCTAAAGGAAGATAAAGAGAGCGAAGAAGTTATACGACAGGATAGGCGCGCCGACACTATATATACACACACACAGACACAGTTGCTGTCTTGTACGTGCAGGACAGGACAATGACTGACGACGTCCACCACATGACGAAGTCGTCGTCTGTTCCGTTTTCGAATCAGACACCGCTGCTATTCGCTTTCTTGGAATAGGTAATATGCATATTTCAAGGTCGCCGAGTATACATTCACGCGTGATATACCTAACATAATATTATACAGTAAAATAAAAAAATCAGATATGCCTATGCCGGTAAATAAACTTTCGCATCCAAGGAACCGAGACACAGTTGCGTCAGTGCTTTCGTGCACTTGTTAGCGCATATATATATACCGTCGCGGTACACAACAAGCAGACAATTTTTTCTTCTCTCTATCGGGCCTAACGAGCCCCCGCGAGCCCTTTTAAAAGCTGTTGCTGCTGCTGCGTCGCGGTTGTTAGTTGTTCTCTCCTGCGCCGAGACACGTAGGACGGCGACGCATACGTAAAGACAGGCGAGGGAGTCTCGAAGGCATGCAAATAAGCGCCGCTGTCGACAAGCGCCGCGAGTTCGGTTAGCATATTGATTTGGGAAAAAATTGCCGTTTTCGTGCGCTCTTTCTATCTGTGACAGTGTTTGTATATGTTTGGGTTTTAATTGATGCTTGATGATGTTGATCGTGTCACGTTGTAGGGTGTATGCAGACTATTTCAAGTTGTAGAGAATTATTTAGTTATTTAGTTCTTTAGTTTAATAGGATGACAAAATATTATCTATAGCGTCCTATTTTTTTCTTGAAAAAAATGAAAAAAAACAGTTTTAGCAGTGAGTAGGAAAATAAATGAGCGAAAGCTATTAAGATTGGAATTGCAATGAAACAAAAAATGTAAATGAAGACCCTAATGAAATCACTACAGATTCAAAGGATCTCCCATCATAGATCAGCCAAAAGTGTCCCTCGCATAAACATCATCCAAAATGCCAACTCGACCGACTGCACATTCCGGGCGTTGCATCTCTCCAAGTTGAGTAAATTAGAGCTGACACTTATGGTTATTCGCCGAGAGGAGTACAAACACAAGCGCGCGGCGCATAGTCCACGCGAGAAAGCAGATAAGTCGAGATTCGCATGAGCCGAGTCCACATGTGCACGCAGAGGACGACCGCCGTCGTCGTCATCGCCGAACGGATGAGTCAAGATCTCATACGATGGTTTGTCTTAAGAAAGGTCGAGTCTGTTTTCGATTTGCTTGCAGAGGGCTGCTGCTTTCTTCGTAGAGCGCGAGAATATAAACGCGCGTTTCAAGGTCTTACAAGCTCGAAAATAGACCCGGAGTTAGGGAGATGATTGATGGAGCTAAATTGGAGCGAATCTTACGATCTCGACTATTTTTCTCGCGAAAAAGAAACTCCCGCATATGCAACGAAAGCATTATCAGTAGACGAGTCGTGAGGTCGAAAAAAGGTCGCCGGTGCGCCATGTGATACAATCAACCGAAATAGAAATCGCAACGATGCAGATGCTCGAAAAAGTCATCGAGCAAGAAAGCGAGACGCTTTCCAGACATCTGTTGCATCGCTCGCGCGAGTTTATTGCCGCAACGATGATTGCGCGACATGGGGGGAACGCGATTTAATAGTCGCGAAGTCTCTCGCTTGAAACGAATAACGTCGGCGGCTCACATATACGCGCGACATCGACGCATTTTCTACTCGAATCCGTTAAAACGCCGCCTCGTATATTACATACTGCGATGGATATTTTTTCAATGCAGTCGTTGTAGGCTGTGAAGTAGACGTTAAAGGGCGTATTTACACCCGAATACGTCGCAATTACAGCCGCGTAAATTGGAACACACAGCGGCGAGGAAATAACACTGTGTAGTAACACCGAAAGTTTGATCTACATCTCAATTTTCTCGGAATATAATACGATGTCACACAGCTCATATATAATCACATGCTGATGCGCAGTAGCAAAACGAAACAGCTGTCGCGCCGTTATTTTTGTAGACGTATTCGTATACACAGTACCCTCGCATTAACGAAGTACGATGCGCTTATCAAATAAATTGATCCTAGATATATGCGTCTCCCGCGCTTTTCTCGCTCTACATCCACTTAATCTCGAGGATGACAAATCGTGCGTCGCCGTTATTTATTATTCGATGGATATGCAGTGAGGGGCGAAAAACGCATTTGCATTTCACGACTGTGTGTGTTTCTATAAATTACAACGTAACTTTTCAAGGGCCGGCGCGACAACCTGTTGCAGTTGTATATATACCACCTACCGCTAGCGCCACGAGATTATCACCGCGGACGAAGGCGTCGAGCGACTTACTCGTGACTCGGCGGAAAACGGACTTATCTCGCGCTTAAAAAGTCTAAACGCGCTGTGTATACGTTAATTTATGCCGGTATAGACGTCGTCTTATTAATTCATACACATTATGACGACTGAATCGTCGCATGTTTAGGAGGGAACAGGCTCTGATCGGGAAAGAGAACATTTGTCTTCTGGTTATCGCTTAATTAAGCTTGAATTCAAAGTTATATGCGATGCTCGGGTAATGGCCGGCCTACAATGTTTTCGATGATGATTTACGAATGAATTTTCTCAATAGGCAATAATCAAGGCTCGAGCTCCGTACGCGTGCATATTCTTTACGAGGCAAAAAACGCAGTATTACCCGTGATTACGCTGAATCGAAAAAAAAGTTCAATGTTATTACTATATACGTATATACACGATCGAGCGAAAGTCAGCTTTGTTCGACCTCGCGCACGATCGGGCGTATATATATAGGAACTATCATCGAGCGTATCACTAATAAAACAAGCCCGTAAACAACGTTATTAGGCCAATATACAGCGATAATTTGCCCATAAATTCGAGGCGCAAAAGAAAAAGCATCTTTTGCGCAAGCAGCGCACGCGCCAACCGAAAGAATTGCGCAACGTGGTCGTTATAAAAGTGCCTTTTTCACCGTCACTATGTGTATATGCGCGTGCGCGCGTGCTAACGCAATTCGCGAGAGTCGTGCGGTGCTCAAAAACGTGAAGGCGATTGTTGTGAATAAAGTCTTGTTAAAATTGTTCTTTGTATTTTCTGAGTAGAATTGAGAAAGAGAGGCATAGCCACTCGGTGATATCTTTTTCGAACCCAGTGTACTAGATCCTTATATTATTAAAATTTAACGTAATATTCATCGAAAGTGGATTACTTTCGAGCTACAATTATAATGCTGAAATGTCAGTATAATCGTAGAATCGTAATCTCCACTGTATACCTCACTTTTTTACTGCTATATACTGCTATCAATAATTACTATATAATTCAAGTTTAACAAACACACGTGGCTATCGATTAATCTCAATCACGCCATAATTAGAGCCGCTTATACACCGAGAGCGAAAAGAAAGGTCGCGAACTGCATCGGAAAAAAACGACAACACAAGTACAGGCTTTTCAGCCGCGGAAAAACGTGTATAGCTGCTTATCTGGAAAGAGCAGCAGCTCTCGCCTGTGTGTATGTATATATAATGGGAAAGCGCCATTCATCAAAGCCGAGCGAGCGAGCGACGACGTGAGATATGCAGAAATTCATGCTCGCGATCGTTCGAGCGTGTACTGGCATCGGAGAGTCGAACGGGAATTTCGATATGGACTCAAAGTGGCGTTAATAAAGTAATGCATGTACTCATTATCGAACGCAGGGTCCGCGGCTTGTATGGATTTTTGACGCTATGTACACTTTGCGCGATTTATTGACTGCAAACGCGCGAACGCTGATTTGAATTTAATGCGGGTTCTCTATTTCGCGGAATACACACGCGCGCGCGCGCGCATTCGAAATAAGGCAAATAAAACATAAAGATCTGCGCGCACGCGCGAGTCGTTTTAAAATTATCATCAGTTTTATCGAAGCGTTTTGACAAGCCTGAAGATTTATCGACTTATATTCCTATATAAATAAAGCGTGCACACATAACACGTGAAACAATCGCAACCGGCACCTATATACTCCACCCACGGCATCTCGCGCACTTGTCGCGCCAGAAAGAAGAGGCGCCGCGAAAACAAGAGCGGGAAGATACGGGCCTCGTAAATCAGACGGTCGTCGCGAGTTTTTCCCGAGGAAAACGAGTAAACAATGGCCGTCAATCGCGTTGTGCCCCGTAACGACGCGAGATGCGCTGTATTGTATACGGCTAATGAGCAACAATCGTAAATTAGACGAAGTGGATTATTACAAGTGGATATGGCCGCGGGTGAGAGTTTGATGATGTTCGATCGTTTTGTTTCCGGTGGGAGAGAGGTGATGCGTTGTTTATTTTTTTCAAAGCCGTTGTTAGGGGTTGATTGGCAGTTAATGCTACGTTGATTGACGTTTAGTGGAGGTGAAGAATGAGGAAAAGGTTCGAGATTTGATTGGTGGTGATCTATGTTTAGAATCGATTTCGTGCTACTATACGTAATAATTTTTAGTGTATTCCTAATAGGAGGAATAGAGAAGGAGGCATGCAAAGCAAAAACCAGATGAATATATGACTCAACAAGAAAAATTTTATTTCATCAAAGCAGAATTTTCTCACTTAAATCTACACTTATAAATCTACAGCCGCCACACTATACACTTCCAAGTCTCCCGATTCACCAGCCTCATGGAGCTTCAGAACGACAGGCTTCGAAGTCAGACGGACGTCATTATCCCGAGCTTAAACGTAGACAGCTGGGTATCCGTAGTACGAGGCGTATGGGCTGTAAGCTGAGTATGCAGAGTAAGCGTAGGGCAGACCGGTGTAGGCAGCTGCGACTGGGGCGGTGTAGGCTGCGGTGTAAGCCGGGGCAACAGCTGCTGGTGCGGTGTAGGCCGACAGGACGAAGCCGCGCTTGTCACGACCTTGAGCTTGGCTGGGCTCGGCCTCGCTCACTGGGTCCAGCTTGCGGCTGGCGGGCTCTTCGGCGTATGAGACGGCGACGAAAGCGGCCATGAGGAGGATTGCCTGAGAAGAAAAAACGGGTTTGTAAGTTGAAGAGGCAAGTTTCAATGCAAGTTACTTTGAAAATATCAAAAAAGTTAAACGAAAATGTTAAAAACAAAAAACAAAATACTCACTGCGAAGAATTTCATGTTAGCGGTTGTGGTTTTGTCGTTGGATTGGCTAGCTAGTGCTGATTGAATGTGCTTGGAGAGCTGAATGATGCTCCTGCTTTTTTTCCTCCGCCTTATATACCCCTCCCGAGTGAGTTCGTCAGCATAACGTCGCTATTGAACAACAACGACGACGTCGAAGATCGTGCGAGGACGACGATTTTGTAATACACAGGACGGCTAGGCGGGGGTGGGTTATACCGAGCGCATTTGGGACCTTGGACATCGGCCAAACATGGACGAAACTGTGTTATGATGCCGAACTCGACGGTATGCATGAGGCGTAGCGTTGAGCAGCCTTCGCTGGAACGACGAGCGTCTGGACACTGTGTGTCTCTGATTGGCGTTTTGGCATTCAATTAGTGCGCAGAGTTGAATAGTAATCGGTCTTTCGGTCGTGAGCGATTTTTTGAGTGTATAGGCATTTTGGATTTTGAGAGTGAGAGTAAAAATAGACTCGTAGCTTGTTGATGCGACGTTCCACTATCTTCTTATTTTGTAAAAACTTTTGCATGACAATATTCAGCTAGTTCAAACGCACGAGTAAAATTAAAACGACAAAAAGCGTGTCCCCGATCCATATCTCTAATAAACAGCGAAGCGTATCGATAATCCCCTAAAAATCCAATTTATAATCAGCTCATTAACATACACGCGCGCATCCCTCGAGCGAGAAGGATCATCAGCTTTTGTATATCGGGCAAAGCCGCGAAAAAATAAAAGGGGACCAAGAGCCGCGTCACCTTGAGGTCCACGGCATTTTAATCTCTTGCACTTTAGACAAAGCGGCGAAACGCCCCAAAGAAGAGAAAATGAAACGACGCTCAAATTCTCGGGGCCTCGCCGCATGGGGTCCAGTCTCGGGAGCAAATAAAGGATAACAGAGTGCGTTAGTCGAGCGAAAGGGAAAGAGAACGAGATGCAGGAGAGAAAGTGAGAAAAAGGATCGCTATTCACAGTTATTCTTGAGGTTCATTTGCTTCTTTAATTAAAGGGCTCGCGTTTTCTTAATTTTTTTTTTGTCATTTGTGTGTCTGCGTGTGAAAATTTGCGTACGTCGTAGAAACTTTTATTTTTTATTACTAATTAATATCGCGTATTAAGGCTATTAAGGATGAGCAAGAGTGGAACAGATTCAAATCAACCAAAAGGGAGGTAAAAATAAGAGTTAAAAATACGAAATAAAAGAAAAAATGAATGAACCTCAGAGTAGTATATAGTTATCCGTATTCCGGCAGGGAGATTATGTTTTTGCTTTTGTAGACCGACAGGCGTTAAATTCCTACTAAGCTAAAAAAAAACTCGTAGCTATAAGGTAAACGTTCTCAGTGACGAGACTTTCGTCATAAGACAAATATATACATTCCAGTTGTCAGGTCCACAGAAGGCGTGTCGACTACCGAATCATCGAAATCATCTCGAAGGTGTAGTTGAATGAAGTCATTATTTGTAGATAGATTATTGGGATATTTTTGGAACGATGAACTGTATGAACGTTTATTTTTCAAGATCGAAGACTGTGTGTCTATTCGCATCCAATATAACCATACGTAATTTTCAAAACACTTGGAAAATATTCTCTTATCCTTCTAAGACACTTATATTTTATAACTTATAATCAAAACGCAGAGATAAATATTTAACAATTTTTTTCGTTCTCTATTTTAATTTCACGGCACTAAACATACTTTTATTCTTGCGCAGACGTCTCAAATTAATACCTCGTAAAATAGGAATAAACCGGCCACTACAACAGTAATAGTTTCGCAGCTCGCCTTTGTAAAAATCCTCCAAAGCCCCTGCAACAAAGTAGATTTTCACGAAAGTCTTTCATTCGCATTCAAAACCACACACACACAGCCCCTTTTTCATCCGATACTCTCTCCACTCGAAATTTTCCTTTCAGCCGGTCACACTCCCAAAAACGAGCCTCCAATATACGCTCAGGTATCTTCTCTATCCCCCAAAGGTTATTTTCTTCGCGCACGCGCGCGCGCGATCCATTATTACCAGCGTTCACAAAAGCGAGTATTCATTGTCATCCCTTCTCACGTATCATCTCGTCTAACATTATTTACGAAAAGAGTATATACACGCTTATGTGTGTATATATATATATATATATATATGCAGGAGGGAAGAAAAATGCAGACGCGCCAGGAATGCTAATACTGTATGCAGCCGTGCCGCCGTAACGGTAAAGTGCAAGCGTTTCCAAAATAATGCGAAGACAAGAGCGAGTACTGTTGCAGCGTTCAGGGAAATTTATCAAGGCGATCGGCAGAAAAGCGTTACGTCAGCGAGTCCGTAATTCAACTACATTCTACCTCTCGACTTTTCGCGATAAATAAACATTCCATAATAACTGCAGAAAATAGCAAAGCTATCCGCGCTCGGAGACTCGAGGCGACGTCTCGCGCATAAAAAACAGCGCGGCTTACATAAACGTAAATAGCCACGCCTCGGTAGCACCTTCGACACGACTCTAGTAGCAGCTCTAAAGGATTCCGCGAAGAGCACGTCCGAGACGTGAGGTCGCGGCCGAGGCGAAGCCTTGATTATTCTATATAACTTGGATTTCGAATTACCAGTGACCTCTTAACGAGCGCAAGAGGTAATTAATTCTCATTTGCGCCGCTCACGTGTAACAGTGCGGAGAAGGTGTATATATTGCGATGAGAGTGCGGAGACGGGTTTAGTCGTTCGCAGGTTGTGAGTTTCGGTGGGACAGGTATACCTTGAGATTTTAGTATTATAAGTGGTCGTTCTGAATTAAAAATTATTTTCCACTTCGTGTACCCTATACGGAATATTTAAACGAAATTTTAAACAACAAAAATCCTACTTAACCGATCATCCTCACGCTTTCTTGCATACTCAAAACCACTATGTAAAGCAACAATGTTTCCATCTACTCAATCTGAAAGCCCTGAATCACCGCATCATACACCACTAAACAATTCAGTAGCAACATCATAGCCACCTACGCACACGCACATACTCTAGGTACAAAAACAAGATCATACACGCGTAAGTAACAGCGGCGATGCGCTATATATACTCGCCAATGGCGGCGTATTATGGCTTATCGCCGGCGTTTTATCGGCATAAACAAAAGCCGGTAACGCGCGCGCGCGCGTCTCCGCATTACAATATACCGCTTGCGCCGAGATCATAATTGATAATACTCGGCTCTTCCATCTCGCCGAGCCTTAACTATGTGCATGTGTGTGTGTGTGTGTGTGTGTGTATACGGAGAGGAATTCAGTGGAAGAGAGGAAGTCGCGCGGCGAGAGATGCAAAGAGGCTTCGGTCGCTATTATAAGGAGAAACTTTGTAGAAGATTATGATTTGGTACGAAGGTACTGCTGCTGCTGCTTTTGACTTATTTCGTTATGGCGAATTAAGTCAAAGTGATTTAGTGGCGAGTTGGAAGGGTATGAATATATACGTATATATTTTTTTAAGCTAAACTTGCGTGGGTAAACCTATACGATATTTATACGACTATAAAACGATCGAGGTATAAAAATATCGCGGTAAAACCCGAGCGTACGAAGTAAATTCAACATTGCTACACTTTGGATGCTCCACTCCATAACGCCATAAATAACATTTTTATCTAGCGTTATTTTTCGTAGCCGTAGACGCTGTGTTGTAAAAGCTTCGGCATGATTATCTCTCTCTCTCTCTCCCTCTCTCTCTCTCTCTCTCTCTCTCTCTCTCTCTCTCTCTCTCTCTCTCTCTCTCACGCGCCGACGTAATTTGTGTTTGTCTTCCTCGCACTATACTCGCGGGTGATTATAGTCTGCATTTACTTAGAAAGTTAAAAAAACGTACGTGCTACATCTTTGAAGCAATTTTTTTCTTGTTCTGCAGGATATACAGAACACGAGAAAAGTGTTTCCACGAAATGAATCAATTCAGTATGAATATAATTCATATTTCAAAGTAATTATTCGGGGAAAACTAGCTTTATTAAAAAAAACAGAGATTGTTGAAGATGGATGCTTGTGGATCAAAATTTGTCTATGTTTGAAAAAGGGGAGAAACAAATAAAATTACATTATCATACATATATACAGCTATATGCAGTTATGTAACCGACTCCGGACAAATTCTAAGCCAGCACACATAACACGGCGTACGTGCATACATACATGCAAGCGTGTGAAAACAAGGCTATGACAATATATACGCCGTTTTAAGTGCCGTGTGAGTACAATAAGCAAATTGATACCGCATGCAGCTAAGCGCCAATTGGAGAGAAAAAATACGCGGGTCGCGTGTTTGCCGACGGCTGCACAAAGAGGTGAATTTTTAGTCGGCTCTGTAATCTAACCCTGCAGCTTGTAATCGAGCTTATTATTTGTTTTATACGAGTAGCGCAAATATAATTACGGTCCGTTTCGCGTATGTGTATTGTAATCACGCGTCGGCATGTATATGAGTAATAATCGATGTATATACAGACGCGGTTAAAAAATGATCCTTGAAACACTTTCGCGTGTGGACTGGGTAAATTGAATTCATTGTATATAAGTCACTTCGATCTAAATTTACGAAAAAAAAATCGAATATTACCAAACTTCTGTTTCTTATATACGAACCGTGGCGCGTTCCAAAGCTCGTTTTATATTATCCGAAAAAAGCCAGACTTCACGATCACTCCGTACAATACGAGCTGTGAATGTGCGCAGGTCTTTCGTAACGTCTCCCCCTTTTCGATGCAAAAAAGCCGTCGGAGTATTCAAAACAGACGGCGACAGAAGTAAGTCATTTACCGGAGGAAGGCTTAAAATAGGCTAAACTCATGCCCCGGAGAAAAAGGTGCACGTGCTGCTGCTCTCCCGAGACGCGCGAGCAATAAGACGTTAAAAGCCGCGCGCGACGAGCGGGTTATGGCTCTGGTCTCTCCCCCGGGGGATTCCGGCTGAAAGAAATCGTACAGACTGCTAACCCAGTTTTCGAAGAGCTCCGCGTGTTTTGCTGCGCAAACATGGCGCGGAGCGATGAAAGCTGTGGAATTTTTATGGACGATTCGAGCGGGAAAATCCGCAAAAACAGCGCTGATTATCGCGCTGACGGAGATGAAAAAACGCTCGCGGTTGTTTATCACCGCAAAAAGAAGAAGCCATTCACGAAAGAAACGTCGATCCCAGGAAGGATTTAGAAACCGCGAAATCGTATTTGTCTTCGAAAAATATAGGCGCGAGGCGAGCGTATAAGCTCCTCCTTTTGAAAGTGTATTCGCAGAGATCGCTCGTTCTCTCTCTAGAATCCCGAGTGATGTCTTCGGGATTATATCAGCCTTTTTTGCGGCTCGTTCCGCCTCTTTGATTTCGCCTTACGAGAGTCGCGCGCGGCGTTATGCGATTTTTCGCGGGTTCTCCCTATATAGCAAGTTATATACTCAACACGTCGCTATATATATATACACACACGAGCAGTGGAACAAGAGAAACAAAGCCGCATAGCCATGGCAGCAGACGCTCTTCCGAGAATCTTCATGGCTCTTTGTCGCGCTTTTTTCCTTTCGATTTTTCTCGCAGAGAGCAAAGCCGGACGATATTTACGCGGTATATACGTGGGTTGTGTCAGTGAAATACGGTTGAAACCGCTGGCCAAAAAATTACGAAAAAGCCCTACGATTAACACCGATTACTCGCGATTAATAATTTTAACCGCGAAATTCGACTCGTGCCGAAAAGTAAGTACCGCTGCGCGCTCGTTTTTATACGCGTAAAGAGCACCGGCTAATAAGGCAGCGAATTTGTCGGAGACACGCGAGTCGCATATCAATCTTTCGACTTTGGAATTCCTTCCATTTTCGGCGGCGCAAACAGCTGGCACAATATTTGTAGGAGCTCGAGCCGCCGCCGGGACGAGGTTTTTCAAAGGCGGAAACGCGAGCTTGTTTACATTTTTCATAACTCCACAGGGCCCCCGACGAGCAGCGCGCGCGGCTCCCTCTGATGTGATCGTGGCTGCACTTGCGGAGTGATTTTTCACGCGGTATGCGTTTTACGTGTTTGACAAAGTCGCTGGAGCTTATTTATGGAAGTGGAGCGGAGATCGGAGGGTATACCAGTTATCGTTGTTTTTTTTCTCTTCTTGGATACGGTAAGGAATAAATTCGCTCGAATGTAACATCGTTATCGATGTAGCGGCATTACAATACAGAGATGAAAATAATCGTTTGTCTGGAATCGGCTGACTAGCCCGAAAACTACTTATAGATATGTATATACGCGGACGAAAGGAAACTCACAGCGCTGCACTCCAGATTAGCATAACACATAGAGCCTTTGTGCAGCGGATTCTCAAAATACGTAAGAGATGAAAAGGTGTCCAGCGTTTGAACTCAACATCGAGCGAGTCTTTTCCACGAAGACTTTTTCCGTTTGTATATGAGTCTCTCACTCTCTTGTCGACTGGTCACTGACTTCTATCTCTGTCCCATGAAGATATAGTCATTTTCAATTGATCATCTTTTGTGTTCGCGCTGCTGCGAGTCATCCATCATTCCAGACACGACTTTTCGGTTATCGGCGCGACCATCGCAGCAGATGCGATATTCCCGCGAACACGCCCTTACGTAATCTCCTAATCAATTTATCACAATCAATGCGATCGCGATAAATCTCCAAGATGTTTAATTCAATTTTACGCGGGTAAACGTTCCAATGGCGCTTCGGCATCATCAATATAAACGCAAAGTCTCTCGCGCAAACGGGGCCCACTTATATGACGTTAATTCGAGTCACGGCGTTGCACAATCGTAAACAAAATGCCTGGTCTATTTGAGTTATGACCGCGCGCGAGCGAGCACAACTATATATATATAAGACGTCTTATACAAGACAAGTATTACGCGATATAACTAAAAATAGGAGTATACAGCATCGCGAGTTTCCCTGTAGCAGCTGAGATTCTAGAAGAGTTATACAGCGAGCTCCAAATATTTGCCCCCGTAAAAGTTCCCTAGCCCGTAATAGGCGTCTAATTTTGACGAGTTGTACGAGTATACAAAGAGATAAAAATTTCGAGAGTCTTGCTTTTTTAACATGCGGAGAAAGCTTGTTGATTCTGAGACTCGTGTACATATATCATACAGAACTGCACTCGCAGGGGGGAGAGCTCGCTCGATTTCACAAAGAAAATTATATTTGCAGCACATCGAGCGGAGAGCCGATGATTACCTTCCGAGGAATTCGCCATTAACCCCCGGAGAAACTTTTTCGCCACTGGAATTAGCCTCTCATCTCGGAAGCGCACCTCCTCATCGCATTTATCCACGGCGCCAGACACGCGCGAAATGGACAACGTGTGCGGCTCCTCGTTTCAGCAAAGCGAGTACAGCGCATGCACGCAGAAGACTATACCCCGAGATTTACAGTCAGGAGCTCTTCATTCGCTCCTTCTCAGGAAGATCATCGCGTGTATATTATACGCGCGGCTCCCATGGGTCGCCTTGGCTAGACACACACACACACACATACAGGCGGTCACTACTTTTGACGGGAGATTTATCCTCTAAAAATATTGCCTGACCTTCGCGCGGGAGATGGAGAGCTTAGACTCTCTTGGACGCTTATAAATCGAGAGAAGAGGGGGAGGTAGGGGGGCTGACGAGGGAACGGCTCCTTTAATCTTTACGAAAGAGGAGAGAGAGATGAGCTCTTGGATTCGTTTATAACGACGGAACTTATAAATTTGCTCGTCGAGCGGATACTCGTGAATAGGCTGTATGGAAATTTCGGGGGAAAGGGTTGGACGGATTAATAAATTGAGAATCGACCTACTTGCGAAACACTATAGTTCTCTCTCCATGAGTAGGGAGATCGATTGCCATAGGCGAGCTAGTCGTATTGTTTTAGACTCGAGTATATTTTATGCAAAAATTTATACGGTGCGCCTACTGAAAAATGCCGTTACACTCGTTATAAACAGCTGCATCGTATAAGTCGCATAAATCCTGAAACTCAGAAATCACCAACGACGCTGATACAAAGTGCGCGCAAAATAAGAAATACGAATTCCCCTCATTCGCGGGTAATACATTACACGCGCACGTATTTTTCGCGACGCTCGTCTCCGAGACTCTCTTGATTTTTTGCGCTCTAAAAACGAGAAGGATATAATTCCTTGTGGAGTGGATTGCGCTGCTTATATCGAGTCGCCGCTTCCATGATGCCGACGAGCAATGAAATTTATGTTCGCGCCGTGAATGAATCTTTCTCGCGCCTTCGACTGCTGCTTTGGACTATAAATATATGTACTACTGCGCGCGAGTGAGACAGCGCAGTATATGATGTATATATATATAGTGTATGTGAAGGAATTGCCACGATGGGATAAGATCGATTTTATCGTGCTCAAGACACGAGTTGATTTCTATTTTTTATTTGACACTTATGACACGTATCTGATCGTATCGAGCAAAAAAGCGAGAGAGAAAATGAAGCCAGCAATAACCCAAGGATCCCCGGCAGGATTTTACTTATCGCGAAAATTCGCACGCACACGTGCATACAGTCTCCCGTACGTACGAGTTAAGCATGCTCGTGACGAGCGTGGGGTCTCGGAGTCTCGCGCGGCATATGATTTAGCGCGGACGTTAATGTCCCGCTCGATTGTGGGATATGCATCTCGCTCGCGAGCTGCTGACGCGTCCGTCTCGAGGATTTTCGCAGCGGCTCGAACAGGGCGTTTCGTTCGGTCTATGCCGCGAGCTTGTTTCCGCCTAAAAATATGACAAACGAGCCTTTGAAAGCCCTTTATTATTTCTATTACGGAGCGACGGGTTACGAGCGCCGTTAAACCGTCGCTGCAACCTTTGGAAATTGATTATTTCAGATAAGGCAACGCTGAGACGGAGCTTCGATTTGTCTATATATCTTAAAAATATATATTATATATATAGCCGAGCACGCGGGAAATTTATAGCAAAGTTAAACTTTCTTGTCTAATCTGCCGCTAACAAGTTTATCCCGCCAACAGTTTGTATCAGCGCAGAATTTACCGTCTGGTCCAATTGAATCCTGCATTACTCCTGTGTCCCCATAATTATTATTACCCAACAATATTTACACAGCCGACTATGTATATAATTACACAAGCTGCCGCCAAAAGCATTTAACTCTTTCTCTCTCTCTCTCTTTCTCTATCGCTCACGAAACAGCTCAATTAATCAGAAATTCCGAAAAAGCCTATATGCTGAGTGAAATATGGTAATTAGCGAGAGCGATAACGACGGAAAAGCGATAAAACAAGAGCCAATTGCGATATTGCGCAAACAGTGTGAAGTAACTGTTTGCTCTTGCAGTTAGATCGACGCTGCTCTCGTGGATTTTCACGACTTCATTAGGACTAATAGAAAGACAGAGTAGAAACTTCAGAGGCGCGAGGAGAGAAAAGTGTACCGACGCGGTTGCAATGACGGGACAAAGAAGACGCGAGCCAGCTCCATTCAGACCAGTCACTCTCTCGACGCGATGTGTGCAGTACATACATATATATATGTATATAAGCCATTCATGATTTCTTTCCCTTAGAGCGACGTGCCGCACCTTTTGCTCCTTAGAAAAGAAAATAAGAATGTCGGGCTGCTACTTGCTTGGCAATTGCTTTATATACGTGTGTGTATATATATATATGTACGGGCTTGAGTGGCTTTTTAGAAAGCGTTTCAATGGATTAATCATTACGTCGAGATGAAAGGGGTAATTATAATCCGAGAAATTTAATTGGCGCAAAAAGCGCACCGGACTTAAAAAAAAATTGAATATAAACTAAAAGCTGTACAAAGCTCAAAAAATAACATTTCCATAATACCTAATGTCGCTAATAATTCACGCCACTACCGGCACTTTGTCCCTTCTAAATATACCCTTAACATCGCGTCACATTGAATCAGTCAGCTGACGCAAGACCCGCACGTTGCACAGCGCGGGCGAGGCACATATAGCACGTACGCGAGATTTTTCATCGATGACCGATGCCGGACTTGCGAAGGCGAGAAAGCGCTTGTTGAACTATACATACGTTTTTCCATTGTTACGTGGTGTGCGACTGTGTCATAATTTTTTTTATCTTTACGAGAATCTTGCATCACAATGTTGACTACCCCAACGTAAAAAGCACACGCGAAGGGACAAATCGTTGAACACGCATTGCACTTCATAA
The DNA here is from genome assembly GCA_020010945.3 of Muscidifurax raptorellus. Lineage (NCBI taxonomy): Eukaryota > Metazoa > Arthropoda > Insecta > Hymenoptera > Pteromalidae > Muscidifurax > Muscidifurax raptorellus. The sequence continues at coordinate 6,592,363 of CM052079.1, read as the reverse complement.
TCGTCGCTCTTATCACTTATATGTGGCGCATGTAAGCACGCGCGCGTACGGACGTGATTTCAGATCGATTCCGTTATCAAGACGCCAGAGTAGTAGTACTAAAGAAAATCATATTTACCGTCAACTTTTTATTTTCAATCGCACTAGCGGCGAGAGGTCGGATCTCTTCCCTATCTTATCTCGCTTAGCTCGAGACTCTCGCGCAGGAAGTCGACTTGTCCGACCAGGTCATTCATAAGAGCATCGTCGAATGCGAATCTTCTCGTGTATATATATATACACACGCATTAGCTCGAGATAATGCGACAATGAACGAATACCTATACCGATTTCTAATGCGCAATTGACCGCGCGCTCCTCTATATTCATTCTTCAAAACGTCCCGTCAAGTATTCGCGTGTAAGTGTACATATACATACACTGGAAAATGTACACGCGAGCTCTAAATTATCATTCGTCCGAAAAAGTCAGCTGCAGCGATGAATAATGCAAACCCTCGAGCCTAGAATATGTATATAGAAGAGACGCGTCGCAGGTTATTGTCATTCCAAAGAGGCGTTCGCCAGAAAGACACATCCATGCAAACGAAACACTCGCGAGCAGACTAGAATCTTCGGAAGCCAGCTCTATACGCTGCGGAGAATGGAAGCCTAACGAAGGCTACACAATGCCCCGCGGACAATTACCGCGTGAGGCTTTTGCCGGTTTTTCCATGCCGTCTTCGAGCGAAATTTGCATCGCTTATCGCCTATACCGTGTGAGAGCGAGTGATGAATCGCTGGGCGGACGCGACGCTCTTCCGTCCCGGTTGCACACGATGCGTTGCGGTAATGAGCTTCGAGGTACGGGCTGGTTATTAAGCTGACGGAGATTTGTTGCTGCTGTATAGGTTCTGCGGGAGACGGGCTCTCTCTTCGAGCGTTTGGCGGATTTTTCGATGGCGCGCGGGATGTATTTCAAGTCGGTTGAGAACAACGTTATCGACTTTATAATATATAAATAAGATATGTAAATTCGCGCGAATTCGTAATCAATCACTTGACACCGACGGGTTGACACTGCAGATGGAACTGGTTTGTTTAGTAGGAGTGGCGCAGTTAACGGGTAGTCAAAATATTGGCGCGACATGGATGTTTCAATATTGGAACACACTGTTATCTTTGGAAGAGCAGAGATTTCGAGATAGCACTCTGCACTCGATTCCAACCGAAAATATGTCGAACATTGTAAACTCGACGCGCGCGTGTCGGTAAATATAGCATATCGGTTTTGTTACAAGCCATACCGACAAATCGCTCGTTCCACAGTCAACAACTTATCATTCACAGAAACAACGTAATTTATTCGAACCTCGTCTTCGCAATTAGCCGCGTCAAGTCCACATCCCCCTAGAAATGACGCACACGCGAATACGAGATGAATTTCCCGCTGGTACACATATGTGCATCGCTGTAACGATACAAATGTAGCAATTGCTCTTGCGCGCGATGAGCAATGGCCGATTAGCCAATTATCCGAAGGATTAATGGCCCGAGCCGCCGCGCGTGTAATGGATATACGCGGCGAATCACGGGTTGTCCGATGCATATTGCACAGAACTCGCGGTAAAAGGATACCGAAGATTTCGCCCGATTATTATCCGCGACTTGTCATAAAGCCGACGCTATTGCTGCTACACGTAACGAGTCACGTAACTATGTTCGCGTAGCTCTTTTTTTTTCCTCCGATGCAGCGCGATCGTGACGGTTCTTTTCGATCCGCAATCACGTATGGATTTTTACGATGTCTACCGGTAATAATTATCAAACTGGAAAATCCGATGCATCTGCGCGATAATTGCGCCGACGCGGTATACTGTAGAGGTTTATTGTTTCTTGGAATTTCGATGACGATTATTCGAAGGATATATACTTTGGCATCGGTTTCAAGTACATGCAACTCATCCGCAGTCGTTTTTTTAAGGGAATAAATAGAGTACGAGATTTTATACAAGCTAATAGTCAGAAACAATGTTTCATACGACATCAGATAAGATTTCACCGCGCATGTATCAACGTATGGCTTCTGACCGCAATGCGGTCGCAACGAGGTGTCAATGACTCCGTAATTAGCAAACACCGCTTGCGCTGCATCTACGGTTACGTGTATTACGTTTTTATCGTTAATAACGTAGAATTTATAAGGACCCGTTCTTGAAAACCAACGTATTCTCATATTCGTATCATACGAAACAATGAAGCAAACTTTTTTTTTCGAGAAAAAACTCGCAGCGGACATGAAATGGAAATGTCCCTGAAAGTATAACGAAACTGTTGATTAGTCACGCTCACGCGCGGCACAGAAGCTCAGTGAAGCTTGCATCCGTTGCACCCGCAAAAATATTATACATATACTACCATTATCTCGCGAGCCATTGTCGACGACTTCCTACTTTGCGTCTCACAAGCATTATACTTTTCAAGTATTTCGTCACTCGAGCAAAACGTAACTTCGTCCCGAAAGCTCCTCTCGCAGAGATATACCGATGTACGTGTGTATCTCTTCATAATACAGTCAACAGCTATTCACGTCCAGGCGTTGCACGCTTTCCTGTGAGATTTCCGCGCGAGGAGGTGATAAATTCAGCGAGATTTTCCACCCACGCGACGCGCGAATGATCACACAGACACCGTGTTACTTATTATATATTATAGGAAGCGCGAGAGAAGATGGTGCAGAACGAGGTTTGTGGATGGAGTAGGAACTTTGCATTTAACGTAGTAGATTTTGACGGAATAAAAATCATAGAAAAAATCGCATCGACTCTGGTACGTCGTTAAGACTCAGTACACCGCTAATACACACATTCTGAACGTAGATATATCGTGATGAGGTAAATCGAAAACTCTCCCCTTTTTTCGTGTACACATAGTTTCTGTCATTAATTTACGAGTAATTTTTAACAAAATAAACGCACGCGCGTTGCGCAATCAAAAGACAAAGAAAACAGCAGTTCCGCATCAAAACCCAATCGCGAGCAATATACATAAACCTCCCGATTGCAATTCTCGCAACGACATTCCTCTCGCCGCATGTATGCGTAATACTAAGTCCACCAACAACCGACGTACATCTATTAAACCAAACTAATACACGCTAGTTCAGTTCTCGAGAGACACAAGACTGCGTACTATCGCGGAAAGAGACACGAAAAACAGCAGTCAGTCAGTCAGTCAGTCAGTCAGCTGCTGCTGCTGCATAATCTACACGATCTAGAAGCGATCCACTGCCAATAATAATTCACTGTCACCGCGTAGAGCTTGCACATACATACGCTATACATATATATATATACACTCTCGAGATACCGATCTCTGCGTGCCAGGGGCGAAATATATTCGATATGCGCACTCTCGCGGCGCTCATGGGAATAGAACAGGTAGTAGCAGCAGCAGCGAATTACAGCTCCCTTTCTCTCTCTCTCTCCCTCTCTCTCTAGCAGGCACCTGCGCGGGTATAACGTGTACGGAAAAGAGCTGAAATTATAACGCCATAGCTTTGCCGATCGGACTAATGCGCAGCTCGCGGCGATCGCTATCTACGCAGTAGATACATACTCGCTTCCCCTTTGGCTACACGCGGTGGATATATATATGTATATACAGTGTTCTGGCTGCTGCTGTGGAAGCAAAGTTGCTTTGTGTAATGGGATCCCGCGGGAGGTGTGAAAACCGCCGCCGCGAATATGCGGTGTTTCTGGGTGATAGCGCGAGCGTAATTGCGCGCGGACCGAATGAATTTGTGCGGTGCTTGCGCAATTTTTCTCCTATGGCTTTTTATTTCCATTCCTGCGTAGCGAGATAACGTTTCGCAGTGTGTGGAACGATATATTTTACGCAACTGTGTTCCATACGTGCGTCCGTGTATATGTGTATATATAAAAATATACCTGCATCGAAATCATCATACTCGTGCGTGGAACAATGAGCAAATCGATTAGAAACTTATAAGCTTTCGCGCGAATTTTTAGGCCACCGCTCATTGTTGTAAAACAATACAGCCGTCGATTTTTATACTATATAGGAAAAGGGATCCGCGTCGGCACACACTCGTCTCGAGCGACGACGACGTACTTAATGCATTCGAGCGCTTCGAGGCAGGAGGACTTGTTCCGAGTCCCTTAATAAATAAGCATATACTTTAGCTATATATATATATATATGTATAAAAGAGAACTTTGCCGCCGATTTAAAGAATCGTCGGCGAAGGCGTTTACGAGCAATTGATACCGTTGATTTTATCGATAAGATTAATAGCGCGCAGTGACAACTCGAGAGATGCGGTTTGTTTGAGCTCGATTGTTTATTTATACATAAATAACACAACCGGAAGGAGAATGCGTCGATGCGGACAATGAGGCTGTCCGGTATAAGTTCGGCATGTTGAATGAATTATGCATATATCGTCTTGCGCGCCTATTTTGTTGCAACTTTTGCAAAATCCGAAAAACGAACGAACAAAGGCAAAATATTGATATGTTTTCAAACGCTTTCCCTTTAACAACTCCTATATATCATGCACTTCAGACCGACAAAGCATCCGAACAACTAAATTGCCAGCTACTCTGCTGATATACATGAGCGAGAGAGAGAGAGAGAGAGAGAGAGAGAGAGATTTCCTCAATCATTTCATCAACTCCATTAGCAGCACCGGCTATACGGACAAGACAAATCCCACGCGATCCTATCATAGTGGATCGGCGTCTATCTCTCGCCAACTCTGAAACTCTATTATATATATACTAGACAATCGTTGTGTATATATAGCTACTCTTATCGTGCTCGTGTGATCTGGATTGATACGTTGTCGTTGGCTGTATACAACCGACGATCGACTAGATCGTGTTTTCTAAACGTCTATTAATGCAACGTTTTACTGTGCTGCAAGGGAAATTTGTTCTGATACACAGCGGAGTATATATTTTATATATTACATGCCTTCGTTTTTCAACGAATCTATCATGCAATTGAATGATACGACCTTATGTCGTGAAGATCGAAAGTATATAACTTCTCGTGTAACATCAGCAGCGATGCAAGTTCAAGGTTGCTCTCGGATTATGCCAGTGTAGGCCGGCTTCCAGGTAAAAATACCATATCAGCTCGGCGTCTCCAAGCCGCTTCCGTAAATGGTTGGAGCATCGCAATCCGCTGCTCTATTTACCAAAAACGTAACCCGGCGCACGCTTCGCGGCAAAGAAGGATCTGAAAAAAAATTCCCCCACCGCTGCAGAGTCTACGAAACCAAATCTTTGTCAAACAGCACGTGCAGCTTTTTTTCAACCTTAAAATCAATACACTTTGCGACGCGACACCAGCACGTATACACGTCGCGTTTAGGCATCCGCAGCCAAAGCATCCGGAAACCGATCAGCACTTAAAATCAAACCTGTTGGAGCGCGCGTGCCCACTACGCTCGATTCCCTGCGCGTGCGCGGAGCGTCACCTTGCATATACATACCCTTTTCCGTCCGTCTGGCTGCGCATCGATGATTTAAATCGACGTTCCTCGCGTGTGTATCTCTCACTCTCGCGGACGCATGTATAAGCGTTGAAGACCGGAAGCTGCGCCTTGGTCACGTCTCTATACGCGCGAAATTCACGCGCATATATCGACGACACGAGTTCAACGCTCGACTGCGTTTTGCAATAGAAGCGTCGAAATTATTATTGGACTGATCGCGACCAATTGCCGGAGATAAATGGGTCGTCGAGGAGGAGGTTGGCTCTCTAGCAAGTGTATTGGAGTTTAAGTGCTCGTGATGTTGAATGTATATAAGTAAGAGAACGTTCGGGTATACAGAACGCGAATTATAGTTGCGCAACACGTCGAAAATAGATTTGCAAGAGAGAGACAATGCTCTTAATATTCAAAACAGAGAGGAGATTTTTATCTATTGAAATGCAACGAATGGAGTTAACTGTACACACGTACATGTATATAAGTGCGTATACCCAGGCGGCATTCAAAGCGTAAATCTTCGTCATAGCTTCTGCAGCTGTTCGCTCGGCTTTTACGACCATAAATTACGTTTGCCTTAGGACTAAATCATCTTTGTTAATTTGTTTTGATGCTTTATAGGATTACTCGGACCGATGTAAAAATGCCTAGCCCTCGATGAATTTTAATTAAATGGGTAATTGAAAAAAATGCCAGCCTTTATGCTCGTTTCCGCGCGGGAGAATGTTGAACAGTAAAATATAGTTTGACCTACATCGGGATAAATTTACCATTCGCACCGGATTTAATCGTTGCCCAGCACTAAATCTAGCGCAGCTTTTCCCCCTGCGCTTATTGTCAATGAACCCTGAAACTCAACGATCATGAATACCACGTCTCCTCTCCATTATATATATACTTTCCGCGCACTCGAGCCTCGCAGTATACCTCTGCGAATTCACGCATCTCGAGAAAGGCTCGCGCGGCGCGAAAAAAGGGGAATAGTCAGCAAAGGAGCGCCGGCCCATCACGAGTCCATTAAGCACTTGGCTTCGTCTTCGTCGTCGTCGTCGTCGTCGTCGTCGCGGCAACCGGACGTCCACCCACGTCAACTGCAGCAGCGGTGCACTTAAGTGCCTCGCGCCGCCGCCATCTCGTGTGTATATATATACATATATGAGGTATATATATATACGTGGCGCCGCGCGGCACGTTCCTGCAATTTGTATTTCCATTTTGCCGTGCGCAAGGGAGTTGTTTTTTGGCGGGAATAAGCGAGGATGTGTAATTTATGGATTCGGAGGGCCGCGACGGATGGGTTAATTAACGCGACGATTGTTCGGCGAGTTCGTTTTTTCGATCCGCAAAAAATGAGATTGAGTTATGGAGAGCGAGCGGATGAGTAGGCTCGTTATTCACCGCGATCGTTTTGTCGGCCGCATGATAATTTAATTAATTAAAATAATTGAAAATTGATTTATCGATTCGGGATACGCGTAGGCTGTAGACGCGCGGCTGCCGGTTCTGCGCGAGAGGCCAACGTCTCACTCGAGAGTCAGAAGTTTTAGATTAGTTTCTTCGTGGAAAATTGCGACTGTATGATTATAAGATATCGACTATAAGAATTCAGTTTGAAGATCGTCAATGTATATCGTCAATGTCATATTTCTAAAAAAAAATATATAATAGTACTCAATGAATTCGTTTAGAAACTGGGGATTATAAAAAAATACTCGTGGTTTCACGGCTACCGGCGACGATTTTTGATGTTTAAACATCGACAGTAGAATATTTTCTTCTTACATCTCTATCTAGTCCACAGCCCATAAGCGCGAAAAATGCAGTCTCACAAGCCGCAGAAATTCCCCTTGATTTTCAAACTCCACATAAACCACACGCGTCGTCACGATCCCAGCAAGCATTGTCAGACACTGTTATTACGCAAGAGCTTGAAGAAAAGGACGAAAACGAGAGCAATCGGCTCGTCAGCACAAGTCGAGAGGGCACTCGCGGTCAGAGTGCGCGGACGACGAGCTAATAGCGAATTGCGTGCAGTGCGTCGAGTTGGCTCATTGTTTCGTTTTTCATCCGTAATTACGGCAATGAGGGTCCACTTGACGCTCCGCTAGATGAAAGGCGTGCGAAAAGACGGGCTTCGAGTTAACAAAGCGGCCTGGCTTTATTAAGCGTAATGCGCGAGCGGATCGTTCGCGCACTTTTTAGGCGGACTTTTTGAGTTAACACGCCGCGGCGAAGAATGTGTGTCGTCGTTGCGCTTCGTTTTGTTTACAAAACTTTTTATCGCTTTTTATTTATTAGTCTTTTATGATATATTGAATTTTTATTACATCCGAAGTTCCGTTACGGTATACAAGATTTTTGCGTTTTTTAATTTCTCGGGACCGAAAAACACGGGCCTCACACCTTGTTCCGAAGGCAAATCTGCGCCAGATGCGCTTCGCGTGAAGAGAGAGGACGATGTACTCGAAGCTCGTTATACCGACGAGAAGTGCAGCCATACGGAAGGTTTCGGATATGCATTATATATACCAGTTGCCTTTAAAGGATTCGCTACTCACGCGCACACGTGAATGATACGCACTGTTGATTCTTTTATTGTAAAGCTCGAGCGCGTATTATTATGCGGCTTTTTAAAGGCGCTTATTATTTCATGCTCTGTCTCGCTTCTTTGTTCGTCGCGGATGCCGGGCACATGTTATAGTTTTGATAATGCGGCTTTTATAGCGATCGTATATTTCAGGATATGTTCGACTTTTATTATAGGCACGCAGCCGCGCGCGTTATTCCTTTATTTTTCCCACTTTTATGCTAAAGCGCGATGACGACGCGTCGGGCTTATATTTTTATTCGTCGTTTAACGGCTTTATTATTTAAAGATCATTGCTACGCGTCGATATAACTTTTCTAAACGCATAAAATGACCGATAAAAAGTAGCTCGTCGTCCAAACCAATACAACTTTCAGAATGACACAGCAATCACGTCGTCGTCGTACAATCCAATCTACGCGACACTAACGTTTCAATTTCCCAGCAAACGCAAAAAAGAGGCAACAAACCCGCACAGCAGCTCGCGCGACCCCCATTGATCAGGATTTCGCGATCATATACCGCACCCACTTGCGCGCGTGGCGAAGGTGAAAAGCGCATCGGAGCCACTTTCCGCAGCCTCAGCTGCTCCTCTTATCTTCATTCATTCTGCTGCTACGCGCTTATCTCAATCGATCCACGGACAGGTTCCGAGCAGCTCGTAAAGAGTTCGATGGCCCCTGTATATACTCCCCGGCGACCAGCGATGAATCATCCGAGCTGTTGCCGCAGTTTTATCATGCAAATTGAGAGGTTTGAGGGGGGTTGGCCTTGTTTTCTGGGATGAGGAAATGCCTGATTCGTGAAAATTTAATCGCGGTAAAAGTTTTCTGTATATCAGCGCCGGTGCGTCGCATAAAGCTCTCGCGTCGGCCTAAGCGAAACTTGATTTAGATCGACGAACAAAGAAAACAGCCTATCATCGTGCCTAACGACGCAGAGCCGCATGCATCCAGCAGCAGCTTAACTTTTTCCTATGCGAATTCCATTCCGCAATTTCTATTTGAACAACTTTCATCCCGAAAGAAAGCTCGTCTCGCGTCGAGCGCAATGTGTCCCGGGTGAGCACAATAAATTCATCAGAGCGTATTATATTACTCGCATTAGAACAGCTGATCGCCGCCGCGCGGAATTGCATGCATTTTCGCGTCAACTCTACGTACATAGCCGTATGACTTTCTCAGCGCGCATATAACTGTCAGTCCGAGGCCTGCGCTGAAGAACAAAGCGTAACTCGAGAGAAAGAGACGAGGAGCGCCATCACGATTTTCACTCTCGACGTGAGAATTCGCGTCATTCGCTTGCGGAGTGCGCGACAAAAAACGCGACTTTCTCCATTAACGCGCGTACTACTGCAGCTTCGAAAAATTAAAAATAGATTCCGAACTAGGAGAGACAATGTGCGAGAGACTTTTCGACGACGTCGGTCAATATGTGTGTAGCTTCGAGGTGGTCGTCGCGAATGAGTAGGCGTATACTCACTTGCAGTTTAGTCTCTCGAGAGATTTTCCAGAAAGACGTTGACGGCAACCGAGTATTGGGAATCTATATTGAACGATTGAAAATGAACAAAAAATTACTCCTCTATACGGATGTTATTCATTGATGTCGCGCGGAAGCAACTAATTAAATTACACAGCTTTATACATGCACCGCGTGTATATAATTCTAAATAGGTATATCTCAAATAACAGGTCGTTTCTAGAATTGCAACTACCTTATTGCCTTCCAGATCAACCGCATCGATAATCTCCGTATAGAATCAAGACAAGTTTGTCGCTGCATATCCAGTTATGTCTGTTTCTGCGACTTTTGCATTGAAATTTATTCGCGCGAAACTGTTCCTATATACGCATATATACACTCGTTAAAAACGATTTTACAGTTGGAATCGAATAACCGCGAGAGAATCAAAAAAACAAAATTTGCAACCCCTACGGCGAAAATGACAAATTCTCTAACCTTACCTCTATATTATATACGGTCAACTTCAATAAGCGCATCGTCCGATACATATATGTACATCCGGCACAAGAACTCGTCTGGAGCGGCGCGCGATTATTATGCTCTAGCACCGGACACACAGACTCGCGCGCGAGCGAGTATATAGGTATAAAGAGGAGCTTCTTACGAGACTCTTTAGAAAACGCGGCGCTACGCCCGTCCTGCGTGACGTCTTTCTATCCGCTTTCACGTCACTCTCTTCTATCTCTCGCCTATGGTATATATATATATATTCCCGTATTATTTGCACCTTCTCATCGTTCACTCTCTTATTTGCTCACCGCGTATACGGCCCCTTCTCCGTATATACACGCGCTTTATATTGGAATTCTTCGGGCTCGAGCTGCTGCTGCTTCTTCTTCTTCTTCTTCTTTATCTCCTTCGGTTTTTGCGAGGAACAATGGACGGGTTCTTTGATGCGTCGCTCTTTCACGACCACGTGCTAAATTAGTTTTTATCGAATTTATACCTTGAATAGAGATTGTCGGGTTTAAAGAAAGCGTGTTAAAAAGATGATTGATTTTGAATTTTACTTCTATGCTGTTCGTCTGCATTTGTACCGTATATTTATTTTAAATTAATCTTGATTCGTATAATAATTAATATTATCGCTTGATAAAAGAGTTTGTAAAAATGAAAAATAATTTTTAACCTATGACTCGGATTATGTACCGAACACGTAATCGAAAAAAAATATTGTTTTCAGTGTCTTCCTACATAACCACAACATCGCAACGCGACGATCCGCCACGAATAGCTCAGGAAACGAAAGTGAAGACCAGACGTAAATACAGTCGTTCGCGATTTTCCACACGACTCGGCTCATCTGATACTTGCCAAGTAGAAGATCGAGTCGCATTTTCGGACGGATTATAAATTCGCGGCGACGCTACGCGTGTCGCGTTTATAGCGGGATCGTACCGAGGTGTGTTTACCGATCGTTCGGGAAATTGATTACGGCCGAGTTAATGCGACAAATTAAAGCTCGCGAAGCCGGAAAGGAATATAAACGGCTCGATGTCGAGCGTGCAATTTATGAAGTTGATTCAAATACTTGTCGAATGGCTCCGCGGAAATTATGACGTGAAAATCGCGCGGAATGAAAAAGATTCTGGGCGGGCTTTAAATGCTGCACCTATGTGACTCTAAAATCAATGATGAAATTTTTTGTTGGAAAAGTACAATAGAACTACGATAGTGTGAATGGTTAAATGAAGTAATAATTAAAGCTTTTGTTGAATTCTATACACTAAGTCAATTTTTATATGAAACACGTATCACTTTTAATTGAATCTAATATCCGGTCAGTAATCCAGTTCGCTCGTGTAATATCTTGAAAATAAACGTTTAAATGCGCAAGTAAGATGATTCAACTCGCTTATTCATCGCAAATAAATAAAAATCTCGAAAGTCCTTTATAAATATTACATTTAAAACTAATTATTCAAAAAAAGAAGAAGAAGACAGCACCAATTCAGTTTAATGAATTTCAAATGAATATCAACGAAATGCAGGTGGATAAAATTCAAGAAAAAGTTACCAACGCTAAAATACCTCCCAGTAACACCTTCAAAAACTCCGAAACGACAAGCTCAATCGTCTCGATCGAGTGCAAAACTTGAAATACCTCAACGGCGCGTTATGATAATCACTCGAGCTGCGAGCAAGCAGCTCATTGTTGATCGAGCTTTTTCCGCCAGGTATCCAGACCAGTTTTTATCGCCATCTCTCCTGCTCCCCATATCTCGTTAAATCTTTCGCGTTTTTTAACGCATGCGCGATTCCGGATCTCGCGCCTCGACATCGCCGAGGCCGGTCACGCATAAGACAACACGATGATCGAATGAAAAAAATATCGCGGCTTCCGAATAATCGTTACGGTAAAGACGGGGGGTATTCGACGAAACGATGAGGCGCGATAATCGCTGTGCGATGGTTTTTGCGTGACGATAAGATATTGATTATGAATCGAGACAGGTGGATCATTCTTTTTTTTTAGATGAACGGAAATTATTTGAATTAGTGGCTTCAATGACATTGAAAATGAACGTTTCGTCGTTAATCATTCTAATTTAAGTTAGACTGAACGAGGAACTTTTCTTCTAAACGCCAACAATATATAGTATTAATATTCGAAGAACTCACTAAATTCTCATTATATTTGATTTTCGGTTGCGAAATACTACTACTCGACTCGACTGAATTATATGAACGAAATGCCAAACAATCGCTGAATTTCGATATAACAATATCTCAGATGAATGAACAGGTGTTTCAAGACTGTGCGTCGAGCGTCAACATCGAACCTATTACATCACTTCATTTAGCATCTGACAATAACTTTATATTATAATACGCTCCAGTTTCGTATTTTCTTTTATTAAAATAAAAGAACCAACTTAATCTTACGCGGAATTTGCCACTACCATTATAAATTGTTCTTCACTCAATGCTCGTCGCATTTGCACGATGTACCGAGCGGATCGAATAATAGGCATAAAGAAGAAGATGCGGGTGTATATTCGTGACGTCAGACAAATTCAAACATCCTCTACGAATGATTCCCTTTATAAATGCGGGCCAGGCCGATAGTGGAGCATACAGATTTGAGTACTCGAATCGTTAGCAAGTTCTTCTCGCTTAGCAACACACTACACCAAGTATAAAAAATCCTCGCCATGGCTCGCAGCGCTTTCGTTCTCTTCTCTCTCGTCGTTGCCGTCGTCTGCCTTCTCCAAGTCGCTACCGTAAGTTCGACGTAATAACATATAATAATCTTATTTAACGCGTTATAAATCAATCACTCGGGCTCTTAAGCTGCTCTTGAAACGTATATTGCTAACTGTGGAAGATATCAACGCGTAGTAAATTTACTTCGTACTACAGATACTTAAACTTTTATCGTGCTATTAACAGATACGTTTTTTTTTAATTTCACGATTGTTGTTTATTCAATGACACACAAATGTTCATAATATGTATAGGAATGAAATCATTCAAATATAACTTTTCTATTTATATAAACTACTATCATGGGATGTATTATTAAAAATTATTTCTATTTATTGCAGGCATTCAACCTCAGCCAGGCCGTCCTCGATAAGGCTAACCAGGTCATCGCCAGCGTAAGTGGTTTTTAAAGAAAAAAAAAGAAATACAAAAATTCAAACAGAAATATGTACTATAGTAATGTTTTCAATATAATCTTGTAGGAAGGTCTGACTTGCGCTACCTATGGCAGGCACTGTGATACCAACCCCTCTTCCTTCGCTAACGTTAAGAATGTCGACGGTTCCGATGTGTCCGTCTCCGTGTGCAAGGTAAATATATCGCTTGGTACACCATCGTCATAAATTATTTGGACTTATTGATAACGATAATAATAAACTTACTTTTTATTTTGCAGGTCGCTCTAGGCACTGCCCTCGGCTGTTAAATAATATCTATGAGTATAAGAATCATTGTAACTTTTTATAATTAATTTATTTAACGATCTAATAAATATAAAACAATTAGTATAGATAATTTTGCATTCCTCTGCACCAACCTTGTAACTCTCTCCTCAATTCTATCAGGCACTCAATATCATCGCACTCTCCCCATAAATTATCGTTCATTCAAGCCTTAAAAAATTTCCATTCAAACGCATCATACATTACGATTTTTCCCAGAAGCATTTTTAAGCCTCACATTAAAGCTCCTCGCGTCTAAGTACGCATAAAAAAATGCCCTCCTCCAAAAACGACATATCGAAGGTCCACATACCCACACGCGCGCATTTCCCTTTGTCGCGAACCACCCCGCTGCGCGATTCCGCGAACGAGCGCGGGAGAGCGGAGAGAAGCCTGTGATTACCTGAAAACTGATTTACGATTCGTCGTAAGCACGTCGTGCGACGGATATGCGCGCGCGTGTATTCTCTCGCGGAAGACGTACGGCGCGATAAAACAATGAAAATTATACGCCTCGCTGAGGTGCGCTCGCGCGCGCGCAAGCGCATCAGCTAATGGCCGCGAATAAAGTGTGTCTAACGACGACACGAGATTACGGTTATTCCGGCAGGATGAGAGCGTAAGATCATCGATGACAGAGACTCGCTGGCATGGCAATGTTTGCATATATCCAGATACTGTTAATCGATTTAAAGTGCATATATATAGCTATGAACTCTCTTAGATCACCTTTCAACTCGCGCCGGCATTATATACGCCCACGCGGCAGCTACCGGCCGTGACAAACTATTACCATATCAGTAGCGAACGGGTTACGCGATCGGCTGATTGGAAATTATGGACTTTCGGGGATGTTTGTAGTTTATATAGCGGGTCTGCTTGCATTAATACACTAATCACATTTCTCATTAAATTACTCAAAACATCGGCACGCTGCGGAATAAAACGATCGGATTAATTATGCAGCTTCGGACTTGTAATAAATCACTCCAAACATCGCACTCTTCTCCGGGGGACAAGTCCCCGACACCGGAGTACATATATTTCACGCTCCTTTAACCGATAAAACCCCAAGCCGAAGCAACAAAAAAAATTCAAAACCCTCTAACTCGATTCCCGAGATGTATACAGAATCGAAAGGGCGGAAGAAACGGGCCAGAGTATCTGGCTTTTCGTTGTCATTCGTCTCTGTCTCGTAATGCATAATTTAAGAGACGAGAGACCGGCTTGTCATCAATGGCCGGGAAGAACTCATGAATGAAATGGAAATAAGCCGGCCCAGCAAAGGAAGAGTTTCTTCTTCTCCGCTTCGTTCGCGGCCTCCGATTCTCCTTCGTTTTTTCATTGATGACTTGCTTTTTGCCGCCGCGAGGAATTCTCTCATCTCGAGACATTTTGTTGACAAATATCTCGGTATATATTCTCTTTTAGCATCGCATGTGCGTCTGGAAGGAGTAGCTTGATTCATCGATCTTATGCCGGATTAGGGAGTCGATGAATTTCACTCTGAGATATATACGATGGCCTTTTCTAGTGGCTATTTTACTCCCGATTTGGAGGCAGGATCTGACAACGATTGATCAGATCTTCATTTACTGTGTCAATGGAGAGACTGTGCTTGGTATACAACTTTATCGCAATAAAGTACAAACCGATAACATC
The DNA here is from genome assembly GCA_020010945.3 of Muscidifurax raptorellus. Taxonomy (NCBI): domain Eukaryota; kingdom Metazoa; phylum Arthropoda; class Insecta; order Hymenoptera; family Pteromalidae; genus Muscidifurax; species Muscidifurax raptorellus. The sequence goes on along the minus strand of CM052079.1, from coordinate 6,577,159 downwards.
GCTTCGTGTTCGATCGGGTAAATCCGGAATATCGAATTACCTCAAACATGAACTTGAATGTTTACACAAATGACTGCGGATGAGAGAGAAAAAAATCAAAATCCCTCTTTTCTCCTTTTTTTGCACAACAACGACGGCGACGACCCGGAACGACATCGAACCGTCGATCCCATTCAGTCTCAAAGACAGACGGACTGAGAAGGAGAGAGAACAGAAAGTCGTATAGCCTCGAGAGTGTCTCGACTCGATCGAGAACGACGGACAGCACGTGAAGATCATAGCCCGAGATGACGCGTTTTTTCTCACCGGCGAACAAAACCCCGTGTGCATGTCGAGCTCGCGACCTTACATGTCTGACCTGATCTACCTTTTGTATACGATACGTATACGAGAGAGGAAAACCCTCGGGAAAAAAGTTCGACGAATGCGAAAAAGAGATGATCGGAGAGGAAGCTGCGTGTGCCAAAGATTTTCGCGATTTTGAGTATAAACAGTGCTTCGTAAAAGTACGGGAAACTACGAGGTCGGCTATATATAGTTATGTGACACAGGGTAGAGTCAGCACCTGTGTTATATATTTATGCGAAGAAAAGGAGAAATCAACGAGCACTTTCTCGTCATGTGGGAAGTGCGAAAATTCTCGTTCTCTCGTATGGGTTTTCAAACTCATTTCGCGTGGTATACCGCTTTGCATCCGAGATATTTCAGAATATAGAAGCTGAGGAGCTTCTCTTAAAACTCCCACGTCGAAAACGTGGGAGAAGTCCTTGTTATACTGGATATACTCGCTGCGTTATACATGCGATTCTAACTAGACGCCAATATCTTCGTTTACAGCGTATATGCAACGTAATAAACGGTTTTCTATAAATAAATAAAGTTTTATATTCATATACATATAATGTATATACTATACACCGATTTCTTCTGCTTTCATACAGACTCGGAGAAATAACTCACGCGTTTTTAATAAAACTTCGACAGCGCATCCTGAAAGAGGGGAAGAAGGTGCTCGAACTTGAATTAACAAACAATGCGACTGTGCACCGGCGAGCAAATGACGTTACGACAAGTCCCCGCGAAACGGAAGCTGCAAACAACGAACAAGTAAAGGCCTCTAATAGGGTTGAAGAGGAGCAAACTGTGTGCTCTTAAATGGACTGCGTTACATGTATACGTGTGCAGTGGCAGATTTGTAGCATATCTCTCTCTCTCTCTCCCTCTCTCTCTCTCTCTCTCTCTCTCTCTCTCTCTCTCTCTCTCTCTCTCTCTCTCTCTCTCTCGCCGCTGCACTGGGATGCGTATACACATTTGTATTTATGACTCTGGGGTTGGCTAATGATGCGTTTATCGGCGAAAATGGGGGTCGTTATCAATATTCCCGCCGCTCTCGCTCTAACGGCTTTGTTTTCTTCGCTAATTCGCACACTTTTATCGTATACGGTGAAGCTTCGTGTGGCGTTACTTTTGAAAATCAGCTCTCTTTCCGCGAAAGCGCATAACAGTCGCAAACAATGTGCTACAGAGACGTCGCGTATAACTTTTGCGCGATTTGTAAAGGCGCGCTCGAAAATAGAAGCGTTTAGCTATAGGCAGTTCGCAAACACGGCCGTCTATTTTCGCGATCGACGACTACTTGTATAGGCCAGGCGAACGCGTTTGCGGAAGTGAAGCCGTGTGTCGAAGTTTCCAGCGGAGGCGATAAACTTTGGCTTCTCTCTGTGTTACTCCGATTTCCGCCGAGAACTTCGTTGTCCTATGTATGCGCGTACCAGCTGAGAATACTTTAAAATCAATGAGAATTAACTCTCATCCAATGTGTAAACAATCTCGAAGCAACAGCACAATGCTCGAGTATATATTATATTAGAGCGTTTAATTTCAATTCAACGCATAGTTCATCAGCGACGGCTCGTGCTCCAGTTTCCCTCGCTCTCGACTACATCACGCCTATGAGAGAGAGATACTCTAGTAGCAGCTCCGACCAACAATGCGCGACACTGTTTACAGTTGTAATTGTAGAGCGAGACACGATTCACGCGCTCGTATATTATACATCCCGGCCGCGAGAAAGCCTTTTCTATATTCCTTTTTGTTTTCGCCGACGAACAAAGCAATCTAACGCTCTAATTGATTCGTCCCTATTTTCCTATCTACGAGCCGTCGACCGACAATGGAAATTCTTGGGATTTTTCGCAAACGCGCGGACTAATTGCCGTGAACTAATTTTTCCACAATTAATACGAGTGCACTCAATATGAGATCGATTACGCCGAAGTCGTAATCAGTGATTGAAGATTTGATAAAATTTTTATTCTTATACCCGCGTAAGTTTCGAGAAGTAACCGTACCATATGAGACGAAAAAAAAGAAGATATATATAAGCACTGCCCTGCTTGCTAAAGAGCTACCAAGCGCAGAATACAAATGATTAAGAGAGATACCGAGTATAGCAGATGTAAAAAGGCCGCGCGCGACATCAGAGGCCGCTCGAAGAATGAAAAGCGCGGGGGGCGAAGAAAAGACACGAGAGAGCATCAAGAGAGCCGCCGCGTTATTCGGTGAACGCACGTACAGCAGCTCTTCTGAATAGCCGATATACGTACATATACGCGAAACTCGTTTCGTCCTTCTCGCGTTTTTTCTCCATATTAAATACGATCACGACGCGCACCACATGCGGCGGCGATCGGAAGAGAGTACGTATATATATATATATACAGCGTCTCTCTTTGTGCGCAGCTCGCGAGACAAAAAATATCATGTGCGCACTTGCTTTAATTCTTGCGTCGTCGGGGACTTTTGGATGTTTTTCTTTTCGAAGGAAGAGATTAATATCGCGGTGGCATTGTTTATGAGCCGGACGAGTGCGTAAGTTCGGTCGACCGGAGAATTTATATGCGACGGGGAGCTTAATTAAAGTTTTTCTTCGCAGCGAGCGGTTATATTGCGCCGCGCGCGACACTTTGAACGGGACGCTCATACTTCTGAATGATTCCGATTTAAAGCGGCCCATTAAGTTGCGCCTGCGCGGACCGATATTTCCCATCGGGTGTGTACGGAGTAAGAGTTTCTCTCGCGCATGTAATATACCGTCTCTTAAAGAATGACAAAGTTCGTTTCGCTCGTGATTGCGCGTTAAAAATGAGCCGAGACGCTGTAACGCGTGGATTAATTAGATGCAGCGAGCGGCCGTTCGCGACAATAAAACCAGCATCAATCAAATTACTCGAGGGCCGAACGAATGTCTTCATTCGCGGATGTCCTCGCGTACGCGTACATATCTGGCCGAATAAATCAACCCGGCTTATTATTCATTTACGCAGGAGTTACGCGGTGTATATTTCGTGGTAATATTCGCATCAAGATCCGCAGGGCCCAATAAAACTTTCGGAATATACGTATACGAGACTCGCATTCGCAACGAACTGCTGTTTATCCGATGCGGTACAGACCGCAAAGCCCACGAAACGTACGAGCATGTATAAGATGCGGATAAAATGAAAGAAAAAATAAAGAAGCAAAATACGTGCATTAAGCTATCAAAACTATAAATATAGACGTAGAAAGCGTATAGAGAAGGATGGGCAAACGTTACAAGTGCGATCGCGATACAGATGCGCGAGAGCAAGGCGTCGACGTGCGCGAGGGCGTTATCTCACGCAATGGGACATTGACACACCGTTCGCGGTTTTGCGGCGTTGGACGCGAGTGGGCCTAGTATACACGTTGAGAATAGTGATAGCGGTATGCAGAGGCTTCCGAGCTTGCCAGTGATTCACGAGCCGGTTTTAAGTAAATATATATATACAAGTGCTGAGATATTATACATGGTGGCACGTATATATGGAAGAGAGGACACGAGACGCGACGGAATGAAGCTAAATATTGGTTCTGCATTCAGGAGTTGATTTTGGTCTATATACCTATTGTTATTGTACTTGGAAAATTGGCCGATTGCCGAGTTTGAAAATAACGAGACTTAATTTGCATAAACCGAACGATTATAACATCCGTCATATATCAAATATCACTTTATCTTTCAAATCACCGTCCATATACAGCCTGAGCATCTACACAAAGCATGACTCCAAAGCAGAAAGTGAATTGCCCTTCATTAGCAAATTCGCCACTATATTATACAGCAGGTAGCGGACGGTTGATTGATTCAAAAGGCAGCCTCACTCATTCAAAAGGGGAATGCGGTGCACGAGAGGTACCTAAAGTCAACTTTCAGAGAAAACGATATGCAGCTCACTACTTCAGTAGCTAATATGCGCAGCTTCGCGATCCGACAATTTACGGGCGCGTAATTCGTATGTGAAAATCACCCGATGATTGGAGCAGCTGATTGGCAATTTTTTTTCAGCTCGTTCACCATAAATCCTGTCGTTTACCGTAATCTCAGTCGGGCGAGGCCCAGTGTGGATTTCTTGGATATAATTGAGCCCGCGAATTTACGGTATAATCTGCAACTGATGAGTAAATAATTCGAATAAATTACAGTTCCGACAAACCTATGTACCTCCTATCCACGCGCACGTGCAAAAGTGTGCGGTGACGACAAAAAGCAACGACGATCAAATGCCAAATTGATAACCTCATTGTTGGATCAAACGGGCGCACGAGCAAATAGACCCAAGTGAATCGAGAGAGCTCCAGATATACAAAGTGCGCCTATATAGCTCGCGCAAAACAAACATACAAAAGGTCGCATTTTAAAAAATTTGTCGATCGTCATGCCTCCCCATTGTCTTCATTCGCAGTAATCCCTGCACCCATATTCGCACGCCGCCTCGGTTCCAACAGCGCTAAATCAATCTCTCGCTTGCGCATACGCAAACGCACACATATTCCGCTTTCATTATGTAAAGCGTCGGCTTAAATCATCGTCGATCGCGCAAACAAATCACGTTCGCGTTTCCCAACTGCGCATTGCCCTCGCTTTCACCCGCGGCCAAGCGCGGCACACGGGAAACGACAAATTCACACACACGTACACATGCGCAAAGTCGCGAAATGCGAAACCCTTTGACGGAAATAATTGCGAGCCATTGTAGCGAGTCGCCGCCGCCGAGGCATCGGCCTTGCGAGACGACGACGAAAGGGTCGTCGAAACGCGCGCAATCCGCCGCCGGATGTGAGAGAGGGATTTATGTGACGCTACGCGAGAGACGCTGCAGGTAAATCGGTTCGCGTTGTTCGAATCGGATATCTTTCAATAGATGGCAATGATCGATTGGACTATTTTACGGGGACAGAGATGTATCCTTGCTGAACGCCGGTAGCTGTATATGGGAGTTGGGAATTGATTCGAGGTGATTTTTATATGCGCTTGGAAAGGATTATCGTTGCATATATAGGTACATAGAAAATCGCGCGGGATATCAAAAGTAACTTAATTAGACTCGGCGAGAAAGTGTCGATGACAGGGTTTCTCCTCGAATTAATCAAGCTTCGATATCGAATTAATTATCCGACTTAGCGACAATTAATCCTCCTTAAAAAATATAATTTTTCTTCGGCGATATGACTCATTTCTCAACTCGTTGCACGGCGGAGAGAAACTGCAACTATATTCGCCCGCGGTACGCTAATAAGCACAGTCGATATGAATGATGCCGAGGCGCCGATGGCTCATAAATAACACGCAGGCCGAAAAACTTCATAGATCAATTTAACGAGCAATTCCGGATGCTCTCCCTCTCTCCCTCACAAGAGAGAGAGAAAGAGAGAGAGAGCAAATTGACCAGCCCGAGAACAACAAGCTCGTCCTTTGTAGCCGAGCTGACCCGATTTTCTCCTGTCAGCGCGCGAGCACCGCAGCAAAAAGTCTAGACTATACGCGACACGATTTTCTACTCGGCCCCTTTCTCGAGGACGTTGTGTATCGGCTAATCCAAAGATGGATTATTATATGCGCGAGTCTGCACTGTTTTCTTTGCGGAAGAGGGAAAGGCTCGTGTGGGGATGATGCTTTGGGTCCTTTGAGTTTGATAGAGGTATTAACTGGATTAAGGTATGTTAGCTGTGATAATCGAGTGAATATTTAATTTTAAAAAATTATTAAATTTACATGAAATTTTGTAATCGCATAATGTTTTAAAAATACACACTAACGCCGTTATTCAAAAAAAATTACACGTACAAAACAAAGTAAAACCTTCTCGATGACAGACAATTAAAATGTTGATCCTGCAAAAGAAATGCCAAAATGCAGGCCTATATCATCAAATTCCCAGCGAATGCAATAATTACCCACTATCTACGTATACAGCATGTCTTGATTTCGCGCGACGAAAGGACCACACAGGCGCTCCGGCAGCAGCCCGTCTTTCTCCGAAGGCGCGGACATAATGACCCAGTGTTAGCCGTGTGCGTACACATATGGTTAGTCGCGCCTTCTAATGCGCCGTGTCGGACGAACGACGACGCGAGTGCATCAGGACCTCCCGAATCATTTCGTTAATGGCAGGGATCCTTGCCAGCGCCCAGTGGTGCTCTGAGCCACGCGAGAAAGAAACTTCGAGAGGGTTCGGTCGTGAAAGTTCGTCGGAGGCTGGATCTGTGGAGTTCGTTTATTTTGCTGGCTGGGTGGGTTGGCAGCTTGAAAGATTGAATTTTTATTGAGGTGAAGAGGTGGCGAGGGGTGTGGTTGAGGGCTTTCGAGTAGGGGTGGGAGATGGCATGAGTCGTTTTTGTAAAATTATAACCACGTTTGTAAACTATTGAGGTAAGAATCGACCAAGTCATAATCAAACGAATTTGTTGGAAGATAAGGTTTCGTTTTTGACGCGATTTATTACTATAAACCGGATTGTTATGACAAACGGGATAAAATTGATTCTATTTATAAAAATAATCATATAACGCGAATAAAATTCCAGAACTCTCGCATTTTCCGCAATTACATCAGCACGAGCGTGCGACCGCATTGCTCTGCAAAAACTCACTGGAATAATTCGTTCAATTAAACTCTTCGTCCTCCAGCGAGCAACAAACGCACCGCGTCTACTTTTGACGGCTCTGTTACCGAGTCGATAACGCAATTAGCCTTGTCTAGTTTTCCATTCATCGTGCGAATATCTCTCGAGGCTGCAACGGACAGGAAGAGGCTTTTTAATGCGCAGCCCGTCCGCCGTTCTCACACGTCCGCTGCGCGCCGTCACACACGTATATGGATATAATAGCGCAATGCACTGATGCTCGTCGACACCTCGGGCGTCTGATTACTTTTGCTATATATATATATATATGTATATACATGTATAAACAGTTTGCTTATGGCCGAGCGATAGTCGTGTAATGACTGGCTGGTATGTGCGCTCGAAAGGGTGTTAACAAGATGTTACGGACTACTCGGGGTCATTATCGCGCGTAGATAGCGTCGCGAGCACGGGTAACCGTTATATTATTCGCGAGAAGCCTGTATCAGATTTGCAAAATAATATGGCATCATCGGAAGGATATTCATTGTCAGGTGTGTGTACACTGTGAATAGATGGGCTGGCTGATTTATAACATGCGCCCGTGGAAATTCTCGGCGTAAAATTGATGTGTAAACTGAAACTTTTCTTACCTTTAATTTCCAAATGTATACAATAGGTTGCTACTCCCCGTATACAAAGCTGGAAAAATAAAAATACTTATACGCGACTATGTGCCTCGAAAATATATATTATAGCCGAAAGCCTCTAATATATATTTAATAACGAAAATACAGTTTGCGCTTTTAATCATGGGACTCATCGGCACCGATAGCGCATCTTCGGTCCGATAGTCAACGGTCACGGCCAGATATATAGATACTACGGTAGAATGTACTAATATGGTTCCACGTGTGCGGACAGCCGCAGGATAGAAAATGCGATACATGTATTATTAAGTATATATATGATACATACACGAGGCGAGATTTTCTTCTATGCGCGCGGCTTTTATGTTGTGGAAGGTGGAGAAAATATTGGAGTATTTTTACGACGTGATTCCAGCTGAGCTATGCCAGCTTTATTAATTCCCCGGAGTCGCGCGAAGGAAACAACAGTTTAGTCATGGTTAAACTATGCCTTTTGCTTCATTTATTTTGTCCCTGCGGTATTCCAAGGCTGAATGAATGTATAAGTTTGTTGACGCCGGCGACTGGCGACAACAGCGTTTATTCTTTTTCAGCTTTTGTTATGCAAAATGTTGCGGTATTTATCCGCGGGGTATATATATCAGGCTCTTATGTGTATCAATTATGCACGCACCTTCGATATCTACGACTGCAATAATTCTCTCGTTAATTGAAACTAATCCTTTGTATATATGACTGTAGACGCGAGAACGATGCCATTGCTGTTACTATTATTGCAGTAACGTAGCATTTATAAATCGTCTCCCCGAGATCCTCTGTAACACATGTCCTACTTGTCATAAGGAGAGACTACTTCCACCGCGTTACTCACAACAGGAAGTAGAAACATCCCAATAAGGAGATAATGTCAACAAGCTCGAGTGCATGAATCCAGTTGCGGCGAATGTAAATCACGCGGCCTACCACTACTGCACCCTCGGAGAGCAAAAGGATTTGCGGCCACGACGGCAGCTATATACGCGGAAGACCGAGAGCCGTCTTCGTGTACTCTTCGCGTTCGTGATGTATATGCCCGCGCTGAATATTATTATTCGATTTATGGGATCGTTTGTAACTGTTCGCTCGAGTTTCTTTTTTTCCGCTGGCTCTGCGTTGGCTGATGCATTTGGGTCAGTCGCGCGCAGTGACTCATCATTAATAATACATCGATTTGGTATAACGAAAATATATAGTTAATAGTGGTAATTATCAGATGGTAATTGAGAGCACCTACTTGGTCGATGATGCGGACGACGCGAACGGTTGAAGAAACCCTGTCTTCGTCGCCACTTCGGGGACCCCTGCGAATCCACCTATGAAATAGAGAACTGTTTTGCTTCTTTTCATTTCCCTCCTGAATATGTGCTGTGATTACGGCAGTGCTACTTCGTTGCAGGGTATCTGAAGGCAAATAATGAAGGATTTTATGAATTTTATGAATTTTTACTTGAGTTTTAAATTTATTCCTAATTATTTATTCTGAATCGTAAATGTAGAAAGGTATTGCATTCAAGCATACAGAAATCATTGTTACACAGACGTATTGTCCAGTTGCCTGTATGGTAAAATATGCATATCTAGATAAGCCGGAGATTGATAGCGCAATGAAAGGGTCAACGTCGTCGTTGTCGCGCGTATATATATATATGTGTGTATAGGCGCCGTTAAATCAACGAATAAAAATGATAATACGATTTTTCACAATTACGCCGAGAGAGTCGCGCGTTATATAACGGGGAAAATTTAATGGGCTGGCGACTAGATTTTGCATTGATCAACGGCAGGATTTGATTGATGCCGGGATTACCGGTTTTTACGAGCGCAATTAAAATCGCCGACGTATAGGAATCCTCTATATGCAAATTTCACTCGAGTTTATTGCACAAAGCGCGTTGATTCTGATATTTAGATGTGTATATAATACACTCGTCTGCACCACGAAGTGAAGAAAAAGCAGTTCCATTAAACAATATAAATTATGACTATATATTAAATTGTTGGGAAAAAATTAATCTCCGTCAACAATCCAATCTTCGTGAATTGACGATCCTTTTCTAGGTCGCAAAAGAGAAAAGTTCAGACACCTTCTAAACCAATGAACGCAATCATCTAATTAACGATTTACGAGCTCGACGCGTTAATTTGCATTACCATGTCAATAATGATTAGTCGATATCGCGTTTGATCCGTCTAATTAATCGTGTAATCATGCGACTGGACTTTTTTTTTCTAGCTTCCCATAATAGCATAATGATTCATATAGGCAGCCGTGCGTATCAGTCGTCGCAATCAAAGCCGTACGTGCAATATAAGTAGCTGACAGTGAGGCGTTAAACCCGTGTTATTTTAGCATAATTCGACTGGAGAAAAAACCGCGAGTAATGAGAACCGCAAGTTCGCGGTGATTTATAAAGACCGCGGTCCTCGTAAATCAGCCAGCTTTTTCGGAGGGTTTCGCGCCTGTTTGTATAGGAGTGTGGGTATTATTAGTCGGGCGAACCGGCGCTCGTATACGTTTCGCCTTTTTTTTTTACTCTTTAGTACAAGCGGTGGTACGTGACAGCGTTAAAAAAATCCGACGGGCATGTGTTTTTCTTGGAGGTAAGCTGCTGGTTGGAGTGTAGAGAGAACGTGTGCATTTTTATTTTCTGGACGTCCGCAGCAGAGGGGCATACTCGGCGTTACCTTCATTTTTGAGATTGCGCGCCGGGTAAATTTTAATGACGGATCGGTTGGGCTTCAGATGCTGATGGAGAGTATCGCAATCTCGGTTGGTTTTATACTACCGAAACAAATAATTTATTATTGAGGCGGAGAGGTTTTGGCCTCATTTTTCAAGCAAATTTCGTCATTTGTTCGCTATGCGATTCTTCGTGTATTGGAAAACAATAAACGTCCGCGCGATTGCGGTTAATCGCCTCATCCTAATGCTTCTTTCAGTAATAATTATCGCATGAAAAACAGTAGTAATTGGCGTTGTTTAGAAAATAATTAGAAAATTGAGGAGCATTACGTATATACTGCCGTCTTCAGAAACGCCAGGCCGTGAAACACTCGAGCGCATTCTCTTGACCGCGGGAAATTTATGACGTTTTAATTGAAGAAAAGTACTATCGCACATTTCGCGGAAAAGTACAAAATGTAGGCCAGCGTTCTTTATTGACATATTGAAACTAAACACGGCGAACAAAAAATACGCAAGATTTATAATTTTCCGAGAACAGCTCTTATTTCCATCATTATCCAAACAGAATTCCGCAACCATTCAAATATCGAGATCAATATATTGAAACGCACAGTCGAAGACAAACACGCATTCCCCAACGCATTCAACTCAATCGGTTTCGCATAATCTCCGTATCGACCCGCATTTCCATATAATGAAATAAAGATACCAGGCTCGGCCCAGATAACGACTACCGAGAAAATCGAAGGTGAATATACCTCTCCGCCTTTTCCGTCGAGCCGCTCCATTAGAGACTCTCCCGCCGCGATAGTTCCACACATTTCGCTCTAATACCGCTCATTATGCGCAAAACCGTGCGATAATACGCGCGCATTTTGCCCGGCGATAACACATCTGCAAGAATGCCGCCATGCGATCGGTTGAAAAATGGGAAGTCAAGCGTAACGGTAAAACGCGTGAAGGTACGCTGAAGCGACGTTTTAATTGATGGATCGTTGTTGGGATTTTCATAGTTTTCGATGGATTGGCTATAGGTTCTTGGTTGGGCTGGGAATTATGATCACAAGCTGGGATAATATCAATATTCGATTGTGGAATTCCGGGATTGTGCAAGGCTTTATCGTATAACTGTTTGTAGGCGTTGTTTTATTAAGCCATTGGTTGGATTATGCGCTGCGCTTTATTATCTTTTCACAATGGAAGGGTTTATTATGTTTTCACAATGTGTTGGGTGATACATATAAGAAATTCTAATTTTATCAACGGAATCCCGATGCCATTGATCACGGCTTCAAAGGTCAGCGTGTATAGAATAAAAATAATCGCAATATCTCAGACGGAGGAGAAGAATCCCATGGATGCAAGACCAAGCGGAGACGATGTCAACGACCTCCGATCGCACGAAAAGGGCGGAAACAGCGAGCTGCGCATAAATAAGTTTGCGCGAAACGATGAACTTCCGCCACACGTGAGCCGGTCGCAGTATTTTTATTCGGCGAGCCAAGGAATTATTTACTATAGCTCAGAAACGTTTTGCTTGTCTTGAGTGATAGAAGCATGCAAAGCACTGCATGCTGGTATATCAAGATTTCTTCAAAATTAAAATATGCTGCGCACAGCATGAAATGTGTCAAGCTTGATAAATACGCGATCACGATGTATGCATCATCTGTCAACTACTTAAACGTTCTCAACTTGAAGAAACCATGATATACTTGTAAAGCCGTTACATTCGCAATAAAAGCTCGAGTTATCTGTTTGAGTAAGTGCTGTATCAAATTATGTTCTCAGGTTAGCTCAAATTCTCCGCGAATGTGCGGGGGCTTTCATTTTTTCTGGAATGCAACACAGATGTGATACGAATCACGACTCCTTACACGTGGTATCAAGTGACAAGCTCGTCCATTTGGAATAAATCGCCTGAAATAACAACAAAGTTGAATAATTGGCTGATTCTAAATTACGCAAGTTAACAAGCCGAGAAAAAAAAACTGACCATCGAGTTCCCGTACATTTATCTCACCTCGACCTTCAAAACTGTTAAGCAACGTCATTATCGCTTATACGAATAACGAGGTCGATCACGATGATTGACCAAAGCTCTGAGACATATGTACCCACAAGCACAACAAACAGCATAAATTGAGCCTCGAAAACTCGCGGAGATAAAGATAACTCCCTGCGTATACGAGTCAAAAATTTTAATTCGATTCACGGCCCCATCGTCACGTATTCATTAGCATCACCGTACGTGAAATCGTCTCGTAATGCGGGAGAACCACTTGGCGCAATGGGTCAGGAATAAAGCTCTATGAAAAATCACAGTCGGCCCCCGGTATAGTATACAGCGTCTTCTCTCAGCGCGCTGTGTGTGTATAACGCATATATCGCAGTCACATTGAATTTACAACGCGCATAAATACGAGAGCCGAGAGCGGTATCGTGTTCACCGCTTATGGTGAAGATTCGCTCTGTGCACTTATGCTTAGTGTTTCCATCTTTCAGTCGACTTGCGCCTCGCGCGACGCGTTTCTCTTCGAGTTAACGGGCTTATTGTTGCCGGGTAAAGGGTATAGACAATTCCGTATTAGTGCAAGTTATTGCATCGGTATATTCCTTTTATCATAATCGTCAAAATTCATTGTTACGCACAGCGACGCGTTCCACCAACCTCGTCATACAAGAAAAATAACGTACATGCTTCTAGAAAAACCCATTATAAGATAAGTACACATCCAGCCGGTACTCGGTCTCCTATCAAAATCCAGCGCCTCCACCTTCTCGCCACTATCAAAACAAGTAGAGAGAAGAATAAACGCTCCATTCACATTTTTTATCTTACGCGAGTAAATATAAACGGCCTATCAGAGTTTTATCGGGGCGCGGGAGGGCAGCAGCAGCAGCAGCAGAAGCAACAGCCTACGGCGCCACGAACTCGCGACTGCGCGATTATCAATAGGAAGCGCTACCTGCCCTCTTATCGGCCGCCGCCAGCAGCGAGCCCGGATTTCAATGTGCGCGCACGTATGAGCACGATTCAGCCACGAGGCCTGCACTTACGTGAAAATTACTGGAATCTTCGTTGAGATGGGATGTGTCTTGGGGGCTTGACCCGATTCGCGGTTTGAGTAGGATATGGCTTTGCGAAGCGATTTGTAATTACTAAGCCTATTTGTATTTTTAATTTGTGGATACATTTTTTAATGCTACTGTGATTACGTTAATACTGAAGATTTAATGGACTACTATCATGGATTTACTAGCTGGTTGTTCAAGTAACTGTATCGTCGGGATAATTATTAACTAAAAGCAAAGCTTTTCCATATATTTGTATCCAAAGATGTTTTGAAGCATTTATACAAAATACATTTACATCTTACGAGTTCAGTAAAGATAATTAAAACAACTACCGGTGTCTTGCTCTGTCTTACGGTACCGTACATAATTCCGCGAATCCCAGTACGCTTAGAACGTAATAACTCTCAAACACACGACTTATTAAATAACAAGAGACACGCGGCATTTTCCCGAGAAATAAAGAACAGCAAACCAAAGCCGCTGCACGCGAGGGTCGCGCGATAAAACGAGAGTCTCTCCTCCGCAGGACGATCAAATATTTCCGGAATAATATATCGGCGCAACGGTACTGCGTGCGCGCGAGCATCGCGAGAGAGAAGAAGTGGATAGGAATTTAATGAGCCATCATTAACACCGGGCCGGTGTACTTAGCTATGGGCAGCTCTGGTGCGAGGGTACTTAGCAGCGCAGCTGTATAGCGCAGAACCAGCTGACCTATCGCTGATTTCCGAGTCATAAAGTCCCGCATACGCCAAGAGGGACTTGACTAGGCCGTAATATCCGTTCTATGTGCGTCCACGATGATCATGTACTAGAGGTTGAGCTAGACTTTGAGGAGCGAAGAATAATTAATTGTTTGATTTGGTGCGCATATAGGGGAATGAATTTTTTTAGAAGAGAAATTTTATAATGCAATAAACGTGTTGGTAAGAGCTTAATAAACTAATTATCCACAGGCTAATCATGATCACAAGAACAGTTACTATGATCCTCCTGCAGCTGATCCAACTGTCCAATATAACTCTCGATGAGGCAAACTATGCTTTATTTACTTTGCCGGCCGAGTTTCCCCGCGCAACGTTTTCTTCTGTATAGATACTACCTGCAGGCAATGTATGGAATTCACACGCTGCCAAGAAAGAAAGTACGTAAAAAGAAATCTCGTAAATGTAGAAAATGTAGAAGACGTAAGTATAAAAAAATGATTACGGAAGGAGTCCATAGTGATATTTTAATCGCGTTGTTTTATCGGGAAGAGTGCGCATTTATGATTGTCATAAAGCGCAGTTAGGAATTTGTAAGCGTTGGGGAAATTCGTGCTGCAAGAATTGATGCTTTTTATGATTTTGATGGTGCATAAACGTAGAAGTAATTAGTAACGGATTTTATGCGGCTTAGTGGACATTATCTCAAAAACGCATTTTATACTGACTGCTAGATGAATATGCTTCGAGTTTGATTTATCAAACACCATATTAGATTATGCTTGTAAATTATAAGGTCTTTACTAGAAGTGTATCGCCGGTAGATAAGCTTCAAATTGAATTGAGCGAGAAACTACTTAAAAATGGATAAAACTGTCGATATTTTATGAATCTAAAAGTGTCGCTAACTCCTTTTTTATATGGGATATATATATATATATATATTGAAAACACCTACAAAACTCGACAGTTACTCAGAGTTTACTTTTATCAGGGATGTAGGATATAGTTTTCAATTATAAGATTTTTAAATAGTTTTAAAGTCTTTATTTATATTTATACGAAGTCTTTTTTTATAAAATTCCTTATAATATATTTACTTGTAAAGATCTTTTAAAAAATATAAAAATACAATCCATTGCCTAATTATGGCGGTAATGGACGCAGACTAGCGAGATTGCATTGTTCAAGCGCCAACCATACAAGCAGCGGTTTCAAGGCTCCAGAGGTCCTTCTGCAATTACAAAAAATAAATATTCCATGAATATTCGTTTTATGACGAACATGTGTAAGCGATTTGTAATTTATTGAGCAAAACTTACAGCGCACTTGATGAGCTTGGAGGGGTTGTACCACTGTTTCTTGCATTTCTTGACAGCTGCCTTCAGACACTCCTCAGTGGCGTGCTTGAAGAATTTCTTAAGAATCTTCTCTACTTTCCTGCCCTATATAGTAAATAAAGTATTGTATAATATAACCAACTTTCATACTTCTTAACATTTTACACAAAAAATAGTAAGAAAAAAAATCCATTGACACTTACAAACTTGGATCTTTCTTCAACAGTCATTGATGAATCGTCAA
The DNA here is from genome assembly GCA_020010945.3 of Muscidifurax raptorellus. NCBI lineage: Eukaryota > Metazoa > Arthropoda > Insecta > Hymenoptera > Pteromalidae > Muscidifurax > Muscidifurax raptorellus. The sequence goes on along the minus strand of CM052079.1, from coordinate 6,561,492 downwards.
ACTCGTATTCTTCGCTCTCTACTTCTACGCTGGCGGCGACGAAGGCGACAAACACAGCCATAAGGCAAAAAGTCAAGAAATAGCGGGAGAACATTTTGTTAGATTATTATAATCAGTTATTGTGCTGAACTGAGCTGAAACTGAACTGTACCTGACTGAAATCACGAAATGCTTATATACCAGCGACTATTTGCATTATATCAGTTATTACAAATTATACTGAATAAATTAACTTTGCTTATCAATTGTTACAGTTCTTGCCCGTAATAATCGGGAGAGATAAAAATTTATGTGTTACCTTTTAAACGAGGAAAAGACGAGGGGGGAATCACAAACTACTTACGTATTTGGAAATACAAAAGAGTTATAGCTATTCAAGCATAATTAGGTACGACGCATTTGTTTAAGTTTGCTTTTACGACTAATTCATCGATGATTTCACTCTCAATGTATCAGCTGATTTCTTCTAATTTTTTTATAAAATTACTTTTTATTGGCAGATCTTAAAGTTATTGCTTTAATTTTGATGATACGACTTCCATAGAATGTAAGAGATAACATTTACAAAATTATATAGATCACAAAATAATTTATGATTAACTAATTAACCTCAGTATTCAAAATTTTTATGATTTATGCTAACAAGAGGTATTTTATTGAATTGCATGAGCAAATTTCAAAAAGAATTAAGTTAAATTGGTTAAACGCTCTGGAATTGTTTTGGTGTATAAAAGAATGTTTGTTGGAAATGTTCACGTTTACTGGTTTGGGTTCTTTTCCAATGTGAGCTACATAATTTTGTTTTATAACATATCATTTAAGCTGGATTAATATGTATGGCTAAAAAGTAATTAATGTATACATAAATTTTAATATTTTGGAATTAGGTAAGTGGAATATTTCCATAAGTATTGATTGATTGATCTTTATCAAATGTCTTTTATTTTATATTTATAAACTTTTTTGATGATAACAAACAGATGAATGAATTATAAATAGCGAAGGGTTGATTTGTGCTTTATAACTGGAAAACGTTTAGTATGTTTAGGCGCCCACTAGGCAGAAAGCCATCTCGATGCTCCAGAGGTCTTTCTGCAATTATAAATAATTTATGTAAATAAATTATCTAAAGGTCATTGTAATTTATTAACGAACACTTACTGCGCATTTGATGACTTTGGCGGGATTGTACCAGTGTTTCTTGCACTTGTTCACAGCTTCCTTCAGGCATTTTTCTGTGGCATGTTTGAAGAATTTCTTAAGGATCTTCTCTACTTTCTTACCCTATAAAATAATAATTTAAATTATTATATAGTTTAGATTCAGTGAAAAGTTTAATTGCTTATATTCAATTTCAATAATAAAATCAAGAATTCTTTGAAATCACAGATTTTAAATATATATTAATTTTTTATCGAATATTGGTGTCATAATTGATACCGGATACTCACAAATGCAGATCGTTCTTCTAGGGATAGAGAGGAATCGTCAAATTCGTATTCTGGATCACTTTGTACGCTGGCAGCGACGAAAGCAACGAACAATGTCATAAGACAGAAAGTTAAAAAGTAGCGAGAGAACATCTTGTTGGTTTGTTGTGGTTTGAGTGGTTTTGCTCTGGACACTGTGAATTTATTAATTTGTCGTACACTTATATAGGTGATATAGGTCTTTATCGCAATTCTTATACGCCACTCGAAAAGATATATGATTTAACTGATTAGTTGAATTTATCACAATTTACAGTGATTTACCCATATATATTTAGCGATATTATCTGAAAGTATCTTACTACAAAACAAATATCCGGGAAGAACCTTACCATTTCCTTCTATAAGGAAATTTGTTTGTTATATTTAAGGAATAATATTTAAAAAATTATACAAGTAATATGTTATTATATTGCATAGTATTAATTGATTACAAAAGTATATATATATGAGAAAATACAACATAGATACATATTCCATTAATGTGTTCTAAAGCATTTATTATCAAAAATTAAGTATTACAACTATACATTTTTCTTGCTCTACAAGACAATATATGTCATATACAATAGTAATGGCGATTCTGCGAAGACGGTCACGGCAAATAATAATCTGGGTTATCCAAAAAAATCTCATGGAAATTGTACAAGAAGCAAACATATTGAAATAAGAATCGGTTTTTCAAAAATTTAAGTGAATTATAAGATATTGTAATATGATACAAAATAGATAAAATCTTTAACTTCTACGGGTAAATCACTGCATACTGCGATAAATTCATCTAATCAGTGTAATCAATGTCTTCTCGAGTGGTGTCTTGCTTATAATAATACCGATAAATACTACCTATATAAACGCAAAATAAGTGCATAGATTCACAGTGTCCAGAGCAAAACCACTCAAACCACAACAAACCAACAAGATGTTCTCTCGCTACTTTTTAACTTTCTGTCTTATGACATTGTTCGTTGCTTTCGTCGCTGCCAGCGTACAAAGTGATCCAGAATACGAATTTGACGATTCCTCTCTATCCCTAGAAGAACGATCTGCATTTGTGAGTATCCGGTATCAATTATGACACCAATATTCGATAAAAAATTAATATATATTTAAAATCTGTGATTTCAAAGAATTCTTGATTTTATTATTAAAATTGAATATAAGCAATTAAACTTTTCACTGAATCTAAACTATATAATAATTTAAATTATTATTTTATAGGGTAAGAAAGTAGAGAAGATCCTTAAGAAATTCTTCAAACATGCCACAGAAAAATGCCTGAAGGAAGCTGTGAACAAGTGCAAGAAACACTGGTACAATCCCGCCAAAGTCATCAAATGCGCAGTAAGTGTTCGTTAATAAATTACAATGACCTTTAGATAATTTATTTACATAAATTATTTATAATTGCAGAAAGACCTCTGGAGCATCGAAATGGCCTTTTGTCTGGTTGGTGCCTAAAACACGCTAAACCTTTTTTACTCACAAAAATCGAGTACCTCTTGAGTCTCTATTGATTATATACATTAAATTCTATGAGTCACAAAGCATCAATATGTATATTTATATTTTTTAATTCACCTATTTATTTGTCTTGTCGTAAAAAAATGTTTGAGTCTAAATAAAGGAGATTCTAAACTTAACATTATTCAATGAATAATTTTGTCAATATTCCATTTCCTTAATCCTTTAACATCGAAAATAAACAAATTTCAATATATTTTTTGCGCTCAGATAAATCGTATATCAACATACAGCATCCACAGTTTGACCATCAAGCTGAATGCTCGCTAGTTTATATATTAATACAACTTTGTATAAGTTAAGGGTGTTTTTAGCAAAAATAACACTATACATCGGTTTAATATCTAATCAGGGTTCGTAAAACAACTGCTGCATTTATAAGTAACTAAAAATCATAGGTTAAAAATTAACAATCTTAATTTAATGAAATTATTATTATAAATCATTTTGTCATGTATATAACTCAGATAATGTTTACATTCCATGGTCCTATTATTAGGACAACAACAAATATAAATCGATATCAATATCACCGATAAGAAGTATGTTGATGAAAAAATGTTAAGCTATCAGCTGGTACATTAACAGTAAATTATTCGTCATAAAAGTTAACTTGAACCAATTTAACATGCCTCATTACACCTGTAGAGTAATAACTCTTGTATTTGAAATACAAAAATAGTCTGTGATTCCCTCTTCATCTTTTCCTCCTTTCATAAGTAATATATAGTTTTTTTATCTTTTCTCATTCTTACGGGCAAATACTGTCATAATTGATAACCTCGGCTAATCTATTCAATACCGTTTGTAACAACAGACGTAATGCAAATAGTCGCTAATATATAAGCATTTCGTGATTTCGGTCTGGCACAGTTCAGTTTCAACTCAGTTCAGCACAACAACTGATTATAACAATCTAACAAAATGTTCTCCCGCTATTTCTTGACTTTTTGCCTTATGGCTGTGTTTGTCGCCTTCGTCGCCGCCAGCGTAGAAGTAGAGAGCGAAGAATACGAGTTTGACGATTCATCAATGACTGTTGAAGAAAGATCCAAGTTTGTAAGTGTCAATGGATTTTTTTTCTTACTATTTTTTGTGTAAAATGTAAAGAAGTATGAAAGTTGATTATATTATACAATACTTTATTTACTATATAGGGCAGGAAAGTGGAGAAGATTCTTAAGAAATTCTTCAAGCACGCCACTGAGGAGTGTCTGAAGGCAGCTGTCAAGAAATGCAAGAAACAGTGGTACAACCCCTCCAAGCTCATCAAGTGCGCTGTAAGTTTTGCTCAATAAATTACAAATCGCTTGCACATTTTTGTCATAAACCGAATATTCATGGAATATTTATTTTTTGTAATTGCAGAAGGACCTCTGGAGTGTTGAAACCGCTGCTTGTATGGTTGGCGCCTAATCATCGAAACCTCACTATTGTCCATCCATTATACCAAATTATTTATACGAATCTTGTCATCTGAAACAGTGTCCATATGCAATAAATAAAACAATGAAACCGATGAAAAAATTTTTCAAGTTTTTTCATAAACCTAGATAAATCTTACTTCTGGCTTATACAGCATCCATCATCGGACCACCAAGCTCGATTCGATAGTCTGAAAATATTAATCAAGCTATAGTAGCCTGTCCCAAAGCAAAATTATGAACACATACTAATGCGTTTCCATCAAACTTTCTCACTTTTGTAAACCAAGTGAAAACGTACGAGGTCACCCAATCCGGTACACGATGCGCGCTATCGCCCGGTAATTAAAATATTCCAAGTCGTGCGCGATCGGCGTGAGTTTACAGGTACCCCGAGCCGAGGTCCACAGGTGGTCTTGCGGATACTAACGAGTGTCTTACAAGCCCTGTATGATTTTAATTTCTTCCTTCCTGTGAGCAAAATGATCGGACTCTGGCTTCCATTCGTAATTACTTGTATGGGGATTTTTCTGGCGGTGATTTAGTGCCGCTGCTGTATTAACGGTAAATTGGCAAGGTACGATCGATTTAAAAATCGGATGATTCGATAAGGACTTGAGAGTCAATTAACCCATTTTATACAACTGCTGCTAATTTAACAATTTTTTATTGGAAGGGTGTTTAAAATTGAATAATAAAAGTTTTTAAAACCTGCTATGCCAAACAAACTAAAATCGCGGGATTCTCTTAAATACAAATCACAAAACGTTTCGATTTCGTGGTTGCCGTACCGAAAACATCGTTGCCGGGACCCCCCCGTAAAAAAACACTTGCACCTTTTCGTATCAGCTCCCGCACAGCCTCTCGGCTTCCAGGAAACATCGTAAAATCGACGTTTATACTCGGGGACAAACGAAGGGAAAGAGCCGCAGCTTTTAAAGTCCACCGGTTGACGCGACCGACCGGATGTGACTGGTTACGCGCATCGGCCGCATAATAAATCGCTGCGCACTTCTCTCCTTCGATCCTCGTCTCTCCCTGTTCGTGAAAGTTATATAGTGCCTTTTGGCGGGGACTCGATAAGGGCGTAGGTATATCGCTCCGATGGAGTCGTAAAATTGAAAGGGATAAGGTGCGCGATTTTTTGGTTGATGGAGCTATTTCGGTATTAAGGTACGTGTGGCGCGCGATTTGTATCTGCGGCGCTGATTTAAGGGAGATAAGATAAGTCGAGGGAATCGCGATAGCTCGAGTTGCTGTACCTGTTGTATTTCTCGGGGAGAGATAGCACATGGGGTAGGCAAGGCGTGCGAGACATCAAAGCACGGGAACTATCAATTTTTCTCTAACGATAGGCGTATCATCGGGTATTAAAAAAAGTAATTTTGACTGTGAAAAATGGACAAACATATTGTTGCCTAGCGCTTATTCAGATTGAAATGTAAAACTTTTGAAAAAAATGTAAATATCTGTATAGTTTTCTCCATAAAAATAACGTTTTAAAATACAATGTAATTTTGTGAAATAAATAAAGTAAACATTGAATTCTGTGAATATTATATATAAATAGGGCATTTACATGACATCTTGCAGACGATTTGGAAAGCACTTGAGAAAGTAGCCAACAGATGGTAAGTCAGATATCTATAAGCATTTTGTAAACGTAAACAGCAATTCATATACTATCATTAGTTATAAAACCAAAATTATAATAACGTACCATGAAATCATAATAAACAGTATAATAATTTACATTTTTTCACAATTCTTTTTTTATATGTTGACCTAAAACAATTATTTAAATTACTATAGAAATCTGTACGTCATACAAAAATGTATATATGTTCTCCAGTTTCTTATGAATAAGTTTTACGTACACAGAATAAAAAAAATGTAACAATAGTTCATATATATCAATATAAGTGTTTAATTTTTATTTCTTTTCCTTTTTCTAATTTAATATTACGACATTTTTCAAGTACGCAATTTATCTTCAATTTATTCTTCACCTATTTCTTTTTTCTTGTAACATGACTTAAAAAAAAGGATTATTGGAGATAATAAAGCTTTTTATTTATCATAAGATGTATATCTTTTAATCAGATCATTTGCAATTATAAAAATTATGACAATCCATTTGATGTTGGTAACATAATTTATGATGTAAGTATGATTACTACATTTTAAAAAATATTAGATTTAAAAACAATATAGAAAGTTTTTTTTTTAAATCTAGTAAACATACTTAATTCTTTAATCTTACATACACTCTTACGCGCACTTGGTAATAAAAAATACAAAACATTTTAACTGTACTTGCAGTAAAAAAGCGATAATAGTAGCTTCCAAATAAGTAATATGATAAAAATGCTAAAAAAATTTGTTATAGACGCTCGTGCTTGCTAGGGATACATTAGCTTGCCAACGATTCAAGTTATAAATATTAATTAGTAAATTATGGTATAAAAATTGTTGATGATGTTAGTATAAAATATTCTCAACAGCTTAAACATTATGGAGATTTGATCAATAATATCAGCGGTCGCCTTGTGGGATATTTACATTGAGCTAAAAATATTCTTACAGCAGATCAATGAATGCAAAGCATTCGGATTGGACGGACAAGAACTATTTCTTAACAAACAACATAATTCAAATCCTATAAAGATTTGTCAAAAATTTTTCTATTTTATAAACTACAAACTATAGATATTTTAAGACCAATATTGGACGGATGCCTGCTTATAAAATTCAGCTTATTTTCAGTCTTCGGTCATTGTCAGAGCATTGTACTTTGTTCTAACATCTGTAAGACATATCATCTAATTTACAAATTCATCAGAAAGTTCTGGGTAAGCATTTTTAAACTTCATTTAGACTCTTAATCTTAAATATCCTGTTAAAATAGAAAAAGTATTTCTATATGTTTATAATACTTCTAAAAAGTTATTTTGCACTGACAGCTTTCGACATTAAGTGTCAAAATTTGATGGTTAGCTTTAAGGCCACAGAAGTTCAATGTTAGGTGACTGCAGTTGTAATAACACTTCGTAGGCTGATAGCACAACAAGCCAACAATAAAACTGTAATTTAAAAAATAAAAAATGTTAAAATTGTCTCTTTGAGAAGTGCGAAATATAATTAAATACTTACATTGTAGCCCATCCATAGCCAGTTGCAAAATGCTGCAAACACGGCATCTAACTAAAATTCAATGATCAATTATTAGAATTTTCAGAAAATATAAAAACAAAACTTTCTTAAGCTGAATAGATCAACTTACATAAATATAGTAGCCTCCAATTAACCACAATCCAAATACCAATTGAAACAGACAAATAATGAACCAGCCTGCGAGCCATGGAAGTAAAAAGCCTCTTACACCTCTCCGGAGGCCATACACCATTGTCAAAGCAAATGCTATCATCAGCAAAAAGTAGTAAATGAAGAATCCTCCGACAACTTTCATTGCTGTAGAAAAAATAATAATATTACATTAACAAATTATAACCACATTGCTAAAAAATACAGATTAGTTTAATCTTATAATTACCATGCTAGAATAGATGTTAATGTGATAAGCTTTGGATAAGTCATTCACACTTGAATATTTATACAAATAAAAATAAAATCATAAATACCAACTGTATTATTTTGCGTTGCATTTATATTGTCCAAACTTGTTAGTAGCTGCTGTTTTATAAAATATAAACAAAACATACGTTTGCAGAATAGAATATAAATATTTGCGTGATCCTTAGAGCATAGAATTGTGCAACACACAAAGAAAAGTAAAAAAAAGATGATAAATTTTAAAAACAGCAAAATTGTCGCATGTTTTCAACGACATATACATACAGATTAATTAAACGTCACAATTACCATTCTGACCTAAGTGTTAATAAGCATAATAAGCGGTTTAATGCTTTGGACGAGTCACTCATGTATACTTAAACTAAACAAAATAGTGCATAAGAACCCAACGGTAAGTACATATACTACTTCATATCGTATCGTACCTACAACGCTCAAACTTGCTTAGGGGCTGCATCATTACAAATAAAAACAAATCACACTCGACAAACACCAAAACGTGACAAAATGAGACAATAATCCGATATCAATGGCAAGTCATATAAACCCATCGCCGGTGAATACGAGCCCAGGAACACCCAAAAATTATGCAACGCACGAATAAAAGTAAACGAACAATTACTCACAGCCTCTGACATCAGCCTCGAACAGCGGATTGTACAGCTGCGTGGAGTCCCCGCCGTTGAGCTGATAAGCTATCAGCGTGATCAAAACAATGCAAATCGCCTGAAAAAGTCAACGCAAAGCCCATCTCACAAGATTGTCGACAAAAACGATGACAAATTCCTCCGCAATGCGTATATACATATACAAAGTAGCGCACGGAACACTCACCACGGTGTAACAGGCTATGGCTTTCGCGGCCGTGTTTATGTTGTTCGTCCAGATACATGGCGACCAGCAGGATTCCACTATCGTCATCTTGAGACTGTCCTCTCGTACACCTTACACTACTTAAAACGATAAAAAAAAGGACGAAGAAACTAAACTCGACGAAAAACTCGACCAACGGCGAACTATGCACGCGAACGGGCGAGACTGTTGTGGAGCTTGGGCGTCGTCTCTCTCTCTCCCTGATGCGCGCGAACGCCGCCGCCACGTTTCGACGAACGCGAGAGCGCTGTTGCCATGTGTCGCGCGCGCGAGTACCGACGCTCTCTGTTGGTACGTAAGTATGCATACGTGTTGGTATCGCTCGGTAAATATGTGCAGTTTTGTTGTATCGTCGATGAAAATGCGAGGGATTATAGCGTGATAAGATTGGGTTTTTGTTTCTTTTTGAGGAGGATTACCCCGGCTTTCGTCGTAGTGATTGTTGCTGTGTTTTTGTTCTTCCGAGTGATGTGTGTGGTAACGTATTTCCTTCGGACGGAAGTTTTGGGAAGTTTTGGTAAACGATTGGGAGTTTTGTTTACGTGAACGACGTGCAGGTGCGTGTGGGTTCACGCCGAGTTTTTGCGAAATTGATTACGGGTGGATGAGTTGTATAGTTATTGTAATGTGAAAATTTTGTTGGTTTTCTATACATCATCCAGATGAAGATCTTCAACGTTTCTTGGTGAGATTGTAAGTATGTTTTTCTTTTTTGTGAAATTAAGTAATTTAATGAGTTTACGATGACAGTAAGTTATAATAATGATAACCTCTTCAAAATAGCTGAATTATCACAATTCTATTGCTACTCGTCGAAAAGCTTTCGAAAGTTATATTATCATAAGCACAAATATTTCGTGCGATTTCAAAGCGAGTTACACCGAAGTAATTACATTTTGTAACTTTGCATCGTAGATAAAATTCGTCCAGAAACTAACCACGAATTAATTAACTTTAGAAACGCGTATCACGCCCTGAATAATCGAAGATAAAAAAATTACGATTTCTTAGTTATAGGTTATATCTCGACCCAAGCTTCGCTGGAGCAAAGATAATTCTTCAAATATTCAACGTAACTCGAATAAATTGCGCGGTTAAGCATCAACTTTAATTATAAGCAGTCCCCACCGGTTTAATGTTTCCGAACTGCGGTTTTTCTTCCGGGTGGCCGTTTTATATACTTATACACCGCAAAGTGAAATAGACCTTCGAGACAGTAGCTATATATGTAACATTAGGTATCATCCCAATCCTCTCTGCGCAAAAATCGTCTATAATTACACACACTTTTCCCCCCGATTAATCTCCGTTACACACAATCCGTCCCATCATCGGACAGCTGTGTCGAGAGCAACGAGAAAAAACCGGTATCACAATTTAATTGCCATTTCACGATTTGACATCGGCGATTCCTCAAAGGATAAGGGCTGTATACCCCCCGTCGAGCTCTCGTCGAAGGAGTTCATAATTCCGTGCGTGTACCGGTCGATCGCACGAGGGCATAATTGATCAATTATAAACGAACGAAATGCGAAGCGTGTCAATAACGTTTTATACGTAAGTACTCGTCTGGTGTGCAAAACAAGCGCGTTTACGCCGATCCTTACAGGTACAGAGATATATATGCGACCCATGTCACCGAGAATCATCGTAAGAAGGAAAGTCGTACAGCCTATATAGTATAGGAAAAATCGGTAACGATATATAACAGAATGACACACACACGGCGTTTCTCAATTTCGTGTCTCGGTCGCTCGTTATAAATACACGCATCATCGTCCCTTCTTCTTTCTCCGCACTCTTAATTTACACCCATCTATCTCTCCTTGATCTCTCTCTTCACTCGACGGCTAAAGTATATATATAGGCCTATATACCTATATAGACTTATGTCTAAACGTCGAATCGGTCGCGCACTTCGCCTTGGCATGGAGAGTGAGAGAGAGAGAGAGAGAGAGAGAGAGAGAGAGAGAGAGAGAGAGAGAGAGAGAGAGAGAGAGACCGAATCTGCACTTCTTGGCGAGCAGCAGCAGCAGCAGCAGCAGCGTTGCAAGGTTTACACATTGACGATAATAATAATGTGTCCGCGAAACGAGCGTCCGATCGGCAACGTCGTGCTGCAGAGAGAGAGAGGGCAGACTCGAGAAAGAGGGAGCCGGTCAACTCCCTTTTTGAAACGCGAAGCTCTTCGCGCACACGTGCGCTCGGCGTATCTTTTGCTCCGTATTTTTCTCTTTAGTCCGGGGTATGTGTAGTTTGTTTATTTTCGGTTGAATTTTCAGTCACTCGAGCTTATCGCGGGGGAGAATATCGAGAGAGTAAGCAGAGTTTCATCGCAGGATATTCTTGGGTTCCCTGAATGACGAGGCGTCCGATTCAGAAAAACGGTTATCAAGTTGTCGGAAGTCACTGCAGACTTGATGAAATTTTATATACGACCGCTTTTGATGCAGCAGCGCACGCTGATAACTCCGGCATATTTTTTACGTATTGTAATAATCAAAAGTTCGAGCTAAGCTTTTCCCGTAAAGTATCACGATGATTCTCACCGCGGCGATATATAACGCGGTGCAGACTTGGCTCAGCCTCGTATCTCTATCCCGCAGACCCGGCCTAGTCCAGCGACTAATTCTCCCGCCAGCTTCTCTCTCCTCCTCCACCTTCACGGTGTACATATATACTCTCGCAGGACTAAGGTTCGATATCCTCTCACTCGCTCCAATACCCTTTACTCATATATATACATACATAAGACCCATCTCCTTTCACACTATACTCTCTCTCTCTCACACACACACACACGCACACACTGCTCTAACCGCCAAACTCTCTCCTTCTATTTACTCCGACACTGCACTCTGCTCTCCTCGTCATATATATATAGAGAGACGCATACAGAGAAAGAGCAGGGCATATCTACATGCGCGTCGCTGCTTTTTTACCTCCTTTCACTCCCTCGCGTTGCTCCTTCCCGTCGTGGCCGCCGCCGCGGCGAATAAGAGGGGACCATCGCTATATGCTCTTGCGGCAGAGCGTGTGTCCGCGATGGCGGAGACTCTGTGGTCTCGTATACAGTGTTAGTATACGCGCAGCTCAGTGCCGGGGCTGACCGCACGGCCTTAAGGTCCCAGTGGCGCTGACGCAGCGGCGGCCGGTTCTCGTATTTCCACTCGACTTTTCGCGCTGCCGCCGCATTGTTCGTCCGAGACCTTTGGAATTTTCGTGGGTGGTGAGGAGTCGCGTACTACTCTGAGCAGTCTGTACCGTTTCGGATTCGCGCGCTAAGCTGTGCCGTTCGCTTCGCATCTGTGATATTCCGATTATGGCTTTTCTGTGCAGTTCTGTTGAGCTTCGTACATCACACGCACACACGTATACATAGCTGCTCTGCGTCTCTGGAGAAAGAGATGCTGCAGACGAGAGACAAGCTTGTTGTTGACGGATCGGCTCGAGTCCGCTGGTCATCGCGCGGAAGAGATGTATATGCGTAGCCGCGAGGAAGAAGCGCAGTCCGGAAGTTTTACGGAAGGAGCTCTCGGTGGTGATGCCCATTGCCGAGGAGAATGTGCTCTGTGCTTTTGATTTCTGGATACACGATAAAGCAGGCAACTTGGATTTTATAAAACGTACGTATATACAGTATTGATTCGAGGATCATTTCAGTATAAAGTATACACATTTTTAAGAGAAGAAAAAAGAACCGGCTCGGCTTTAATCTCGGTCACAATATCTCCATCGAGTTTAAATCGACGCTGCTCACACACACGTACTCTAGAGCCGTAAGTAAGTAAACCGTAATCGCTCTCGGAAATCCCATCCAAAAGGAGCAAGACGAATCGAGCGAGAAAAATGTGCGTATGCCGTGGAAATTGGAGATGTGCCGATTCGCGCGTATAGCGTTACGAATTCACGAGAGCGCATCGTATCAACCGCGATCGAGGTGGAGAAATACTTTTCATTTTCTCGTTATGTCTGCGTACCTTTTTATACATCGTAAAGCGCTTATAAACGAGATGAAAATTTCAAGGCGAAACGATGTAAAATTGTCTCGTCTGACCGGACCCTATCCTGTTTCTACTCAAAAAGCTGTCTGTAAATAACTCCCAAAGTCGGTACATACATATTGAATGCGTGAACTTTCTCGCATGAGTTAAAAGGGTCAAAGTGTTTATATAGTGCGGCAATGAAGTTTCGAGAAGCGTATACAATACAGCATAAACGCGATAATTTTTATATAAGTCTATACTTATAGCTCTTGAAACGCGTATGCGACAGGTTTTATTTTTCACGACGCGGCTGTTATTCCTAACGAAGCTTTCGCGTGCGTTTAGGATACTTGTATACGACCGTCGCTTATACATAAGCAAGAATGAACGATAAATTAAAAAAAAACAATACGCACACATCCTCCGCGGAAAAGTACCGTATAATAGCCGGCGAAAGAAAGCAGCTACAGCGCAGCATCCCAACCGCTGCGAGAACAAGGGCTAAAGTCGGAAGTAGCGCGCGTCGCGGCTCTGTGGCTCGTGCTCGCGATTGAAAAATGATTATATGCATCGCGAGGAGAAATCGCGTGGCGCCGTACAATCGGCGGCTTCCATATCGTTTATCTCCGCGGACTAGCATCTCTCTCTCTTAAGCACGACGCGCTCGGTTCATAGAAAGCCGTTATGATCAATTATCATCCGCTGGTATATATGGGGGGAAGACGACAATATTGTGCATCGAGATCCCGGGGAGCTGTGATGCATTGCGCGGCTTTGGATGTTTAGAAAGCAAATTGAGGGATTGAAGTTTAGTATATAAGTGCGATGGTTTGAAGTAAATGTAGGTTTATCCATGAGCTGCGGAGAGAGAGAGAGAGAGAGAGAGAGAGAGAGAGAGAGAGAGAGATGTACCGTTCGAAATTGAAAAATGATGAGAATTAAAATTTTCTATATAATCATGTGGTTGAATGCATGGCCAGCATCCCGTTCCATTACTGCATCAAAAATCACTCAATCTATGCTGCGCATGAAAAAGCCAAAGTCTCGAGAGTCCTTGGAAGAAGTATACGCGCGCGCGCGTCCTGAACGGTATTTACTTTCCTGCAATGCAACCAGCCAAACCTTGAACTCCTCGCCTCGAAATAACGAGAGAGAGAGAGAGAGAGAGAGAGAGAGAGAGGGAGAGAGAGAGAGAGAGAGGGAGAGAAATACACAGTCTCACACACAACACCTCAGGATAAAATTAGTATTACACGAGGCGCGTGTATAAATGCAACGCCGGTTCTTCCGGGGCACATGTATAAGTGGGCCGACGAACCGAAGACAAACGGCGAACCGGAACGAGCCGAACCATAACGCAAAAGACTCATGAATCGAATTTAATGAGCCGCATCCTCGAGAATTTTTCTTATATTTTTTTAGCGTCCGCTGAACGATATAAGAAGCGTGAAAATACGAGTGCGACACACTAATTCTTTGTATTAGCGCATATATCCATAACACGGGTGATTAGTCTCTCAAACCGGCGTGAGCGTGCGTGTCACACTTTTACCGTATATATATATATATATATATATATATATATATATATATATATATATATATATATATATATATATATATATATATATATATATATCATTGCTGCGTCGATGAAAACCGAGCGCGTGTATAAGCAACGCGGTCGGTGTGTTCCTCTCGAGACAGAACGACAAGAGATCGATGGACTTTCTTAATCAGAAAAGTCACGCTGTACCTACTTCCTATTAATATATACGCAGGTGAAATTTTTAACACGCGCCTGATGGTAAAATCCCTTTATTAAGCGAGTTGCCTTATTTTGACTACTGTGGGACTGGTTAAACCATCTAGAGATACAGAATCCGAGTTCGTTTACCCGTGAAAATGCTACAGCCATAAACGACGATTTATCCCAAACGACATCAACGGCTTATCAGCCAAGAGTCAATCCGATATCCGAGCGATTTCGACCCAACTGGTTCGAAGTCACGCGCGCTGAAATCGTGTTGTCTCTGACGATTGTCGGTCCTTATATTTCCCCGTGCGCGCACGAGCTCTGCAACGTAGCGGAAATTACTCTTCGACGTTAATTAACTGGCTATATACAGAGAGATGCAGTCGCTGATGATTTTCCGCTACGCGATGTTTTTTTCATTTTTTCGCAACGAGGAAATTCCAAGCGCGGGAGTTTCGTGCGGGTTATTTATAGATCGATGGGTCGCTACAGATTGAAAGTTTTCTGGTGATTGGACGGGAGAATGAAGGTTATTATTATTGTATAGTAGTATAATTGTTTAATGATTTTATTTGACTATAATTTCTGTTTAGTGTATAATTGCATCCGCATATATATAATCATAACGTTTCTATCAGAACTCGGCATAATTAATCAGATTACACGTGTGTTGGACAATATACCGGTTTGATGCGATATCGCCCAGCTAATGATTTAGAAATGCTTGCCCATTAATAAATGTAGTTGGACTAATTATTCAAGCCTTGATCTAATTATAATAGGTAGTATCCTGTAAAAAAAGAAAATAATTTATCAATTCAAAGATAGAAATTTTTACTAAATTTTTTATTATATAATATCCAAATTTACCAGTAAATCGTCTCTCAAACTTTTGTCCTCTCTTCCCTCTCGCACTCTTTCCGCTTCAATAAAAACATGTTTTCGAGTTCACTACCACTGCAGCAAGGTGAGCGACAGTGGCAAACGCACTTCGAACGTATATATCCAATATCCATGATCCTTCGAGTCCCGTAATTCATTAATGAGATGCGACGACTTACCGCTAAATCGTCAATATTACGCGGCGATGTTGATTTTGAAATGCAAAAATGTTTTGACGATTAAGCGAAATTTCCTTGCATTGAGTTTCATTTCCGGCTCGGCGAAAAACGTGCATTTTTTCGGAACGCTTACTTATTTGCGTTAATAAAATTCCTTCTGGAATTCGTTATTTAACTTTTGTGTAATGTATATATATTTATATATATACACGTAATACACACACACAATCTCTCGCTTCAAGAACTCGTCGTCCATAATCCGAGAAGAATCGATCAGCGGCTTCTACTGGGACAGAGATGCAGGACAACGCGATAACTGTCAAATTCAGGTGTATAATATAAACGGCGGCGGGCGATTTAAAATACAAACGCTGTGGATTATGTGTGTTGCTTCAGCGCACGTCAAAAGTAGCCATAGCGTATGTGAAGAGCCGCGGGCATCAAACAACAAAATGCACAGCTCGCCGACCACGTTTCTAATCTCGACACAATGTATATAAATACACGGCCTCTCTCGGTTCGTATGCTTCTCTTTCTCATCGTTACGAGAGAGACGCTTGGGAAGTTTCGCTTATTTTTCTTCTCGCTGAAAATTTAGTCTTATTGGAATCACTCGCTACGTTTGTCGCTTTCTATCTCTCTCTCTCTCTCTCTCTCTTGAATGCTGTTACGTAATGGTGAAAAATTGCATACGTTTGTTTTTCGTGATTTTAAATCTCTACATCTTTATCGCAAAACGATTTATATATAAACAAAATTCAAAAGCGTAAAATCGTCGCGTAATAAACAAATGTATAACTGAGTTTTTAGTCATTTCATAATTTCCGTTGTTTACACGAACGCCAGTGAAACGACACACACGCCGGCTCTGAAGTAGATTCGCGTCTTCCTCCCACTCTCAATTCTATATATTCCACTCCAATTCTCCTCTTTCTATTTCCATCCGTCGTGTCGTCGCACTCTCTCACTTTCACCTTGTGCTCTCTAATATACCTTCTTTTCATCTCTTCGCGATCTTTACACTTCATCTCTCTTCGACTCTCTTTTATCCCATCATTTTTCTGACTCACACACCATTCCGCAAAGTTATATCATCTTACACTTAGCCCTTCTCGCGCACCATCGGCTCAAAGTCGGTCTTCTCGGTATATACGCGCAGACTCGCTTGGCAAATCTCTGTGTCTTTTTCTTCTTCCTCTTCTGCTTCTCTTTAGCAGCGAATGTCTCTTTTCTCTCTCTCTCTCTCTCTTTCTCTCTATCTTGGCTCAGTCGTCGCCGGTGTTATCCTCCTCCTTCTCCTTCTCCTCTTCTGTAGCACATCTTATCCTCGGCAATCTCAGTACATCTCGCCAGTACTCGGCTTCGCATTTTGGCGAACGCCACGCGGACCTTTTGCTCGAGCCGCTGTTTGTTAAATTATAGAAACAAATTTTATTCTGTCATTCGACTGGTGCAAAGTGTTTTGTGAATGGAAAATAGTGTGACCGACTTCATACACGTGGCTCCGTACATATAGTAATGGGTGTACAATAGCTTAGCTGGAGTTTGATCCGAGGGATGAGACGAACGCTGAAATGTTCCCGGCCACTTCTAGATCGATAGCATTCGATGAGATATTTTCACGAAACATGTAAGAGTCATTTGCTGCTAGTACGCGATGATGATGCCTTTTTGTTCTTCCGGTATGCGCCCATTGATTTTCAATGCGGAGTTTATTTATACGCTCTGATTTATACGGTATTTTTAGAGCTGATGGCTGGATTGTAGTATTCGCGAAACGCGAGTTTCGATTTGATAAGCGCAGGCGGAGAAGATTTTCAAATTATTCATGGGGAATTACTGACTATAGTGATAATATTTACGTATTTATTCATTCGTGCAATTGAAACTAATTAAAGAAAATTTTTAAAAAATGTATAGCAAAAAATATTTTGTATTAGTAATTTAAACATACCAGTATAAAGTATATTGGTATTTAAAAATCACTTTACCATGAAACAATTTTAAAAATAGTATTTTTAAGCTCTTGCGTGATTTTTGTTTCGAAGAACGAGTGCGACATCCAATAGATCAGAAAGATGCCGGCAATAACTTTTGCCAATTTAGAATAAGAACATGTATGTATAATGCTGCAATATTTTAAACATTAATAAAAGCTTGACCAACTCAAAAGTTGTAATTTACGCGGAAATGACCTATACTTTATTTCTTTGAATTCTACGAAAGCAATTAAACAGTTCGTAAACAATTTCGAATCTATATAATAATTTAAATGTTTAGAAACTGTAATAGCAAGCAAAATATCAAAGCGACAGTCCGCGAAATAGCTTTGAAACAGAAGGTACATATAATACTAAAATACCTAATGTCGGTTGAGTCCGAGAAGGCGGCTATATTTTCCACTGAAGTTGTAGTATTTTCCTGTTGAAAGACCAGCTGTGAAAGGTACGACTGAATATAATTTTCATATTCATATTAAAATAACTTTCTTAAATAGTAAACATATAGAATCATCCAAATTGGTGGTATCCTCAAAAATAGCAAAAAAGATCATACCTGTAGAAAATCGAATAACGCAAGAAACTTTTTTTCTCTATCGCAAGAGTTTGCCCAATCAACAAGTACTATCTTCGGCGACAAGGGAATACGTATAGTTATTTGTCTACTCAGCGATCAAATCACAACGCGTTTTGCCAGCACAAAGATCCTCGTCCCGATCGTTTACGGCAATTAGATACAATTGACGCGTATAAAGCCGATGCCCATACTCGGTGAATATGAGTGGATCGAAAGGCGATTGAACAGTTAAACGCTTATGTAGAGGCAGACATCCCAGGCGGATCAAATGAATGGAGAAATTTGTCAAGTTAATCTCAGATAGTTTGGTTTTTTGTGTGACTTGAATTTCAACATTTTGAGACTCAAATCATGAAATAAAAGAGAGAATGTACCTACGTTTACCTGCCATCAATAAAGTTCTATTTATTCCATTGATAAGCGTTACCGGCAGGTAAATGTACATTTCCAATAGCTGCATTAATTACAGTTCAGAAGGATTCTACAGTATTAAAGAAAATGAAGATGACAGATGTTCAAAATTGAAGCACAACTCACCGTTTCCCGTCAATGGTTCCCATGTCGACATGCTTAAGTTAATTGGTGGACAGTCATATATAAACTAACCGATTTATTGCTGATTATGAGGACGACCCATTAAGAAAAATAAAGCAGAGAATACTTTAAAATACATTCTCTTCAAGACTTTTCCTAATGGGCGTCCTCTTCCCGAATTTCATCGAGGAGTTCAAATTCTGGAAGAAGACGCCCTCCAGCGGGGGAAGACCTTGGCCCGAAATCATTGGATGAGTCGTTTCTTCAATATTCTGAACAAAAATATGTTGATATCTGCAAAAAAAAGCGTAGTACATATATCATTCAAACGCGGGACTTAATTCACCTGAAAATCAGGCAATAGAATGATAAATCAACTTAATAATCTCAAAAAGGACAGTAATATTCATATGAGATCAGTAAAGCAACGTCTAGATGGCAGGCAGTCATTCAACAGGCCTGTGGAACCACCCAATCCGACGGGAACGACTCCTATGTAGGATTCTTAGGTTCACGCCGAAGCATGACAACCTACCGGTGGTTGAACCCATTGCCAAAAATGAACAGTCCACAGGGGGCCGATTGAAAGCCTCGAGCAGCTCGACAGTTGCATTTTGGAAATTATTGATTTATCAAACCACCGGTAGGGATCAGGAAATAAATTAATAAATATAAAAATGAGAAATCTTAGATCGTTGGCGGTAGCGTCCGTATAATTGATCTTTAAACTAGGATGTTACCCCATGCTCGTTGAAAAATCCCGTATATTTTCCAACAATCCTTGTTTGGTCCAGTCGTTCTCGTTGCCCCAAAAATAAAACTGCATTTTCTGAAACACAAATATACTGTTATGTGCAAAAATAAATGTTGTTAATAGTAATTTATTTAGGCGGGAGGAGCTGATTCTTCTAAGAATCAGAAAATGGAATGATAAATCAATTTAATATTCTCAAAAAGGACAGTAATATTCATATGAGATCAGTAAAGCAACGTCTAGATGGCAGGCAGTCATTCAACAGGCCTGTGGAACCACCCAATCCGACGGGAACGACTCCTATGTAGGATTCTTAGGTTCACGCCGAAGCATGACAACCTACCGGTGGTTGAACCCATTGCCAAAAATGAACAGTCCACAGGGGGCCGATTGAAAGCCTCGAGCAGCTCGACAGTTGCATTTTGGAAATTATTGATTTATCAAACCACCGGTAGGGATCAGGAAATAAATTAATAAATATAAAAATGAGAAATCTTAGATCGTTGGCGGTAGCGTCCGTATAATTGATCTTTAAACTAGGATGTTACCCCATGCTCGTTGAAAAATCCCGTATATTTTCCAACAATCCTTGTTTGGTCCAGTCGTTCTCGTTGCCCCAAAAATAAAACTGCATTTTCTGAAACACAAATATACTGTTATGTGCAAAAATAAATGTTGTTAATAGTAATTTATTTAGGCGGGAGGAGCTGATTCTTCTAAGAATCAGAAAATGGAATGATAAATCAATTTAATATTCTCAAAAAGGACAGTAATATTCATATGAGATCAGTAAAGCAACGTCTAGATGGCAGGCAGTCATTCAACAGGCCTGTGGAACCACCCAATCCGACGGGAACGACTCCTATGTAGGATTCTTAGGTTCACGCCGAAGCATGACAACCTACCGGTGGTTGAACCCATTGCCAAAAATGAACAGTCCACAGGGGGCCGATTGAAAGCCTCGAGCAGCTCGACAGTTGCATTTTGGAAATTATTGATTTATCAAACCACCGGTAGGGATCAGGAAATAAATTAATAAATATAAAAATGAGAAATCTTAGCTGCGTCTTCTGATCGTTGGCGGCAGCGTCGGTATAATTGATCTTTAATCTAGGATGTTACCCCATGCTCGTTGAAAAATCCCGTATATTTTCCAACAATCCTTGTTTGGTCCAGTCGTTCTCGTTGCCCCAAAAATAAAACTGCATTTTCTGAAACACAAATATACTGTTATGTGCAAAAATAAATGTTGTTAATAGTAATTTATTTAGGCGGGAGGAGCTGATTCTTCTAAGAATCAGAAAATGGAATGATAAATCAATTTAATATTCTCAAAAAGGACAGTAATATTCATATGAGATCAGTAAAGCAACGTCTAGATGGCAGGCAGTCATTCAACAGGCCTGTGGAACCACCCAATCCGACGGGAACGACTCCTATGTAGGATTCTTAGGTTCACGCCGAAGCATGACAACCTACCGGTGGTTGAACCCATTGCCAAAAATGAACAGTCCACAGGGGGCCGATTGAAAGCCTCGAGCAGCTCGACAGTTGCATTTTGGAAATTATTGATTTATCAAACCACCGGTAGGGATCAGGAAATAAATTAATAAATATAAAAATGAGAAATCTTAGCTGCGTCTTCTGATCGATGGCGGCAGCGTCGGTATAATTGATCTTTAATCTAGGATGTTACCCCATGCTCGTTGAAAAATCCCGTATATTTTCCAACAATCCTTGTTTGGTCCAGTCGTTCTCGTTGCCCCAAAAATAAAACTGCATTTTCTGAAACACAAATATACTGTTATGTGCAAAAATAAATGTTGTTAATAGTAATTTATTTAGGCGGGAGGAGCTGATTCTTCTAAGAATCAGCAAATGGAATGATAAATCAATTTAATATTCTCAAAAAGGACAGTAATATTCATATGAGATCAGTAAAGCAACGTCTAGATGGCAGGCAGTCATTCAACAGGCCTGTGGAACCACCCAATCCGACGGGAACGACTCCTATGTAGGATTCTTAGGTTCACGCCGAAGCATGACAACCTACCGGTGGTTGAACCCATTGCCAAAAATGAACAGTCCACAGGGGGCCGATTGAAAGCCTCGAGCAGCTCGACAGTTGCATTTTGGAAATTATTGATTTATCAAACCACCGGTAGGGATCAGGAAATAAATTAATAAATATAAAAATGAAAAATCTTAGCTGCGTCTTCTGATCGTTGGCGGCAGCGTCGGTATAATTGATCTTTAATCTAGGATGTTATCCCATGCTCGTTGAAAAATCCCGTATATTTTCCAACAATCCTTGTTTGGTCCAGTCGTTCTCGTTGCCCCAAAAATAAAACTGCATTTTCTGAAACACAAATATACTGTTATGTGCAAAAATAAATGTTGTTAATAGTAATTTATTTAGGCGGGAGGAGCTGATTCTTCTAAGAATCAGAAAATGGAATGATAAATCAATTTAATATTCTCAAAAAGGACAGTAATATTCATATGAGATCAGTAAAGCAACGTCTAGATGGCAGGCAGTCATTCAACAGGCCTGTGGAACCACCCAATCCGACGGGAACGACTCCTATGTAGGATTCTTAGGTTCACGCCGAAGCATGACAACCTACCGGTGGTTGAACCCATTGCCAAAAATGAACAGTCCACAGGGGGCCGATTGAAAGCCTCGAGCAGCTCGACAGTTGCATTTTGGAAATTATTGATTTATCAAACCACCGGTAGGGATCAGGAAATAAATTAATAAATATAAAAATGAGAAATCTTAGCTGCGTCTTCTGATCGTTGGCGGCAGCGTCGGTATAATTGATCTTTAATCTAGGATGTTACCCCATGCTCGTTGAAAAATCCCGTATATTTTCCAACAATCCTTGTTTGGTCCAGTCGTTCTCGTTGCCCCAAAAATAAAACTGCATTTTCTGAAACACAAATATACTGATATGTGCAAAAATAAATGTTGTTAATAGTAATTTATTTAGGCGGGAGGAGCTGATTCTTCTAAGAATCAGAAAATGGAATGATAAATCAATTTAATATTCTCAAAAAGGACAGTAATATTCATATGAGATCAGTAAAGCAACGTCTAGATGGCAGGCAGTCATTCAACAGGCCTGTGGAACCACCCAATCCGACGGGAACGACTCCTATGTAGGATTCTTAGGTTCACGCCGAAGCATGACAACCTACCGGTGGTTGAACCCATTGCCAAAAATGAACAGTCCACAGGGGGCCGATTGAAAGCCTCGAGCAGCTCGACAGTTGCATTTTGGAAATTATTGATTTATCAAACCACCGGTAGGGATCAGGAAATAAATTAATAAATATAAAAATGAGAAATCTTAGCTGCGTCTTCTGATCGTTAGCGGCAGCGTCGGTATAATTGATCTTTAATCTAGGATGTTACCCCATGCTCGTTGAAAAATCCCGTATATTTTCCAACAATCCTTGTTTGGTCCAGTCGTTCTCGTTGCCCCAAAAATAAAACTGCATTTTCTGAAACACAAATATACTGATATGTGCAAAAATAAATGTTGTTAATAGTAATTTATTTAGGCGGGAGGAGCTGATTCTTCTAAGAATCAGAAAATGGAATGATAAATCAACTTAATAATCTCAAAAAGGACAGTAATATTCATATGAGATCAGTAAAGCAACGTCTAGATGGCAGGCAGTCATTCAACAGGCCTGTGGAACCACCCAATCCGACGGGAACGACTCCTATGTAGGATTCTTAGGTTCACGCCGAAGCATGACAACCTACCGGTGGTTGAACCCATTGCCAAAAATGAACAGTCCACAGGGGGCCGATTGAAAGCCTCGAGCAGCTCGACAGTTGCATTTTGGAAATTATTGATTTATCAAACCACCGGTAGGGATCAGGAAATAAATTAATAAATATAAAAATGAAAAATCTTAGCTGCGTCTTCTGATCGTTGGCGGCAGCGTCGGTATAATTGATCTTTAATCTAGGATGTTACCCCATGCTCGTTGAAAAATCCCGTATATTTTCCAACAATCCTTGTTTGGTCCAGTCGTTCTCGTTGCCTTAAAAATAAAACTGCATTTTCTGAAACACAAATATACTGTTATGTGCAAAAATAAATGTTGTTAATAGTAATTTATTTAGGCGGGAGGAGCTGATTCTTCTAAGAATCAGAAAATGGAATGATAAATCAATTTAATATTCTCAAAAAGGACAGTAATATTCATATGAGATCAGTAAAGCAACGTCTAGATGGCAGGCAGTCATTCAACAGGCCTGTGGAACCACCCAATCCGACGGGAACGACTCCTATGTAGGATTCTTAGGTTCACGCCGAAGCATGACAACCTACCGGTGGTTGAACCCATTGCCAAAAATGATCAGTCCACAGGGGGCCGATTGAAAGCCTCGAGCAGCTCGACAGTTGCATTTTGGAAATTATTGATTTATCAAACCACCGGTAGGGATCAGGAAATAAATTAATAAATATAAAAATGAGAAATCTTAGCTGCGTCTTCTGATCGTTGGCGGCAGCGTCGGTATAATTGATCTTTAATCTAGGATGTTACCCCATGCTCAATGACGAATCGCGTATATTTATCCAAGCATAAATATTTTCCAACAGTCCTTGTTGTTTGGTCTAGTCGTTCTTGTTGCTCCAGAAATAAAACTGCCTACTCTGAAACATAAATGTACTAATATGTGCAAAAATAAACGTCTTTCATAATAATGATGCATAAAGGTGAGAAGAGGATAGAGAAGAGTATTAAGTAGGGAGAAGGGAGTCTTGAGAGGGGACTGGAGATTGAGGAGCTCCTTTCACTTTGAAGCCCTAGAGCCAACTGAGCCGATCTGTTGCTTGGCGATTCCTTATATACCCTCGATGAGGTCCGATACTCGATAGAGAGGGGGAAGATCGTTCCAGCTTTGAGTCGCACATGTGACTAATATTGGCTACTTATTTGCCCTTCGATAAAGGCTCCTTAAAGGTGGGGAGGTGTGGGAGGGGAGTAGTAAGTAGGGAGAGGGGAGTCTGGATAGGGGACTGGGGAGTGAGGAGCTCCTTTCACCTTGAAGCCCTAGAGCCAACTGAGCCGATCTGTTGTTTGGCGATTCCTTATATACCCTCGATGACGTCCGATACTCGATGGAGAGGGAGAAGGTCCTTCCAGCTTTGAGTCGCACATGTGACTAATATTGGCCACTTATTTGCCCTTCGATAAAGGCTCCTTAACGGTGGGGAGGTGTGAGAGGAGAGTAGTAAGTACGGTGAGGGGAGTTTGAAGGGGGGAGTGGGGAGTGAGGAGCTCCTTTCACCTTGAAGCCCTAGAGCCAACTGAGCCGATCTGTAGGTTTGTGGTTCCTTATATACCTTCAATGATGGCCGATCTTCAATAGAGAGGGGGAAGATTCTCCCAGCTCGGAGTCTCATATGTGACTAATCTTCACGAATGGAGCCAGTCCACTTGTCTACTCTTCGATGATTGCTGCTTAAAGTTGGGGTCTGGGAGGAGAGGAGTGTAAAGTTGGATCTTCGATAGGGAAGAGGACACTCCTCCTGTGGGGATCTCCTTACAACTTAAAGCCCTGGAGCCAACTGGGCTGGTCTGTAGTTTGGCGTTTCCTTATAATTTCGATGATAGACTATTTTCGTTTGGGTGGGAGAAGTTCGTTCGAGCTTGAAGTCCTACATTGAAACATACTTTTATACCATCGATGCTAAGCAATCTGAAAATTCGTAGCTTTCTGCCAATATTCGTGCATTCACTGCTCAGTCAATTGAGTCAATTGCTGATCGTTAATTAATGGAGTTAATTGGTTGACCATTTATGCGTGTCATCAGATGTTCTTAAATTAATTAATTTCAGAGTTTTCATAAATTACATAATTATGTAGTAGTTTTATATGGACTGAAAACACGGGTTTGATTACAGTAAAAACGTTGGTAACAATGCTGTGATATTACTGTTTTTCTGAATTTATACACTTTGCTACCAAAAGCTGCAAGAGCCCGAAAAAAGTAAGAAAAAAATAACTGTAGTAACATGTAAAATCACTTTGCAAGTCGACACGTGCACGTTGAATATTTATGACTCGCGAGCGTGTACGACAAGCAAAAAGGAATTTCTCGAGTAGTATATGTGCATGCGAAGTTCCGAAATTTTCTGGACGCGCGTATACAACGGAATGAAAAGGAGGAAGAAAGTACGAACTCGCAAAATCAAAGAGGAAAGCGGCGACCAGCTGAAATCATATTTTAAGAAGGTGCCGAGATTTCAGATGTGCATAGGATACGGAAATCAATTAAAAATGACTTTGACAACAATACATCATAACAATTTTTTTATTTGTTTCATTACTTTTTAATAAGATTGTTTAGCAGTTTTAATAAAAATAATTTTTAAAAACAATTAATTTTTTATTAAACCCGCAAAATATGAAGGTACTACTGTCCCGCAGAAAAAACTTACCCAACGCTTTGCCAATTCGCAAGTGTCGGTAAAACAGAAAGCTTCGGCAAAACACATGTTGTTCTAAAGTGTAGCTCCATCTTGCAGACGAATAAAGCGAGAGAACTATGTAGCAGTCACGCCGGGCGTCCACGTCGGAAACGAAGAATAGTCCCTCTCTCTCACCCGTGAGACATTTCTGGACTTTACGAGCGCGATAAATTATAAGATTCTCTTCGCTTGATGTCCGGGCTCGAGGTCGTCTTTTTCTCTTTCCGAATGTAAGCGATGCGGTTATAAAGCAACAAAACAAATTTATTTTGCATACCACGTGAAAATCAAACGCATAATCTAGGTGCACAACAATGTAGAATTCTATATTTTTATACATAGTCGTTAAAAATCATAATCGTTTGATGATAGATATGTAAGTTTTAAGCGATTTGTAAGGCGCGCGTAAGTGCGCAGTAAACTTCATTAACGATCTCTTTCGCGTATAATATAGGTAAGAATTCAAGCGTATCCGTCCGCAATTTAATAATTTCGACCTCAATTTCCTGTTTTATATATGCCAGCATATATAATACATACCCCGGTAATATCAAGCCAATTAATCGCAAGGATTACAGCCGCTAAATTTAATTTTACACTATATTAATAGCCCAAGACCAGCACTTTATCTATCCCAGATAATCGTATATTGACTTGCTAGCTTATAGCTAAGGCTCCAACTAGTTTTGCACAATCCTCATCGATATAAACAAACCCCTCCATTAATCAAATTCGCATCAGCTCTTTCCAACTTACTATGTACATACACGCACATCTACGAAAAGACACTGACAAATCGCAAACCGAGAATAATAATACCAAGCCCGTCGGATATCTGAAAACGATGTTAACCTACATATAAAAAGCTCGAGCTAAGAGAGTATGACGAACCGCCGGCGATTAATACAAACAAGCCACGCGCGCGAATTTTCACGCGGAAGAGGCATTAATCAAATCTTATAAATGTACAAGGCTGATCTATACTCCGTGAAAGAAAAGATGTTGTCGCGCTTCACCTTGACCCGCTAAAAAAAATCAGAACGTCGTCGCCTTGCCAAACGCAACAGCAGCGGCGAAAGATAAATTTACGATTAATACGAAAACGCCAGAGACGAGACTTAATCACCATCCCAATTACGGATAATTTATGCCGCCCCCTGTATAAATTTCTTCTCTCTATATCGCATCGATCGCCAGCAGGATTAATCCTCCGGATGAAAAGAAAAGAGGTTTCCTCGCGCAACTCTGTATGTACTCGTATATATTCATATATAGAGGAAGCGCGAGAGATGAGAATTATGTGCAATTTGAATTGATTACCTACTGGCGCGCGTCGTGCACCTTTTTCGAAGTGCGCTTCGGGCGGTTGGGTGTAATCTATTGAGTTATCATTGTGCGGTGTTATTGAGTAGTTTAAAGTGAGATTGTCATGGGATATATATTTTATTCCGTATTGAAAATGCCTCGAATTCTCGGTAGTATAAAATATTATAATAGAAAATATAGGTACAGAGGATGACGTTTGCAAACAGAGCTGTAGTTGTTGTTTTTCTTTTTTGTTTACATCTATAAAGTTTTTTCTTTGTATAAACCTCTCCTTTATTATATTTTGTCCACAGAGATCGAAAAATATAAAATATTCATAATAATAACTTTATTGTTTACTCTTACGTAAACTCTATTCGAGGGTGTAGCAACTGATGGAACGATCTTTACTTCGTTGCGTCGTAATATTTAATTCTGTACACATTCGTTATTGATGGGACGCACACTGGTAAACAACCTCGTCATATAAATGATGTTTATCCCATGAAGTGACGCAACCTCTCCTTATCACACCAGTTCGCAAATCCGCACACTGCACTGCGTCACTGATATATAATCTCACGATTATACACCCTCGAATTGCGCAACACGTTATCTACCTTCGCAGCTCCCCATATTCTATATATATTTATATATAACAATAATAATAACAACAATAATTCTATAATCTCAAATTACGTTATACGGATCCATTGCAGCGCCAGGAGGGAAGGATGAAGGATGCCCCGCTTTGGCGGAGACGGAGGTGGCGGCGGCGAAAGTGCATCGGCGGCGGGAGAGTCTCAGAGCAACAGCAATCCGCAGGCAGCTGGTGCTGGGTGGCTCGGAGGCGCCACCAGAACTGTGACCGGAAGCGCTACCGGCGCGAACTATGTGGTGCTGGGTGGTACTCGATATGGACTCCGACTGTCGCAGGTGAGCTTTTTAGTTGAGTTTTCGTTTGAGCATTGTGTCAGTTTTATTATTTTTTACAAAGACGAGCTTTTAATTACAATTTATGGTTGGGATATCGTTTGCTAAAAAAAAATTAGTAATTTATCATTCCATTCAAGAAATATATGTAGTTTGGATAAAAAACAGTTTAACCGAAAGGAAAGAAAATTACATGCATAAAGCAGCTTTGCAGAACGCGTTCATTTCAATCTGGATATTTGCCAAGATTTACTTCCAGTATATTTTCAAAAACTTTCTCGCACACAGGCGTAAAAAATGTAATCTTCCCGAACCCTCGATATGCAAATTGCAAACTCGAGATTCTTCATTCCCACGTCACAAAAGTTCGCAACCGACGGATAGCGACCGAGAAAGTCGCTCGGCTATAATATACCCATACTTACTTCGGGGGGCGTTCGTGCGTCGGACAATGAAACTTTTACACACACATATATATATATATATATATATATATATATATATATATATATATATATATATATATATATATACAGGCGATCGCATAGCGCGCAACAATGGCAATGACGTGTGCGTTTTCTTGCGCAGACGCTCGCCTGCAGCCCTACACACATATACAACGGAGATAAGTGATTACGAGCTTATCTCGTAGGTGCATCCCGAGAGCAGCGACACAACGCCGCCTCTCCTGATGAGCCTTTCTCCGCGATGGCTCGGGTTATATTGAATTTAATTTAATTTAATTTTTGCTTGATACTTATTGATCGTATATGCTATTTTCATTCTAGTCACTGGCTTTGTAATATTTTAATTCCAAGCTATTTCAATGATCACTTCTCTGCGTGGTAGAAAATTGACCATAAGTTAACCAGAATTACTTGAATAAATTAGGCAATTTATGGTCAACTTATGCTAGATCGTTTTGATATTCTATAAAAAAATGGATCAAAACAGCTTACGGAATCCCTCTACAACTAGTATCACAAGGCCGGCCTTTGATCTACACCTATCCTGGTGTTCTATACACTGCATTCTATGCACTTGCATAGAATGCATTGCACATCAACGTGTATATAATATACGTATAAGTTTGCGCTGTATATATATATATATATATATATATATATATATATGTGTGTGTGTGTGCCGCTACACAGAGATCCATTTCAGAGGTATACATGCGAAACGAGTTTGTGAGAAGACTTTCCTCTCCTATCAGTCCAACTGAGAATCTCCTCTCTGCGTCGAGCTATATACTCGTGGGTGTGCTCGTATCAACGATTCTCGCGTTATATACGCACAACATGCGTCGCTCTGCTTCTTCCTTCTGATAGTCTCTACGCGATGCGTCGGTCTGCATAACGTGATACTATGCTCTGACGTGAGAGTCGCAGAAAAATTGTTAATTTTGATAAAGGATTTTTTTTTGCATCGAGGTTCAAATTTTAAAAGATCTTATTCTGGAAAACGTCTGAATATATTTAAAAATTTTTCGCTAGAATTTTAATGGTTTCGTAGTAGTATTATGAGACGTAGAATTTCGCAAAAACTGCGTGGGCGTAATGCGATATTAGAGAATACAGGAAGAATAAAGCTACATTTTATTAATCCGATTTCCTATCAAGGTACCTACATATGATTATCATTACCTCATCAGAGTCAGCTCACGTAGCCCATTAACCTCAGTATTCCGGCGCGTGTGTCGCTGAATATAACATATCGCACCGGGTGAACAACTGCCAATCCCGCTCAAATCTCGAAAAAAAACGAAACCCTTTCGCGCCAAAGCTCCCCTTTAAATCCTCGCAACACACGTGTCCCGAGCAGATCACCCACACACAGAGCAGACGACATAACATCACAGCTGAGCAAACGGATACCGAGCTTTATGAATATTTCAGCGCGCGGCGATAGCCTCTCCCGCGTGCGTCAGACGAGAGAGTCTCGCCTTCCGGCACAAACGAACTGTGCGTATAGTGCCGTTAATGCAGAGACCGGCCTGTGTGCGTAATATCGGCTTGCCGTGTCGCGCGCTTTTGCCGGCGCGCGATCTTCTCTTATATTCTCTCTTTTGGCTGTTCGCGCGAGCGCACACAGGCTGCTCTGTTTATGGAATGCGCTCAGACAAACAGTCGAGTGCATGTGCTTTCTCTCGCTGAAATTCTGTGCGCGGGTCGTTGCTCCTTTTTTTCGCTGCGGAATGCCGCGCTGGGACTGTTTGTTTTTCGCGCTGGGATTCCGAAACGTATTATACCCCGAGACGAAGTCGCACCTGGTGTGCGTCTACCGAATAAAACGAAACTTTTGAATGCTGAATAAATTATATAACAAGAGCATAGAATCGATCTTTCGATCTTTCTTAAAATGCCCTCTTCAACTTACAGGACAGCCTGCCACCAGCGGGTTCCCGCGAGGAGTCGCTGGATCGCGTGCGGAAGCGGAATTCGCAGGAGAGCGAATCCCGCGAGCGCCTGACCGACCCGAAGCCGGCAAGTCTCGACCTGGTGGCCAGCGACTGCTGCTGCATCGGACCCCGCGTTCGTCTCCTACCCCTGGGCTCGCGCATCCCGCTCTCCTGGACCAACACAAGCAGCAGCAGCAGCACTCGTCAACATCATCATCATCATCATCTGGCCTCTTCCACTTCTTCTACTCCGCAGCAGCAGCAGCAGCAGCAGCAGCAGCCGCCAAACTCGACGTCTAATAATAGCAGTCGGTGCTGGCCGCAGAGCGAGCAGCTCGTCGGCGGCGGCAGTCGGCGCAACAACGGCAATCCGAATTCGTCGGCCTCCTCCTCCTACTACACGACGTCCTCCTCCTCCTCGTCTTCCTCCTCCTCGGCGTCTTTGCCAACCGAACAGCCGCACGCCGCCAGTGCCGTTGTGCCGTCCGTGCCGCGACAGCTCGCCCAGTGGACCAAGCACCAGAGCCTCAGGCTACAGGTACTTTCGCGTCGCCGTCGCCGTTCATTCAAGTTCGCGTTATTGTAGTTCGGTTGTTCTTTCTCTCTCTGTATCTCTCTGTATATAAATTTCTCCGTGTGCGTGTGTGAAAAGAAAAAAAATCCGCGAGTGCTGTGTGACACCTGGAGAGTGTGCGAGGAGACTCTTCGGGAGAGGAGATAGCACATGGAATTTGTTGCGAATTTGTTTGTAAGCTGCACACTGCTCTGGCGAATTTTTTTCCTTCCTCTTATTGTCTAAATAATAATATTAATATCCACAATAGCAGTGCATGAAATTCTTTCTCTCTCTCTCTCAATCTCGAAAGCTCAGACAGACATTTTTCGGGATTACTGAACTTGCCGGATATCCCCCCGTGCGCGAGAAGAAAGAATACATAGAGTTTATTTTTACTTTCATGCTCGTTAGGTTTGCCTTCGAGACGATTCCACCGATTTTTCTCTTCGGCTGCCCCCCCCCCTTTCTCTTCTCTCCTTTGTTATATATACGCCGCGCACATTGCCGGACTGAATATCATAATGAGCATAAGAATAACATGACCTATTAAAGCTCAAATTAAACTCTGGCACTCGATATTCTCTCTCTTTCTCTCTCAGCTCTCGAGCTTATTATCCATCTCTGTACGTGTCTGTGTGTACAGGAGCCAGCAGTGACAGCTGTGGACCGGCTGCAGAGATTCCGATGGAGCGGGGGCGGCGGCGGCGCAAGCGGCAAGAAGTCGTCGTCGCGCAGCAGCGACAAGGCCGAGCGGCTGCGCGAGCTTACGGAAAAGCTCAAGGGCCCGGCACCAGTACCACCGCCCAGAAGACCATCGAGACTACACGCATCGTCGCCTACGCCGCAGATTTCTCAGGATGATGCCTACCAGAGCACGGCGGCGAGCAATCAGGTGAGAGGATACGGATATGGATCGGTTTCGGATCGGTATGCGATCGGAATGTATACCGTCGCTCGGTTTCTCTCGGGATTCATGCGCGAGAAGAGCAGTCAGTACCCGTTAGCGGCTTCATTCATGAAAATCACCAAATGTCTCAGCTCAAACGATCGATCCGATGAGTTGCGCAATCGACGCATACCTCACGGCGGCCACCTTGAACGATACCTTCCCGCGCGCCGTTCAAATAATCCGTGAAAGCT
The DNA here is from genome assembly GCA_020010945.3 of Muscidifurax raptorellus. Classification (NCBI taxonomy): domain Eukaryota; kingdom Metazoa; phylum Arthropoda; class Insecta; order Hymenoptera; family Pteromalidae; genus Muscidifurax; species Muscidifurax raptorellus. Next base: position 6,529,083 of record CM052079.1, on the reverse strand, counting down.
CGTGCACGAGCTGCCGCCGATATCCTAGTTTGTTGTATTTCGCGGCGCAGCAGCGCGCACACGTGCGTCTCTGCTCAATGTTCGCCCCGCGCGTCGAAATTAGAAAGCGAGAAAGAGACGGGAAGGAGCGACGCGAGCATAACGAAACGTCGCGATTGAAAGCTTGCGACGATCGGCCGCTGTGGTGCGCGGGATGTTTTGGAGACTTTGGAAGGTTTTTGAAAATTTCTGAATTTATTTCTGAATCTAATCATATACTATAACAAGACCGATCATACCTTCACGTTCCAGGCGTCGCCGTTCAATCAGCAGCCGCCCAGCCGTCACGAGGACGGTCGAGTCTCCTGTCGAAGCTTCACCTTCAGCGAGGGTAGCAGTCAGCACCCGAACGTGCCGACACTGGCCTCAGGCTCCAGTTCACCATCGCCGTCGTCGACCCGTAATTCGCGTCAGCTGAACCGCAGTGAGAGTGTCGGTGAGGAGTATTACGGCGAGTCGTCGAGCGTCGATAACAAAGAACCGGTTCACGAGGAGGACAACGCGAGTGTTAGTGCTGGTGTTGGTGGTGCGCGACACAGTCGGCAGTACAGTGACTCGATACTGCATCAGGACAATGCCATCGACAGCTACGTCGAGAGCGCGAATCAGGCGGCCGTATGCTGCGAGAACGAGGCCAGGGATGCACTGGCTGGACTCATGGAGCCCAGACCGTCCAGCTCGACTGGGCTGTTCCCAGGACAGAGGCAGGGCCAGCCGTTCAGAAGCGCATCCTTTGGCCAGGCGGATTTCAATTATGGTGAGCAGTGTATATACGTAATATGTGGGTTAAGTAGTTGAGAAATGGATTGCGTAGAGTCGGTTAGCGAAAGAGAAGAATACACAGACATTTTTTTACGAATATTGGTATACGAGCGCACGAGTGAAAGTGCAAACTTTCCAGGTCCTTCGCGTTGGCTCGTACGACCGGAGGGCTTCGATTGTTTACCCAAGTCGGTAAGAGAGGGAAAAGTGAACGAGCAAAAAAAGTCGAGTAGAATCGAATGGATAGAGGAAAATAAAGGGAGATCGGGATAACAAAGAGGGCAGTTAGTTTTACTTTATCGCGGAGATCGCACACAAATAACGGAAGTCAAAGGATAAATTGTTTTATTTTCCTGACGAATCACGCTCGTTCAAAGGAACTATATAGTCAATTTTCATCCTATGCTAAAAGGTACATAGATACGGAATATTGAAAATTCTAAAAATAAAATAACTTTATACTGATATAAAAAAAAAATAAATATTTGCCCGGTTTTGAAAGCTCTCTCTATCCTCCTCGTTATTTAAATATTTAACGCCGCAAAAATAGGCCAGCGGTAATTGCGAGTATATATACGAAGCAGCAGCAGCAAGGCACTTAAATCCCTCGGCCGATGACGGAATTCGACACGGTAATATCGCGAGACGTTACGTGTATATATATATACACACGGCGCGTTTCGTTTTCTAGAATCGCGCAGCTTGCCAAAGTCACGCCGCCGCCGGTAAATACGCGTAAAGCGAGAGAGAGTAGGTATAATACTGCTCTCGCGCGTATAAGTACCGAAATAAGCCGAAATGAGCATTTGGAGCGCACTGCTTGCTCGAGCCAAGCAGCGCGTTTGAGCGGCTGCTAGTGCGAGTATAAGAGGCTTAAATTCGCTTATCGAAGCAAACGAGTTGTCTTACTCTCGCTGGATTGGGTTGCATATTAGGTTTTGTCTTTGATTCGTTAACGATCAGTGTGGTATATTTTTCAAAAGATAAATTTTCGGAATTGATTCCAAACGTATTTTATAAACGCCAAGCTATATAATAGCTGTAAAACAAAACCATTTTGGGTTATTGGCTTTCGATTAACGCTTAAACTATCTATAGCGAAGAATTTCTACTTGGAAAAGTAGTTGCCCATAGATAAAAAGGTGATTTCTTGAACGTAGACAACTGTTTACCCGAGCTACTTTTTTATAACGATCTTTTTTTCAAATACAAATAATACGCAGTGGCGCAGCGAGAAAGAGAGGCTGCAGTGCCGCGCGTGTGCGTTTGTTATTATTGGAACGGTCCTAGTTTCGAGCGCGAGCTGCCAATTTCACACGCGACTCGTTATTCTCTCTCTCTTTTGGGATTTCCTTATATACTTGAAGTAAATTGGATATCGCGATGAGTGATTTCTTTATCGATCGCAGGTGGTTTTTGCCCTCAATGTTCTCTCGAGTACTTCGGATTTTGCAATTTTACTAACGAACTGTTTTTTTTCCTTACTCAAAAAACCGACTAAAAAATCAATAAACAAACGCTGCAATGTAAACGAAGAGAACAGGCTGTATAGGATCGTTAACATTCTCTTATGAAATAAAAAAAAATTACAAATGCCTCCTCACCTCCCATCAAAATACCATATCGCTCGAACGACTTGCAGGCAATACCAGCAGCAGCAGCAGTGGCAGGCCGTCCTCGTCGCTTGCGAATTCCAGACGAGCCGCTTTCGCGGCAGCCTCGGCCGTTGAGAAGGAAGTGCGCGCCAGCACGTTGCCTCGCGTCCGTCGCCTCGATGACTCGTCCTCGGCCACTCCGTCCACGACCATCGACGACGCAGCTGCTCCGGAGGAAGCGGCGTCGGCAGTCGGGGCACCGGCGCCATCGAGTCCACGAGCCTCGACGCCGAGCCTCACCGACAGCGCCGTCGGCTCCTCGGCTGAAGGACTCATCGGCCAGGGCTCGAATCCTGCCTCCGAGGTCCTGGGCGACGAAGCTTTCAGGCCTAGAAGCGACGGCTCGGACAGCCTCGTCACCTCCAGTGCCATAGCCAGTCCCGAGCCGAGCGAGAAGCAGAACGGCGAGACTGCCAACGAGGATCAAGCTCCTGGACAGTCGGAGAACCCGGAGGGAGCGTCCGAGGCTGCTGTGGTCAAGGAGAGCACGATCAAAGGTTGGTTAAATTTACTGCGGTGCTGTAATTCGAGCTTCCAGTATATATCGTACGAATGTGTTCGAGAGAGAGAGAGAGAGAGAGAGAGAGAGAGAGAGAGAGAGAGAGCGAGCTTCTGTTTTCACTGAAAGCTTTATCGAAGGTCGCAAGTGAATAAAGCTTTTTCGTCTGTTTACCTTTGGCCGAAAGCTCGTGTGCTCGAATTGACAGTTTTTCAATTACTTTAAAAATAGCTGTGTATTGAAAACCCAATTGCTTCGTACAGCTTATTATACATATACCCATACTCTTAGCTATCGTCACGAACTATACCGGCGAGCACTAGTCGATTAATTCGACACTTTCTACATCGCGGGCTCCAACTATATTTATAAAGCACTCCAAAGGAACGGCGCTATTTATCCGCGAGCTTTTTAATTCGCAAGATAAATGAATAGAGTTTAAATTTATATTCAATAAATAAATTGAGATTTATCACCACCGCGGTGGTGGTGTATAATTAATCAATCGTGCAGTATAGGCTGTCGTCTCTCTCTCTCTCTCCCTCTCTCTCTCTCTCGCTATAACTATGTGTTTACTTTCCAAACTATCCGTATTTCTTTGTTTCGAAGAGACCGATTTCGGAGTTTATATACGCATAATAATTCATCGGCTCTCCAATTCTCAGAATCGCTCGAAATATCCCAAACACTAGCGATTCCCTATAAACTTCCGCGTATCATTCGCGTGTAGCTCCTTTCGAATCGCGCGCGGAATATCCGCTCGGCGTATAATGCACATCCTCCCGCTATCGTCCGGAAGGTATTATGCCATCGACGACGACGAAAATCCTATTTTCGACGGCGAGTTATACATCCCGCGCTGCTATTTTCGGTCCACGTGGGTGACTTCCCGCGAGAGTATATAGTCGATCGAGCGTCATCGAGGGTCTGGGTTGCCGATGATCGTGTAGCGTTGCTGCAGCCGATGGACGTAAAAGGAGAGATGGATCCGAAGCGGTGGTTGATGCTGACGCGCATCGGGGAAGCTTCTTCTTCGGAAATTGCTTTAATTGTTCGCGCTGGGTATATGCGCGCGTTTCGTTATTTTTATCCCGATTATACACGACCGAGCGAGTTTGTTTTCAGGCTTTTCCGGTGTGCGACTGCGAAAAAATCCTCTGATTCACTGTCGAAGAATGCAAATTAAAGCTAAATCAGATATGCGACTTTACGAGTCTCGCTGCAGCTTGAAACGAGCCGTCCCCCCGTATACCGGCAGTAAAAGTCTTTCTTTTCGGCCTCAAATTAAACAAAACAAAATTCCATCGCGCGAGCAACTCGCCCGACGACTAAAAGCGTATCCACCCCCTCGGTTTTCGAATCTCGACAAACACCGCGAGCAGACGCGATGTCCTGCGCTGAAATTATAATACAGCTTCCGAATTAAAAAGATTCCGACCACCAACGCTGCTAAAACTATGGCGATCGCTTGCATGAAAAAGAAATAAATTACAAAACAACCTCCTTAAATATCGTTTCAGAATGCCGCATCGAGCCTCACGAGGTGATAATCACTCCACCCCTGGAGGAGCTGCTCCTCCTCGAGCAACAGTCAACGAGCCTCCAACAGCCCCAGCAGCAGCCAAACTGCCTGCGCCTGAGCGCGACCAGCGAGGCCAGCGAGGCGCCGAGCGAGGCCAGCTACGCTAGCGAGGCCTCGACTATCGCAGCTGCGGCCGCGGCGGCCGCAACGCCGGCCGGCAAGCTCCGGCGCTATCGGGGCGACACGAGCAAACGGCGCAAGGGCGTCTATATAACCCAGTGGCCCGAGCCCGCGAGCGACGAGCTGCGCAGCAAGCTCTCCGGGCAGAGCAGCGAGGAGAGGGACGAGCCGCCGCCATCCGCCACGCCGAGTGATCTCTCCGACTGCGAGGGACAGGCCGGTCCCAGAAGGTCAGCACGCGCGTTTTATTTTTCACTCTCGCTCTGTAATACAGCTCGAACATCCATCTTCCACGGCGAGATCGTCGCATGAATAATTTTCCTCGATTGATTTTCCGCCTTGTAAAATTTTAACTCCACGCGCGGCCGCTCCCAATTAGCCCCGTTTCCCTTTACATGCCCGAGATAACAAAAGCCATCTCCTCCTTTGAGCCCCCCGAGCTGATCTTCCTCTGCCGACGTGTGCGTACGTGAAAAAGCTCGACAATGGAAAATTAAAAAAACGACCTCTCTCAGATACAGCAAGCGACCGCTGCGCGGCCCCTACGGCCAGATGCTCGAGGCTGAGATGGCGAAGCAGCCGCGACAGGCCACGGACCTCGTCGGCCTCGTCGCGGACGACGGGCTGCGCCAACGTCGCAAGGTCTCGGCGAACCTGTCCTTCAACGCGAGCAGCAGCACCGGCGCCAGCGCCGAGGCCACCGGACCACCGACGCCCTGCCATCATCGCACCACGTCCAGCCCGAGCAAACTCGAGGGTCTGCCCGGACCTAGTCCTGAGCTTTTGGCCGAGCTGCTGCGCGGCTCTTCCGAGAGGGTCGCTCGGGCGCCTGCCCATCGAAATGTGAGTGTATAAATTTTTCTTATTTTCCATTGTGATTCGATTGCCGGGCTGCTCTTAGCTTTAGCTCTGTTAATTCGAGTCGTATTCACGCGCGGTACGTCGAGTATATGTGAAACTTTTCCGGGAACTCAATTTGCACGCGGACTGATGATGATATTATACAGAGTATTTTTAACTTTCCTCGCCTATTACGTGATACGATGCGGTTCTGTCTCGCGTAATGAGCTCGAAAACAGGGAAATGCGTAGAATTTTACGGTTTCCGATTGTTATCGTGATCCTTGTGTAACCGCTGGAGAGGAGACTTTTGTAGACATGATTGATTATTGATTTTACCATATCGATACCCCTCATCCCCTATATCGACCGAATGAACTAAAGAAGGAACGTATATCGAGTATTGCAAAAATAGCTGTCCAACGTATTGATTTTTCGTTTTATATAAATCCGTTTCCCTTCCTCGGCGAACGTAAAAGAAACTGCTAAGGCTTTTACGATCGAGCAGACGTCGCACTTTTCATACACGACGAATGCAATCGTCGAACTGACTTTGACGCGACGGTTAAAGCTCGTCCAATCAATTTTTAATAATTCTATCCACCCCGTCGCAATCGAGCGATGACGAGCTGTTTTTGCGCGTCTTACATGTATATTTATACGAGCGAAACGGAAAAAGGCGATCGTAATTATAGAACTACACGCGAGTAATTAATAAGACGTCGTGTCCCCGCGAATCATTAATCAACCGAATGAAATTAATCGCGCGCGAACGGAATAAGAAACGATCGTAAATCTGCGCGCATAACCGAATTATCCCAACCGGCACGACGCGGCGAGGGAGAGAGAGATGAAGAGGAAAATAAAAGAATCATGGACTTTCCTCGACGTTCAGGACTTACCCATACAAATATACTCCGGCGGCAGAACAATGTAGAGAGACAAGTGCAGCGACACGATGTGTCATCTTAAAGAGAAAAACGACGAAATCCAACGAGTCTTGGGACGCCGCGCAGAACGACGACGATTGCTTCCAAACGTGATCTAATAATATTCGACCATATTTCTCGCGCGGCTCTGGCGGAGGGGAAGAGAGAGAGAGCCTTGGCGCGAGACGCTTATCCGCCTGATATCCGCTGAAAACTCGCGGCTGCGATGATGATGATGATTCTTCGCGTTTCTCGGCGAGACTTTGTGCAAGATTGAATTTATAATGTGCTAATTGAGTGATTTAGTTCGGAGGAACAAAGAATCGTTACGAGGAGTGTGTATACTGTAGGATGAAATATTTATACGTTTATTATTAATTCGGATTATATTTTAATTGAGCGAGGATTCGACGTTATAAATATACCGACACGTAAAGCGGCGCTAATAATCGAAAATTAATTATTGGTATTCCGTAATATACATCTCGTTATAACAATCTCGTTCGAGTGATACGGCTTTGATCGGATATATAACGCGAAATTTCCATAATCGCTCCGAAAATATAATATAATACGGCCTTTCGCCTTTGATCTCCATCAGCAATGGAATACATATCCGTAACAATCGTTGAAATGACAATCGCGCCGCATAATAGTCCCAGAATATAACCCAAACACAAAAAGCTATTATTGCGCGTATAATATACACAGCGTTCAATTATATTCATAGAGTTCAGAAATATACACTGCACACCTCGTACATATCCGACCTACTGGCATTACAAAGTATATACGTTCCCGATATAAAAGCGAGCGCTCGTCCAACTCTCGAGATTCCTCGAGCGCACAATTACACGTTTGTCTGAAGAATATACATATATATAATAATGCCCATCACACAATGGTCATCAAAGCGTTTATTGATGCTTATATATATATATGCATGGCATAGCTTCTCGCGATATTATTCATATACTTTGAATGATACTACGCTTATATAGACTACGTAGACTCCGATGGTCGAAATTTATTTTGTGTAATGGCGCATTATGCGGGTGTAGCCAACGGCATTCAATCTCGGATTTAATCGCGATTAAGCCGCGACTGATCCATCGATTCCGCTTTATTCCAGTCAATTGATTCACAGCTGAGCTATACCGGAGCTTTGACGAAATTCACGCGCCAGGCGCATATACCTATATCAATTTCCATACGTCAATCGTCCCGTTATACACCGGGAAATCTTGTTTTTGACAATCAATCCTTCGATCGGACGCTTATAACCGCGTTACACACGTGGATTTCAGTCGCAAGCTCCCTCCCTCTCCATCTACCTCTCTCTCTCTCTCTCTCTCTCTCTCTCTCTGACTAATTTCTCCTAAATAAAAGAGGTTACGCATATGAATAATAGATAAATTTCGCGAAAACGCGCGTCCTCGCTTACAGCCGCGCATCCGTATTTTCCGCAACGTGACGCTGAAATTCATGAATGAGCCGCTCACGCACGTCTTCTGCTTCTTCTTCTTCTACTTCTGTTTCTTGGTACAGTCGTGGCCGATGACGTAGGCGATAAACACACGCGCGAGGCCTTGTGGCGCGTGCGCTAGTTTGCGCGCGCGCACACAGACGGATGCGAGCTTTTTCCGCATTGCTTCCTTTATTAAGGAAAACAGCTCGTCGTAGTTTATTTATAGGCGCGAGGAAGGGAGGTTTTGATGAAGAAAAAAATTTATTAGGGACGATCTTGTATTCTAGGTGGAATATTTTTTTTTGTTTCTGTTTATTTATATAACGTTCGGAGCTTGCGTTGTATAGTCATTTTCGCGCTGCTTCAGAGATTGAACGAGGCATTAGCGAGACTCTGGACGATGGATAAATTATGACGCCCTGTACAGTGTGCACTAAATATATATTTCTTTTTATATTTCCTATACAGAAATCAGTGCACTCCGGAATTTTTAGCAATAGCTCGCGAGAGCAAACTTTTTTCATCTCAAATATAGAAAAAAAAACAAACAAACTTGTATACACAGGATGCAGTGTTCAATACATTTCTGATAAGTATAATATAGCGCGCATGCATTAAGCTCACTCTCGGGAAAGTTCGTGGAAATTTCTGGAAAACGCGCGGGAAGACAGATATCGAGCCTTCGAACGTATAAGCCGCGTGTCAAGGCGATGGGCGAACAATCGCATTATTGCGCTCGGCATTCGTCGTTTTGCGCTGATTTTCAATGCGCGCCTCTGTGACAGCTTGAAATTGAGTTTCGCTGCAGCAGCTTGTCATTAGAAAAATGCCAGCGCGCTGGCTTTCCAAAGAGCAGCACGACTCTCTCTCTCTCTCTCTCGCCTATACATATATGAATATTTATCGTTTTATTGAGTCTCACCGCCCAACCCGTCGGCCGATAGCTATATGTGGACAAAAGTGGATGTAGTATATGACGCGGTGAAAGTGTAGCGCGAACGACGATTTTTGCCTAGTTTCGAAAACTACTCGCCTCTGATATGCGGGCAGTAATAACGACCGTCATTGTTATATGCACGCGTTGTTCCATTTTTTTTTAATAAGTAAAAGTGCTAAAATGTATATAACATACAGTATATGAATCTGCGCGTTCGCGCTTAAAATATGCGAGAGCTTTAAAGCTAAAAGTAAAACGTTGATTGCGCAACGCATAGGTTTTCCTTCTCGAAAACTTTCCGCCGCAAATATTGAATATTACGTGCCCCGCACCGGATGATTACTAGACTCACTGTATAATAGTCCTCCCCAATACATCGTGATTTTACATCCTCCTCCAAAGCTCCTGTTTAAAATATACCTCGAAGCAAACGGTCCCCGAACTTTCCCTCATGTGCGATGCTCTCATCGAAAATCCAATTACAGCAAAATTACCCGCAGCTTCGAACTCTTCCAAAGCCATACAAAATCCTCACTCGCAGCAGGAGCTCGTTCAAGGTCACTTGATGCCCTCGAAGTTTCCGCGCGAGCGAGCGAGAGACGCGCGGTGCAAAAGGAAAACAAACAGAAATAGAGCATAAGATCCGAGTCGACGCGCGAAGACATCGTTCGCGACGTCTTTTTTTCTCTTAAACGACCGATTCGATGCGAAGCAAAAAAGAGAAGCAGGATTGCCAACCGGAAACGCGCGCTATATACATGCGCAGTGCAAGGGATTGACGCAGATCGCGTTTCCGGAATCGGCCACCAGGTGGCCGCGTCACGCGATTCGATGTATAGAGGAGTCGATTCGTAAATTTAGAAGCGGAATGCACGCGAGCCTGCGATGCGCCGACGATTTTCTTGGCTGATGTCTAGATCCGCGCCATTTACGATATCTGGCCGCGCGCGCATAACCTCCAACATGAATGAAGTACCCCCACCACACACCAGCCGAACAGGGCTACCAACGTGGCGCGCACGCGGATGTGCGTAAGCGGATCGTGGAGGTGTATACATTATTTCCCTCGTCCCATGATACTCTTTGGGTCGGGTTCTTCGACGACGGCATGTATTTTGAATTGGGATACTTGCGTGTATTATTCAGACTGACGCTCGGCTGTGGTATTTTAGTTTATATATAGCGAGATGGATATTTGTTAGACAACAGTTAGTACTTGAGAACTTTAGGCAGATCGAAAACGTCTTTTTTTTTTATTAAAGGTAATTCAGTGATATATTGGTGACGAAAAAAGCTCGGAGAAGAGCCGCTGATATTTGTTGAACTTACTTTGGCTTGTTCGTCCGTCTTATATTCTTAATAGCGCTAAACTTAGGTGGTATTCTGGTTTCTGTAGAAAACTTTCTCGAATGACTTTGTCAAGCTCTTATAAGTATAGCAGCAGAGTAGTTTGCCTACGAAAAAATAAAAATTCGCCCACGCAGATCGACTTTTCTTGATTATCCCCGACGTTACAGACGCCTCCGTGTGCATTATCATTAAATCCCATAAGCAATCTATTGTCCCTATATATATATAAAACGTTTACCATGTTCATCGAATAAAGCGCGGATAAGTTGGAGCGATCCATATAAATCTCGTTGCAAATATTTTCTACATTAATATCTATTTTTCAATCTTCAAATCTCGAGAATCTCACCGCCTACGTCAATCGACTGCGCTCCGCTGCCGGAATAGGACATCCCGCTCGAAAAAAAATCAATCTTCCGACTTTTTACGTCATCATTCCGAAATTTCTCGCTCATACTGTTTTTTTTTATTGCGTCCACGAAAATAAAATTCGCCACCGGATTCCTCATTGCTTTTCTCCTCCTTCCATGTCTTGAAATAGCGAAAGAACTCGCCTATAATGTCCTCTCCAGCGGCGAAAGATAAAAAAAAACGTCGACACGCGCATATCCGTCGCGACGGCGTAATCCGAAAGACCAACTTTGCTCGATTTCTTCGGGCTATAAAACCACTGGCGCTCGTCGTCGTGCAGCTCTGAAAATAAGCCTCTCGTCGCGACTCTTCGGCTATTATAAGAGAAGAAGACTCGCGGCGGGGAGAAGTTTATCAGCCAAAATCTCGCTGTGCACGTGGCTGACCTGTATTTCTCTCGCGCGAGCTATAGGGCTTAGCTTCAAGGGTCATGCGAACACTTTTCTTTTTTCGTTTTGATCTTTCTCGATGGCTTCTCCATTAGCCGCAGGATTAGATTTTGTTGGCGCGGAGTCGTTTATCTCGTTGTGGGGATTAAGCTCGTGGAAATCGCGACTCGTGTTAATTTCCTTGAATTTATTAGGCGCCAGATGGTATAACGTAATTTTGTAAATTCGAGATGGTATGCGTGTTGTGGTCCGCTATGACACTGAGTTAAGTTGAATCATTTTCTTTACTGCGGGTTCGTGCGATAAAGTGTGTAAAGCCGAGAGATAATTCAATTCTATTGATAAAATCGTTGTAAATCAATACTCGGAACGATCTCGGGGATTCCCCGGCTTCAAGGTTATAACACCGTATTTTCAAAAGAGTCGAGGAGCTGCTTAGATAAATCGACGACACGGACATAAAGAGTAAGCGATACGTATACGCTCGAAACCTTGGCCATTTACCCGATTATATTCAATATATTTAAAAAATCGCACACGTGCATGCAAACAAAAAGATGCGATCAATCTTCTATACAAGTCTTTATCGCTCGACTTTCCAGCAATCTCGTCGCGCAATCAGTTTCCCAATAAAGGCATCGAGCGGATTCCTCGTCGCCTCGCTCCTAATTAAGACCGGCAAAACAAAGTATCTCGATCGAGTGAAAAAAAGAGGCGAATAAATAAGAAAATCGTGACGTCAGGCGACGCGTCGACAAAATAAAAGCGTGTCTTTTCCGCGCGCGTTTAATACCGAGTGTATATATATATATATATATATATATATATATATATAGGAAAGAGAGAGAAGAGAGAGAGATAGGAAGACAAGAATGAAAAAGACCCGAAGTCACGTGCTCGAGAGGTCGACGACGCGACGCCGACGTCACGCATTCTCTCCCCCGGCGTATAGCTTTATATTACGCACGAGACGGGGACGGCCCGTGCGTGAGCGCTAAATGCGTGAAATATTCGTTATTCCGAAGCGATGTGATGTGCCCTGGCCAAATTAGTAGATTTGTTCGGCGGGAGGATCGTTGATTTCTTGGGGGTTGTCGCGATGGGATGCGCGCGAGGAGAGCTGGATTCTTGCGGAATATCGAAAAATTGGAAGATTATATTTTTTGAAATGGTCAATCGTAAAATTTTAATATTGAAAAATAAGTTGATATCTTCTCATTGAAACAAATTTTTATTAAGGATTTTTTTAATATTCAAAATTCTAGAGAACAGTAGGATGTGCTCTAAAATTATTTGCGTAGGTGTCGAATCTGACCCTGTTATTTAATAAATGTATAATTGTTAATTTTTACCAAGTTATTCCATAATCCAATTAGAAAAGACAGGATCCTGCGTTTCAATGTTGTATACGCATTTACACACGAGCACCGTGTCAATACCTATTGTATAAAAAACAATAATTAAACAAATGTCCTTTGTTCAGCGTCTAGAATAATACAATCGACTGAATAAAATGTGTAAAACTTTGAATATTAAAGCTCACACTTGCAATTTCTATATTGGTCATAAAAGAAGTAGAGCAGCCGACCAGTTGTGTTGTCAGTAAAATGCACGGATAAATAAGCTCATAGGATATAATATGAAAGCGTGCAGTACATAGCGAATCGATAAACTATAAGCGAGGATGCGAATTTCACTCTTTCGCAGTTGAGAAACTATTGAAAGAATAGAATATATACATATACTTCTCCCGCTTGTATACCACCGCATATCATGTTCGTCAAAAATCTTACAAGTAAAAAATGCGGCCGAAGAATGCAAGTGACATCCTTTGTCCATTGACAAGTTTTCGGCGGCGGAAGACGCTACAGTCTATTTTTTGCGTTTATATGCGACAGATCCCGGAAATAGCAGCTAACGTTATAATATGGCAGCCATCGTAGCGTTGTCCAGAGCTTCGTTCGGTGCAGTCGAACTTAATGGGAATCATGTTTATGAATCTGCGCACGTAAAATCGCTTAAAAATATGCTATGCTGGGCTTCACGCATGTATACGCTTTTGCGTTCGATTTCTTTTTATTGTTTGAATTTATTTAAAAAATGTATATGCAATGCATTGCATGAAAGAAAATTAATGCACGCTAAGTTGGCTGTAATTTCTGTTGATAAAGTTAAAAGCCTACTTCACAATATTTGTACACAAATTTATCCCTCCGCGTATATTTTTTTACCCACTACACGCGGCTTTTCCGAGCAGTTTGAATAAATTCCAACGTTCAACTGGAAGCCCCTCCTTGAAAAGCAAATCATTCATCGGCGATAAAGCTCAAGTATAGTTCGCAAGCTCCAACTGCACCGAACAATGCACAAAAAAGTTCTTATATCATTATAACGTCATGAAACCTAAGTCTCTCCTGAGAAAGCTCGATATACTATAGACAGAAACACACACACACACACCCACGCAGTGTCGGAGAAATTCAATAAGCATACACCGAATTATGCCGAGCACGTAAGTACGGCGTTGCTGCACTTGAAAAAAGGCTGCGTCACATACGAGATATACAGACAGAGATAGAGACTCGAAAATCCCACGCGAGAGTGAAATACCGTTTACGAGAGACTTTCCGCGACAATATCATCCCGAGGAAGAAACCGCATTCTCTCTCTCTCGCTCGCGAACACCTCCGCAGTACACCGTCTCCCCGGCGCAGCAGCATTAGATCGATACCATTCTCGCGCCCTTCTCTCTCCCCTCATCGTATAATCCCGTGGGGAGATGCTCTTTCTCTTATTCTCCGCGTTGCTGCGGCTGTCCTCTTTATATGCATTATTATGCTATTTCTCTCGGTCTCTTGCCTCGATTCTTTATGTAATTTTTCGCCTTCCGATCTCGCGCCCTCGTATTTTTCTCGTTGAATTCCCGCGCTATATTTACAGCGACGTTGGCTTTATTGAAATCGCTGCGCGAATACCGATGCGCATTTTTACGCGATAATGCTTTTCGTCAATATTTTATAACACCGAGTTTCATGGCCTGACGTAAGAAAGATATTTTGATTTTAACATATTCACGATGATGCTGGAATAGTTCAACTTTCCACTGATGCTCATGTCGGAGTCTAACGACAGAGATGAATCATAATTATTAATGACGACATACAAAGTTATAATTCAACCCACCTACTGTCAAATTATTCATACAAAGTTAAAATTCTCTTCCGATTGATCCGAAAGTATAGCATCGCATCGATCACGTAACTTTGCTTTTTCTTGAAAAATTACTCTTTCCTCAGCTCCCAACATTCTTTATTTGCCGCGATCTTCTTCGATGCCGTCTTCTAATGTCGCACACGCCTATATATAGCAAACTCGTGTGTATATATATATATATATATATATATATATATATATATATATATATATATATATATATGAGGAAGAGAGTATACATATATATAGCTGCGGAGGGAACAATCGTACGAGTAAACCCATTCGCGACCCACATTCCCCTGAGGATCTCTCCATCATCATTAACCAAGTCTTGGTATCGAGGAGTTCAATATTGTTTTAGCCGTTCGTCCGCGTGTGTCTTTCTACGACTGCATGTACAATATTTATGTGTCGTCGTCGTCGTCGTCGTCGTCGTCGTCGTGAGGTACCGATAGCAGTATATATATATATATATATATATATACGCGACGACTCGTCAACGAGTTGCATTTGGGTCACCCTCGAAAAACTTTCGAGAGGCTCTTTGCGTAAACGCTACTACTATATACCGCCGGTGTTTTCGTAGGCTCGATGGCGGGCACATTAGTGCCGTACTGAGGACTGCTCGACGGATCGTTTAGAGAGTACTTGGCTTCGCGTGTATTATTATTTTTAACGAGCTTTTTGTGCGAGGCACCTGACGCGTATATGCTTTGATAGGTACACCGTTGCGACAATGAAATACGCAGACTTCAATTATAACGAGTAATTAGGAATTATGCAATTTCGAAATTGGTGCACGAAGAAATTGGCGACCCAAGTCGGTGACCTAATTTTAATATTGTAACGACGAGCTGTTTGAAGTGAAGCTAACGCAAGATAAATAGTTTGAAGAATAAAACTCTGCCATGCAGCCGCACACACACACACGCACGCAGGCGCGCCTACTATAATTATAGAACATTGATTCAGCTCGCCTTTATTATACTTATTATCCCAGTTTTTGTAAAGAGTCTCAGGCGAGAGCTTAAGAGTATATAAACTTTGCGTTTAATGCCAACGCTTTCAATTGAATTCCTCGGGGAGTAATAAGTTTGGAAAGTCATTAAATTTAAGAAACACTCCTAAGGGCGTTCGCTGATCGAATTAGTATAGCGGGATCCCATTGTCCTTCGAATAAACGATCCTTATAGAAGGGGCCGCCGGCTGATGAATGGTTCGATGTACATTATATATACACAGGAGCGACACAACGGCCTTGCTTCCGAGGGTGTCCAGGCCAGTCTTTTAAATCGTTCGAGCAACATGTGGTTCGGGCGTCAAACGATTTTCCGCCTATTTATGCCGCATATCCACGAAATGAATTTTCCCAACTCCACCATACGCGAAAAGCCAAAGCTCTCCCAAGTTCAAGCTCGACGAACCAGCCCATGCTACCCCATCGAAAAATTCAAACGTATCGTACAGCCTCGAATCCTCGCACACGAGCTTCTGCTCAGACGAGGCTGCCGCTGCTGCTGCTGCTGCTGCTCGATAAGAGGGGGCTGCGATTCTGCCTCTCTCGCGCGCGTGTGCAATCGCGCCGGCATTAAATTGCGCGCCGGCGTCCCAGCGCAGCATCAGAGCCGAGGGCGGGGGATCGATCACCCCCCGGAGCCTCCGCCGGGCCAGTGTCAGGCGTGTAACGCCAGCCAGCGCACACGCGCTCTGCGGCTCTCTTTCTCTCGTCGCCCTTCGACCGTCTGGTAGTCGAGGTCGCGACGCGCTGCAGGACACTCGCTGCTGCGGATTCCTCGTGCATCGGCTGTTGTCGTGTGAGCTTGTGTGCAGTTGTACAGTGCGGCGACGCCACTCGTGTTGCCGGGGCTCTGAGGATTCACGAGCGAGAGTGAGAGTAAGTTCGGGTGATCCGGATGGTGACGCGCAGCGGGAGGAGGACGATGGCGATGGTTACGGGGAGGTTTTTTATGCGGGAGGCTGCGGTTCCTGGTAAATATGTCGATTTTCTGCTTATTCGGGAACGTCGGCTGCACGGGAGGATATCTGTGCGGCGCTGCGCTTACTGACGGAGACGAATCGGAGTAATTATTTGCGTATTGTTTACTGGATAAATTGAGGGCTCGACAGTGAGATATTGTAATAGATGATGTGCTTCTATGAGTTTTGAGTTAGCGTTCGAGTTGTTTGTGATGGCACTGTACGAAAGTTAAAGTTTAAAACTAGTTAGTGTTCGCGTTGATTTAGCGTTAGTTAATATCCGTATTGATATAGATCAACTTTAGTAACAGACGAAATTCAATTTTTTTCTCATGTTCGAAATGAAATAAATATTAGCAGTTGTATTTATCATGAGAATATTCTTGGCTAGAATCAAGTCGATTATCAATAAATTAATGATTCTACACAATAGAATATACTTATTTTTATATTACGTGCGTCCTAGGCTAAAAATAATATTTTTATAACGAGGGTTGCAGTTGCGTTCACAATGAAACTTTATATAATTTTCCCAACATAAAATACGTCAAGGAGCAGTCGGATCTGTGCCATAACATTATAAATACATGACAGTAGAGTCTATTAAATTTGAAGATACATCTTGAAAACGTAGTACACTCGTAACTAATCGCGTAGCGTTGAAACAACAAATTTTTAAAGCTTCAAACGTACAAGTTTCAACAAATCCAATCGCCTTAAAATAATTTTTAAATTTTAATCAAACCCTAGAAACGTTCCCAAAACACTCTCGATCGCAATACACCCCCTGATTAATTCCCTCGAAAGCAGCATACAAAAAAAGGAGAAAAAAAAATCTCGTCTATCGCATCACACACCTCCGTACGCACTTTTTCCCGCGCGAGCGAGTGTGCAGACCGGGCGCGAAAAATTGCCTCTTTCCATCCGTCGGGTTCGAGGCCTTGAGCCTTACTCCCCTAAGCTGAGCTCAAGGCCGGCGCTTCCTTGATTTCCCCCGACAGAGAGAAAGCGAGGGAAAAAAGCAAGGAGGACGCGTGCGCCCGGAGGTCGAAGCTCCTATCGTCGATTGCTGCTCGGAGAACACGTGCGCGTCTCCCGTGGGCTGACGATTATCGTCGCGGTTAGCTGGCTTCATTTTGACGGCTTTGTCTCGACGCTTCGATCTGCGCCTCTCGTGATTTTCGAGCCGTTCAAGGGGTCGTTGATTTTTTTTTTTTTTGCCTACTGTATAGCCGAGTTTGCGATAGAGGTGGTAATGGGGGATGTAATTTCGTTGCATAGGTATTTGATAGAGGCTCGTGAAACTAAAACAGAAGCTTTTATACGCTGCGTAAAAACGTATTTATGCCGCACGACAATTGTAAATTTATACGCTCTCTCCCTATAAAATCTCGGTATCGCGGCCTATAACACCGCGGTTTTATGGATTTTCCAACATACATATCGGAGGTAATATAACGTGAATTCTCTACGTAAACTACACTCTAAAATAGCCGTACAGCCCGCGCAGAAAGCTCAAAACACACGAAATTTCCTTCAGCGAAATAATCAACGGTTGTTCCGCTTCAGCTCCCCCTTCTGTATATTATGCTGATAATTAATTCAGTCGGTTCGTGCCGCGCATGAGAAATTAATTTTTAATCGACAAACAAGTCGAATCCACGATATATAATCGAATTTTATACTTCGCATATAAACAGCCCGTAGAAGCAGAGGGTGACTCCCCCCTCTCCCATCCGTATCCGCTGTAGGTAAACAAAAGCTTGTTTTGATCCGCAAGCTCGGAAGCCGCGAAAGAGCGATATAAAGCTATTTCTGGTATACGCGATTCTAACAGGTTGTTGCTAGAGAGGAAAGAGAGCGCGCGAGAAAAAACACTCGGCAATTATAATTTATATCATGGGTGAAATTCGTTTTTTCTATAAATTGCGTTGCTCAGTCGAAACGTCGAAAAGTCACCGGGTTTCGACGTAGTGTTTTTGTCGTAGACGCGCAGTATAGAGTCGATGCGCCATCTATGTAAATCGAAGACATCATCGAGTTGGATTAATAAAGTGAAAACACGATATAGACGCACCGAAACAATTATACCGGCTATAAATAATACCCGCGTTTTCATCTCAGCTCGCTCAATATTGATCTTGCCGAGAAAGCGATTTTGCTAACACATCCAGGAATAGACATTGTTGCGAATCGACGGCAGCTCGCGACTCCTATATTAAAACTAAAACTATTCGAGTTTAAATATTATTCCTGTCGGCGCGTCAAGAAAATAGCTGCTGCAGCGCACTCGATGGATTATTGAAAACTCGAGAGTGTCTTCCGCTAACGACGTTCTCTCTCTCTCTCTCTCTCATGGCTACTGCAACATTTATAAACCCATTTATTCTTCGGATAAGCGCGCGACGCAGTTGAAGTATATATCAAGCCGTCACATCCGCCGTATAAATAGCCGTAAAAATTCATACTCCCCGAGCAGACTATTTTCATTGGCTTTCTGTCTTGTTTTCATTTATTGAAAATCGAATTTTATAGAATATCATATACCCTCGAGAAAAATAATCGACGATCCATAACATTGACACAGCCGTCAACAAACAACAACCGAACGATTAGGAATAAAAACAATTTTTTTACAAAAAAAAGCCCGTTATCCGCCGCTCGCGACTCAAGACGATCATCGCGTCATTCTCGCGCACACGAACAAAATACATCTTGCCCCGTCTTCTCTCTCTTTCTATCTGACAGCTCAACTCCGACTCGTATCATCGACTGTCGAGGACGTACCTACGCTCGGCGATTTCCAATGGAATGAGGAAAAGCTCCGCGAGCTTTTACAAACTACCATCTTGCGGACACGAGAGAGAGAGCTTTAGTCACGAGGCTAAATTTAAAACGGCTGATAGAGCGCGCAACCGGCATTCGCGCATCAACGGGAGCGCGCATCGCTTCTCTCTCTCTTTTTCTTTCCAGTGTACTTGTTCTAGCGGTTGTGGGAGTGTGTGTAGTGATTTTTTTTCTCTAACTTTGTAATACGCGCAGGAGCTTATGGCGCGGGATGGAATAGTGCATTGATCGTGATGTGTTGAGACGATAGAAAGTTTATGATGAATATATATGGTAATTATTGATTCGACGGGAGATATTTAGTCATGGCTTTGTTTGTTGACGCTTTTGGTCTATGTAATGATCGGTAAATTTAAATTGATTCGGTCGGTGATGCATAAGCCGTGCGATCGTGAAGCAGTGAATAACGAGCGATTAGGGTAGCAGTCGTAAAAATTTAGCGTAAAGATAGTTCGAAAACAAGAGCTTTGCTTATTTTTCAACTTTTAAACGCATCGGCATGGCACAGAGCGCCTCTTTTATGTATTTGCAATTGAATGGCAAAAACAAGCCGCGTTGAGAGCAGCACACATCGGAATCACTCATCCGAGCTTAAAAAGCACCGACGTCACACAGATCAACCGAAACTCATCCGACATGTCCATCGCGAAAACACAAGTACACTCGCACGAAACTTTCCGCTTCCGGCACTTCTCGCCCGAAACTTAAAAAGCCCAATATCTCGAAAGCGCGCGTCAGCTGGCACCGATTCCTCCCCGCGGCCGAAAAACTTTTTCAAACTACACCGGCCCTCTCGATCATTTAGCCTTTTTCGTGCACCGGACGTCTGATAATATATATATATATATATATATATATATATATATATATATATATATATATATATATATATATACCCCATGCGAAATAAGGCCATTTTCTCTCTCTTTCTCGCACGGTCGTCCTTGACTCGCGAAAAGCTCTCGCAGCGCGTTTACGGCAGAGCTTCCGCGTGAGAAAGTTTTATATTACGAGATCGCAGTGTGTAACGCCAGTCGATCGTTGAAACGAGAGGTTTTATGGGCGTGAGGCTGATACGGGAACGATGCAATGAAGATAAAGAAGTCGCGGGCTTTTTTTCGATTGGTAGGATCTTTATCGTTCGCTCGCAAGCTTGAGACTCGAGTAAACGGATTATATATTCGCGCAGAGCTTTGGTTGCGTAACGCGATGTATAAATTAAGAGATATGTTTACATTGCAATGATTTGCGTTTCTTGGAAGAACGCGCGCGAGCGGTGTCATTCTCTCGAGCTAAACATATACAAATTATGACTGCGGCTAATCGTAAAAGTGAGTAAAAGCTTCGTTAAAGCTGTTGGGGCTAAAATACTGCTGCTCGCGGAAACAGTCGACGAGGAAATATGTGTGCAAAAGTGTGCATATGTATATACGAAAACGAGCTACGGAGTGTCTAACGTAATTTTCAATCTCGCTTTTAGCACGAAGATATTTCCTACGCTCCTTTGGTGCACGCAGCTCTCGGAAAGAATACTCGTATACGATATGCGAATCCACTCTTGTCCTAGCACTTATTTCGCTCTTCGCTTGCAAGCACGAAATTTTCTTCGAATCGAACTTTCGCATCGCAAACAATAGATTCGTTCGCGTCAGCCATTACGTAAATCCAGCGAGAAGGGAAGGAACAGCCACTCGTGAGCGCTCGAGTGGCTAAATAACGATGCGCTAACGCACGTGACTCAGAAGTCATTAAAAGCTCGTCGTGAGTGTGTATTAAGCCGAATCGGCTGGATGTGCGCTTAAAATTTCATGCGCGCGTGTTTGTACAAGGTTCCACGGCAGACCTTGAGCTTGCAGTCTCATACGCGCGCTAATGATAAACACATTGTCAGAAAGCTGGTATACACCATCATCGTCCTCCTATATCGCTGATCGAAACTCTGCGAGTATATACGTATAAGAAAAAAATAGAGGGTGGGATGAATCGCATTAATTTTCCAGGCTAGAGAAAAAAAGTATCGTCAAGATGTTCGCTGGATGTCGGGCCATCGCCGACTGGGGCTGAACCGATAATCAACGGAGAAAAAGCGCGGAGCCGCGATGCTCTAACGTATATCGTGTGCAGAGTAGTGTTCGATTTCTTACTCTCGATTTTTCTACTTGGCTGAATAACAAAGATACAACAGAATATTAGGCGAAGATGATGAGCGTTGAGCACAGATTCTTCAGCCAGCTGTCCGTCGACAGCGAGGACGGCAGGCAGTCGTCGAAGGACTCGGTGGGTAGCGACCTTGGTCGATGATGTTGTAATCTCTGTATTGTTATATTTGCTTTCGTCTTTATTTTTTTGTTCTTTATTGTGAATGGTGTACGTTGATTTATTTGCTGCGCCTGTTTACATATGTCATTCGGATCGTGTATATGTAGTGTAAAACTATATTTTTACTGAAAATTTGTCGTTGCAGAGGGGATAAAAGTTAGAAATTATTCTCGAAATCTACTTTTAAACGTTTCGAACAGTAGATCAAACTTTTCGAAACTTCACGACGGTCCCCTCGTCTTCTTTCTTATACCTTTTGGTTTACAACTTTTCTTATATTCCCAACGGGAATGACAGCTTCTGCTGAGTCGAAAAAAATTTTATTTTCAAATCACTTCGATTGCCCCCTTTTATTTAAATTAGCTCCAAAGCCAGAAAAAGAGAGCACTATTAATAAACGTCTAGTTTCATCCTCTACTACTTCGACGTCCTGATATTCTATACCATTATTAAAAAAACAAATGCGGGTATCGAGACGAAAAGAAACTGTACGCACTTACCCCGTTGAAACGACTGCAAAGTTTCGACAATACATATATATACGGGTCACGCGCCGATCAATCGTCGCAGCATATACCTAATACTTTCCGCACACGCGACTGTGTTCGTTGGACTCGTGTCGCAGTCGCGCACGTGTGATTCTCACGTTCCTCGCGGCATCGTCAAATCAACGGCTCGTGTGAGAGTCTAGCTGTTGTAACCCTCTTCTCTCTCTCTCCGTCAGCGGCTAAAGTCGCGGACACGTGTGTCTCGTGCCTCGTGTCGTCTCTCGTGTATACACCCGAAGCTAATCGTAATTGCCCGCGTGATCAGCGAGTCTCTCTTTCGCTTTCCCTTTCATTTGGCTGAATGAAAAAGAGAGAGGTATTTTTCGCCTTTTGAGGACTGTCCGCGCATGAGAGACTGGTCGCGTAACGCGATTGCGCGGCGCGACGGGGTAAACAGCGCGCACCGGACTCGTGCTGTTTACGTAAAATTTGCTTCTTTTTTTCTGTTTATTTTCCAGGCGAGAGGTCGCCGAGGGTATTGTTTTGCGATGCTGCGCCGTTTTAAAGCGATATGCGATTACCGGGGTAGTCTCGTTTTTATTCGAGCTTGCCTTTATTATTACGAGGGTTTTATATTGGAAAGTTGCTATTTTCTTTTATTTGATATTGGAGCGAATATTTGCTGCAAGAGCAGCAGTTATTAACTGCAAACTATCGGATAAGTCGGGAAGAACTTCTGGAGTGTATAACTATGCATCTTGGACAACTCAATTGAAACTTCGCCTACTTCAAATAATATTGTATTATTTGTTGCGTCAGGTGGGCTATGATTAGTTCCAGTAATTATGCGAATAAAGATTGTTAAACTGCGTTTGTTGATATTTTTTAGAATTTTAACGAATGATTCGTATGTTGTTTATTTATTTATAATTTCACATGATTTGTATATTTCACAATTTTTGAAAATACTAATATTATAGTAAAACGAAACAATGATCTCAAACTGTGTAGATTAAACGTTTTGTTTATACAACTCTAAAAAACAAACATGCAACAATTTTGGCTTTAAAAACTTATTTCAGCCAACCCAGCAAAAATCGATAATAAAATTTTTCATCCTGTAAAAGCGCGTATACTCAACTTTATTTGCACGCCAATTTGACTCCTCGCAACGTATTACGTCGCAGATCTTCCCTCTCTTTCGCCTTTTGACGTCATCGACAACGAAGACTTCATCGTTCCAAAATCGCATTTCTGCGTCTCGCTCTGCAGTTATTTCATTTTTCATTAAAGTTTATTTCGTTTGTTTAAACAATTATGAGTTCGCTTCGTATATTTTTTTATTAATTATTAATAAGCCAGCTCTGATCCCCATCGATTGTCCTAATGAGACCCATATTTTTGTTTACAGGATACACGTACTCATGTTGTCGTCGAGTTATATGACACCGAACGTTCCTACGTCGAGGCCTTGCAAATACTAGTCAATGTAAGTACTTTATCATTATATATATACACGTATAATATACAATCGAAGACTCGCATATAGCACATACCGCATCAACAATCGTTCACTTCGATGATTTTCTTGCCGAAATCACCCTAGATATTCACCGAAACAAGAACAACGAATTTTCCTTTCCGACCAGAGAGAATTTCCTCCGCCACAAGCACCTAATCCAATACACCCCCATCGAGAGCTGAGAGCTCTCGATCCAAATTCCCGGCATAATTCCATAGACAAAGGCATGTTGGCTTGACGATGTGCCTTTGAAACCGGCAATTTCTCATATCTACGCACACACACATTCGGTCTCAGCGCGACATGCGAACAAAGTGCTTATCGGTCCGGTATAAACTCCTAGAGTATATATAGTACGCGAGACGACTGATAAACCGCTCTACTGCTCTGGCTCTTCATTCGCAAAAGCATCGCTGCGGTGGATGCCTGCCAGAGATCGATACGTCGGTTGACAAATCGAGTCAGCCGATTATATGCGCCCACTTTTGTTGCGATAGTTGGAGTGAACGCCTACGAGCTTCTCGTTTAAAAATGTTACTTCGCTTTATAATAACGTTGCCTGCTTTTTTTTATACCCATCCGAGATTCATTTGGTTCACGCCCACGAGATGATTGCCTTATTTTTAGTCGATTTTTCTTTATTTATAATGGTCGTGGAATAGGATAGCGCGTGTAATTTTTTATTTTAAACGGGCAAACATCCGTGGAAATTATTCCGACCGATGGTAAACGAGTGTTTCGGGAGTTACAGACTATTAATTAGCAGTTTTATTTGTATAGCGTAAATCGAGGCAAACGCGAAGAAGAAAATGCGGTTTCATAAAATATTCGTTTAATTAACGCACGCTGATCTTATTATCGATTTATGATAGACTCATTGTAGTTTAAAAAAAGACTGCGCTGCATCTATAATTAGCTGTTGTTTCTTTCTCTCTCGTGTTTACCTATTGTATGCAAAAAACGGGAATATTTATTTTTAAACCGACGTACGTAAATTCTCGTCATATAGGAACATTACTATTAGATTGTGTGACGTAATAATAAGCGTGTCAGACTTTTTATGACGTTTCGCAATTAATTATAAAAAAGGACTAAAATAAAACAAATAGTTTTGAATTATTACAGGAAAGTAATGAGTGTGCTTGTCGGATTTTTTTTATCCCACGCGAAATTGTGGCCCTGTTTTTACGTCTGCAGTAGACGTGTATCTGTCAAGTGCATTGTATTTAAACTCCTGGAGATAAATGAAATTTGCGTAACGAACTTTAGTTCTATATGCATTCAAAACAAAGCAAATGCAAAGAACCCTTTTTTAAAAATATTCTGATTTATACGGAATGAAATTACAGCTCAGCTAGAATTTCACTCTGATGTGAAAGAATTGTATACTTTTATTCGCTGGAATAATTGGGAACAGAATTTGCTTTGCAAACGTACACACATTATGCTCGGCGCATGGGATGTAACAGTTTAATTAGTTGAACGTTCATCGCTATAATTAAATAGGTTATCGATTTTTTCCCTCGCAATGTTTTTAGTTGCTACAACGATGATGAGCTTCTCGAGTTATCGCCTGTATACATTAAAAAAAAAACTATGCTCAAAGTAAAAAACGTATAAATAAAATAGGCCGATTTGATTAGCCTTGTGCGTCAGGAGCTCGACCACATAGACCTTCGATAATCCTTTCATCCAATTGATAAATGTCATCGAGCACATTTCGAAACTTGGCGAGTTGTTTAGTTCAAGGGAAAGCGTAACAGCCTTTCATTGCAAATTTCCATCTGTTCTCTTTTTAAATTTAACCAAGTCGCAGCAGAAGAACACGTAGCGAAAATATAGGTCAAAGGTTCAGCTTCTGAAAATTCCGGGCGCATTGTTTCGTTCGAAATTTCCCGAGCGATTCAAGAGAAATAATGACCACGGCACCTATATATACACAAGTATACACGCGACTTTTCAAGTGTGCGACACGCGGCACTCCTATTTTTTTCCCCGAAGTAGCCGTTCATTTCAGCGTTTGATTGCTGCGCCGTGAAAAGCGAGCCTTAAATTAAACGCTTTGAATTCATTTAAATTTCGAGTTCATTATAGGAGACATTAGAGAGAAAAATATGTGTCGTGAAGCAGCTATGTATATTGCACATAATCCGAAATTTATATTCAAAAGCTCGAGCTCATTATTATACGAAAGTAAATAGCTGATTTTATAAACAAGCTCAACGCGATAGCTCTCGTAATTCCGCGAAATCGAATTTATCGCGGCTCCTTGTCTGATCCATCACTAATTCATAACTGTATATACTGCGCTGAAACTCATCCCGAAAGGGCAAACACGATCCTTTTCCTAAGCGGCGTCATATCCCGTGGCCTCTACCGCTGCGCCGGTAAACAATAAATTATTTATCGCGCAACCGTTAGATGCATCAAAGCTTCTGTGTATACGTGTGTGTATAGAGCGTCTCGAGATGGTATTTTCCGGGGTAAACAAGATTTTCGAGGCCTGTTTATTTCTCGCCCGAGCGCAACATTATAATTCCAGATGGGCGGCTCGCTCGCCGCTTGTTATTACTTACTGCGCGACGATCGGTCTATATAGTATAGTCTATATATACAGCGTTCTTGTAGCGGTTAGCTGAAGATTCACTTTTTAAAAAAGAATTATAATATTGAAAGCTCTATTTACATTATTCAGAATTCCCGTTCGTTATATATGCACAGCCATAATCTCAATTCGAAATTCAAGCAAGTTCTCATAGCGAAATCCTCAAGATCAAACGGACAAGTAAATGGATATCTCTCGCGCCTGGCAACTAAAGAGAACACCAGAAAGAGATGATGATCCAGACGAGCTGAGGCTCAACCTCGAGAGCAACACTTAACTATATACAGCAATAATGTTCTATCGTACGGCCGAGTCCTCGATGGAAAGTTTTCAGCGTCTTTACAAGGAAAACTGGACCGAATTACGCGGCGCGAGCTCACGGCTTTGGAAAACACTTTGCCCTCGCTCGAAAGACTACATACATTATATGTATACCGGATTTCGCAGGCACGCGTGCTTCTTCTGTTAAGTCTTTTTTTTTTGTTGCGTCGCGGGCACTTATGAACAGCAAGTCGAGTGATATTGGAAATGCGCTTGAGTTTTCATTGCACTTTCTTATATATTGGCTGCGGTCGTAATGAAAATTATTAATCCTTGTTTTATACTGCTCGTTTTGCGATATTGCATCGTTTCTCAGTCAAGTGAAAGCTTGTATATTATAAGAGCTGAGCTTTTACGCGTGTAAAAAATTTTTATATTTCATAACGTTCTTATATTCGCGTAAAAAATTCAGCCGTATGCACGTCGAAAGCCTCGCGAAAAGCATATATCCGCAGAAATAATCAAACGCTCTCGAGGCAAAAAGTAGGACAGGGCTAAAAAGCACCACAAGCGACTCAACACGTATGCATTTGCACGAGCGACAAAATCTCTACGCAAATTTCACGTATAGTCTTTCGGGGCCGATCGTAAAAGCGCCATATGCGCGAGAGTACAGAATTTCGAGGCCAGTTCTCGCCAAAAGCTTCTTTCTCTCTCACTCCTGCGGCTCGTATTCTACAAAAAGACGCGGGAAACTCATGTAAATACGAGCTTGCTTATATACATAATATGTGTAAATATATATAGTTTTGATGTTTATTTGCAAAGGGGGAAACAAGACTCGGAGCTTTTCGTCGGAATGTCACGTAAGCTTTTAGCTTGCGTTGTGCCGGGAATTTCTCGCGTGTGAAGCTTTTTTCTTATACGCAAGCTCCGTCAATTTCTAGATATATTCTGACATAATCATCGCTCAGCCACCATTACAACATTCGCATTTTAAATATTAAATCTGCGACTCTGCTTTCAAAAAACGTTTATACACACCGTCGCGACAGTCGTTATGTGCGAATCTCGGCAATAGCGCGCTAATTAACGATTCGCGATACAAAGAATACACGACAAACTTTACGAGCCCATAAAGCCGGACAGGCCGCGTTATAAAGCCATCAAAAAATAACACTCGAAAATGCCCGAGCTCTCGCGCGCAAAATCGATATTCCACTCGGCGCCTCGACGATGCACTCGCCATATATATATGTGTCTCAAACTTACTATAAAGCACGTGACCGTCGTCGTAACGACACTTATTTGAGCTTGCGAAAAAGCAAGAACGAAAACAAGAAGCCGAAGGCCCGTGTGTGCATCGAATAAACAAAGGAAAGAAAGAGACGTCGAGAATCGGGGGAATATAAAGAGAAGTATTTACGTTGAGCGATGAATTATTCGCTGGCGAAAGAGAGAGCTTTATGAAGGAAACGCCGGAATTTCGCGGCTGCGCGCAGGGATTCATCATCGTTACTTATCGGGCTCTCCTGCGGCGAACGTCGCAATTAGCGCGGAGTGAATGCACTCGTCCGAATACAGCGATAAATAATTTTAGGTGCATATTTTTTTTGAGAGAGACTCTTGTTTACGTTGCGAACTCAAATTTTCTTTTTAGGTTTAAAAAGGTATAACGTTGTGATACAGTGGAAAACTTTTTCGCACTAAGACAGGAGCGAGTTGGAAATGAGTTTTAATTGAATTTAAAATTTCGCGACCGAGCAAATCTAGCTTTGTTCAGAACCCTCCTACACCCACGACAATTTACTCAGAATCCGTTTTGAAATACGCAAAAAACGTGCAATTCGAGGCAGGTGCTCAAACAGATAAATATAAAGAGTTGTATATATCCGATCAAGTTTAATCATCTTATATCGCCCCTGCACTTTAATTCGATTATATTTTCAACGCTCCCACTCTCAATTAAGTTTTAATTCCCACTGCGCGGCAAGTACACACACACACACACACACACACACACACACACACACACGTGGATACAGTATTTAAGGCGAAATGTTTTTTACGGTCAGGTTAATCACGTGAGTAATTGAGACTTGAATAAATATTTATCAGCTCGTCTGCGGACCCGTCAACCTTATATTGTAGAATCCACTCTCATCAATTAATCGTGACAATTCAATAATGGAGTACACTACGCGATCGATTATCATAATAATTGACGAGATGAAAAAGTAAATTCTGCAAAATGTCGCTCTTCTATCGTAAAGCCGAAAATCCAGGCAGAATATAGAGCCAAGACGATATAAAAAATAATGCGAAGGATGAAGCGACGAATGCGCGCGAGAAACCTTGAGTATGCGATGAAAATAAATTGACATCGTTATTCGCGACGGCGGCGCGTATATAGTTTTCAAGCCGATTAGGAGGGTTATAGCTTGTGGTGCTGGTGGTGTGTATATATACGACTGCTTTCTCTAGAGACGTGTGATTGTTGTTGTTTCAGAAATACCTGCAGACCCTCAAGAGCCCGGAAAATGCGCATCTAGTGGACGCTGCCATCGTCGATGAAATATTCTACCAGGTAATAATCCTTTATGAGTATTTCGAATTAGCTTGCTTACTTTTTTGAAAAATAATTTTAGTCGACTTATCCCACCGCATTGTTCCATCTAAAATCATTGATCGAATAAAAGGCTGCACAAAGCCAAAGTAGAGCAGCGTCTCTAATCTCCCTAAGAGACAAAGCGCATAACGAAGCACGTAAACAGAGTGTAAGCTCACGCCCGTACTTTCGATTCTGCACGCAGGTCCCGGCGATCCTCAGTCACCATGAGGTATTTCTGGAGGAATTACGCAAGCGCCTGGAGAGCTGGGAGTTGCGGCAAACAATCGGCGACGTCTTCCTCGAGGTGGTAAGCGTCTTTTTCCCTTATTTACTTCTTCGATTAAACTCCTCCCTCTCGTTCAATTACTCGATCGACTCGAAGGAAAAAAAGTTGGCCTCCGAGCTTTTCCTCTATTTATTTCATTCTCCCCGCAGTTCACCAAGCCAGTGGTACTCGAGACATACACGCTGTTCCTCGACAATTGGAAGTCCGCGAAGAAGGCCATCAAGACGACGTGCCAGGCCAAGCCGGCTTTCGCTCGGTTCCTCGAGGTGGGTCTTATTACCGCGTTCTGCAAGCTCAAAGCTCTGTACACAATGAGAATAATCGATCGATTTTCAGACGATGGAGCGCGAGCACAAAGGCAAACTGGGTCTGGACCAGCTGCTCATCAAGCCTGTCCAGAAGATTCCACGTTACGAGCTTCTGATCCAGCGACTGCTCAAGCACACCGACAGCTCGCATCCGGACTACCAGCTTCTCACCGCCGCCCTCAAGGAAGTCCACGAGCTCGTCGTCAAGATCAACTGCACCGAGAGGGAGTCGCTCGAGTGGGAACAGCAACAGACTACCCTCAAGGAGGTCCAGTCGCTGGTAGAGGGTCTCGCCGGTATCGTCACCAACGACAGGTATACGCGCGAAATCCGCGGCGGCATTACGAAACAGCTGATTTGTCGGCTGAAAACTTGGCTTACGAGTGCGTTGATTACTCCCGCAGGGCTTTCATCCGACACGATCTGGTGAGCATCGCGTCCAATCAAGGCACGCGGAAGGAGCGCGGACTCTTCCTATTCTCGGATCTTCTTGTTATCACCAGCATTAAGCGGCGGAGCGGAACTATTAGGAAACCATCCACGTAAGTGCACCGCCATGTAACCCTCTGCTAACTTTATCAGTTGTGCATTGAACGATTAAAATTACCGACGTTACGCATAGACTCGACTTACGTATGGACATATTGTGATTTGCGTTTGCAGGAGCTCTTGTCCCAACAGTCTGGTTGGTCTGCTGGAAGCTAACAAGTACAAGATGCTTATGAGGATTCCCCTCGACGACCTTGAAGTTATGAAAGGTGAGTGCTCGCTTGAAATTACGCTCTGACAATTGTGGAACATATTTTAATCAATGACTAATCGTCCTTTACAGCCAAAGACGAGAACCTGAGACGGATGGCTCGAGAGGTGGATCACCTCAGAGAGGACTGCGCGACGTTGGCTCAGCTTCAGGAAGTCGCGGCGACGCTGCACGGAGCCAAGCAACAGCTCGAAGAGCTTATCAAGGAGATGCTGGGACAGACGCAGAAACAACTGGCTGAACGTAACGCAGCCCACTCGCAACTCGCCTGTCTCGAGCTCACGCTTAACACGCAGTTGGTTGATTTTCTTTTGGGGAATTAATAATAATAGTGATAACAATGAGAAGGTGGTGTCTGATGAGAAATTAATAAATTTCAGAGCTGGCATGGAGAACATTTCCGTGATGTTCGCGAAACCTGACAAACGAGCCAGTTGGGAGGAGTGCTTCAACGAGGCTAAACAAAAATTAGGTATTTCTCGGCCCAATCGAAGCCATGAATCAAAACGATGCGCTGATCTCGCTAACATCTCACAATTTCCAGCCTCTTCGACCGACCGAAGGCCAGTTCCCGAGTTCGTGGGTCCACTGCCGGTGCGTAAAACGAGAGCCGGTTTACAGTTCACCTGCGCAGCGCCTACGTTAGCGAACGGTCAATGCGCCCGCGATGTCTGGGTGTGCAATAGCGACGGTTACGTGGGCCAAGTCTGTGTACTGAGCTTGAGCCCAGAACCACCTCAGGTTACCTCTTGCAACGGCGTGTGCAACGCGAGAATCCTCTGCGTTGCCGGCATTCCTGCCTGCACTACTGTGTAAGTATTTTCGTTAGAAAACCGTTTGTCATATTGATGTAGTTTTTTGAGAAAAAGTGTATATATTCAAAAGAATAGTATTATTATTTAATGGACAAACTACTGGTTATAAAATGTATTTACGAATTTTCGTCACTGCGCTCTTTGTAGATCAAACTCCTGCGCACCTATTAACAATGTCTTCGTTAATAATAAAAGTGGTGTTGGGGTTTCGATTCAAAATACGGACACGAGTAGTGGAAATATTCAACTAGACAGGTACTTGGAAAACTCGAGGATTGCGTTGCTTCCGACCTCATATAACTCTTTTAACTTTTTTGCTTAAAAGTTGTACTAACATCGTAACTGAAAATAACATCACGGTGCCATTTGATTCTAACCAGAGTGAAAAATTTATCTACTAACGACATCATCCTTTAAAAATGAAACGCATTTTAACACTATGTAAAAACTTGCAGCTCGAGTTCCGACGACTCGGACTCGGACGACATTCCATGCGCGGATACGGCAAGTGCCTCGATCGGCGGTGACACTTTGAGCCTAGAAAGCGGTGCCATCGACGAGGACTCGAACCAGCCGACCATGTGGCTGGGTACCGAGGACGGCTGTGTCCACGTCTTCAATTGCAGCGACAACATCAGAATAAAGAAGAACAAGGTCAAGATACTGCATAGCAGTAGCGTTCATTGTATTATGTGAGTCTCTGGCATGGCTATTAGCTACGCGATTCTCTCGTATCGAATCATTTACCAATGCTCAAACTGTTCACAGATATTTGGACAATAAAGTATTCTTATCCTTGGCGAACGGCGATATTACCGTTTACTCGCGAGATCACCGTAAGTACAAAAACTCACTCCAATGCGAACAGCTGGTTATGTTCCACGTGTTTTTAACGCAACAAAAATCTTCGTAACAGTGGGTGGCTGGAACACAGCTGAACCGACGAGTCTGTCGGTCGGCACGGTTGCCTCTCCGGTGACGAAGATGCTACCGGTCTCGGGCAAGCTGTGGTGCGGTAGCCACAACAGCGTCAAGATCCTGAACACGTACTCGCTGGAGATCGAGCACACGTTCACGGTTAGCGCCGACAACAACCGGCCGATATCCTGCATGGCCAGCTCGGGTGGCCTCGGCGTCTGGATATCGCTGCACAACAGCGCCGTTCTCAAGCTCTTCCACGCCGGCACCTACGAGTGCCTCGCCGATGTCAACATTGCCCCAGCCGTCACCAATATGCTTGCCAGTAAGTGTCGACTCCGATTCCGAGGTGACGCCACGCCGAGGCTCGTGAAATTTATTTTAACGAAAACATTCATCTCGTTGCAGATTGCGATGACATAATTCGACAGCACAAGGCCGCCTGTCTGAGGGTGACGGCACTGCTGGCGTGTAACGAGCTTTTGTGGATCGGTACCAGTGCGGGGGTGCTGCTGACGGTGCCGATACCCCACATCAAACCATCCACCCAGAGAATGTCGCAGGCGCCCGCAGTCACTGGTTCGTGTTCTTAGTAAACTTGATGATCGACGAGCAACTTGACCAGTAAAAATTAAACGTTCTCTTCGTCGTAGGCATACCGCACGGTCACACGGGCCACGTGCGATTCCTCACCTGCGTGGAGATTGCTAGTCCACCTAAGAGCGAGCCTCGACCAAAGGTCAATCGCTACTCGCTCAAGGGAAGCAAATCTCTGATGGGTCACCACAGCAGTAGTCTCAGCAGTTCAGGTAGCACAGCGAGCAGTAGTTCCGGTGGTGTAGAGCGTGGACGGCTTCTCGTCATATCCGGGGGCGATGGCTACGAGGACTTCCGAGGTCCTCAGGCATCCGCCGAGCTGCAGGCTGGTCGCGATGATTCGACCAACCACTTGCTGCTCTGGAAGGTTCGTCTAGTAAGACGTAGCTCTTAGAAATGAAATATGTAATAAAAATGTAAACTAAAAATTCGATCGTCGCAGGTTTGATAGGGGCTAAAGCGACAGGGTCCAGGGATGGATCCCGGTGATGAAATTGACAGTGCCAGCGAAAGCGCGATGGGGCATGGTACGCCGACGCGCTCGCGCACGACTTTGCGTCAGCAGCAGCAGCAGACGCTCGAGGAAGATTTTCGACAGCGCAGACGACGGGCTCTTCGCGACAGGCGATCGACCCTCCAAGCAGCCCGTCGGGAGTATCACTCCTCCACGCGATAAACGAGCGGCCTACTCGGACCGCCGCTGCTCTGTATACCCACAGCGAGCGGCTGTCTCACTCTCTATCTCTCTATATAGGCATAACTTATCTGCGCTCATTTGTTTTGCTCTCGTTCCGTTATGGGATACGGAGACAATAAAATTTCTTTTTGACCGTGAGTATAGTGCAGAAGCAAGCAGTTGTCGAGGAATCTGCGTTAGGACACGATTGTCAATGTTTGAATGCGCAACCAGCATACTCTTGCGTGGCCAGACTGTGAATCGCGTTTTCTATGAGTGTTTAACGAGATGTCGTCGTGAGGTTTTTCTTTTCGATTTGAACGGCAACTATGTAGTCGGTTAATCGTTGCTCTATGTATTTATACTGTTCGGTGTTCGAAGAGATGCATTGCCACGAAGTTAACGCAGCGTCAGCAGTATTTCAATATTTGACGATGATATATAAGCATAGCGTAATCTCCGCATATTACACTATAAAAGCTTAAAATGAAGAAAAATATCTGTGATGCCTCATAGAGTTCGATTGCGTACTTAGAATCGATGATGAACCCAGTTTTGGTCGTCGCAAGCAATTTTCTATATCGAGACATTGTAGTTCGGACCAGAACGCTTGCACCCATTGTGGATGTGTAACGCCGAGAGACAAAAAAGTATTCCGTAGAGTTTGTATTTAGAGTAACCGACAAGAGCAGTATACGCTAACGACTATTCGAAATTATCCTACCAAAACTGTGGTATTTGTTCTAAGCAAACTGTATACGCGAACGTTGACATATGCCTCTAAAAATAACTCCTGCTTAACTGTCGAATATTATTTCCGTGCATCGACTTTCTTATCTATTTGGGTGATCTGTCGAAAAGGAGACACATATTATTTTATTTGTTGAATTAAATGAAGCTACTTCGCCAAATGCCGGCGAAATGATTTCTTTGTATTTGTTGATAAATTCAGAGCTTTGCGTTCAGATGATAACAATTCTGACAATGTATAATGTAAATACGGCGTATATAACGTGTTCCTTGTATGCCATTAAACGCTGTATGTTATACGATTTTTTTAAGTACCTGAAGGGAGTTGACGATATACCGAGCTTACACGTAGATAGCCAAATCACGAACTGTTGTTTCGTGTATATTTTCAAATGACGTAACGCGCGCCTAAATTATGAATCGAAGTGGATACGTTATATAATGCATCGTACCTATCGCAGTACGAACAAGTGCCAAAATCTACGTTTATATCTGTGTAAATAATAAAAAATTTTTGAAGAAATAGCATATCGATACGTAATAGAAGCGACTTTCGCTTCAAATGATAATATGAGCAAAAACAGTTTTTTTAACGAATTATCGCATAGAAAACTACTAGAACGTTTCTTTCCGCTTTATGGATTTTAACTTTGGACCTAAAATAATCAATACGCACTAAACAGATTATATAAACTAGGATGATTAAACAATCAGCATGATTTTTCGAAGATTACTAAAGAAATTGATATAAAACCTATGTACACGTAAATGTATCGATGAAACTTGCTTAAGCTGTAAATACATGATGATTCGTTTAGCAGAAGACGATTTTTAGTAGGTTTTTATCGACTATATAAAATCATTATACATGTACGTATATATTTGAGCCAGCTGATTCGTTTGAACTATATGTAACGTATTCACGTGTAACTTTATGTGAATTACAATGACATAATATTTATATTGGTATTTTTGTAACGTGAATGTAAACAACAAAGCATAGATGTCATTTTTCAAACTGTCTTCGTTGCATCTATATTTCGTTCGCGATTTTGTACATAAAACTTTAAGACACACTGCGTTCCGAAAAACATTCTTATTCTTCTTTTTGCTGACGAGAAGGTGTTATTGTTTCTCCTTTTTTTATACATACTCAAACTTTTATTTAGAATAATAATATTTAATCGTACGCTTCTCTTGTACTTAAAAAGTACATTAAAGACCATGATTTAGTATAAAGAGATAATAATTATTACTGTTTTGTTGAAAATTAGTGAAGAAACGAAGCGAAGCTTTATATTCAGCGTTTCAAGTATATCATAGTCGAAAAGGTAAATAGAATTCTAAATGAGAAACAAAATTTTGTACATACAGCAGTAACGCAGAAAAACGTCTGCTTCAATATTGTTTACGTTTGTTGATTTCCAATTCGACTGTATCGAAAGAATAATTTAACAAGTTTTCTCAACTCCAAAATTATAACGTACTATGAGTTCGTTCAACGGAAATGCGCGAAATCGGCCCCTGCAATTTTTGTATTTTGAATAGAGCCGTGCGTGCGAAACTCGATTGTTCGGCGAGAGGTAAGGAGCTCGATTAGATCTAATTGTCAATTGTTGTGAAATATGTAATTATACCATTGATGGCGTTATCCACGTGTATGTATGAACCGGGTATGTATATCATCGAGTTAAGAGAAAAATCGCGGTATATATAAATATATTATTTATTAAAATGCGTTGCATGCTATCTCGAAGCAAATTGTGGTATAATTCATAAAGTTGAATAAAACATCGGTACACATATATATAAAAAAAAAAATATATATATATATATTCAATACAATTCAATGCGTTTTCATTACTCTTTCAATCCCGCTGCACACGCTCCTCTCACGCGCGAGCCTCCACTTCGCGCGCATAAATAGTACAACAAAATCGTGCGCATCAGCTAGATAAAAGCGACACACGCGTCGAACTCTCGGGATTTAAAATTCCGAGCGAGCCGGCCCGAATAACTCGAGAACGCGCGAGTTTCACAATTAAATCGAGAAAGAGCGCAGGGCCCTCCTCGTCGTGAAATTTGAAGTACGCCTCGGCACTGCAATCTGCGTTCCTCCGACTTTATCGGATTGCCGGCTTCTCTCTGCTCGGTATATATATATATATATATAGGTGCTTCTTTGCAGCGGCGGTTTTGTCGTGGCATCTGCGCGGGCGTATATACTGTCCTTTGTCGAACTTTCCGCCGCGTGTGGGATTGGCGAAGGAGTTAGGGCCCCCAGGGAATGTCGTCCCGGCGGCGAATAGCTCTCGCATTAATTGGTCATTGTTTTCAGCGCGTTCCGCTGCGGATGCGCGCGAGATACGCCTCTGGGGTGTGTAGAGGATACGCTGGCCCTGGGGGTATGGATTTTCCGCGTTGATACCGCAGCGTCGCCGCGTCTCGTTCTTCTTTCCGGCGATGGGGAGATTTCTGACGTTGAAAATCAAATCGTTCGATTTTTCCATATGTGTATAGGCGAGTACTGGCGATATTTATGAAAAAAGAAATTGCGGTCCGCGCATACGCGGGAGAACTCGAAAAGAAGAATTGAAAAATGCGCAGAACTTGCGGCGCTCATTGCAATCCGGGTATAGTATGAAGTAAGTGTACGACTTCTTGCAGCTCTCGCACGCGCGCGGGCAAATTGAAAATGCCCGGCATACCGCGACGGGGCGGATTTCGGTCCTTTACAACGATGCGCAAGGGGATATCGAGGCCCTTAAATTCTTCGCGAGTCTCTGTGTGTATGTGCGGGTTATCGATGCCTATAGATCCTATATATATATATGCACTGCAGTGAGTTATATTAGACAGTATGGACGAGCCAGTTTTTGAAATATTCAAGTGCAGCTGGATTTTCTTTTGGCTGGAAATAATTGGCTTGTGGTACATTCAATATATTAAGATTGATCGGAAACTTTGTATAAACTTGAATAAATTACGCCACAAAGCGACGAAGATTCGATTTCGGTGACGTCGTTACCTCGAAGTATCGTATATATATAGTGCGAGTAGCCGCGCGTTCGCCGCAGAAATTTTTATTAGAGCAATGCAAGAAAGAGAGCAATGATTGATGGTGTTTATTGAGCGAAGCGTAAAAGGAAGATTCTTCGGGAAGTGCTGCGGCTAGTAGTATGGCCTTTTTACGTACAACGTGGGAAATTTCTTTTAACTGCAGCTCTACGGGCATTTCTCTCAAGCCGTACTTTTCCGGAGCGCGCGAGTCTCTTTTTACGGCCGATATATATATTAGAATGCGGGGAAAGCGCATCGCGTCTATATATACAAGTGCGCAATCTTCTCGGGTTCTCGCGGTTAATTTTTAAACTTCTGCGCTTATATCTTTCATATATGCATCGAAGTATTCCAGCGGCAACGTAATTTATGCGCAAATGCTGCAGTAATACATTTTTTACATATAATTGCAAGACGTGCGAAAATCTACATTTTTCGAGACGTATACATACACACTGTGTAAATGCAAATCTAATTTCACGGGGATACACGAGGAATGTCTTATGTCACGGGATCCTTGTTTTATGAGTAACGCGAAGGCATTCTAGATAAGTCAAGAATGATCTATACTACACG
This sequence comes from Muscidifurax raptorellus, assembly GCA_020010945.3. Lineage (NCBI taxonomy): Eukaryota > Metazoa > Arthropoda > Insecta > Hymenoptera > Pteromalidae > Muscidifurax > Muscidifurax raptorellus. Next base: position 6,491,514 of record CM052079.1, on the reverse strand, counting down.
GAAAAAATCCTCTGGATTTCTTTCCTTCGCCACCGCGCGGTGCGTTGGCAAAGTTCCAAGCTAGGTATACTCTAGCTTAACTTTCAGGCTGGTTTCGCTCGTACAAAGCTAAACGCCGCATACGAATTTACGCGTTTTCGAATTGTTTGGATTGAGTGTATAATATATTCTGGCTCAGTGTACTGAATATTTATAAAAAAGAAGAAGTGCAACAAAAGCGCGAAAATTAAGCCTATTTGACGGTCAACGCTAACGCTCAATTAGTAAATTGCTGTTTGCCGTATAGTTACGCGGGGAAATCGATGTGCGACTGTATGGGTCGCCATAAATATATCATCGAAGCTTCAAACCTGCACAATTCATGCGCAAACGCATACCTGCGCGTGTATTGACATTTTTGATGATGAGTCGACGGTGATTAACCAGGTTCGCGTGCAATTCTCATGCGCTATTTCGAAAAATTCCCTCTTTTTTACAAAGAATGTCGTGTGAAGCGAAGAATCTCAATTAATTTGTTATAAATAATCAACTTCGATGACTCTAACTTCAATCCATACTTGAAAAAGGTGAATAAGACCACAGAAGCCCGTTAACTCTATCGAGAAACAAAGTGAAAAATACCATAAATTTCAAGGCGAGAAAAAGAGCGCAGAACCGCGCATACAACAGCAAGAAAGCGCACAGCCACACGAAGCTCGTATATAAGAAGCAGAGCAAGGAGTTCCGCGGCCGGAACACAATACACACACCGGCGCACCCGAGCCAGTGAAACAGCAGCATCAGGCGACAATGCCGCAAAAGCCACGAGGGAGATAGCAGAGTAAGCGCGACGGGACAGCAGAGGCGTGGCAGGTGCTTCTCCCGGACCGGACAGCTCTGATGCATATGCGCTTCGGAAGACTTTATACAACGGCCCTCTGAGTCGGACGACTCGTTTTGCAGCTTCTCTTCCGCGATGCGCAGGGATGAGAGAAGAGCCGAGTCGCCGGACGGAATTGCGATCCACGCGCGAGTATGCCGGAGATGCTGCTCGGCGTGTATTCGTGAGATTGAAGAAATCCGGGGGAGATATATATATGTATATGCGCGCTGTGGTATGTCGTTCGATTTACTGCTGGAATTTCGAGGTTTCAGGTGCGTCTGTATATATGATTGTGGAATCGTTTCGAGCGTAATGACTTAGGATCGTGTATGGGAAGATCGAAGCGTGTCGCGTGTAAAATTGAGTGAATGTATTAAGTAAGCTCGCTCGAAAAACTTCGGTACAATGTATGAGCACGTGTGCGAAGAAAAGCGGAACGATTTCGTAAAGCCGCGTGTCTCCCTTGCTGCCGCGGACTGCATGTGCAAGAAAAGGAAGCTCGCCGAAAGAAGTTCGAGGTTCGTCCGGTGGCGGCGCTGCGATCGGGGGCTGAAAGAGAGCAGCAGCCGCGCGAGTCTCGGGCAGCTCAGTCACCGCCCGATCCTCGGCGCGCACGCTTTCCGAGGCATCACCTTTGCGCGACTCGTTTACGCGTTCATATATACACCCATGGTATACGCACTGCCCCCGTGACCGCGCGATACGTCGGTTTTTCTTTTTTTCCCGCACTTTTCATTAACGATCGAGGATAATGTGATCGCTGGCGAGAGGTTATATGTGCTGCGGTGATCATGACAGTTTTTATGGATGTTTGTCAGGATGGATTGTGAGATTCGCCGTTGAGGAAAAAAAGTATCGCGTAAGTAAGTAGTGAGTGAAGGAAACGAAGTAGAAGAGAGAGAGAGAAGCGAAAAAGTGCGCGACGCGATAGCTATACAGTGAAAAAACGGGGGCTAATGGAATCCGGCGAAAATCCCGAGTCGTTCGATCTCGGCGTCATCACTCGGCCAATCAGTGCGACGCGCTGGCGAGCTGAAGTAAAGTAGCCCTGCTGCAATACAGAAGTCGAAGGCTCCAAGGAGTTGATCGAGAGGTTAGTTATGTGAGGATCGAACGTTGCTATTGCGCGCGTGAAAAGGAACTGCTGTGCTGCACGTTCGAATATATATATTTATAGTCTCTTCTTTTCTGGGAAATGTGGATGACCGGTGGGAGAGAAGAGTGACGAGTTCGACGAAGCTACGCAGTTCACTGGAGGTGAGTGCGATGATATAAACTTTTGTGTGTGTCGACGACGGCGTAAGGTTAGAATCGACTTTATTTTATTTAGAAAACGATTTTTTTTTAACTGTTCGTTTGCGTTTTTAGACAACTTCTATAGTCTGTGCGCCGTTTCAGGAAATATCAGGAAGACATTAGCGAAAGTTTTATAGAGAGACCGTTGCAGTGGTTTTTGTCGTTAGGCGATAAACGTAAAACAAACATCGCGCTATCAAGATTGACCAAGCTTTTGTAGAGGTGAATTGTATACATTTAGGAGATTGTTTTTTATTGCTTACTTAGTATGGCGATCTTAAGATTTTTCACCGTTCTTTTGTGTAAAAGAAGTGAAACTTTTATACCGATTCTAGAAATATTGAAGAAATGGGATAAAATTGGAAATGCAAGTTTGTTTATCGGCTTTTTGACTAAATTATGCGTTGGTAGCTCGGCGTTATCACTTACTCGTAATATTGAATACAAGCGAATAGATTTATTTACATTTTATATATAGCACTCTATTATATATTTGTAGCGTTAAATAATATTTTACCTACATCTTCGTCATTGACTATACTTCTTTTATATTTGAATTTATACATTTTCTACCCTTTCACAGTTATTCTATTTATTCCAAATTTTTTTCCTATTACCTACTCACTTCCTCAAAAAGTTTTCGGGTTAGTTCCAATTCTGAAATTTATTTTTCTTTCATGGAGAAAAAAGATCCTTCGCGTATCGCTCCTTCGGGTCATTGGCTATTGTCGATAGGTGGCGCTTTGTACGTTTCAATTTCCCTCATTACAATCTCCGCGCAAAACGTGTAAGCAATACTTCAAGTGCCTATATTTAATATAGAAGCCTCTCTTTTTCTCTTGACATTTACAATATCCTGACAAGCTTATTATAATACGCATTTATATACTTATTCATACATATTTTTGACAAAGTCGATATTCGAATTTCCAAAGACAAAAAAAGAAAATATTTCACTAAAAGTCGCATACATCAAGGATCTTTTATACTCCATACCCACAAAGTATTCCAAAGTGAGTGCATGAAGCCGTGCGCTCGCATGCGCGCTCTCCACACACAATATTCGAACAACAATTTATTTCCCAACAGCATCGCAAGTCTCCCAGATAATGCCGGTTATTTATAAAGTGCGGTTTTATCCGCAGCTCGTAACTGCCCCAACAAAAAACTTCCGTTATATTTTTTATCGTGCCGCCGCCAACGCACTTGTCCGGACAAAACAAACTCGCGCGCGGAAAAAGCCAAATTTATAGTGTACAGGTACTCCATCTCTCGCTCTCTTTCTCTCTCCCCCCGAGAGTCGCATTTACTTAATGCGCGTGTCTCCTACCTCCATGCAGCTATTGTTATCGAGTATATGTCCCGCCAATATTTCGACCCTCTGTCGACGAGATTTTCGAAATACGCGCTAGCAGCACCAATCCCTGTATATACATGCATACAGGATACATGCGATTTCGCGAATTCATCGGGATGTATATATTCGCTACTTGTGCTTGTTACTCCAGCTGTCAATTTTATTTTCATTATTACGTGAGCATTTCCCTCCGGATTTGTTTCAGGTGGGATGATTTCGGAGATAAAAATAAAAAAGTGGACAATAACGCTATAATGTGACGGTATCGATGTGTCTGAACTTCAACCAAAGCAGTATTTTTTTTGTACATATATTTTTAACTGCTTTTTTAGTGACGTAATATTTCGGGAAAACAGTGTTGGATGTGTCCTTAACGATGCGATTGTTATTTGAATTATGTTTAAGTATAGATAGCGCTTAATGGAAAAATAGGAATTTACATACCTTGGTGAAATATACGTATTTAGCTTCAATAGCTTTTATTTTTGTACAGAAAAGAATAATTTTTTTTTCATTTTTCACATTAGCAAACCCTTTAATTCTACTTGCGGTATACTTTTGGTTTCTGGTTCTTCTTATTTCGCATAAATCTTTTCGACCGCTTTAATTATTGTTAGACGTGTTTTCTTTTAATAAAAAAAGAACTGTGGCTGCTCTAAACTTTACTGACGCTTCTACTGTATTCATCCATATATAACATTTTCCTTGCATATTTGCCGACGCGTGGTATTTTTAATTATAGTTAACATAATTACTTCAAGTATATGAAATATTAACTCTGTTCTTATTATCGATACGTTTTATATTTACATCTCGTTATATACTATACTATTATTTCTGATAAGCTAATTATGGCGCATCAGATCATTATCGAATAGAGCTATTGTTACTATGGGATCTTGTTGATGCATTAGCGGCTCAACATCCATCAGGGCTATAATTCCCATTATCTTAAGACGATATTGATCTCACGAGATTACAATGTCTTGGTATGTATATAATTATTTGATCCAATGCAGAGCCATTGAGTACATGGATTTTAACAAGCTTAGTACAATCATCAATCCTATGACTCCATAATGTAACTCCAACAATAGAATAGTTTCCAACACCTTCGAAACATAAATTCAAAAAAATCCTCTAAATACAACTGGACCTCCTTCCTACGATATAGTGCTGAACGCTCACCTCTCTAATCACGCACACCCGATACCAAGAGCACCTCTCGACATCTAAGCGCGTGACCCACATGCCGTGATTAACGCCGTATCCCATACCAAACGCACTTGGATGGTATCTTGTGTAGCCCTCGGCTCATACAGGCCTCTAAATCCAAAAGTCGATTCGCAAGGCACTAGTTTGTCGGCGCCGCTTTGCCACCCACAAGTCCTTTGAAGAGACTCGAATGACCGCGAGGGATATAGTTGCAGAGTGCGCGCTAGAGGCGTCGGCGACTCTTTAATTACTGCGTCGGTGGTTTGGCAGTTGGTTGAGCGGCAAGGGTATTATCAGTTTTTCAGGGTGGGGGTATCGAATCGCGGCTCGGCGTCGTTCTCCAATTAGTATGCGGGATGGAAGTTGCTGCTGCCAGAGGTCTTTTAGGAAAGGCTTCACTTCTTTGGGGGAGAGATCCAAGGGATTAGAGTTCGGCGACCTTTTCGTGCAGGAAAATTGAGTTTCCTTCTAAATTTTATACATATATATACTTGCATTTTTTCACGAGTAAAGTTTACGAGATGATTCTCAATTAGGTGGGATAAAAGATTCTTATTTCAGTTCGACATGTCGGGGATGAGACGTTTACGTAGAAGTAAGTTGCGAGAGAGACTGATTCAATTTTAGATCCGATGTTGCTCTCGTATACACTTAAGAGGTAAATGTTTTAGCGATGCGCGGGTAAATTAAGTTTTTGTATATACACACGTAGTTCGCTTTAATCGCGTGAAACTCTTAGATCCGCTTTGTGCATTTTTATAAATTCCTGTATATTCTATTACTCTACTTAACTTCGTTGTATGAAAATGTCGTATTTCAAATTGAAAGTTAAATGACAATTCGATAGGCTGACATAATAATTTATTGAAAAACTATGTAAATGTTAAAATCCAAGTAGAGATTCTTCTGAATCGACTCTTGAATAAAAACGAATCGTTGAAAAATCTATAACTCAAAATCCGGGCGCCATCATTTAAAAAAAAAGTATATTGCTGGAAAAATATTTCTTTTCATTAACCACGCGGGTAGCCGCCGCGCGCGGACGCATAAAACGCGATAAATTGTGAGGGCTTTTAAAATAAAGCTATAAATCTCCCATAGATTAAAAAAGCCGATTTGAAAGTCGTCGATTCAGAAGATTCAGTATATGGGGGGCTGGTCGATCATCGAGATTTATCGTGAGCTTTCTGTACAGCCGCACGCGAACCTCGACACCTCTCCCTCGACGGATCGCAGCTACAGCCTCCTTTTTTCCTTGTCGCGAAATTACCCAGGCCACCGCTATTTTTCGTGGAAGTTTCGCCGATAATCCGATAAAAATCTCATTAGAGCATCGGCGGTTGCCTCGGCCGCGTATAATTTATGGCTTCTTGTTACGAGTCATTGGGGTAATTGTTCGCTCGTTTTAATGGCGGCGGAAGAATTATATAATAAGCGCTTGAAGATTGTCATAAAGCGAGGGATATCGGAGGGTATTTCATGTACGCGTTTGAAAACTACGGGATTTGCTTTGGACTCTTTCAATCGTGGATTTCCATTTCGCTGCTGCAGACGACGAAGCTATACGCGAGAAATAGTCGTTTGGAAGGCAATCCAGTTGAATTGGGTAACTTCATAGGTCCTTTGTTCTTTTTCGTTTTCGTTATGGAGAGAATGATTCCGTTATGGATGGAAGATTAGTTGATATATAGAAGACGGAGTGATAAAAAAAAATTGCAACGAATTTCATTTTGGAGATTATAAATATCACCTTTAGACACTCGTTGGTGATAAAAGAATTTTGTGTGAAATATGCAAAGTCCGTTGCAAATTCAACGACCACCCGACAATGTCATTGGAAGATTGGAAATACCGATTGGTTCTACAGTGATGTCTTCGTTTGTTTCCTAAAACATTCTCTTATTTTCCAACCTCGGAAATACTTCCATGAGCTATCTTAATAAAAATGCTTCGTATTACAAAAGAGCGACGCCCAATAATAATTTTTAATGTAGTGCTAATCGATAGAGAAAAGGAGTGAGAGAGAAAAAAGTTTATGCAAACTTTGCCTAGAAATTTAATAAAGCCAAGAGTTAATCGAAAAGTCAATTTCTAAAAAGGCGTCCCCGTCTACACCCCTGTTGTCGCGCAAAACTTTGCACTCGGTGAATTAAGCAAATTATTTTTCGCCCTGAATATATATTACCACTATAATTGAACAAGTTCTCCCAGCACATACCCTCGCATTCGTTTCCCCGAAATATTTGCTAAACACTAGAATTCATAACCTCGACGACCGAGTAGTAGGTTCAACTTTCCGCTAGCTCGCAAATCAATAAGTCTTAATCACTAGCTAAATAAACAAGTTTACAGAGGCGAATCAAAATTTGCTCAAAATTTCCTCTACGTGTATTCCACACGCCTTTGATGTAAATCAGGACCACCTCTTCACCGGTGTCCGGTTAATCGAATCTTCAGCTCAATTTTGCGCGTCCGTGTGTTCGTAGCATTTTGGAATTTGACTTACTCGTGTTTATATTGATACAAACTATATAATTAGCTTGACAAACAGCATTCCTTTGAGCACTGCAAATCATTGCTCGCGTGGAGGAGTGCATACACAGATATATGTAGGCGAATGCAGCCAGTCAAAGACAGAGAGAAGAAGAACTGGTAAATTGGTGTTCCCCTGTGTGACTGTTAAACTTTCATAGGTTGTAGCGCGCTTGTATGGAGTTGTCGCGGATGAACTATTTCGAGCTACAATGTCGCGCTGGTGCTGCGGTCGTACGTTACTTTGCGATGATTTGCACGCAATCTATCGTACAGAGTCTTAAAAAACAGATCATGATATCGCTTCGGTGCTTTGCACGCTCTACCGAAAAGGTTTCGTTTTTATTTTGTATTTCTAAACGAACGTACGTGCACGAATAAGCTCAACGTCATTTTCCCTACATAAATTTTCCTCTCTACTATGCATGCTAACAACGAAACACCTTGAGCGTGTGCAAACACGAGCTGCACGAAGATAAAACCCTCTCTATAATTCAAGCTCTCCGAGGAAAACAGAATTACATCCTCTAACTTACTTTATTTACACGCAGACTCTTTCGAGTGAAGCGGAACACAACGCTTCGCTTGTTCTTCTAAACGCGGTGGTGCGCGTTGTTTGTTTTAAGAAATTAAGATTTCCATATGCAGCGCTGCATCTCTCGCGTTATTTTTTAATTGAGAAGCACGATCAGGCTGTTTAATTAGAACGCTGGAGAGCTCCCTCCTCTTTCTCTCTCTTTTCGAGAGTAATTATTTATTTGGTCTGTACAGAGGTTCGTTGACTCGTTGGTCCGACTGTGTGTCGAGTATATTCTTAAAGTAGGTCATTCAGTTTTTTCGTTGTCGCATTCTTTCATCAATGTTTCCCCAATATATATATATCGCAATTCGCTTGTGATAACTAAAGTTTCGAAAAGGATAATTACATAGTGGTTTATAAAGTCTCAAACTGAACTCCATACCGTAAAATATTTTCATTTTAATTATACGCGCGAGCGTACGGTGTACTTCAATGATACGAAATTAGTATTTAGCTTTGCGCCTTTATAACTAGTTTCAATTTAAAAGTTGGTATTCTCAAAGTGCAAAATGCCTTACATTATCACGACAAAGCAAAGCCGCGCGCGAAAACTTTGCCGTTTACGCTTTGCACAAAGTGTCCCCGTCTCTCTCGAAATAGTTTCCTCGCGATATATTATATCATGTACTCGTTGCTTGAAAATATGAACTGAAAAACTTGAACGGTTCCCGATTCTTGTCCTTCCAGTCGCAAATATACACCTACACGCAACGAGTCACGAAATTAACCGAGGTCATGACTCTTCATGCGGGTTGAACCGAACAAGGGGTGATATTTTCGCGAAGAGAGAGAGAGAGAGAGAGAGAGAGAGAGAGAGAGAGCTTCTGTATAGAACACAGTATGTATAGGACTCTGCCGGACGGGACAACCAGACCAAAACGCCGCGGGGCTGCTCTATGGCCGACGGGTCATGTCGGATTTATCACTCGACGCTTCTTGCTGCCTCATACCCCTTTACCTCCACCCAGTACTGCGCTATATATACTGCTGCATCGAACGCTTTTCATTTTACGCTGTATCATTTTTTATAAGCCAGCGGCGCCTGAGTCGTATATTATAAGAACGGAGCTGCGCAGTCGGGAGCTTGCTTTATGAGCTGTACTTGAGGCTTTCTTCCTTGCCGCGTGTTAATGTGCTTCTGGGATTTTGTTAAATGACGACGTGCCCTGGCCACTATCGAGTAAATTGATAAGATTTCATTGGGACCGAGAGATTGATGGTGGAGGTGTTATTGCAGATCGGTCAACGAGGTTATATTAGGTTTGTTTTGCTATTTTATTTTTAGTGTGTATTTTTGTTTGCTTCAAATTTAAATATATCTATTTTGGCTGAATTGATTCTCTGGAATAAACGGATTACATTTATGGCGTAGTTATTTCGGTATGCCCAATAATCTACGGATGTAAAGTGAAATCATTGTAGGTATAAAGTGAATATTGTATTTCCAATCGAGTCTGATTGATTATTGAAGCGGTTTTTCATTAACTATCAGCGAGTATTCATATATATATATATACTAATAAAACATTAATTTACTTGCAGCCGCCTGGACATCAATGTAATTAATGCAAAATAGAAAATCGAAATCCCCTTTGCACTGATGATCAAATGACGCGCAATGTACAAAGAAAAAAACAAAAAATTACAACCTATCTTTATGGCTCGTAAATTAATTCAACCTCCATAATCGAAAAAAAGTTGCACAATTATCTTTCTTATCCAAGTATTATGATGCGACAGGCGGCTTCTTGTATTCACGAGTTTTTATATAAGCCATCGCATTATGGACATTTTTGCTTTCCTATATTTACCTTTATTTAATAATCACAAAGAGACCAGACGGCATTGAATCTGGAGAACGGAAAAATTCCGATTTCGATATCAGGGTGTAACAGTTGCGTAATTATTTCACGTGGATGAACGTCATACAATGTCACGAAATATTCTTTCTTCGGAACTCCATTCTTTCCGTCTATTTGCTACTGAAAAGCTCACGCTTTATTTTCGAAAATATATAATGTATCCCATTCACGGCAGTCCCAACAAACGAGTACAAGAGGGTGTCTGTACTGAAAATGGAATTAAAATTATATATTGGAAAAAAGTTCCAAAAGAAATCAGAAGTCTGAAAGAAAGTTGCGCAGTTATTTCGCGCCAATGGACAATCATCGTCGCGTTATTATTGCTACGTTCTATTGTACTTTAAAAACTCTTGAATTATCGACTTTTCAAGCCGAAAAAATGATCCGTATACTTCCAAAGCATTACAATGAAATGCTCTCTCTCTCTCTCTCTTTCTGCTCCAAATCTATCTGAAAATCGAATTCACCTAAAAATCAGCATACAGACAATTAACCACCGAGCTGATCGAAATTTCTTCTCTCCCCCTATATGTGTATATGAACATCATATACAGCGACTTCACGAGACGGAAAACTTTTAAAAGATTCAAAAGTTGCAGCGCATACTCCACCCCCGATGCGTTATTAATGTCGAGCGACACTGCAGCCCGTAACTTTGGCTATATATATACAAGTTGCCGCGTCGATAATTTTTCCGAGCAGCGCTTCTTTTTTCCGGAGCATCGATGCGCATTTATATATATATATATATATATATATATATATATATATATATATATATATCTCGCGGCCGCGAGAGAGACGACTACCCGAAAGTTTTCTACTCGGTCGAAATGTACTGCGCGACAAAGCGGAAATGTTTGAGGATTTTTTGCTTGATAAGTGGCTGGACGCTTGCATCGGCTATAATATTCTACTTTATGCTCCGCCTCGGGGGCCACCGGTTTGAAAAATTCGCATGTTATTTTAGGGGGAATCGATACGTCTTGACACAATTTTTTTTTCTGTAGGATTCAAAGCTTCGAAAATATGCTGTCGAAGCGTATTTTCTGTACGGTTAGGTTCTCCCAAGTATTATCATGATAATGTGCCGCTGTGGTGCTTGATATACCGAGCGTTATATCAAATTGATTATGGTATATAAATACTGAGATGTAAAATGCTATATCGAATATTATCATCAAATTCAAAATGAAACAACTTCCACATTATTGTCGTCGCTTTCTAGAACAAAGTCACCTCTTTTCAAACCTAGAAATCAATTAAAACAAACAGGTCTCAAACCGCTTGTCAATCCCTTTGAAAAATGACACCACTGCAGCAATTCCTTCTCAGCCCGTGATCAATCCATCGATTAAAAACATCGTCCTCGTCGTCTTCGAAAAAGCTCGCGCGCTACCAGCGAGTTACCAGCAATAAGCATTTGTCGCGCTCTAAACGCGAAATTTCCGAACATCCATCACTCTCTGAAAAGTCGGCCACCCTACTCAAATCTCGATAAATTACCCCAGCCCGAGTGTCGCGGCGGACTTTAAATCAAAGTAAAATTCTTAGCGGCTCGGTGCCTGATTGAAATGAAATTTTCAACTCTCTCGGCGTCCTTCCTCGTCGTCGTTTACTCTCCTTCGAAAATCCGCGACGATGTTATAGGTACACCACCGCGCGTATACACTGACGGCTTCGTGACGTATATATATATGTCCGGAAAAGTAAGCGAAAGAAAGTTGAGCAAAACTTGGCGACACTTTTCCACGCGCGGAAAGTATACGCGCATATACAGGCAAAGTTCGATGAAAGCTCGGAAATTCTAAAAGTCGCCAGACTGGCCCGTGACTCAGTCAGTTTTTTCCCCGCCTTGCGCGTTGGTGTGCGTGTCTGCGAAGAATCAACGAAGGCATATGGACGATTGTTTATACGAAAGTTCCGTGAATTTGTGTGCGCCGAGTCGAGTAACACATTTTACCCGAAGTATATGTGTTGTTCTTACATGGACACTAGAAACGCGTGCGTTGTTAGAACACTTCCTCTCGGCCTCTTCGCACAGCGCAGTTTAGTCGTCATTGTCGCGCGCCATTGTCCGCGGAAACGGAGCTTCCCAACAACAACCCCCTTTCAATCTTCCCTCTCTCTTTCTCTGTCTATCTCTCGACCTTTTCCACCGTTGCTATCTCTATCCGCGTAGCGGCGGCTTATTTTCGCCTCCAGCTAGAGGCCACCACGCGATGGATGTAGCACTCGGCACGATGTTCTCGCCGTAACGGAAGGCGCGCTATTACTTTTCTCCTGCTTCTTCTTCGTTTTTTTTCTGGAATGGAACTTTTTTTCCCCGCGGAAATTTTTCGTTTTCACCGCGACTACACGGCGAAGTTTCGAAGTCCCACTTCTTTTTTTTTCTCTGTGGGTCGTGAGGTTTCCACCGTTTTCTTTTTTTTCCTCTCTCGAATTTTCGAGTCCACTTGTCACGCCCCGTTGTGCGCGTTTGTAACTTTTGTTTTACGCCTGCGATTTTTTCCACTCGCGAGTCGGGGTATTATTTTTAATTTTTTTTTTCTCCTCGAGCGGCGAAAATGAGTACGAATCGAGGGTGATTTTTATGAGTGAAATTGCGGGAAAGAGTATAGTTTGCATGACGAGGAATATAACGTTGGGTAAATCGCGCTATGTAGCTCGTGTTTTAACAATTTCTAGGAACTAACGCCGTGTGCTTTAGTAAAACCGAGCGCGTATATTTACGTAATGCTCGAGGAAGAAATTTTTTTCAAAATCAAGTGGCAGTTAGTTACAGAGGTAATTTGATGAGCCGACTGCAATAATTCCAGGTCAAATGATTTATAAACTTTGCAGCATTTTGTAGTTAGCTTTAATTAGTGCATGTAGGTGTATCAGCTGGTATTTACTATTCATCTCGGTAATGTGTCCATTATTATCGTATTTAGATTACTTGTGGATTATTGTTGTCATTTTCAAGCGCAACAAAGAGCATTGTTTCCTATACATCGACATTGCTCTCTACTAAATAGCATTGTAAATCGAAAAATTTAATCACAGGGAAACACAATCGACTATTCCAATCAAGAGATTCATGAACTATTAATATCCTTGCATTTAAAAAATCATAAATTAATACGTATACAAATAAATTGCACGACTCCCAAGCACACCGAAAATTCACTCAAACTCCGCGCTAATGCACACCGAGATCATGAGACTCGCGCTTAACCGTTTTTAGGAGCAGCCATAAGCGCGCGCGGGTCATCGCGGAAAAAGTACTCTCTACTACTACTACTACTGCAAGCATGCCTCGCGGGGGAGACTTTATGGTCTCCGCCGTTTGCTTTTTACGGAACGTTGCTTTCCCAAAAAGCTCTAGCCTTTCCGCGAGGGCGAAGTATCATCCGAGTAGAGAGGGCCCGAAAAAGAGCTCGTAAATCCTGGATTTTGATTGTGTTTTGCGAGTCTTGCGATGTACTATATATATGTATAAAACAGCACGGAATCGTGCTTTTTTGGGGCAAGCTTTGAATTTATCGCGCTTTTGGACTACTAATTGGGAGTTTACGACATCGCTGAAAGTATAAAGATGATTTTTATGACAGGACTTCGATGAAGTCAGCTTCCCCGGGGCACTGATGAGAGGATTTTTATGATTGGATAAAATCAATCTCATTTCCGTGCGCTCTAATGAATTTTACGCTGATACCGTAAACCAAGGGAAGGTAGGCTTCATCCTTGACAAGCTTTAAGAGATGCCCTCTCTCGCTCATCGATGTTTAATCTTCGAGCTAGCAGGTGAACCGTCCTTTGAGCCGCGCGTTGAAATACTTCAAATTATGACGCTCATAATTTCGACGCTATTAGCAAGCTTCGTTAGCTCTTCTCCCTCTCTCGAGTTGATTATATGTACACGAGGAGGAGATAGCGAGCAGCTACAGCGCCCGGAATAATTCTATTCCTCGCAATCGGATTAACTCATTTTCGCGCGTGCGCATTTCCAATGAAGTCGTTATTTATTTAAAGTGCGTTTTCATCGGCTATAGCTCCGAGAGTGACCCGATTATCGCGTGAAAAATCTGCGATCCGCGCCGAAAATATGCAGCACCGCTGCCTTTTATAGATTTCATTTCGAGACTGACGCTCGATGCGCGGTTAATTATCCAGCGAGCTAAAAATTACAAGAGCCAAATAGGAGAAAAAAAACACCCGCGGGTGGATTAGCGAATCCCGGTAGTCTTCAAAGATGCCGTTTCTTCTGTATCTCCCCAGAGCAGCTCGTTAGCCATAAGCGGGGGGTCGGACGCGGGATTACGGTACGACCCGATGCCTCTGGCATTTACATGAATAGCCGGGAGAGAGCGCTTCCCTCCGCGTATAAAAGTAAATAGGAGAGCGAGACGCTTGCGTATACAGCGCCTGGGCTATTCGCATGAATTTTTCCATTTGGGATTATGCGCCTTTTTTTGCCTTGGACAACTCGAGATTTCCCTATGCGCCGCGCTCTTATAGGGGTAGGTATATTTCCGGGAGCGAGGCTAAAGATCAAAAATTTAAAATAGCCGTTTTCGGGGAATTAAGGCTTCTTCATGATAATCGACAGTTTGGGTTATTCAAAACGTGTCTATATATAATTTTTGTCGAGGAGGACAGAGAGAGAGACCGAAACGTCCAAACATTTACACGACGTTATCCAAACTCACATGCACGCGCGTGGAAATTTCGGCTCTCTACGCGAGACTTGGACTGAGATAGCTAGGTAATTGATGCGGAGACGACTGTGCTCTCTCGGGGGGATTTACATATTCAAGTTATGCGGAAAAAGTTTACGAGCTTTATTTATGTTGACATTATGTCCGTGTATTTTTTCCATACAGACCCAGAGAAAGAGTGAGCTTTCTTATCGATTCGCCGTCGCTTGCGAGAGAGGATTACCCATAAATTCCGCGGCTTATAATGGCCATTGATTTACATTTGACTAAATCTTCCGAGATTACGCGCAAGGTCCACATCTCATATTTCGCATCCTCCCTATTTATCTCGAAGCGTCTGACGTAAAGTTGACCAGTTTCACTCGACCTATCGTAAAACATCTTCTCTCTAACGCGTTACGAATTGTTCAAAGATAACCAAAGCTATATATATATATATATATACGGCAAAACGCACAAACTCATCAAAGTCACGACAAACTCACCGCAGTAGCAGCATCAGCCAAAAAACAGCCCCGTCATCTCTCGCGCAACTCTAACAACCCCGTCGTTGCAGCCTTAACGAACACACGCCGCTCTATATATCTCTCCCTCTCCTGCAAAGTTATACTACTAGCGCTAACAGCGACGACGACGCCGCAAAGGCTTCGAAATGCGTCAGAATCGTCATCATCGCAGCCGACCGCATACCGCGAAATCCCGGAAGCCCAAGCGGTAAGTTGCATTTCCGCGATGCTCGTCCAATAAGTCAAATAAACTATTTGCATTCATGACTGCGGCGATTCGCGCTTGTTAAGGCTGCAGCAGCACCGCTGGCCGATCGTTATAACTTGCTTCGCTATACCGAAGACAAGAAGCAGCAGTTGTTTGGGGGGGTTACAACTCTCCGCTCGCTCTCTGTGTGCGAGAATAGTCGAGCATATAGACACTGGCATGTATAGCTGTTAAAGGAGAGCGTCGAGGTGCTGACAGGGATAGCAGCGAGTGCTTTCGGGAATCTATATAGCAGACGCGTCCCTGCAGCTCCTTGGAGGTAGAAGGTGTTGTTGTTGTTCTTCTTGCTTGGAAAGGGCTGCTGTATAGCTTACTGTTAACTTATATTGCAATTAGAATCTGGCCCCACAGCTTCAGCTGATCTTTGAGTTCACGCGATTTATCCTCCTACTCTCACGGCGATTTAAACGAATTACAACGAATTACAACTCCGACGCGTAGATCTGTATCGTCGCTATAAACCTCGCTCCCGCAGTTCACAATAACGACTAATAAACCGTTCGATCCGTCTCCACTGTTTGTCAATTCTCGCGTAAGTAGTATTCGCACTTCTCTACACCACACCTGGTCCTTTGTGGAAGGTGCGTGTGCGACTGTAATCGCGTTTGCGTTACCGCCCGCAGCTATGAATAAGAAGCTGACCAGCACACTTGGCTGTATATATATAGCGAGCCTCCGTCGTTGTCGTATGTGCATATCCTTATGCGCGCACGAGTGCGCATAGCTGCTGCAGTCGCGTTCACGGCTTTGTGGACACGTTGCTGCTGCTGCAGCCACTGTTATGCACACTTTACGTATGCACGTGCGTAGCTACCGCTGCTGATGTCGTTCTATATACTCGGGCTATCTAATTATTGAAGAAATTGGAGTGTACCGTATAGTACAGTTTAGACCGTTCGGGAATTTCGTGGAGTTTGGCATGTTCGATGGTACAAACAACATTATCGTAATTAGATGGAAAGGGAGTGCGCAGAGATATATATTCGGTATGTCGATCTTTTTCAAACTCAGCTATCAAACAGGTATAACGTATTTCACTAAAACTGCTGCGACAAAGAGTAACCCTTTCAAGCTGTGTACGCGTTCCAGGTCAAAAGTACTTTATTTGGCAACATCAAGCAGTGCCGATCTTCAATCAGCGAAGAAAGATAAATAATTAGCTAATCCTAATGTAGCCTCCAGAGAGTAGACCCCACAACGAGCTGTGTATAGACGCGCAAACGGTGTCCGTCTCCTATGTGTGCCTGTGTGTGCAAACCCTAGTCCAACAGTCAGTTTACAGTGTTCAGGAGCGTGTTTACGAGTTAGCTCAATCCGCATGCGATGACGGTAGCGGCTGCGACTGGCATAAGGGTGTACACGAGAATTGCTCCGGACGGAAAATAGCCGGTGGCCAGTGCGTCTCCGTGATGAAAAGCCCACCGATGCGTTACATGTTTGATCGTTAAATGGGTTGCCTACTAACTTAGTCTTTAGATACTGGTAAAAAAGCGTTAATTGGCTACTGTGCGTGTTTGTTCATCATACAGCTGCGGCTAGTTCGATAGGTCAAACATTTTGCTTTTCATTCCCGTTCATAATACAGATGAAGTCTTTCGATGGATATACTTCGACTATATTTCATTTTGTTTTTTCCCCGATCACGAACCAGCTGAAAAGCTTTCGACCAGAATAAAACATTAAACATGCTGTACGAATAAGCAAACCCAAGCTCGCAAATTCTCTTTTTTATAAATCAACGCGCCAGCGAACGAATCTAAAATCAAATCAATGACTCCTCATAAATACTCATAAACGCGAAAACAGCGTCCCAACCACCTCGTGAACCTCTTTTCCTCTCTCGCTTACTCTCGAACAATAAAAACACCCCCCGGAAGATGAAATCTCGGTATCTCGCTGATTGCAAAAGCGAACATTTATTACCGGCGCTCAGCTATCGGACGCGAGCCACTCCCCCAATTTCCCGTCGGCGGAATATAATAAAAAGGTAGGCGAACCGAATATATATATAAGAACGAAACAAAAAAATCCTGTACCCACTGCACAAGGGAAGGAAATCAGCGCGCAACGACATAAATAACGGCTCTTTGTGTCCCGCGCGCCGATTCAATATCCAAACAAAAACAGCCGCGCTATCGTCGATAGCCGACTCGAGCGTCCAATATACCGGTTGCTCTGCGACCTGGCAAAGACGAATTATAACCGATAGCGTAGTCGAAGCCCATATTTTTGCTGGTCGGTGCCTGTTTCCGCGAGTCGTTATAGATTGGTATTTCTTGTTGTTCTTTGCTCGACTTAATAGGTCGTAGAAATAGTGGCTGCTCTGCCTTTGGTTGGATTCTATATATACTGGTGAAGCTTGATTTCGTTATGATGAATATTTTTTGTTGTGGATACTGTTACACGTAGTTCTTGTTCATATAAATGCACATGTAAATTTAAATTCGAAGAACACAAATTGTTTGTATCGCCAAAATGAATCAAATTACTGAAAGATTAAAACAGACGCGAAAAAGCGTTGAATTATTCTTTTGTTCTAGAGCCCAATTTGCAAATTAATTGTGCGCATTGCAGTTTATCTCTTGAATTTGTTATCAATTTCAATTTTTTAATATCGTTTCGCATTGTTCTGCTTCACCGACTCATTTACTTGTTTATTTGTTACCCGCGTTTGCCGTATTTTATTGATTTTTTTTTATTTTTCTCCGTTTATTGTTCGTTACTTGAAAGACTTTTATTGCGCTTGCCTTTTTGCCACACGACGATTTTGTATTTTTTCTTTCATCCTATAGAACTTTTTCACGTTTCAGCTTTCATTTTCACACTGTAACGCTAAAAGATGTGTTGTATTGCCTTCACAAGTTTGGAAGTAATATTTTGCATTGAAGAATCTCATACAATAAAAGTTGCGATAAAGTTCATTTTGGCGTGCTTCATTTTCTTTAATATAAAAAGAAGCTGTTTTCAAAGATGTAGCCGCATAGAGAAAAATTCAACGATAATATTTGCATATCTATACAACCGAGTGTACCACGTATGCACGATTTACTGAAAACAAGCTTTTTATATACCATCGTTGTTATATACTATATCTTTAGTACTAGTTTTTCAGTCAAGTTCACATGATGTGAATTGTGCTTACAACGTAAATTTGCGAATCAAAATTTCTCTGGCTTCAACTATGTTGGTCACTATCGCCATCATTTTAAAAACGAGTTTTACAACTCATGCGACAGCACTGTTATGTCTATACAAACGACTAAAAACTAGTTATACTCACAATTATGTACAAAAAAGAATCACATCCGAAAAAGGGCACGTCACCACTCCATACATCGTCCTCTCATCCTGGCAGCTCACGAGCTGTCCAAAATACAAATCCTCTCGTCCCGCAAACCTCGGCTTCTCTCTCCAGCACAATCCATTACCCATCCGCTTTGTTTGTTTATCTGGTCGGGCCACTTTATCTAGGCGTCCATTCGGCGCTGGATCCGCGCGTCGAGCAGCACGTGTGTGTATGTCGCGCACCTCTAAGTTATCTGGCTGTAGGGGGACTTTTGGACCTGGTCCAAGCCTCGACGACGACGATCATAATAGTTCGATATCCTCTCTCCCCCGGCGCGCGAGATGTGCTTTATGCAAGCTCTGCTTTCGAGCATATCGGCTGCCGCGCAAAAAGCGCCGCGGCTTACGCGTGTTTGAAATAAAGCTTTGGTGTACGTAACATGTATATAGGGATGCGGGTCGAAATAGCGGAAACGGATGTGTGCGGATAGTCGGTGATCGAGACAGGCTTCCCTACTTTACAGGCTGAGTGTTTTTGTTTGCTCTTCGGGCTCGTAGTGCGCGAAGTTTGGAGTCTTTTGAGAGGGGAAGCTGGATATCGCTGGCGTTGCTACTTCTGCTGCTGATTTTTGAAAGACGACGGATGTTTCTACATCCGCGAGTTTGAAAAGTTTGTCTGCAGGTCTTGCTGATGGTATTAAGAGAATAACAAGATTACGTGGAAGTCTATGTATAGATTACGCTTCCAATGAGAATGTGGTAGTAATCGACTATAGTGGGTTGATATACGTCTCGATTTCATGTTTACGTCCCGACACTATAGCTGTGTGCGAGAACGAGAAATATAGTCTCTGGATACCGACGCATATAGGCACTTCCCTATTCCCCCCATCACTATACCTTCGCGTAAACTATACATGTAGGAATATAGGATCGTATCAAATACTAAAAATTGCGCATAAAATTATTATGGTCTGGCACGTATCATTTTCCACCTCAAAATGCGAATTACATTTCAAAAAACTTATTATATTTTATATTTCACTGTATTAAATAAAAATCCACATCTCCGCGACTTTACACATCCTCTCTTCGGATCAGTGGCGATCGCAGCATCGGTTCGGCTTTCGAAAAACCGGATCTCCGGCGTCGGAGGCTCGACTCGCAAGAAATTGGCCTCGAAAATTGCGAGGAGTCAATTTTCCGGAAAAGTGCAGCGGACAGCGCACGAAAATACCCCTGGTAGCATGTTCGCGAGCCAGCTGCGCGGAAAACAGGCCGCCTCCCCCCTACCCTCTTTCTCTCCGTGAGACCTCCATCTGCGAGAGATTCCAGATTTTTCTTCCTTGTTTTACGAGATTTTATCCGCTGTGCTGCGACCCACTGCCTCACGGAATTGTTTTCTCCCTCGACGATGCTGTTTCGAGTTGATTTTCGAGTTTTCATGAGCAGGGGTCGCGTTATTTCCTTTTGAACATTTCGCTATGTGATTTTTGGAATTTAAGTTGAGTATAGTGTATGAAAAGTACCCGTCGTTATAATATGGAACTCCTTTTTGACATCAATTCCGTTTTCAGATACAGCTAAATATTAAGTACAATCCAAACCGTCAATTGCCAATTGAAATTCCGTGTACATCCAGAGTGTGTTCCAAGTTCTCTCAAGCTACTAGCAGCAGCTTCTCTCAAAACCTCCTCTAAACAGTCTCCCATATATCTTCGAGACGCTAACTCTCCTCGAGCGGCCAAAAACACGAGCAACTACATCCAAAGTTCGGCTGGTCTCTCTCTCTCTCTCTCTCAAAAATCCTCAGCAGCAGTAGCAGTCGGCGCGTATCTAATCCCTTCGCTAACAATGAAACTTTCGACTCCCTCACCTCGTGTATCGTCACCTCGTCCGCGAAGAGGTATAACGAGCATCTCGAGACTCGATCCGGCTCGTGTTCCCGATCGCGCCCGGAAAACAAGGCCGTCAACGGCTCAGGATATACAGCGAAGCAGCAGCAGCAGCCACTGGCTCGAGTCGTCGACGAGTTGCTCGAGAGGATAAGGAGCTTAGAGGCGCCAGGAGAGAAGCGAGTAAACAATGGAAGCTCGCGCCAAGTCGAGGATTTAATGGCAGCGACGCCGTGCATAATGTGCGCACACGGCTTCGTTCCACTGTACTGCGTGTACTGCTTGCAGGGAGTTGAGGGAGTGAGGTGTGTGTATGTGTTGGTTGGAGTTTTGTGATTGCAGGGATCGATGCGCGGAGAAGTTGCCTTGTGCGCGTACGTGGAAAATGAGATACTGATAATATACATTGTACTGTTATTGGATTTCATTAGTGAAAAAATTTTGAAAGATTTTTCTCTCGTAATTTTTGAGTTAATTATCTATTTATCGGTTGATATAGAGTAATACATTTGAAACCATCATGAAGAGATCAAATTCTTTGTTGAAGAATAAGCGATTTAAGCAGAATGGATAGTGCCTTCGAGTATTGTTTTCATAATGCGTTTGTTTCTTAGAGAGGTTTCGTCGTGGTATAAAACTGTAGTAAAAGAATTCGAATATATGACTTTCCTAGAAAGGAGAAAATCTGAGTAGATTCAAGGGAAGAAAGATGGCCCAGGACATGACAAATTTAAGGGAGAGCCAAAGTGAAAGAAGAATTGTAAAATATTTCACATTTGCATGGGCTTCTGCTGGTGACTTTCGTATTCAGAAAGTTCTGCATTTCGAGGAAAAATCCTCAGATTTTTCCTTCGCTCGTTTTTTATCATTGATTAGTGACCCATTTCTTAGAAAATTCAAAATTTCATATCCTACCTGACGTTTTTGGTTAAATAAATTTGAATTCCGAAGTATTATACCGAATCGAATTTATGTATCACTTTTTCCTTGTCTCCCATGTCCAATCCCAGCGAATAATTGCTCAATAGACTGTTTACAGCTAAAAGATTCAAACGCGCTGAGTTATGTATATGAGTTTCGTAAGCGAGTTACTAATGGCTTCAAAAAGAAAGTTTAAACAAGAAAAGGTACTTGAAACTTCGAGATATTCGTTTAATTTTTCGGCCCATGTTCTGTTACGGCGCTATAATCTGGAAATATATAATTTGAAATATGCGCTCGAGAGCCGCACGCATTATCCAAGAATAAAGTTCATGATATACCCGCATTTTTTAGGAGAAACTTCTTTAGCCATGAATAAGATTAGCAAAATGTTGCGTGCATCGCGCATTTGGTTTACCACCACTAGCGCAGTTTTTCTTTCTTTTATCATTACGCCCATAATAAATTTCGACTATTAAACGACTTTCGCGTCTGTTACATAAAAAAAAATGTAAGTAACCGGTGCAATAGGGCTAAATCTACCCATAACCCGACGTTATAACGAAAGCGTTAAACTTGACGATTACTACCGTCACACTTTTTTCTTAATTAAAAAAGGAAATTATTAGCCATAAAGCTTAAGTATCAATGGCTATCGCCGAATTAAGAGCAACGCCCTAATATAAAAGTCTCTCCCGCTCTATCGCTTTATTACACATCTTGCTTCTTCCATTATTCCTATCCGAAAGTGAGAGAGAGAGAGAGAGAGAGAGAGAGAGAGAGAGAGAGAGAGAGAGAGAGAAAGTGAGTATCATCAGCGGAAAAGTATCCTAGCACGCACTCGAAAGATATTTTCACATTATACGTGTAAAGCGCCCGTAGCTTATTATTATACCGTCACCTGCAACAAACATACCCGTATACAGGTAGCTGTAGTCACTAAAACACCATCACCATATAGCTCCCTTCATAAACTCCTGCTGAACTAGGCTGTCAAACTCGCGCTCGGCTTTCATTTTTTCCTGCCGGGAGCTCTTAGGACGCCTCGCATTCGACTTGGCCATTGCCAGATTAAGCTTCGACTCATCTCCCTTCCATGGCCTCGAAAAATATTTTACTCGGCGATACAGGTCGAAGAACCGTATCCCCTCGCGCATACACATACAGGGGCTGAAACTTCTCTCCGATCTCTGGAAGATCGTGTGCGCGCGCCCTCTCCACAGTTATTGTTATGGTTACTACCGGCGTCGAGCTGGCCTATATACGAGCGCCATTCGCTGGGACGACCAGAACCAATAGCGCGGAGGTGCGAAGATCGCGTTCTCGAGGAAAAATGCCATCGGAAAATATTCGCCCGTATAAAGTTCGAAGGAGGTGGAGGAGGAAGAGATGGAGGAGTGAGAGCTGTGAATATCAAAGTGGGCCCATCAAATTAGCGCTGTATCGAGTCGGAAGAAAGGAGCGAACGCGCGCCTATTGGCCCCCGAGGGAATATTCCTGATGCGCGCGCGCGAGAAACGATGCGGTAGTTATAGCGATATGAGTTGTGCAATTTGCGGATATGCTAGATTGAGTGGTAGTCGAAGTGCTGCTGGTGTATATAGTTTTTAGTGGCAGTTGGAGAAGCATTTAGTCTGAAAGGATGAACTTTTTTTTTAATGCATACGCGATTACTCCTTTTGTCTGAGCAATCCTAGATATCACCTACTTGACTACTTTATCGAAGTTATACTGAACGAACTCAATTATTATACTAAACTGTAGTATTTAGTGCAAAACGCTAATTGCTCTTAATTTGAAGAAAATTTTTATGACTACTGAAATTAATTTTTATTTATTTCCGTTTTAATTATTTTTCGCGTGCCCTTGATATATAGACTTTAAAGTTTCTAACTTCATTACGTAAGCGTAGTGTTCATTCATGATAAAATAGATTCAAAAATAATATAAGGAGGTCGTCAACGAAAATATTAAATATAAGATGAACTTATGAACAAACTAGAAGAAATGATGGAGTGTCGCGTTACTATACATCTTAAGAATGAAAATAAACAAGTACTAGCTATGACTGAAAAATATCTTATATAACATCTCATTTCTTTAAAACGCCTTTGGCGCTGTAAGTCAATCACAGAATAACCGATACAGTTTCTCAATCTACATCGGTAATTTATCAAATAAACCGAGCCGGCATCTCCCAGTTCCATTTTCCTCACTTTTTCCATCTCCCACAGGAATCCCCCCAAGAACAGACGGCGCCGAATAAATATTGTGATAATGTTGGAGAGAGAGAGAGAGAGAATTCGATGAACTCCACTGGACTCAATCTAAGTTTTCGCTTGTTTCAAACGCCATCCCCTTGGCTCTTCACTTAGTTATTTTATTATAATTCCTCACGGTGCTGGGGCAATTGTTTATGTAAGAAAAATGCCTTCCAGCACATTCGTTTGATATTCTCAGAAATTTAAGAATCAATCTGTCGTTCGCTCGCTCGACCAGTGGCGCCGGCGATGATATTCCCTTCTTCTTTTCTTGCATCAACATCGAATGGAGAAATACGAACTCTGCGAATGAAACCGTCGAATAATATATATTGTGATTATAGTAATCTACGCTTCGCGGCAGCGGCACTGGGAGAAAAGCGAGGACTACCAGCCATCATGAATTTATTAGAAAACGGAATACGGTCACGAGAATGAGAAACGCTGTGGATATATAGAGAGAGACAGTGAGAGTGGGGGGAGATACAAAGAGATATGCAAGCGAGGGGGTGGGATAAAAATCTTTTTACGGGTAATCCCGTGAGCTTTTGACGACTGTATTTCATTTCAAATCCCTCGGCAGATAAAATACGTATTTATAGCCGATATATATATCGAGAGCTAGTGCGCGCGCGCACGTGTTGCAGCATTGTATTTATGGGAGTAGGAGCATATCCTACTCGTTGTCCTCGTAAATCGATAACGGTTTTGGTCACGTCGCTGGGCGTTCGCGTGCTCGCCTCTCTCTCTCTCTCTCTCTCTCTCTCTCTCTCTCTCTCTATGACGTATGATAGACCGGCTCCGAATTTGCCGAAAATTTCACGAGCAGCTCACAAAAGCGGATACACATATTGTTCCTCGCGGATTAAATTCGAGCTGAAAACGTGGGTTTTAAAATTTTTTTTCCAGCTCGAGCTTTTTGTACTTCGGAATACACACCAGCTTTTTTCTCGTCTATTTCCCTATTGAAAATTATACCCGGTATCCTTCGAATTTCCTCACTACGCCGGGGCAGCTCGTATAACGTTGTAAAGAGGCCTCGATTCCCCTTGAAAGGCTTCACAAGTGCCCGAGGCGGCTGGTGGGCAAGAAAACGAAATCGCGTAATAAACTTCCTTCTCGTGAAAGAAGGAAAAAAATAAAATGAAATTCACCTCGCAAATCAAAAGCTGCCTACACTCGAGTATCTGGTCGGACTATCTTGAGCGCCCTTTAACAATGCAAGTACACTCGAAATATATATGTCTTCCAGCCAAATGAGCATGAACTTTTCTTATTGTTATTTCGTCTCTCCCGAGAGTTTCTTTAATTCGAAAACGAACGAACGAGAGCTATCGGGATTATATATACACACACAAAAGAGAGTCGTGGTGGTCGTAGCAGCAGCAGTAGTAGTAGTAGTAGTTGCGTGGCGGGTTCCGAGTAAATTGAATGAAGAGCCATAGAGAGGCTTCGCGGAGGAGGGGGAAAAAAAAGGACGGGAGGCACGGAACTCGATTAGCAAATCGCGAGAAAAGTTTTCCGCACTCTCTTTCCTATAGACTTCCGAACTACTTAACGCCTGGGCTGAGAGCAATTATTGAGGCGATTAAAACGGCGCGCGCGGAAAGCGAGTAAAATAAGAAAAGAAATCGCGGCGAAGGGAGTAGCCAGGGAGAAAGGAAATACTTATAACGGGAAGAGAGAGAGAGAGAGAGAGAGAGAGAGAGAGATATCGCATTATCGGACATATCTCGATGCGCGCATTGTCATGCCAATTTCGTATTAATGCTGATGCAGAATTGCACTATATCCGGCGGAAGATATTCCGAGATATTGGATTATGCATTCTAGAAAAAAGGCAGCGCTGTTTTTTTTGTCTTGGCCGACTTTTACCGATGCAGATGAGCCGATTGATTCAAGCCGTTTTCCGCGAGTCTAATCATGCGATAATAAATTAACTTACGCGGCTTATTAAGAAGAAATACCGACTGTGCTCGTGAGCTTTCGAGAACGTATATTTATAGTCTAAATACGCGAGTTCAGGCGTTGTAAATCTAAGAAGTTTCGTTGGCTGCTTTATAATCTCCAGCTCTTGGAAATGCTGCTTGACTTCGTATGCGTCCTAAATCCTATTATAGAATTCAAGTTTAACGGGTGAACAGTTTAGTACACAGAGCAAGGCTGTGCAAATATACGACTGGAAACTGCTAAGATATATGCGCCTACATAAATTAGTTATTACTGTTTAAGCATGTTTCTCGGATATTAAATAGTCATACGAAGCATAACCTTAGCGAAGTTTCTCGTTCGTTTAATTTTTCAACCCACGTCTGACGGCACACAGCTGTTACTACTGATTTTTGAGAAAACGTTTCCTCCTTACAATATAGACATCCGATTCGCAACGTGCGCCATCCTTTCAAAAAAGCACACAACCCAAATCTTCTTTCGATCCACGTTCCCCGCATCCGTAGCTGATGTCCTCTCGTCCTTCACTTCCGAGCGAGCAGCAAAAATCCGATCGCCGGCCGTTGCTGACAGGCCGCCGGATGTGAAACGGACAGTGCGATTAAGTTCATTTCACCCTTGGCTGCTCTGCTACCACGTTCGCGAATATTAACTAATCGCGTCCCAGGCTTAAGAGTCAATTAGCGAACGCAGCCCCCTTCTTTTGTCTTTTTTTTTGGTTCGACGAATCGATTGCGTTACGCGCTGGTGGAGGGATTAATCGAAGCCGTGCTCGGGTTTGCGTTCGTTCGGCAAATACAGGTTCGGGATATGATTGAAAGAGTCTTTGTTTTTGGGGATTTTTGAAAATCAAAGGGGAAGCGTTTATTCGGGGTGTATATAAGGGATGGCGGTTTAACGATGATTGATTATCAGAAACACGGGTTTTGCGTGGGTCGTTAGTGTTATTTGTTTTGTTAGAATATTAATACCACTGCTTTATTCGATACCCAGATTACAAATTCAGATTGGGTTGAAAATGTATGAAACTCAAAATTAGATAATAGCTGTCTGTTTATTTTTTTTTGTCAAAAATCCCATAAGAGTACTGCAGTTACTTTCAAAATAATAACTTTCAGTCTCGCGTTAATCATATTATTGCAGTCGTAATTTGAAACTCAAATATAAATTACGTTTGTTTTTTGATTAATTTACATGCTTCACAAACCATCTGAATTTATTCACTTATATGAGTTCAACGTTCCGAAAATGGTATTTAAATTCAATTTCCAATGTTGATGTGGATGACTGCATTCGAAAATTGCCAGGCGATCAAATTAAAAATACGAGAAAGTTCTCCCCGTTTGCATTTATAAAGCAAAATTCAATCATATTTGGACGACTACTGAGTATAGCTCTCGTTACATTTCTGTTATCGGAGAGTATCTGTATGGTAAGCAAGACATTAATATTTGTTTAAAAGATATTTTGTTAATAGTTGGTTAAAAAAAATGAATTGATCTAAAAATTAGCTTTCTTATCAAATATTGTTATTTGTATATCACTTGTACAGCTTCTGCAAAATGAAAAGCCTTTATTTTGACCAGTTGAGTATTGAGTGTACTCTACTTAAAAAACGCAACTAAAACGTACGCTTCTCGAAGAAAATAATTTGCAAACCCGAAGGCGCAAAAAGCCCTTATCACGATTTCTCCAACTTCTTCAATCTCCACACGCACCTGCTCACTCCTTCCCGCAATCGAGTACGAGTTCAATGATTGCGCGTGTATATTTGTGAGCAATGAGTGCGCTCGAAACATAAATCGATTGTATGAGTTGCACGCATATAACTGTGTATATATATATACGTTGTTTCCGAAGTTTGTCCGTTTTTTTTGTTTCAACGCGGTCCAACCCTAGGCATTTCACTCGTTTGCCAAGCTCCGCGCGGAGTAGTTTTTCGTCGACTTTTTCAGTATAGCACCAGCAGCGATTATTACGAAACGCCCCTAGAAGTTGCTTCATTAACCCAAGTAAATGAATATAAAATATCGCTGCGGTCAGCTCGAGACTTTCGCGAAGTAGTTTATACTAGTTATGACATACTTTTGCTCCGCGTGTATTGTTAATTTTAATCCAACTATATTTTTACCAAAAAAAAGAGTTCTAAGTAAATTACGTCCCATGCAAGCGACAAATAACAGTCTTAGCGTCTGGCTTGCAAGCACAAAGCGTATCACTCACCGAAAAGCTCGGGGCTAAGAACACCATCTCCGTAAAGTATAATCTCATCCACACTGCTAAAAAAAACCTGCTCCTCGCTAAATCCTCACACGATCTCACGAGAGGACGAATAGTTCGGCCGATCCGCTTAGCAGCCTACTTCATTATTCAGCGCGAAGCTTTCAGCTGCCACGCAGCTTTAATTTGCTCATTTACCGGCGAACAAAGCGCTGTTACAATAAGACACGCGAGCGCGAATTTCTCCCGCTGGTGTGTATGGCCCATTCAGAGATGCGGTGCGCCGCGGCGGCTTTGGCTTTTTAAGCGCGCGCGGCTGTATTATTAGCGATGCATAAAAGCGGCCAGCGAAAGCTCCCGCGTGTAAAAAGCTTTAATTCGCCCGCGGCTTATGCTCCTTGCTCGCGGGCTAGGACGAGTAATTTGGTGGTCCCGATGCGAATTTTCGGCTCTTTATATTTTAGTGCAACGAAGTTATGATGTAATTATACGACGGTCGGTCGGTGTGAACTTTTTTTCTATACGATCGTGGAATACAATTTGATAGGAGCTTCACGATCGTAAGAGAAGTTGTAAAAGTCGTAACAAGAAAATATCAAAAATGATTGCACACAGGCCAGCTAGGATGATAAAGTTTCGAAGAAACTTGTCCGAAAATTTCAAAACCCACCGTCATCATCCTCGAAAGCTCAACAGCGATCAATCCCACCGCAGGGGCAGAAACTCTTATCTCTCGCGCGACAACTCGTTAGAGAGATGAATTTTATTCGCTCCAAGTGGCTGCTGTGCAGCGGAGAAAGAAACTGCCGGGGCGGTACCTCTCCGCAAAATATTGCACGTGATTTAAGTTTCAAGTGTATCCCAAGTTCAAAAAGCCGCGTAAGATTTCCCACGGGCGATATACTTCATCCCCGTTACGGAGGCGGCGTTGTCCACTTGGCAAGAGAGCGAGAGAGGGAGAACTGTTTCCACGAGGTAGATTCCCACAGAAGATTATTCTCACCAGTTGCGAGAGCCGGTAATGCAGTTTCTAAGCGAAAATAAGTGTCAAAGTTGCTGATGGAGAAGACCGCCGCGGACAAAGCGACGTGTTGCTTGATGGTGTTTAGGAGGGAATGCGTGACGCTTGACATGTTCTTTTTTGTTTGACGTTGGCTGAGCGAAGAGACGTTATTTATAATAAAGTTTTTCAAGGAGCATCAAGAAGTATTTAAATATGCGCGTGTTGAAAATTTCAACATTTCACTATAAGTTTCTCAGGTGGACGATATAAATATTGCAAATCCTTTTATTAGTTCTGGACAAACGGGGTCACGATATAAATGCTAAACTTTTTAATTTTACCACTTCCCTTCGAAAAGCTGTGCATCCGTTGCCTTCTCATGCACCACGGCAGGATATTTGAAAAGTTGTAGCTCTGGTCTCTTATTTTTTTTTTTTTATATTAACCTAAAAGCTTTTGCCACTCCGTGATTTATATACGTACGTGCGTGTATAACTTTTACTTGTTCCGACGAAACTTTTTTACAAAAAAATACAGAGCCGACGAAAATTCAGTTAGATATATAAATACAACATATTTTCCAAACAGCCCGAGAGTTTATTTTGGAAGAAAATAAAAAAATCTAGGCAACCCATTCTTTTCATCATCTTTTCCACGTTGCTCATCTTCATTCGTTATCGCGACTTACAGAAGAAGCAATGTTCCGGAAAGCCGATCGAATCTTCCATTCTCGTAATTCATTCCGTATAATACATGTAATAGTTTCACATTTGAAACTCGGTATATATAATTTATTTTATACGCGCGCGAAACATATAAATTTACGGCCTTATTATCGTCTTAGCACTAGTCCTCTAGAAATCCGAGAAGATAATAGGAAAATGTTTAATATTACGTCACATTTTTCATGTCTTTTATAACTGGAATATTAAATTCTTGCGTGTAAGCCGAAAAGAGCAGCACAGTTCGAAATGGATGCGCTGATGCAGAGGCAAATTTGTTCGAGAAAAGCGGATTGTACGTACTTGTATCGCGGCAAATGCGTGCTTCAACAGTCTGGAAATCTCCCGAGAAATGCATCATTTCTATCACCTTTTTCATTCCACGCATATTTTCCCATACTATTACATTCTATCCGACCTCTTACGACTGGCTCTCCGCTCTATATCGGAACGCATTATTTTCTTCATTTTCACCGAACGTAGAATTTCAATTGGAATTTAATTCTTGCATATCTTATGCCATGTTAAACGCAATGTAAATTATAAATGTGACAGCTGTCAAAACGTTAAATACAGCAGCATCCACGATACTCGAGAATATTCTCACACATATATTCGTATTCTCTCTGCTATCGACATTCACCCTTCACTCGTTTTCATCGACCATTGGATATTTTTTTATCTTTTCTGCATACAACCCTTCCTCTCGCAAAGTATTTCTTAGATAGTTTTCCTTCCGGCATATCCCCATTCCTTATCGATCTCCGCGGTATCTTTCTTTCACCCTTTCCGTGTCTATCTCTTTGAATTTCAATTTTTCTCTCTTATACTAACCGTCACACTTCATTGTCTTCTAAATCTACCTTTTGAAAGTTGACTATACTTCTCTAGCTACAGTGGAATATGGGTCACCGCACATCGCACAAAGCGAGCTAAGGTCATATTTTGTTACGCGCGTGTGTGTATGTGTCACGAGCGACCGTCTCTCGTTGATTTTAAATCAGTCAGACAGTCGCACGCAATTTTCCCTCGGGTGTATCGCATATATCGTATATAGACGGCCGAAAGAAAGCAACGGCCAAACCGAAAGCCCAAACGAGTATCCTCCCATTGCAACAACACCCCTTCGGTACTCTTCGAAAAAAAGCTCCGAAAAAGCTGCGCAAAAATCTCACCCAAGCCTGCAGCTACAAAAACGCATAGTCTCGTCTAGCGCAGCCAGTCCCCGGCGTCCCAACTCCCAGAACATAATTCGAATAAATCAAATCTAATACCCCTCCACCTTCGCATATTCTACTCGAGCCTTTTTCCTCGCATCTCACTCCCTTCGTTCTCTCGAGGAAAATGTGCACTTTTGTATTCCCGAGAGCGAGCGACTGCGCGCCCGAAACACGTCGCCGCCGCGCGATACCCCCGCAGCGCAGTCGCGCTTTAAAATCCGACGCGATTGAGATTCAGCTGGGCGCCGCTATAATCGAGTGCCTCACTTCGCCGGAGAATCTAGAGCGGACGCGATGAAGAATATTCAAGTTTCCTTTCTCGCCACGAGACACCGCGGCTTCTTGTTTTTCCCGGAGGCTACGTTATGTACACTGCTGCTGCCGCCGTCGATCCTTTTTTAAGGCGGATAGACGCGGTATGACGGAGAGGACGTGTCGTTCTGGTCAAGTATATCCCTACTGTTTTTTTTATTTGCGAAGGCCGAGCTTCGTAAACAAGCGCCTGACTGCATTAGCAAGTTTTGGGGGGAGAGTCGTGACTTGGATCCGATGCTAACGTCCGGGTAGATCAGCGTCACGTATGCTAATTTTCTTTGGGTCGAAACGTTGCGCTTTCGCGCTTGTAACATTTCAGTTTCAGAAACAATCGAGTTCAGCGCAAATTATTCTAAACAACTGAATTCACGGTATTAATTAGGAAGCCGCAGTGAAATTCGCCCGTTAGACACAGGCATATAGACAAAAACCACTTAACAGTCGCGCACGTGCATAACTGCGCGACAAAGCCGCCCGGCTAAACCGCTTGTTTATTCGGCATGTCATTTTCAACTAATTAACCTGCTTGACCTGAACCCCATTTATTTCCACGACCACAGCGATGCGTAGCTCTGTACATAAGCCAACTATATAAGTTGATCTCTAAGAGTGCGAATGGCATCGTCTGCATCGGGTGAGAGGAGCGATTCTCGAAGCCAGGCAGAGGCTTAAAAACTTTAACTGAACTTCGTAATCACCTTGTATACGCTCTTGTTATGTACGAGTTTCAAGAGGCTCACTGCTTTCTCCTCCGCGTCGCGAGAGCCGATAAGCCCGGGAATATGGCTTATATTTACATTCTCAAGTTTTCTAGTTTGTTATGCCTATCTGGGCCTCCAATTAAGGACTTTGAACGGCCGCTATCGCTGCATCTTTTAGAGGCTACTTGGGTTTACCTTGTATCATTTATTAATTTTCTGCGAAAAACTTTGATCGTGTGTTATATTAAATAGCTGGTGTGTAGTCCCGATAGTGTATGTAATCGATCGTTGTACATTGGCCGACGTTTCTTAATTATCTATCGGTTAACTATGATACATTATGCAGTCCATTATTAATATATGTCAAACTAATACAATGAATTAATGAAGTGTGGCACCATCAATGCTATTCTTATCATTAGTAAAAATTTAAACGTTTCATCTTTCTAATTCGCTCGTTTCAAAAGGAAACCTATAGACAGGTCGATGCATCTTTAATTAGAACGAGGATTAAACAAATCCTATTAGAACGCAAATTACCGCTGCCAATAATTGTAAAATCGAACGCTGAAATTAATTAACTTTTCCTTCAGCCTCTCGTACCAGAGGCTAATACCAGCCTCTCGGGCTTAATGCAGAAGAGCATGAATTACGCGACATAATCTTACCCTTCAATTTTACAACGCAAAAGCGGATGATGTTATATACCCATACAGTATAGTCATTAACTCCCCACCCGTTTTACACCGACGAAATTGGATAATTGCGAAGCCGGCGGGCTGACTATAACCGAATTTTCACTACTGAAATGCACTTCTCGCCAGAATCAAAAGCCCAAAACGCAATCATCAAGCTTCCACAGAGCATCAATCTACTCCCCATATTCCGACGTCGTTCCTATAGGTGTGCATATAGCGAGGGGATCCACGCGTCGACGGCTGCGCATCCAGCCGGAAGACTCGCCTTCGGGGAGAAAAAAAATTGTGTACGCTGCTAGCGACAGGTCGCGCGCGGGCCATTTGTTCGGCGACCTCTCTCCAGGGAGGGGGGGGGGGGGGAGTGCGATGGCCTGGGTTGCCGCGCTGCTTTTAACGGCTTGTTCGCAGCCGCATTCTTAACGAGTCTTGGCGGATGCGCTCGCGTGTGGCTGGGGCTTTGCGAGCTTATTTTTGGAGACATGTAGGGGGTGGGCTGACTTTGATTCAGTGATTTTGTTGATGGATTTGATTCGTCTAGCGTGCGCTTCGTTTATTACGGAGATGTATGTTTATTTTTCAAAAGACTCGTGTAAATTTCTATTTTACGTGCAAAGTTTGAATGAGAAGCGAATTAGCGATCGAAAGCGGATTGCTTGGATTATTATGATCTGCTTAAACTTTTGACCTGATGCATGCGCTTTCAATGCTGATGCGCAGCGCGCATGGAAAGGGATCTCAGAAACTTGATCATTGTTTGAGCGAACATGAATTATCGTTCAAGGCACTACACGGAATCCATATACACGTGCGCACAGTCTCGTATTATGATGCATTAAGAAATGTTCCACTGTTACAGGTGAGTCGATTGGCAACGCTCAGAAATTACCTGCTCAAAAGCCGTCTACAGTCCCGTAAGTTAATAAACAGCGCATTACATAAATCAATTTCCGATAAGGCTTTAAAATTTTTGCAGCCAGCAATAACCTCTTGCGATATATCCATTAAGCACAGCAGCACATCAGCGTCACCCCACATAATCAAATCAGAAGCAACAAGCTGCTACGCTACACGCCACTTCATCCCCCGCTCCATTTTTTCATCCCTCTAAAACGTTCGCGCTCGCGAAGTTACGTTTATATACCCCCGACGCCTTCGTTCGCGACACTTCCCCCTGTAACTCATTACAAACTACCCGACAAGTACCACGCCGCTGCCGGCGGAACTTAGATAGCGTATCAGGCCAAATCGAGTGTATCAAAGAGAGTCATCTCTCCCTTCGCGCGCGCGCGCGCGAGACTTAATCGGCTGCGCGCTTATCACGGAAATTAACGAGATGCACACTTGCGCGTGCCTCGTCGTTCCACGACTAGATTAAGATCGGGGACGAGCGATTAAGTGAGCAGAGCGAGTATAGTATATGCAGTAGTGCTCAGCCGAGCTTGCGAGCTTGACGCCGCGACAGATGGACGTTGAGAAAAGCTATAGCTAGCCTACGATTGCGCGAACGTTATTCTCTCTCGGATTCTAGGGCGATGTCGCGCTGTACCGATGCGCTTCGGTGATAAATGAATCTTCCGGGAGTTTGGCAAGGTGGATGCTGTTGTAGCGGGGGTGGAAAGTTTGTTCGAGGGGATCGGGAGTGCTTGTCGTTTGACGTGGCCGCGAAATTAGTAGCTTTGGTTATCGCGTGTTGGGATTATCTTATTAGATGCTGCTGGTGTTTTGGCCTGATTTTTAATTTTCAGTAATTTTTGCGCTAGAGTTCGAAGCTTTGACAGACTAATTCGCACAGGCTTCGTTCGATCTATATAATATTCGGATTTATAAACTCTCCGCGTAATGGTCTTTCAAAAACAATCTCGTGTACAGTGCAGCGTTGAATTCATAGTCGCCCTCGGTGTATACCAATTAAGTTTTTACGCAAGAGTAACGCAATATCGCGATCTCAGAAATTGCAGCGCGGTCCCGGGTGTCGTGGATAAAATATGCTTTGATTTAATGGGATGATCCATGGGGGATCGAGCTGGTCTCGTATCGCACACTGAAATATAGAAGACAATAACTGCCGTAGTCCAATTACGGCAACTCGATTAATCGGAACAAATATTATCTATATACCGCGTGTATCCTTGCACGAACAGCATAAGCTCGATAACTGATGGGAAAATTGATTTAATATCGCGATTAATTCGTTTTTTGTTTAATTGTATAGCATTCATAAATTAATAGTATAAGTCATAAAATCAACTAAGTCTCACCTTAGTATGAATTGAGTTCAAGTTAGCTGTGATAAGTAAAAAATCCATACACGAATTATACTGGGCGGGTGTGTGAGGTTGTTCAAATGAAAAGATTGAGTTTCATTCTAATCTATGCAAACTTTAATGAGTTTAGAAATATGCAGACGGGTATTTAGCCGGCATAAAAAACCCCAGTCACAAGTGGGGGAAAAGCCATTTAAATACACATCTTAAAACGTACAAATACAGTTAGATTATTACTAAAGGAAAACGTGAATAAGGTAGCGCAGTATGAGCGGGCTCGGTCAACCCTTACAAGATCTTAACTTCTATGGCCATTCGCTATTTGTAGAGACTCGCTTACCAGCCTGACGCGTGTTTTTTACATACCGGGAGCGCAGATGCCGCGAACATTTTTAAAATAGTACCGTATAAACACTCCGTTTTTCACACCCGCCGTATATAACAATCAACCTGGTCGATCCCATCAACTCCATCGGAAGCAGGAAATCCACGTCGTCGTCAAACCAATCACCCGCCGACAACAGTCTGCTCGATCGTGATAACCGCAGCGTCGGTCGAAGAAAATGCCTGCCAACCGCAACTTTTTGCTAATCTCAGTAGCTAATCCCGTACTATACACGTAGGCCGGAAATACTTGATCCCGAGGTTCGCCACATCATTTACCCGATGGAGATAGAGCTGCTGCGTTTGCCGCACGTCTTCCTACGACTGTATACTGGATATCTACGTCGCTCTCGGGAAGCACGTATATGGCGCGCGACGTTTCGGACAGCGGGTCGCGCTTTCCTCTTCGACGGTCCCTCAGGCTTTTGCGTCTATATATACGTATTCGGGATTTCGTATGGTTTGATAGCTGTACCGACTACGAAATTTATGGATGAGGGTTGTGGGCGGAAAAATAATTCGAATACCTTTTTGAGATATAAAGGGGATCGATTAATATAGTGTAATTCACGGGGTGTGAATGCGAGTCTGACAAGGCGCAGATTTTTTTACTTATTCGTTAATTGATAATAATAATAATAATAATAAGGAAATGAAACTTATTCGTTTGCTTATTTTTTCGTGGCTATCAATTTTTATTGCTCTTCGGATAAAAAAAAATAAACTCCCACAAGAGTAGAAATAGTAGATTAGCATTGGGCATTAAAATTTATTTATTGCTGCCGCCATAAAAATGATAAAATTCTATTTAGCCACAAGAATCCTATTATCAACAAGCAGCAGACGAGAATATATTACAACAATTCCGACGGTTTTGGACTCCGACACGGAACGGCTGCCTCTGAATAATATGCCTCTGTAATAGGGTGAATACTTGTGGACTTCATTGCAGTAGTGTTATATAGTTTGCGGCTAAATTGTTATGCGTCGCACCCGCTTTCGCAGCGCGGCGTCGCTTAGTTACCTGAATAAATGCATAAAGGACACGTGCTTATTGTTTTGTCGGGAGTTGAAACAATAATTATACGCTCGCGTTAGGACGCTCGTTGTCTTTGACGAAAACAGTCGATTATACATCGAATGTCAACAAACAATAATAAGAAAATTCAACGTGTACATGTAACTCAATAAAATCCGACATTCCCGACAAATCGACGTAGAGTCTACGCTCATAATAGCTAGAGCTCCCTGCACGCGGAAACTCCCCTATCCGGGGCAAGACCTTTCTTTACGCCAAGCTCGTTACTCGGAGGCCGCGGCGCGTAGGCAGGAGGGAAATCTGAATTTATTTTTATTTAAAATGGAAAAGTTTCGACTCCCGAAGCGCGTCGTTTACTTTCCAGCCTCTGCTGGAATTCGCATTTCTGATTTTTCGTCGCAGCTGGCCGAGAAAAATTATTTTTTCCTCCCAGGTTTTATACAACCAATCGTAGTATACCCCGAGACGTTGATGTCGTAATTTTTCGTCTGGACGTGTCTTTTTGTCGCGCTCGTTTCGACGAGAAAATGCGCCGCTATAGTGTAGTAAATATTCAGGGAATCTCTGCGCCCGGCCGTAATTAAACGGGCTGTCCTGTGTGCCGCCCGAGATATTTCCGCTCGACTGGGTTAAATATTTATTCGAATTAAATGGAGGTTTTATTATCGAGCGCGCGGGATTTCGGAGCGTTTATTTCACCGATTAAAAATATCCGACAGGGCTAGTAGTCTGATTTTATCTCGTCGCGTAATCAGGCTGTCGAACCCGAAGAAATCGAATATAGGTAGTTTGCATGTTTCATTTACAAGATGTCGATCAATTTCATTCGATCACTTTGCGTATATCAACGACTCCATCCATCAAAATGGAAACGATCGCATTTACAAGTTACTGGTACTATTAAATCCTATTAGTAGGTTAATAATCCACCCTAAAACACATATGCTTCCTTTGAGCTGTGCGCGTCGTTGCATCGAAAGACAATTACTCACTATAAGCTTCGTATTATACGAGACTCGATCCGAGTGCACTTGCCATAAAGATGTTCGCGCCTCGTCCTCTGCAGGAAATTCAGTCGTACGTGTGAGTTTTTTCAAAAAATCCCTCTCGACATATTTTCCTCTCCGGCTGCTGCCTTTTGTTTGGTTTCTCCTCACGTTTTTTCTGCGTTACCTTACCCCCCCTTTTCTTGATCTCTCTCTCCGTCTCGTTCTCTCCCTTTTTCGTTCGTTGCAGCAACGAAGCACGGGAAGAGCAGCGAGTTTCCGGGAGCCAATCAGCAATCAGTTCACCGCGCTTTCGGCCTCGAGCTATAAGTGTACGTATATTATTAGCCCAAGCTCTGATTTACATTGCGTTAATCAAACTTATCGGTGGATATATATTCAACGAATCGGATTTCTAAAATTGCTGCTCGGATGAACATTTTTAGTCGCGTATGCCTTCGCGCAGAGCTGATTTGCAAATATCGATCTCGTATACACGTGCGATATTCGTAATTGAAGCTCTTCCCAAAATGACTCGTACACACAGCCACCCTTGAAACTTTTTCGCATAAAAAAGCTAAGCTCCTTCTCTTCGAATTCGCAGTCAGCAAATGCAAGCTCGGCTGCTTTCTTATCTGCGCCGGTAAAAAACACACAGTTGTAGTCACGCGTAAACCGAGGAGTACAGAAGCCGCTCGCCTTTTATTAAAACGCGAAAATAGAGGCCCTGCGAGATATTCTAAAATATAAAGCCTCACCGCCGAAAATTCACTTGGCAAGCAAGCCGCGCGCACACGCGCGTGCGAATTTTCAAATATCGCGCGAAAACACGGCATTACGCGGCGTCACGTGCACAGTGTGTGTGCCGGGTAACGCGCGAAGGAAATGGAAAACAAAATGCGGGCGAACCGAGTAAATGGAATGCACGAGAGCGAGGCTGAGAATAAATAGAAGGTGCGAGAAGTGAGGGAGAGAGAGAGAGAAAAGCTTGGCTGTGCACTGGATATAATGGAGGTGTGGACGCTTCATAAACAGTAACTTGTATTAGGCTTGACTGGAATTGTTGCCGGATTTTCCGGGTACGCGTAGGGATTTCGTGGTATGAATTTCGAAACTTATTGACTTTTTGAGTGCGCTTTGCTGTAGAAATACAGGAATGTAATATGAAAACGTTTCTGAGGATAAATTTAATTTAGAAAGGGAATTTTAGTTCTTCTTAATAGTATTTCGAATCTTTTCACTGCGCAGAAAAAAAGGGTTCGCTTTTGGGGTTTCGTACTTTCGCCGTCTCAAAATATATCAGGGACTCACCGCAACCTAAAAACAGCAAGAAATATCCCGCGGTATATTAAAATATCTTAACGATACATTCTAATTAAACTTCGTCTACTGTCACTCGCCAACGAAAAACCCGTAGCAACAACAGCCAACGTGATAATGCATCATCACGCCTGTTTATACCACAGAGAACCCAAAAGAAGCCGGGAGCGCAAGCTCCGAAAGAGGGGGGAATTAGAGCAGCAGAAACGGAAACATTACGAGGCTCAACGTCGCTACAGCAGCAGCAGCGTATATTTCGTCGGTGCGGGAGCTCGTCGCGGCGACATTCCGCCGGAATCCCTGTCCGCCAGGAGATGAAAGGCAAATCGCGACGAAAATTACAAGAAAATTTTGTGCACCAGAAAATACAGCTGCGCTGAATGAAGGGCTCGGCGCGTCGCGCACAAAGGGATATTACGTTGCAGGTGTGTCAAATTTCGAGGGGCACGACTACCTGGAACTATAGCGGCTTGCTGGAACTATAGCGGTAGAGGATTGTTTATGTTTTATTGATGCGGAGAGCAGTGTGCGTATGCATAAATATTTTTCGTCCGGATTTTTTTTTCTCTCATAACAAGTTCATTTTCTTTTTTGTTCTCTACTCGTGCATGCATGACTTGAGATTTCATTTGCAGCGTGAAAAAGGTAGCGGGAATTTCGTAACGCGCGGACATTTTTCAGCACGCATATTTGCTGTAGAAAAATAGCCGCGACGTTTATCAAAATTTCCGTCTGTTTAGTTTACGAAAAAAAAAATATACAACTCTCTTCGTCCGAAACGGGATTTCACGTCAGCTATACTGCGATGAAATATTGACTCGCTGGCGTAGAAGCACGAGTTGTACATCAATAACTAGCGGGAACATTACAAAAAAAATCCATCAGTCCTGCTTCTAAAATCCCTTTTCCAAATTTCTCGATATAATTCAAAAAAATTATTTCACTTTTCTTCGAAAGTTTGTGTGCCAACCATGTACAGAGAGAGAACGAGAGGCATCAGTTTTCCACTTCGCCTGCTTATTTACCCGGCGATAGTTCATCCCGTGAAATTGAATGACTGGCTTTCAGATTCTCCATGTTAAAATATACGTGTACACACCGGCAGCGTGCGCGTGACACGACGCGTCAGGGGGATGACAAAAAAAGAATCGAGAGAAATTCCCTTGTGCCAGGCACATACTGATGTATACAAACACATACGCGCACACACATCAACTCTTCCTTGAAAATCCTTCAGCGCTTCATCGGAAAAACATAGCCGCGACAGTTGCGAAATCGACTGTATACAATGAGACGGCGGCCCCCCTCTCCTACTCTCTCTCTCTTCCATATATTTTTCGTCGCGTCCTTCCCATATTTCGCCGCGTGCGTTTGCTTTTATTGTCTGTATTTATACGTCTCGCGTACCCTCGCACACTATATAGTTGACAGTTTTTTCAAAGCCGCTCGACGCAGCGGTTCTACGTTTCGGTATTCCGCGGCCGCGTTTCTATTGACTATTTCGCCTATAGCGGAATAAACAACGAAAAAAATGCCTCTCCGCGCTCTAGATTCCTCCGCGCTGACGTTTCAAAAGGCCAATTCTTTGGCGTTTTTTTGTTTACGTATGGATGCGACGTTGCTATGGAGGTATGAAATACAGGCGATCCATAAAATTCGCCGATGATTGGATACACGGGGGTCCCGGCGATAAAAAAGGATTTGGTACTTACTGCTGAGCGCTGTTTTTATTTTCTTTGATTTGTGCTTTCGATGCTGACCGTGTATGCTTTACCGCTGTTGCTTAGCCCAGGAGTTTCATGAGTTGTTTTCTTGTTTTTTTTTTTTAATTAATTTTTTTTCGGTACGTTATGATTGTAGGAAAATATTGAACTACGCAGCCGTGGTTTCATTAATTTCGTTCTTTGTTATAAGAATAAATCTTTGGTGGAAAATTACATATTTACCAAACCGCTGTGCCGCAATGATTTGAAATATGTCGCGAAACACATAATAATGTACCGCTGGTGTATATAGACTGCCACTACTATATACCGTATAACCCAATCAAATTCGCATAAAATCCGAGCAAAACAAACTGCGGATTCGACTAACGATCGTAAATAATTCCTCGCGGACAGAAATTTACTGGCCCGCCCCTTCAAAGTCCACTCGCGCGCTTCATTACCCCGCGAAACGTGCGGCAAATCAAAGGGCGCGCGGCAATTTGCCGCGCAGCAGCTGGTAATTTTTTGCGCCGACCCAATTTTCTCCTCTGGTGGTTGATCAAAAAACACTGCAACAGCCGTCGCCGCAAACGCGTCATTGGCTTATGAATAAAGAAGAGGAGGCGCCTCTCGATTTCGACCAATTTTTT
The DNA here is from genome assembly GCA_020010945.3 of Muscidifurax raptorellus. NCBI lineage: Eukaryota > Metazoa > Arthropoda > Insecta > Hymenoptera > Pteromalidae > Muscidifurax > Muscidifurax raptorellus. Next base: position 6,450,793 of record CM052079.1, on the reverse strand, counting down.
TCCTTCCTGTTTGCTTCGCGCTAATGAGAGCCGCGCCGCTAATTGATGCTATCGAACAAGGGGGTGGTTGGCTGCCTTCTCCTTTGCCCGCCCCCCTCCTCCTCCGTCGATAACTTTGGAGGAGAGAGAGAGAGAGAACGAGAGCCAACTTTCGCTCCGACGAGAGTGGCAAACTTGGCTGTGGAGTACTTTTATTCTCTTTTTCGCTAGCTAGACACACTTGTGATTTGATGCTCGATCTTTTCCAATGCTATACTTTTGTGGTTGTTTAAATTCCCGTGGATTTCGTGAAGTAATGGGAGTTTGGCTTTTTGGAGAGCATAAAAATATTTGTTTCGATTTAATAAAGTATAATTCGATTGTACGTTGAGTACTGTTCGGATTGAACGCGTGCGTTTTATTATTTATTGCACATTTGTAATGTAATGCATTTTTTCTCCTTTTGATATTTCATTAGCATTATTACGCACTAACAACTAGAGCCATTACAATAAGAAACGCAAATGAATCCTTTCAGCCGATTCCCCACACTAGGAACATTCATCGGAAGCCACACAGCAGCAGCCGGTGTCTAACTCTCAGTTAAAGAACGAGCGTAAAGCCGTTGGCTGCGAGCCACTCGCTGTTGGCTCCAAACAAATGAACAATTCTACGCTGTGCGAACAAGCCACAGAGGCAGCTCTTTCGCCCCCGACGTTATATATATGTACCTGCCGTACCGGAACTGACAGTAAACAGGCTTTACGATGATGCAATTTTCGTTTTTGTTTGACCCGACAAGTCACGCGGATATAGCCGAAAGCTCGATTGGTTGTGCGTGGTGGATGCGTTAATGCCTTTCGGGTGATTGATTGAGGCTTCTAACGCTTGGTGATGGATGTAAGGTGACTGGATCGCTTTTTTTTCATTTCTGCGGGGATTGTTTTCCCTTTATTTTTTTTTGGTCAGGCTGTTAATTTCGATTTATTGCTCTTCGCGATTTTTTTTCATTCATCCCAATTCGCTGATTGAATCGATCCACTGCGCTGAAATTGAAAGCAATCTTTCCGCAGGAAACTCCGCGATAACGACGCGCGACTTTCAGCAAAGTACCTGACCCTTTCTCCCTATATATATATATATATATATATACATGGCGGCTCGCGGCTGCTGAAGAAAAAAAGGGCTTCGCATTTTATTTTACGCCGCAGCGCCGTCGCGCGTTTCGTGAAATAGTAATAGCCGGGGTACGCCAGCTCGAGTTATACGCCGTTTGATGGTAATGCGTTGAAACTGTTTTCTTCCTTGCAGTTTACGTCGCGCGCCACTTTGCCAGAGTACAGCTGCCGCCTAAATTGTTTTCGAATAATCATTCCGTTCTCCGCTAGTGGAAGACACACGCGCTCCCGTAAGAGCATGTATTCGCTTAACGAATGCGCGTATCGTGACGAGGAAAATTCGGAATTTTGAACAGCAGTTTTCATCGTATACTCAGAAAAGGGCGTGAAATAATTGATATCAGTTCCCGGAGCTACGTAGAGTAATTCGAACCTGCCGATTCAGCGGCTTCTCTCGATACACACAGAGCGACCGGCTTCCGAAAACAAACTTTCCAGCGCCGTGGAAACTAGCGACCCTGTGTGTGTATATATCCTGAGACTCCCGCCAGAAAAGCTCTTTCTAACGCAACGAATTCCTCCGGCAAAACTTGCAGCCACTTCTTGCGCGAGATACAGAGGGCCAGGGGAGGGTATAAGCTCGAGCGCGCGATCGAATAGATTTCAAGTATTTATCGTTTTGAGCAAAGAGAGCCAACGGCTAAATCCTTAAGTATACACGCGACAAGCAAGTTGGCTGTTTGGACGCAGAATTAGGACTAGAGACACCGGGGATAGGAGAGGCGCGAGAGAGTTTATCTGTTGGACGAAGAGCTCAGCGGGCCAAAGACGTTCGCGCCGACGGTGCTTCCGAGATTTAGCGCTAAAGTTGCACTGCTCATTCTCTCTCACTTGCTCTCTCAGCTTCTTCTTCTTCTTCGCTCGGCAGGAGTCGAGAAGTTTGGTCTGACAGAATTGATTTACATGGATAATCTCTTCTATTGGCGGGACCTCTTACAGGTGTGCAGCACAAAGCTTAGGGCCGATTAATCTCGATTGCGAATGCTCTTTCGAGCGCGTCGGTGTCTTTGTAATCGAGGGTAATAGGCCGAGAAGTCGCCGATGGCATATTCGGACGGTGGATTGATGCCTGTACGACTCTCGTCTGAGTATGAAATTTATTAGATGTTAAGAGAAAACTTCTTCTGTAGATTTTCTCATTATTATAAAACTATAGATATGCGTTTCTATTTCCAAACCAAAACTCGCTAATAGACCAATTGTGTCTATTATAAAGTCGCTAACGATTCACAGAATGGTTCATTCCCTTGATGCGCCCCAACCCACTCCGCGAACCGCGAACTGCCGGATCAACGCTTGTCCCACAAACTCTGCGCAGGAAAGAACCCAATCTCCCAACATCGATCCCTATTTATAGCTGTGGCGGCGCGAGCGAGCCGTTCGTCCAGGCTACAAACGGACTAATTCACAAAGCGCATTAAAAGCAGCAGCAGTCGATATTTATGATAATTCAAATCGGTGCCGGCCCATTAAAATAATTGAATCACACGGTCGTCCGGGTCATCTATCGCCCACATTGTGTGTGTATATATATATAGATGTATATATACCCGCAAGAAAGCTCCTATAGTTTGTATGCGAGCAGCACGAATCCGCGAATTATATTCTATTTGGAAGCGGCGAATAGTGTTTGCCGATAAATTAAATCCTGCCTGCATGGTGTATCGGGACACAGCATCTTTCTCTGTACATAATAGTGTATACGCGCGGAATTCGGGCCGCGACAGATGTGCGCATGCGCGCGATCATTACCAGAGTTTTTGGATAGTACGTATTATAACTTGGCGCCTCGGTTTCTGGCTGTATGCGCGTGTAATAATAATTAATCGTCCGTCTCGTCATTCATGAATAAATACGGGTATATATAATTGTTCGAGCAAGTCGAAGGGTACATGCAGCGACGCATCAGAGTATGCGTTATGTGATCATTTCGTGGTTCATATAATGCGTGGATTCGCTTGGATTAGTTTGTGTATTATATGTTTCGACTATGCGCTATATAGCGTATAGAGGCTATAATAACGTTATTACTGTTATTATTTCGCAATGAAAAACTTGGTTAACGCGTTCCCCGTATAATAACGCTCCTGATTCACATACGATATAAACAAAACACGATTTACATACTATAACAAAGTCCGAAGGGCGAGTCGGTTGTCACAATCGCGAGAATCTAATCGCGCTCCTGCTGCAAACAGCTCATTACTCATCAAACCTAGTGCGTATTTATAGTACGCTTGTGTGCGTGTATTATTAAAAGCTGGAAGGGATGAATTTGTATAACAATTAATCACGCGAAATTGCGCGTAAAATTCGGTTATGCCAGTGCATCATCGCGCGCACGCGCAAACTCTACTATACATAAGCTCCGAGCGTATGCGACGCTAAAATTCTCGATGCTCTATATCGCCAGCGTTGTTTAATAATCAACGCGACACGATCCAGCATTTCATCTCATAAATAAATTTCCATCGCCGTTGTGACACCGCTCCCCGGATCGCAAGCTCGCGCCCGAGAGCTTAACAAAGAAAAAGAACGAGGAGTAGGAGAAACGTACTGCGGGCGCGTGCCGAGACGACTGGCCTTCTCCGCGAGAAAGAGTAGAAAAAAGGCTGAGGAGAGTTTTGTAATTTCTTTCGTTGCTGCTTGGCATACGAACTTTGTCGTCGTCATTGCTGCAGCTCTGCAAACTGAGATGAAATATTCCATTATGAATTGTATATATAGTGATCTTGGATGGTGGAGAATATGCTTCTGCCGAGATAATGCGGCTAAGTAGTTGAGGGTTGTGTACTTTTGTTTAGCGGCTGCTGCTGCTGCTGCTGATGCTGCTGCTCTTCGTTTTGGTAAGCCTGTGATTGAGGGATTATATACTTGGGCTGCTGTTTAAGCTTGTGCTTTTTAAAGACTCGTTATGTCTCGCGTTCAATAAAGTTCAAAACTATCCTCAATGAATATACATTTTTATCATCCACATTATATACATTCATCTTAACAGGTTATGGAATATTTCTATGATTATTTAAAAATATTAATTTTTTATATAAAAAGAAATAAATGAACGTTAAAAAAATTTTAATCACATTTTCAACCGGAATAAGCATTATTTGATACTCTCTTTCCAAATCTAGCCGAGACTTTTCAAATCTCCGCAAGAACCAATAACTCCAGTTAAGCCTCGCACAAAGCAGCGGCGGCGAGTCTGGCTCTTACACCTCGCGAGGAAAACCATCGACGCCATGAATGCCTGATCAGCCTAGTACTCCGCTAAAGTCGTATTATCGCAGCCTATACGCATCGGGGCGAGCTTTATAGTTAACCCAGTTCGCTTCTTATCCCAGCTTTTATCGCTCATTCGTCGCGTTCGCGATGAATCGCGGCTCCTTTTTCTGCTCCAGCCTTTGTAATTTCCGGGGCAGAAGAGAGCCGCGCGTTTATCGAAGCTTTCAAGATTCCGACGAGTGTATATACAGATTTGTTTCTCGGTTTTTTTTCAGAAGATCGTGAGATATTTATACAGCCTATTTTCTCGCAGATGCTTATCTCATTCCTGTCATAGGCTTGTCGTGAAAGTCGGTTTTCTCGTTGTGCTTTTGTCGCGGCTATTTCGCGTATGTGATAATACGAAATATCGTCGTCGTAAACATTGTTCAGCGATATTTTTGTAGTGCTGTAATTACGGTTCGCCAAAATTAATTGATAAACCAATAACGAGGTTGGTTGTCCGGCACGCAATTGTGCAGGGAATAATAAAACGAACAAAGTTTAACAAAATGTAACAGGATTCAATGTCAACAGGCAGTTTAATGATGAATATCGCGGTGTGTGTATATGTGTGCGCATTAAAATAACACATCTGGCTAAAGCGTTCGTAAAAGCTTTTAGCATAGAAACAGCTGCGGCGTACAGTAAACAGCAGGCTTTGCGTAGAAATATACGGCGCGCAATGCATGTATACGATGAACGAAAAAAAAATTAGCAACGATGCTAGTTTCGAAAAAAATATTCCCGCACAATGTAAAGCGTATAACAGCTGCCTTATTTCCATGCGAATAATCACAGCGAAAATCGCGCTGTATGAAAAATTATATACGTCCGACGCAAAAAACAATAAGCAGCTATTCATAGTCGAAGAAACAAACTGCAATATCAACTTTGAGTGTGTATACTATTTGTGTAATCAAAACTTGTATATATAGTTACATTAATTAAACGTCTCAAGCCTGCAATTCTACAAAATCCCCAAAAGTTAAAGTTTATCCCAAAGAAAACATCGGCAGTAGCGTTTCCGTGTTCTTAATTACCCTCCGGCATTGATAGCGCTAATTCATTTCCCCCAATTATCCCTGGCTTACGCGTCGATGGCCAACGGCGCGAAACCGCGGAACGGCCGCTCGTCGGGCCGAATTAACGGCGGCGCAAGCCTCAGCCGACACCACCGCACGCAGCCCTTCTAAATCTGCAGCCGCCAGTGTCGGGGGGGTTAATTAACGCGTCGGTGAGCGGCTGCGGCGGCTCTTTATGCCGCTGTGTGCTTTTGGTTTTGACGAGAGAAGAACAGGGCTGTCTTTGATGGATATTTGAAAAGCGCGCGCTTTTTCACCTCGATATGCATATAAGGCATCTGGAAAATAACGAGGTCACCGTGTCGGGTTTTGTATAGGTGGAAGAAAATATTCGAGAAGCATTTTGCCATGATCGATACTTGATTCGTGTTGTGTACATAAACCAAAATTTGCAGCATATCAACCACTTGATACAATAACGGTCATCAAGTGTTGGCTCGTTTCGCATATCCAATGGACTCGTGTCGATAGCAGAACTCGCACTACATCAATATATCGAGTTGTAACCAATGCGGCTGATCAATGTTGGCTGTTACTACTTACTCGAGCGTTACGCGCTGTGTCGAACTTTCTGAGCATAACCCGACACGATCCCACAAACGAGTTTAACTGTGGTTACGAAATATATACTATACGAATAATGGACGGTATAAATATATAGAAATTTTGAGTCTATGCAGATTTTCCACCAAAACTTTTCAACGAAATGCATTTTTTTAAATTTCAACAATCTCATCATCCAACGGACGCACACAGTGCCGGGCACTCGTCGCGCAAATCATCTTGAGCGAAGCCCAGAGCTCGTCGCATATAATTCCAGGCGACCCCGTCTGTATTCCGCTCGACGGACCGTCCAGCAGCACCGGTTGATTTACGAGCGGCCAACGAGTGCGTCGACCCGTTAGACACCGTCCTCGTCGCGATTTCCTTTATTCGCGCGTGATTTATACGTCCAAAGCCTATATATTTAATTTCGCTCTCTTTCAGACGACGACGCGCCAGGCTATCGGCAGCGCGTAAATATGCGCCTTCATTGTGGCGAGCCGAGAGGAAGCCGATAGCGTATTTATGGACGCGGCGCGGTTTTGCCGCCGCCGCTGCTGCCGAAGACATCATTTATGGTTATTGAAATGTATATGTATATATGCCGTGGAATTTAAGACGAGCTTTATATATTTCTATATATACAGAGTGTATATTGCCATAGCTTATGCGGCTATTCGGTGCGCGGAAATTTAATAATAAAGACTTATCAAAACTGCCCGGTTTAATAATACGGAGGATTCGCGGCTGTTATATTAAGGTTCGTATATAGTATACGGATGAGTTTGTATGAATGAAAAACAGTGAGCAGAGAGTGTACGTATATTCGGTTACATCCCGCGTGAAAAAAAATGCTATGGCCAAAGTACATGCAATATATTGAAAAAATACTCAGGCCATATATTGCAAAACATCAGCCTATATATTGTTGATATAGTCGCACATATACATAATCCAATATATTGCATATACATTGTCATTAAATTTTGTTAAACTTCGTCAAAAGTATATGCCATATATTGCAAAAATACGTAGGCAATATATGAATTATATCTTGCCAATATATTGCATATGATGCGCTAATTTTTAGTTTAAATATATATATTGTGAGCAATATATGTGCAATGTATTTTTAAAATATCCTGAACAATATTTGCGCAATGTATTGTTAACTATAACTGTATATATTTTTAATTACTTTATTTTATTAAACAAGTTACATTATAGCTAAACAAGGTATAGTAAATTTTCACATAATTGAGTTCACATGAATATTATTCGAATTCTAAAGTATTAACAGGTTCTACGATAAATCTTTGGTCATTAAAGACGATGTTGATACACAAATTTCTAATTGTAGATATTTTTATAAAACGGACTGAATTACTTCTAATACATTTGTGTATATATCTTAAATTAATAGTACGTTCTAAAATATTAACTGTAAACGGATTGATCGTCTCTAATACTGTAACACATGCATAATTTGTGCCAAGGCATTCACATAGATTTATACAATTACAATATGTACCGCGTATATAATATTGCACGCTTCCAATATACGTTTCTCCCGTATCCTCGAATGTAATAAAATGTGATTCAGATACTTGATTTTTTTGAGCAATCTCAGACGTAAATAATATATTATTCTTGTAGATTTTGTTAAAACGGAATATATTATTTTCATTTAAATTATATTCTGTTTTGATTTGTTCACTCTGAGAAACTCGTAATTTTACTATTTTTCCTACTGCGTAAGTGGATTTTTCAATTTTGACAAGTTTAAAATTTTTATTAGGAGATGTAAGAGATGTATAGTAGTTGAATGTCTGGTTTCTTTCTGTATACCAATCATATTTTAAAGAATGTACTTTGACATACAAATCTAAATTAAACGTTATTTGCAATTCTGGATTTTTGCTACTTTTCACAAATGATTTTAATTCACCGTTCACATTTTCTAATGGGAAACAAGAAGTAACCCACAAAGGGCCTAAGCGACGAAGCACAGTTGGTAAATGTCGCAAACTATGTAGATTACATGACATATATTTTATATCATAAAGACGCTCAAATCTATTTGTATATTCATAGATTAGTTTTTCGCTTAAATTTATCATACTTTCAGTAACTTTTTCTTGAGACAGTAAGTATACAGCCAAAACTAATAATTTATAATGTTCAAAATAATTCTGTGGTAGAATATCAACTAATACAGGAATTGAATAATAGTAAAACCAATTTTTAAGCTCAGACGCTTTCCAGTATGCGATATGACTTATTATAGATCTCGGTCGTCTAGCAATATATGTCGGTGTTTTGATAGAACAAAGCTTTTCATCGACTATATCTACAAAGTTTGATATGTTAAAACTTTCACTGGCAAATTTTGAATCAAACCACAATTCAATTAATTTTTTTACTACGCCTTCAAATACACAGTGCATAATATCTATTGATGTTGAACATATAAAGTTATAACAAATTTTTGATAAAATAGTAGGTCCTATCACACCACACACTCTGAGCCCGGTCTCTAAAGCCTCTAAAGAGTAGTCTATAACATCTTCTGTATTTCGATAAATTAAATTATGTTGAAAGGGATATACGTGTCTTCTACTAACTGTATATCCTTCTTGCAAGCAAACTTGACACCCAAATCTCCCGTTATATTGCGTCATGTTCATAAATAAAGATTTGGCTGGAAGATCAGCTGTTCCACACATAAGTATGCCACTAACTTTTATTTCTCGGTTCAAGTCTTTTACGTAAATATTTATTCCCTTAAACAAGGTTTTCAAAGATTTTAATAGCGGTTCTAAACATAAATTTGGTGCAGGTTTTTTGTCGCCAAACCATAGAGAAACCAATAAAACATTTTCTAATTTAAATCTATCTTTGTACGGTAAATCCATAATAATTATAACAAACGCCCATATACTAAATTTGGATGATTTAAAAATTCTAATCCCATCTGTATACCACATAAAAGATAGAACAACATCTGCTTTCGTATAAAAGTTCTTATTAGCTAATTCTTTGTATATAGAACCACTATAAAAATCTTGATAACAATCTCGTTCTTGATTCAAAATAGCATCCCTAGAAATCAATTTATTAAAAAAATTTGGACGTTTGAATAAAGACGTTATCTGTCGAATTAATGGAATTTCAATGAAATAATTTTCTTTTGCGTTGCACTCGCAATACACATTCTGATTTTCATTTTCATTTTCAATCCGTATCGATTCATCGTTATTAATGTCGTGATCAGTATTAGAAACAGCATTAACGCAATTCGAACAATAATAATGTTTTATGATCGTTGCCTTATCTATATCAGCTAAATATTTTTTAAATTTGTATAAAGTAGAAGGACACTTATTGGGCTTCGGCAAAACTATTGTAAACAACAGAAGTATAGATTTAATACTCGTATCCGTTAGACCTTTGGCTGATTTTAAAGCAGCAACGCACAAAATAAATTCACGCACAGTGATCGACGCTTGTGGGTAAATTTCTTCTTCCAAGGGAGAAGGATCATTCTCATCTTCAGTGTCGACCGATTCATCGCTTATTTCATCGTTGCGTTCCACCGATTCATCGCTCATTTCATCGTCGTTTTCCTCCAATTCATCGATTTCATCGTTGCTTTCCAGTTCATCATCGTTTTCAGAATACTCTATATCAAATAGAAACGATATCTCTTACTATTGAAGTAAACCTTGTATTCATTTTTTACAATTTTAAATTTTCGCAATTGCTACAAGATAGACGCGCGCGCGCGGGAGGGCAACGAGTGTATATATACATAGTAATACGGCGCAGCGGAGCACTTCCCTTCGTGCAGCGCAGCGACGCGCCCCGCGCGCGCGCTTGATTACACGTCTTTGACTACTCAACATCCTCGCCCGCAATGCTTTTTATCATTATCTAATTCATAGCATACCTGGTTCATCATTATTGATTAAATTTAAATCAATGTTTTGAGGTCCATTGATATCTTGTTGTACATAGTTCCTATCGATAGATACGCCACAGTCTAATGCTGAACAATCATTTTCTTCTGCCCCCGTGAGAGTTTCTTCGCCTTCAAGCAGCGTCAACTTTTGAGCGAATATTTTTTTTGATCGTTTTTTGAACTCCATGCAGCATGCATCGAACGATGCTCGTTTAGCCATCTTTACGGTTAAACTACGCAAATTAGGCTAGGCGCGCTGACGCGCGCGGATGGTTTGTTTTTGTTTGTTTATTTTTTCGACTTGAACTTGGCTTCGAAATCGAGATCGACTTCAACCGCTTGCTTAGTTCAGTTTGTTTTATTCAACTTTCTTTTTACGAAGCAATTTCGCCCGGATGTTATTGGGGTTACTTAATCGATGTCAACGACGAAAATGTTTGTGAAAGTGTTTTGGCTTAATAATAAAACTGTAAGTATTGTCGAAGAAAGATGCTTATTTCCAAACGTTGAAGAAGGTGAAGAAACCCTAGTGCAATATCATAATGACAAAAAATACAAAGCTAGAGTTATCAAAAAAAGCTGTAAGTTTACTAACCTTCATCTACGATATATGAATTTTTTAAATATTTATTTTGTACAATTTTGATCTTACAGACGATAAACAATATCTAGAAAAAGTTTATATTGATATTGAAGGCAACATAATGGATAAAAAAAAGGCCGCTAAACGAAAATCAATTATTTCTAAGAAATCGAAGTTAGAGAAAGAAAAGAAGATGAATAAAAAAACGCAAAAAAGTGCTGCATATAAAATAAGCCAGAAAATAGCACAAGTTTCGACCGTTTTTGAAAACACCTCAGACGACGATGACCTGACTGCAAAAATTGATAGCGATAACGCTCAAGATCACTCTGATAGTGATAATGAAGAGATGGTCGAATGCATAATAAAACGCAAAAAGGGAAATCGTAATCCTATTGAGTCAGATGCAGAGAGCGAGACAAGTGAGATGACGAAAATAAGGGATGAACGTGAGCGGAATGAACAGGTTATGTGATGTCATATTTGGATATATGCAAAGAAGTTGATTCGATATGAGCGTGAGATTTGTTATCCGAGCAAAGAGGGTAACGATCACACAATCATAACGTTAATTTCCGCACGCATAATTTAATTATATATACATTCAACAGATTATTTTATAAAATCTTAACTTTGCAGCTCCAAATTCGAGAATGTGAACGCGAAAGAGAAGAGCGTGAGCACGATCAAGAGCGCGAGCGAGAGCGCGAACGAGAGCGCGAACGAGAACGCGAACGAGAACGCGCACGAGAACGCGCACGAGAACGCGCACGAGATAGACGGGATGAGCGCAATGAACGCGAACGTGGTAGGCGGGAACGAGATGAGCGCGAAACAGATCGTCAAAGAAATGATCGTGAGGTAATGTTGCTCAAGCAAAAAGGGTAACAATCACACAAGCATAAAATTAATTTCCGTACGCATAATTTAATTATATATACACTTAATAGATTATTTTATAAAATCTTAACTTTGCAGAATCAAGATCAAGACCGTGAACGCGAAAAAGAACGCGAGCAAGAGGGCCAACAAGAGCGTGAGTACGAGCGCGAGCAAGAGCGTGAACAAGAACGTGAGCAAGAGCGCGAGCGAGAACGTGAGCAAGAACGCGAGCAAGAGCGCGAGAGAGAACGCGCACGTAGACGGGAACAAGATGAGCGCGAACGAGATCGGCAAAGAAATGAGCGTGAGGTAATATTGATTTAATTAACTATATCATATTGGAAAAAGTTTTCATACTGATACGGTATTAACGCCTCGTCTCGTCTTGTGCGCGTATTTTGTTAATCAGTTTGTGGTATGCAACTATAACCTGCATATTAGCACCCAAATCCGGGGTGCTCACTCAGTCGCACCGTTCTGACGAGTCTAGACCGCACGTGTGCTATTGCATCGTTTATATTCGTGGAAACGTTTTCCTTTTATGAATATAACTTTAATAAATTCATTACTAAATGGTTGTACTTTTTTCAGGAACATGTTGAAGATCCTCTCGAGGTTTGTCGTAGAGCAGGGAACGGATATGTACAAATTTGTTCTGTTTTTAATGTTTGGATAGACAAAGCTGATCTTACCTACATGCAGCGATGGCTAGATTCTCCAAAAGAGTTAACCAGGAGATTGTTGATAAATCTCGTTGGTAAAGAAAATTTAAGGAACATGTGCGCACGGGGAAAATCAAGGGATAGAAGAGCCATTCCGGAAGACATAGTAAAAGCGGTCGAATGTAAGGCTTCTTAAGACTATATTCCTTATACTTATATGAAATATATTAATATCTTAATAATTAATATATTTATTTATGTTGTAGATTATGTGAATAAAAAATGTTCGTCGAGGCTAAAACCTGTTGACTTCACGAACGTTATAAATATGATGTGCGCAACTTTGAGAAATCCAAGAAGATGAAATTTTATGTATTCAGTGTTTTATTATATAGTTTAAAATAAAAAACGTTGTGTTAAATTAAATAAAATTATTAACAAAGAGGTTATATGCTTAATATATGTTTCAAATTGTCTTTATTTAATTAATAAATGATGTCATTATTAATACTTACAGTTAGGTTTAAAATACATTGCACATATATTGCTCACAGTATAAAAATTGGCGCATCATATGCAATATATTGGCAAGATATAATTCATATATTGCCTACGTATTTTTGCAATATATGGCATATACTTTTGACGAAGTATAAACAAATTTAATGACAATGTATATGCAATATATTGGGTTATGTGCATGTGCGACTATATCAACAATATATAGGCTGATTTTTTGCAATATATGGCCTGAGTATTTTTTCAATATATTGCATGTACTTTGGCCATATCATTTTTTTTCACGCGGGATTTCTCAAAGTTGATTCGGCATAACTTCGTAAACGTTGTTGGCCCCCCCGCAGTTCGTAAAATCTGTGTTTAATTTAATAACTCGAGCTTGCGAACTCGGCAAAAACTTTACAGCTGTATCGGCCTGCGCAGTCTTTCGCGCAATACGTTGTTCGAAACAACAGTACACATATAGCGGAATTTTGAAAGCTATTGAAAATCCAGAGCTTTTCAGCCGCAGTAAATTGAATTTCAAAGAGGTGGAGTCACTGCGCCGAAGGAAATTAAACATCCGTCTCATACACGCTCATATCCGAAAGCACGACCGCAGAAAAAAAAGTATATACAAGGGCCTCTTGATATACGCTCGGTGCATCGATATATATATATATCAAATGCTTGCTCTCGAAACGCAGCGAAGGAGCGGTATATTATATAATTATCTAAAGAGCCTCTCCATTTGCAAATAAACCGCGCGCAAGCTCTCTCTTTCTCCCGAGTCAGTCGCAGGCTTCGTACATAATTTTCCCTTTATTTAACTAGAGCGTTATCGCCCAGTGCGAGTTTCCACCTTCTCTCGTTTTCCACGAATGATTTATGAGGACGCGGCCAATCCCATTGTCGAAAGCTCTCACGTTTCTTCGATTTCGGCATCGGAGTGAGCCGCCGAGAGAGCACGTGAAAATTGCAGTTCCAGGGGATTGAGAGCGCAGGAACTTATTTAACCGGGATTTTCTTTGTTTTTGTCGCACACGTGCTTTTTTCAATCAAACCAGCTGTAAATGCAGAATATAGCCGGGCAATAAAAAGCCTCGTACGAAAACAATTTCATAAAAAAGCGAATAAAACGAGCTATATGAGCTTGATCGTGCGTGGAGGGCGAAGCGTCGAATCTCCATAAAGCAATGTACCATAAAGCTAATACAATTCATCAGATTCGCGCTGTTACGGCGCGTGAATCGCCGGTTTTGTTTCTGCAGGACGGAAACACGTCGGAGCTCGCTCGGTTGATCCGTCTGAACGTTTCCGGTTCGAAGTCCGGGCTGTTCCGCTTTCTGTTCTCGTGTCTGGCTTGTTGTTTTGTGCGATTCTTTTGTAGTTTTTTGGCTTCGAGACGAAACAAGATTAAACAGACGTCATGTAGTCGTTGGCTTGACTGAACTTTTATGTTGCTTCTTTTTTTTTAATTAACTTAAGAATTTCATTCGAGGTGTATTCTCTTAAGGTCGCAGGGTGAAAAGTTCACCCAGAGTTCTGTATTTTTTGTAAATTTTTACTAAAATAAAGAAAATTGACTGTAGTTGGCGAACGAAGGTCTACAACTGCACATATTACAACTTAATTTTAAGTTACATTACACAAGTTGTATACAACATTTTATTCACGCCAGAATATAATTTGAATATCCCGTCTTCGCGTTGAAATAATGATTTTATATAAAAGCCGTTGAAATTTCAATATTCCAAAGGCTTTACTTTGATGTACTTCAATTAAGACCATAATTAAATTTAATGATCTTATCTTTTTGCGTTTCATATATTACGTCAAATTCATGCGAACTGGAGACGTGTAAATTTTAATAATAAAATTATAAAGAAGCGTTAAATTTACAATCTGCGGGAACCTGACTTTTCGTTTCGCGCTACGCTCTTTTCTGATATATGTCAATCAATTGAAGGTATAAATCATGCGCTGATATTAATTGAAACCTGACTTGAATTGCGAATTTGCTATGATATCGGAAAGAATTGTGAAACGAGTCACAACAAAATATTGGGCTCGTAATGTGTTTGATAGTACTCCGTTATTTCACAAAAATGACCATACCGGTGGGAATTGTGGAAAAGTATCCACATTAAAATATCATCTACGTATACACGCATCAAAGTTAATTCAGCTGTGTACTCAGCTCTTCACGAAACACAAAAAAACCTCACTTCGAGGCACACACTCGCTGCAGCCGCGTCTAATCGAAAAAAATTCGAAAAAACGTGTAGGCAAACAAGCTCTCTCTCTCTCTCTTTCGCTCTGCAACCGTCATTAAAATTCCCTTTTCGCGCAGCGCTTTGCACTTCTCATTTAGCTAAGTCGAGTCGCCAGCAAAATAGAGCCGAGAGCTGCAAAAAACGCACTGTCAGTTTGGCGAGTAGCGACGCGGCCGTACGTTTGACGTGGCCGGATTAACATGTGAGTGCGTTGCGCGCGTGGCGTATCCAAAGAGACATAGTCACTGAGTAATAGGGTGAGACGCGGAAAATAAGAGACGAAGAGATAAACAGGTTAAGAGAAGTAGACGCGCCGTGCATGAATGTGATAAGATGCAGCGGCCTGGCCTGACGAGAAAAGAGCGGAAGGAGCTCGTTAAAAATGTGTTATGCGGCTTGTGTTCTCTTCTTCTTCTTCTTCTCCTTTTTTTTGATAGTTTCTCTACTCCCTGGCTCTACCCACGAATCTTTCATGAGCGCTGGAATATATACATCTCCAGTATGCATGTAAGAAATAATTTCAATCTCCTAATTAGAGACAAAATGTCATCGGGGCTTATCAGCGCGCCACAATAGCCCGTTCTGTTTACGACACCGACGTCGTCTTCGTCGTCGAGGGGACCAATGAAGACGAGCAGCAATAATAATAATAGCAGTAATGGAGAAACACGCTCCGAGAGAGAGAGAGAGAACGATATTCGATTGAGTATAGGCCAGTTGCTTGTATTTGCTGCGAGGAAATAGACCGGACCCATTATCCGTCGCTCTCTCTCTCTCCCTCTTGGCTCTGGCAAATTGATAGGATTCGCGTGCGGTTAAGGTGAAATCCATAATTACCCGTATACTCTCCACTGTGCAGACCAGAGATCTCGATTATCGGCGTAATTTGATGAAAACGCGAGGTGTTCGTTAGCGCGCATCAATCTTCTGCTTGTTTATTCGATATACTTGTCTTCGACGTATGGTTTAACGCGTATGAGATATTGTTTACATTGTGATGTTAGAAATTGAAAATTCACAGAAGTCGAAAAATAAAACCAGGCTATGTTTGTAAACGGTGTAATATTGAACCGCAATTAATTAGCTAAATTTCATATCAAGTTTCTTCATTAGTACATTATTCAAATACTCTACTTCATCTTCAAAACCTGGGCAAACAGGAATACACAACGCTGCACACACATATCACTCGGTGACTGCTCACACAACGACGGCACCTTATTACTCTCTCTCTCTCTCTCTCCCCAACCTCGGCCAGAAACGCAAACAGCCTGAAAAGCTCGCGAAATCCAGTCGACGCGCTCGCTGGAGCGACATCCCGTTCACATATACACATCACGCGAGACACCCTACATCACGTTAATTCAAGCGCCAACCGCCGAAGCTGTTTGCACGCGTACCTCCGGAAGTACAGGGGGTACATGCACAGCCGGAAAACCTCGATGGGGTATACCAACGATCGCTTGCGACGCAGCGAAGAAGACGCGTGTTTGCGCTCGCGGCTTCTCGCGTGGTGCGGTATATACGAGAGCTTGCGGCAGGACTTGGGATTCCATGCGGCTGACGAGATTAGTCCTCTGAATCCGGGTGTCGAGTGATGAGAGGTGACGGCTGACTGCTTGAGACGTCGATGAGGGGTGTTATTAGTTGCTGCTAAGATCGTGCGGTTGGTCGGATGTTTGGAAAGCTGTGTCTGATTTGCATGGCAAATGTTTGCCGAGTTTCCAGGCGCGATAAGTGTATTATATGATCGAACTGTATGGAATTGGATTTGTTGCTTAAACTTGTCATATATTCTGCTGAGCTTCAATGCCTTATTTTTCTCATCGGTAAAAGTAACGCACAATGTTTTCACAGTATCGATACATAACAATTCACCTATCATACATAAAGCTCCGCTATTCTTGCGTATAAACATCATAAAACTCAGCAAACAAAACTTGGCTTCTTCTTCTTCTTCTTCTTCTTCGCCGCCGCGAACGTTCCAACTAATTTCCCCAGTCTGCTTTTCCTGTACAATTTATGCCCTGATGTGTATTACCATCCTCATAATAGACTGCGAAAAATGAAAAAGCTAAAAGAATCGAAGCAACGCCACAGCGGGAAATTGCAAAAAGCGCCGAGAGTCTGATGAGCGCGCGCTGCGAGAAGGCAGTTTCGATCAGCTCGTAATACCAGGCGAATAAAAACGCCGCTGCCGAGTGTCCGAACGGGATTAACTTTACGACGGTGCTGTACTACAGCAGCAGCAAGAAGAAGACGAAGCAGAAAGTAGAAAAAGGATAAAATGAAACAGGAGCGGAGAGAACAGCGCAGTAGGGAATTTAGTGACTCGTGTTAACGGACACACACACACACACACACACACTTGGTAATTGTTGCAGCTGGAACCTTAACGTTGATAGCACGCGGACTGCAGAGAGATATTCGTGTCAGTAGGCTCACGTGCGCCAAGCCGGCAAATACACGCGTAAACACACGTGCCGGACTGTGTGCCTAGGTGTTCCGCTCGAATTGGACACGCCTCTGCGGAGATTAGGCAACTGTACGATCACATACACGCTGTATCCTCGGGGTCACGACGTCAAAGCTTGTGTATATGCGTGTGTGTGTGTATGCGCGTGCTGTATGGATGTGAAGGCTCGAGGGCTGCATTTGAACGGGTACAATTATCGGTGGGTAATCGTTTGATCGTTTCACGCCGAGTGCAGTAGTAGGGAAATCGACGTTGGATTATTATGCGCGCCGTTCGATGCGTCAGCGCTGACAAGAAAATGTGACGTTTCCGGGTCCTCGAGTAACTGTGCTGCACGTCGTATTCTCTCTCTCTCTATCTTCTGTAATGCTCTTGCGGTTTCGGCGTTTGTCGTTCGGCTGAATTCGACGTGAT
The DNA here is from genome assembly GCA_020010945.3 of Muscidifurax raptorellus. Classification (NCBI taxonomy): domain Eukaryota; kingdom Metazoa; phylum Arthropoda; class Insecta; order Hymenoptera; family Pteromalidae; genus Muscidifurax; species Muscidifurax raptorellus. The sequence goes on along the minus strand of CM052079.1, from coordinate 6,432,995 downwards.
TTTTCCGCGCTTGCCGGAAAATGGAATATGTCTATAGTCTAGCGAAAAGTTGTATTCGTTATCTCGAAGTAATTATATTGTCAGTAACATGAAAAATAAATCTTTTCCTGCACGTTTGAAGCCCGGCAACCATCTCGCGTAATAATTAAAACGAGGAGGAAAAAATTACCACCGCAGAGCCGACAGAGGGAACAAAGAAATCTGAATTTAAATTACACACTCTCTAATGCGCGAAGGTACATTCATACAATTATACCGCGCGGTTCCGCAAGAACTCGCGCTAAACGGATTACGCGTCGGAGAGACTCAAAGGTTGAGTATGATTTACTTAAGGAGCGCTTTGTCCCGAGCCGAGAGCAATTACGCAGCTGCAGCACATTTGCATGGTATATCGAATCTTTTTTAATTAATCTGATGATAGCTTCCGTTAAAGCTCAAAGATAAGGACGTCAATTATACTCCGAAATCAAAGCGGATACTTAATGCACAGTGTCTCAGCGACGGTGTACATAAGTATCCGCCAGTCGCTCTGTGTACAAGAACGAGAGAGAGAGAACGCAGTTTGCCCCTCGTGACAATGTCCAAATGGATCAAAGCCGCCGACGGGCACTGAAGATAGCCCGCCGGGTTCTGGATTAACCCATCCCTGATTCGCTCTATCATCTTTGCCCAGCAGGTGATTCTCCAGGTTCTCCGAAGCAGAGAGCAAGCTGCGTTTCTCTGAGTAATTGCAGGACACTTGATAGACTTTGTCTCGTGTGCAATTTTTGCTCTATGCGTGACTCGATTGGGTTAATGGAATTTGTAAAAATAGGTGTCTCAAGATGTGTAATATGGCGGATCAAGTTTCTTAATAAGTCTGCAATGAAAAAGTATCGATATACAACCGAATCTCTCCTGTCAATTGTAATCCGGCAAGCTAATATCTAGCGGATAGCAGCACACGATATATATCATCATTGGTTAGCATAACCTACCGAGCATTATCCCTAATCGCGTATTAACCAACTCTCCTACTTTCGCATATAAATCAAGCGGTTGGATAAGCAATTATTGACCGCTACTTCCAAAAAGTGTAATCTCCCTACGTCGCGTACGATCGCAATATCATTGAAAATCATTTTTTTCTTGCGACGTACAGTAGACCTAGGCCGAAATTAAATCTGGCACAGTAGCAGCTTCCTCCAGCATTCATTGTTTTGCACGTGTGTCCGAGAAAGGCAAAATTGTAATAGCCCGCCATTAACCAATGCTGCTGCTCTCCTCCCACCAGCGTAATAGCTTAGCCTGTTTTATGTGGCTATTTGCCATGCGATTACGTCGCTTTATGCCGCTCGCGCGCACGTTATATACGAGAGCTACCTCCCTCCATCTTCTTCCCGAGGATCTATAATTGAGATTTTATCACCGACGCAACCCTCTAAAAGCTCATGCGCGCGCGAGTTTCGAAAAGCCGGCCCGCTGCACTAAAAACGCAAATACACCTTCATGTTCTTACGATGTTGTTATGATTTTCTGGTGGTGTGTGGGGAGGGCGATATTATAAACTTGTACGGTCGAGTCCGTTTTTGCCCGACATCAGCGCTGAACCAGTTCTGGTCGAGGGCTTTTTCGAAGCGATTATTATTAGCGCTAGGTAGACGTGGTTTGAGTTGTTGTTGTAGTTGTTGTTGTTTGGGAGGAAGTTGAAGGCAGAGAGAAAAAGTAAGCAAGGGGTTCTTGTGAGCTATGAATGAATTCGGGACATTAAAGTAGCGTGATTAAGGGCAGAGTTAATAAGCGCGAAAAAATTGCGGATTATTAAGGTCTTGATTTCCTTTTTTTGTTTAAGGAAGAGCGAAGGATATTCCTTGGTTCGCGTGGGAATAAGCTCCTTCGTTCTAGTATGATTTGGGTGAAGGAGACTACGCTGCTAAAAGAAATCGGTAAGTGATTTTGTAACATTTTGGTATAATTTCTTTCACAATTCATTACACGGTTTAAGCAATCAATGAACAATTAATTCATGGCAAACATATCTCATTCCATCGATAACATGTAGCTATATTCAGATTCAGCCAGACAAACGCTTACATGTTTCACGAAAAGCACAATATTTTAATTCATCATTTTATAATACAATAATAACAACGTTAACGCACGATAGCAAATAATACCCTCGCGGCTGATATTAAAATCCAAACAAAACGCTTATAAATCCGTCGCTCGATCACGAGCCTCCGTACAAAAGCCAGCAAAAAATATCATATTCCCTTAATAACGTTGAATAGCTAAACGTCCGGCCATTTCTTGCCGCGTAATATAAGCTCCCCGCCGCTGGTGGGCGCAAAATGCGCGTCCATCAGTCAATGAGAGCAACGGCGCGCCTCCTCATAATTGTTATGAAAGTAATAACGGAAGAATATGTTTATCTCTGCCATCGCTCGAGTCTCAAGCCCGCCCAGAATCATTTACCATTGCCCGACTTCGTTACATTGTTGTATCGTAGTAGAGACTCCGCTGGAATCATGCCGAGCGTCGACTATCCATCCTCGCTTGGCACGAGCCTATACGTACACGAGGCAGACTCGTAAAGTACCGGGAAATGCGATGAAAAATGACGCGAACTCGCGTTATAAACATAAAGATGCTGCGATAGCGAGGATCTATGGCTGGCTGAGAGGCGAACGTCTCTCGCGATGCAGATCGCGAGGCGTTTCAACGGACTCTTTTCTTCTAGAAGCTTTTTTTAGAGATGGGTTTATAAAGAGACGGCTGAAGATAACTTACAGATTCTGGATGTTGTTTCACCAAGGGATGTGATTGGGGTCTTCGGTAAATGTATCTTCATGTTGTAAAAGAACGAGTTACTGTGCTAAGTTGATTACACCTCCTCCTACAACAGAAATATCATGAATTTGAATTCTATTTAAACAAAAATCTTATTATCTGTGACTGCAGCATTTGCGCAGCCAAAAACACGTAGATGCCAAAACGGCAACAAAAAAACCAAACGTACCCACCAACTCAAAGCAGAAAAATTACTTGGTGTATAACAGATCTCGGCATCAAGCATTGCATCTCTAAACCACTTTCCTCCCACCGCGTCTCTCTGCGTCAAAATCACGCTGTCGCTCATTCGAAATTCGCGACGGGCTTATCTCCGCGGAAATTTCCCCGATTTGGCTCGAGCTTCGTCTCGGCAACTTCTCTTCAAGAAGAGCAGCAGCAACGTCTCGAGCTTCCCGCCTCGTGTCGAGAATTTCGAAGGAGCGCGAGAGATCAGCCGGTGCGTCGCGCCTTCCATAATTCAGGCTTAACTATCGATTCCCGCAGCACTGCTGGCGGCCCGTTACTCTCGATTAAATGCCGGCGTCTCATCCGATGCACGCCGCATTGGCCATGTCCCGAAGATCTAGATATGGGGAAGCACTGTATACAAGGGTATCCAACGGAGAAGTGGGCTGGGTAAGTTGATTATGCTGATGGTCTCAGTTTCCAGTAGAGCAAAGGGACGATTTTTGTTAATGATCGAGCTTGATTCCTGTACAGGAAAAGAGGAAGAAGAGTTTCTAATGATGGGAATTGTTCGCGTAGGAAAAGTGTTTTAAAGGATTTACGTCAACACAATGAGAAGAAGCTATAATCAAAGCCTGTTTGAACGCGCACAGAAGGCTGGTGTTACAATCTTCCCGAGAGGAGCTTTCTTGGGCGCCTTTGGCATATTGATGAGTGATCGGAGCATCGCCTTTTTCCAAACTTTCACCAAGTTTCTTGAAAATTTCACGTTGAACTTTTCAGCTAGGCCTGCCGATATTGGCAAAGTTCGCCGACTTCAATGCTGTTGCGGATTTTGGCAGTACCGATACTTCTGATTTCAAATTGTGATCTTTAAAAACAAAATGCAGGAATTATATATTACAAAGGGGGTACGAAGCAACAAGTTAATCGATGAGTCGCGAAGACGCTCGCGGATTAAAATCGAGAAAAAAAATTCATGATCTCATTCTTAATTCATTATTCGGGTAATCTGGAAGGGGTTGTGCTAAACGACGTTATTATCATACCATTTGCAGTTTCGGTCCATCGAGTCCCATCGGAAATCAGAATCTCTTCTTATTCTCATCGCACAGTCTTCTCCTCCTCTCCACCAAGAGAGACCGGATCGGTTCTAATTCCGAAGTAGCAGAAGCTCCGACCTTAATTTATCTGAGAATCGACCTGTGCCGGCTGATTCACCGGCGCAGAAGAAAAAAACCAACGGCCGGAGTGATAGAACCGGAATAAAAGCTAGAGGAGAGTTAAGTGGGGAGGAGGGAGAGAAGAGAGAGAGAGTATATAAAAAGAGAATTAATTATAGCTGAAGCCTTATCGTGTTTCGACAATTTAAGGAAGTCATTTCTGATTTTTATCGAATTTATTTGATGATGGCTTTACAAGTACAACAGTTCTTTTAGTGGTGGCTTTGGACTGCATTTCAACGTCATACGGAAAAATTCTTACTTCAAAGAGCGTCCTGCACCAAAACCAATATGATCTAATAAAATCCATGGCTTCACCATCTGAAGACTCAAGACGTCTGCTTTAACATTGACCAAAGCCTTTTCTGATCATTCTTCAAATGCTCTTTGATACCATGTTCTCTTTTTAACTATACTTGGGATCCTATTTATCTACTCACAGTATTACTTTGAATTGGTTGCGCTCCTTACTCCAGTATCACTCCATATACCAACCAGTTTATCATCGACAATCCGTGTCTTTCGCCAGGGTCAATGAACTCACAGAAATAGATATATCGAAGCACCAGCATGACGGCACTTATTTCGACGAATCCACCTCTACTGCATTCCGAATGAGGATGAGAGAGATAGAGACTTGGGTTTCCGATTTAATTTTCCGCGATCGGCGACGGCTGCCAGCCGCATACTAATTTTTTTTTTCGCAGACGATCGTACGTGTATAGATGCAGGGATGAGGAACAGCGAGATGGAGAGCGTTTTTCATTTCCCAGGGGAGGGCTTTCGCACAGGCTTTCTTTTCAATTTTCTCGATTGTTTCTATTAGGCTTGTTCATGGTCCATGAATCGTCTTCGATTTGTATGTTACTTTAGAGCATTTTAATAACTGGTTGATAAGTGGGACTTTTTTTGCATTTTTTATTTATCACGTTTTCATTGCACTTTTTTACTGTAAAGAAATGAACATTGATGACATGACATGAACATGACCCAGGAAGGTACGTACAGATATACGCTATTTTAACCCACGAAAAAAGATAAAATGTAAACGTAAACATGCTTTTTAGTCATATGCAGAGAATAAAAGTAAACAAAGCTTTTCAATATGCAGCTATAGGAATATATTTATCTCCATTCTATAAATATTACCTGTTGATAAACATCAAGCTTTTACTCTATGTAGCGATATTCTGAAAAATGTTTTCAATCCATTTTCAGTTTGGATATGATTTTGTAGTTAAAAAGCTTTTTAAATAGCCCATTAACGTTATATTGAGAAAACCAGACATATACATGCAAATATGAAAATTCAGCAGAACACGAACAAAGAAGAGCAGAAAAAAAAATAAAAAATCGTTACTGCACATTTTTTTTGAATTTTCCTGAACCGTTCTCGAATTCTCAAAATTATTTAATCAAACTATATGCGAACTACGTCATCGCAAAAGACCCAGCACCACCGAGAAGGCCAAAAAAAGTATGTACATACACACTCCGAACGTTCTAAAAATAACGTCGAGGACCGTATCGAAGATTAGAACAAACGACAATGAGCAACCGCAGCGTAACCATTTTGCAAAACAGATTTTTTGCCCACGTGCGCTAGTGCCACCTTCATTAGAATTTTCATTAGACACAGCAGCAGCAGCAGCTGCTCGCCCGACTAAAACAGTTAATTCATTCGCAGGTGGAGGGACTCGAGGCCAATGAATTTAAATTTGCACGAATTGCAGTCAACCGCAACATTAATACTATTCAAAGACAGCTTAATCCGCACACGTGTCCTCGCGATCTCTTCTCTCTTCCTCTCTCTCTCTCTCTCTCTCTCTCTCTCTCTCTCTCTCTCTCTCTCTCTCTCTCTCTCTCTCTCTCTCTCTCTCTCTCTCTCTCTCTCTCTCTCTCTGTCTCTCTATCTCACTTGCATATTTCCGCAAAACAACGCTGCGCTATTTCGCGGTTACGAAGACGACGCGGAGAGAAAGAGAGAGGGAGGGAGAGCTTTCAAGTTTTATCGTACAAGTTTGTCTTTTGTGAGTCAAATGCAGCGCATTCTCTCTCCACCAGTCCCTATCTCTCTTTCCTTTCATTTCCTGCTTCACTCTGCACTTACCTACGCATCTCTCTCTCTCTCTCTCTCTCTCTCTCTCTCTCTCTCTCTCTCTCTCTCTTCCCTGTACAGTGGAAGGCAGCTCGTATTTTCTAGGTTTGTCGCACGCCAGGACTCCTTTTCGCTGCGCTACGCGCACGTTCCAAGTGACGAGCGCTACTGCGTGCGTTTCTTCTGAAAGCAGCAGCAGTAGCAGTGTATACTTGTTTTGCCCCGTTTTCGAGGCTCGCTTTGTTTATGCGAAATTTCAGTCTGGGGCATCGCTTTAATTCAGCCGCGTTTCTTGTTTGTTTTGCCGAGAGGCCGGCCCATTGTGAGACTATGTGCGTGAATAATTTTGGGGGGAGTCTTGTCGGAATGCTCGAGCTTTTTGTGGGATAAATTATTGAACGGACGCGTGAGACCTTTTAGCCACGATTGTTATTAGCGTCGCGGATGAAAATTTGACGCTGGGCTTTTTGAATTTTTTCAGTGCGAAGCGTCAGGCTATTTTAGGTGAAAAAGCGATGGTTTTGCCAGCTGAAGGATGGCCGGTGTAAAGCCGTTGAAATTTTTATGCCGAGGGAGACGTGGATGTATGACGCGTAGGCTGCAGTCGGTGCATTAGGTGATTTTTTAAATTATTTTAAGACGGGCATTTGTTTTCATTGCGCATGGAATATCGTCATAACAGTTTCTCAAGTCTTTTTCAGAAGTTAGAGTGCTTGCTTTCTGTTGAAATAAACGTGAAAGTTGTGATACTAAGAGTTCATCCGCTCTCTCTCTCTAGTTTTGCTATTTGAAAATCAGCAATGCTATAATTTTTGTATAACTTTGATTATCATGTCACCTTTCCTCAGCCCAAAAATCCAGACCAACGCAACCCCTGCACCTCATAAACAATATTTTATTCAACGTCACCAACGCGTTGTTTCGTTCCCTCCTCGCACCTACTGGCTCATCACGTAATTTCTCTATTATTCACGCAGAGCCGGGTCGCGCCCTCCTCGTTTTCCCGACGCGTGTCGTCACCGGCGATAAAAGATCGCAAGGGGGGGGGGGGGGGAAGCTGCGGCTGCATGCGCACGTGCACACCGAGGGTTTGAGGTAGTCTGGCTTGTGTTGTGTTTAAATACGCGCGAGAGTCTGTGATCCAGTGCTACGAGTGGCTTTCGTCGCTGCTGTTACTACCGCGGCTGCGGTGGCCATTGTTTGTTTATCGTTGAGATAGCGGGATCGTGTGTTTTCCTCTCACCTGACTGGATACGACTTGATCTACTTACGTTCTCGTGTGAATCCTGCTATACTCTCGATACATTCATCAGGTTTATAAGCTTTGAACGCAAATGTGAATCGCTTCACGGGGAGCTGAATTATTTCTTCGATCAATAACCAGTATTATCTACACGCATATACATCTCTCTTTCTCTCTCACTCTCTCGGGTATATGCTAAACTCTCACTGAATCTGGCCAATCCATTACTATAATCTTCTTAAATTAATAGTTTTACATTCTAAAATTGATGTACAGCTATGCGATCGTACGTTTCCCTCATAACAGTAAATTTCGATTGCTCGCAGCAGCCACTCGACCCTCAAAGGTTTATAATGTATTCTTATCAGCATTATAAACCCACCCTCTCAATACTAAAGTCAAGTATATACCGAACGCACTTCATATTTATAAATCAGAGGCCGTACGCAAACATATAACAACCAGCAATTCCCGTATAAATGAAGAACGAACCTGCCACGCACTTGAGCCGTAATACCTTCGCGACACTCCCTCGGGTAGTAGTTGCAGGATCACATCACTCGTTGGGAATTCGATTGGTGCTGCAGAGCGGTGCATTCGATTAAACGCAGGTGCACCGTGGGGGCGGTAATGAGCTTATCGAATTCATTGAATTATGAGGGGGCACAGGCAGCACGTTTCTCGGGGAGGCCGAAGGGGGACATAACTGCGCCTGCTTTTTACGACGAGGCGGAATTAATGGGGCCGGCTGCTACTGCTGTGCTGGAGGTTAGTTATCGGGCTCCCGGCGAGTAGCTGAGGATGCACTGGGGATAGATTTGGAGGGCCGTATTTACGGTGACGCTCTCGGGTGGAAGGTATTCGATTTTGGAAATTGATTTTTTTTGTGGATTGATGAGGGGAGTGGATGAGGATATTTTATTTGCGGTGGTGAATTCTAATGCTCGAGAAGATTCGAGAGAGATTTTTTTATTAAAAAAGTTTTTCAAAGGGTTTGGTGTATCAATAGAGACCGATGGTTATCGGATGTTGATTGACTGTGACTAAAAAATGACTGTGTATGATTGAGAATTTTTTCATTACACAGTGGATTGGTTAACAAAAATCCGTATCGGTTATGTGAAATCGACGGTTATTAAAAAAGTATACGTATTTCCACACACGCTTTGGTTGACACTTTTCCATAGATTTCATTGGAACATCCTAATACCCTGGTCCTTTTTGCTCCAAAGCTTTCAGCGTACAAACAAATGATGATTCTAGTTCGCTATCTCCAGTACACACCTGAAAAAGCGACGGCGCGAACAAAGCGCCCTCAATCGAGGAGCATTCGTCAGGACGGAATCGACGGCAATCTTCTGAAAATTCACCACCGCCTTCCCTTCGACCTTAACGATCATCCCATAAAGTCGAAAGAGTGAGCGAGAGGGATAGACAGAGAGCGAAGCGGCGGAGAAACAACGGGATATTGTTGTGATTTATAATAATGGTCCGCGCGGTGGCGAGAAGCGCCCAATCAATTGCGTCCCCTGGCTCCGTGGGCCGATTGGATCGTAGCCGGTGGAGCTGGCGAATATTGGCTCGTGTCCTTGGAGGGAGTGGGAGAGAGAGAAAGAGAAGATCGAGCTTAATTGCCAAGGTGGTCGTTCGTTCTGCTTGAAATAAGGAGCCGCGAAAACAATGGAGGCGACGGCAGCTCTGGGATTGAGCGACAAATACGGAGGAAGAGTCGTATTATGAGGAGTCGACGGGAATTAAGGTCGAGTTGACCGAGTATTATTTATTGGGAGCTTCCTGAGTGGAGGACTGGATATATATCCGCTGGGAATTATTATTTCGAGTGTACTGGGTTAATTGCTTAGAAATCAGGTGTATCTTGATGTCGCGGGCCGTTGCTTCTTCTTTGGGAATGACGTTCTACTTCGCTATATGTCTTTTTGTTAATTGTTGCAATTAAGCTACTCCAGTACATTATTTTGTTAAAGCGTAGTATTGTTTATTTTCGATGAAGTGCCTTCATTATTTTTCCAGTAATAAGTTTGTAAACATAAAAACCGACTGCAATGCTATAGCCTAAAAAATGTATTATTTTATAAAATTATAAAAGATTTATAAAAAGAAGTATCATCCTTTTGTACTACTTTTCGCAAGCACTTCATCAACAAAAAAATATTTTCCCAACACGCATAAATACTAAAGCTATCGCATCTGCTTTTCCCCCAAAAAAATGCCGATAAGAAAAATCACAGACACCGACCCAAGTCCCTCTTACATACATACAAGTCGATGTTTATCACCCTCTCCTATCAATCTCTTGCAATCGCACCGATAAACATTCAACAACAAATGTCCCAGTGCAGAAAAAGTCTCCCTTCGTCCAGCAAAGAAGAAATCCTCCTGGCAAACAAGACGAAAAAATCTCCTCGCATAAAAGAGAAACGCGTGAAATCGACAAAGCCCTACTCGCGAAAAAAGGGACACAGGAGCAGAAGAGTACACATCGGACAGGCTCTCTTGGAAAATCGATAAGGACTCGTGTCGCTTCGAGATTGAAATATCGCAAGGCGGGGTTACACTCCGACGAGTAGGATCTGCCTGTCAGTCCTATAATTCCACGCAAGATCATCTGTATGTGTCTGGATATACCTGTTCCAATCGAGTACGACGTTCGTTGTCTTTGAGAAACGTTGTGAATTTGTTTGCTTTTAAAGTTTCTCGTGAATCGGTATGATGCTGGTAGCTTCAAGTAGATGACAACGGGTTTGGTCTGATGAGATTATGTACAAAAGAGAAGAGTGGGTAAAAAGATCATTTGACAAAAGGACAAAAGGTATATTTTTGCTTGCCTCTGTCTTATGTACACCGACCATTTATTATTTCATCGTTAAAACAGCACTGCATTCATATAATATAATAACTTCTCAATAGAAATAATGTTTCGTAAGGAAATTGAAAGTAAATTTTGAACCAAATTCCAAACTACCGTAAAATCGATAAATGTCCCAGAATAACGATTACTCGACCTACAATCATCTAATAAAAAATCACTCACTCGGAATAAAATAATACGAAAAGGCTTATTCTTGAAAGCCGGCGAGTGAGATCTCCCCAAATTCAGTCTCGACCTCAGGAAGAAGTTGAAAGAAACGAAAGAAACACAAGAGAAGCGCGCGTTATTCTCGTTACCAAGGCGCACCGAATTACACGCTTTCGACTCGCCGCCGCCGCTATACGTTTTTCCGCATTGCTAATGAGACGCCGCCGTCGACTATCCTTCCGGTTCTTCTTGATTCTTCGTGTCGGTCTGGGAATTGGGCCAGCGCGAAATTCGCGATCCAATTAGAGGGGGAGAGGCTGATACGCCTTGTTCTTCTGAAAGAGAGAGAGAGAGAGAGAGAGAGAGAGAGAGAGAGAGAGAGAGAGAGAGAGAGAGAGAGAGAGAGAGAGAGAGAAATCAGTAATTATACGCTTGGAGTTGTTATGACTCGGGTATCCTCGTACCCGAGGTTCAGGAAAAGAGATAAAAGAAATGATTTGGTGTCGAACGAAAGGAGTTTATTAATGATAAACTAAAAATCAAGGACGCAAGTTCTCTAATGATGGATGCCGCTTATGTCGCTATATCGTTAATTCAAATAAAAAAAAACTTATAGTCTAAAGTTATATACTAATGTCACGCACTCACACACTCTTCTGATTCTTCTCTTCGTCGTCGGGTGCCTGGGCTGGTGTCGGGCTGGTGTCTGGCTGGTCTGGCTGGTCTGGTTGTTCTGGCAGCTCCGGCGGAAGATTGATCTCTTCTTCTTTCTCTCTCTCTCTCTCTTTCTCTCTCTGGATAGGTTTTCATTTTTCTTCTCTCTGTTTTGGCGGACGGGAGGAGCTGGTTGCGACGATCGTCGGATATTTTGTGCGGGTGAGAAGCGAACCCGTGCACGGCGACTCTGGGTGGCGTCGAAGTGTCTGTATTTCGGCTTATTCGGCTACCGGACCCTTGGAGCGCCTTCAGTCTTCTGATGTCCCTGGCGTCGTCCAAGACCTCGTACCGTCGCCTCTTCTCCCGCCTTGCCCAATTAAGCTCGTCGATAAGTTTACACATTGACGGCGTGGCAGGTGGGGACTCTTAATGGCGAAACGGCGGTTGTGATAATACGAACATTACAGAGTGTACCACTGTTGTGTGATGATGTCTCGAAAAACGGATCCATCGAATTACAGAAAAATTTCTTTTTACGATAGTGGAATTAATATTCTTCCTTTAGCTATCTTTTTTAACTAATCATTATTGTGAGTGTGCTTCTGTTTAAAACTTGATATCGAAGCTCAACTCTATCTTTATGTATATTATATCAAACATTAGACTAAGTAAAGCTTTTCATAACTTCTGTAAAAACTGTAAATAAATAAAAATGCTTTCATGGACGGGAATAATTTAAATAAAACTCGTGTGTAGGCCAATTGTATGACATATTCTCAAAATAAATGATACGTTCTTAATAATAATATATATGCAATATTAATAGATTGCATTATGCAATGTTATGCGATAAAAAAACAAACAATCATGTTTATTTAAGTGCTCTTGTTCTTTCTAGTAGATAAATATCAGGAAAATCACTTGCTCTCAATTGCCAATATCTTACATCCATTTGCTTTAAAACTTCTTTTCTAATTTTCTCGCCATGCCTCTTAAGCCAGTCGATCTAAAAACAATATAAAATTATAGATGTGTTATAAATGATAGTGTTAAAAAATATATCATACAATCCTATTTTTTGAAAAATTATCGATTAAGATTATCAAATAGTATATTACCGTAATACTTACATGTTCTTGACTTAACAGTTTTGCATCAACTAAGTCCATGTCATAAGGAACACGTGAGATGTCTTCAAATCCTAGAAGTTGTTGCCCATTAGAATTCTGAAATTTAGATATTAAATCAAGATATTATTTCACATTTCAAAATATTGGAATGTAAAATGTCTAGCGAATTCTCCTTCGAAATTAATTAATATTTATGTTACAATTTACTAGCCTTCTTTTTTATATCAATAATCTCCATTGTACTTTCTAATGTAATCCAATAACTGTTAGTTCCATTGTCTACAAATGTACTGTGTCCATTCACAACAAACTGTCCCGACTGCAATCGTCGAATATTGCATCTAGAACACGATTCTGACGAATACTGAATCGAGGGTGAAGGAATCAACGCTAGAATAGAAAGTATTAATGATGGTTATTTTCGCAATCATATGCCATACCATAAAATTATTTATGAATAAAACTTACAAGAATTAAATTCTACTAAATGGCCAAAACCATGAATGGAATTCGACAAATCATCATACTCTACGTTTACAAATGGTTTTTGACTGATGTGTTGCAATTCCTCGATTGTAATATTTGCAGGGAAAGTAGTTTTAGCCACATCAATTAATTTTATCAATGTTTCTGTATATGCTTTTATAAATTGTGCTGGTGGTTCCTCACTAAAGTGAACTGTTCTAGCTAAGTCGACAGTTCCACCTAAATTTTGAAATTATTTTTAAAAATATCAATAAAATACTTTTGTAAAAAATTGTAAAAGTTGTTTACTTACCTTGATAATTTACAGAATATCGCAGATTAACAACAGGAATGTCTTCATTGACTTTCATCTGAAGGCAACTTTCATTATAACAAGGCGTTTTCGGGTTGTTAGCATATCTTATTAAGATTGGGAAAGGAATTCCAGCTGATTCATTTTGTTCATAAAATAGTTCTCTAAACGATTTTAAGCTACTCATTATATCCCGATTCGTATTTCGATAATTATAAAGATTATCAAAGTATGACAAGAACTGAGTTGTGGCTGACCCATCTTTTAAATGCGCATAGCGTATTCCTTCTATTTCCTGTTGATTTTTCGTTGTACGTAAGCTTATTACGGGAGATGGTTGTATTAGCCTTTTTTTAGCTGGAATCTGCAAATAGTTACTATATTATAAACCTCATAGTTACCTTCTATGCTAGTGCAAGAATCACCTCTCTCGCACTAGTATCAAAGATAAATATATTATACACAATTACATAGATGCGATAATTCAACGGTAGAACAACCATGTACGTTCTAATCTATTCTACATATGCAATTGTATCGTAAACATTTGATCTTTATACTTACGTTATCATAAATGTACATCGATATTCCTGGAGTGAAACCACAACGGGACGGAAGCCATACTAATTGCCACAGCTGACAATATGTTCTCAAATGAATAAAAATTCTATGATAGTCCATAAGTCTAAAAAAATATTCGTGTTATCTATTGATATTATTGAAAAATAAAACGCTTTATCTATACAACTTACTGTACACAATGTGATCCTTGAAAAATAGCACACCTTTCAGTGTCCCATTTTTCTTTTAACTCGTCCGATATTCTTTCCTCGTCAACAAAAAGTTTGATTTCACGTTTTTGTATCACAAGGTATGCTTTGAGAAAACCTAAATAATACGGAAGGTCGTAGCCTTTAATATTAAGAAGCCAAGCAATTTCGCTCATATCCGTAACAACGACTGCATCTACATTAAAACTGTTCATTAATTTGCGCACGCCTGTTATTTTTTCTTTCCAGTCTTTGCTGCCATATTTAGGACTGTATACAGCTTTCTTGGTATTTTGGTTTGGTCTATCCTTTATCCACATACTGTCTATCAAGTTTTCCCATCCGTTTAAGTCATAATCAGTACCAACTTTTACTAATTTAATATTGCTATTTTCTGAAAAAAAATTCGAAATTTAAATGCAGCAATCATAAATAATGCTTCGAGATCAAAATTATTTTTTATTTTTATGAAAGTGATGGGGACTATGCATGCACTTTTTTTAAAGCTTGGTTAGACAGATTATATACTATATATAGATTATATAATCTTTGTAAACTTTTTGAATTATTGCAAAAAATAATAATTAATGAAGTTAGAAAGGTTTACGCATACTAATGACGACACACTCACTTAGCGGGATCTTTTGATTTTATATGAATATGACGTCATAATTGTTTATCGCTATACAAATCATGGATACCGCTACTAAAAACATGCATAGACCGAATTAATTATAAACTAAGTAATAAAATAACCTAGTTCCTTTTCCCATGCGAGCCATACGAATGCAGGTACCAACATCGGATCAGCTCCAATCCACACATTTTTGTGTCCCTCAAATTCATGTATTAACCACTGAGCTAGCGTTGTACTCTGAAAATACAATATTTTTAGATTTATTATAATAACCATTAAAATAATAACTGTCTAGTTTTATTACACATGGGTTTTCCACGTGGTTGTTTTTAACAGAGCTGGTTTACATGGATGACTTATAGTTTGATAGTATTATATTAATATATATTTGTAAGCTACTTACTTTGGAATCGGGTGAAGTTATTATGATATCCCATTCGTCACTTAGTTCTGATTTAGCTTGTTCGCTATATCTGCTATCTGTCCAGAAAACTGTCTTGTTCTTAGTGACAAGTGCATCTCCAAAATAACCGTTGAAGCCAGTAAGAAATTTTAGTCTTTCATCATGTGCGTGAACAATACTATTCTGAAAATTATATATAGTGTTTGGTACTGAAGGTTATTTTTTTAAATTATAAACAAAAAATTAAGTTAAATTACTTGATGTTCGTCATGTGGTGTTACTATAAAACCATCTAAATCAGTTGTGTCAAGTAGAGCACGTAATTCCTTTATACGCCCATATCTATCAGTTTGTATTTGACCTTATTAAATAAAATTAAATAAGTGAAAGATTTAATCAAAATGTAGTGTATATTGAAATATTTCAAAATATTTTAGTATATTAACTATTATACGTACTATAATCAGTTGAATGGACGTAAGAAAACAGCAGTAGAACGTAAATTGATGATGTGTACCAAAATTTAAACACTAAAAAATAATACTTTGTAAGTAGCCTGTATTAATTTTTTAAAAATATAATTGATATCTAATAACAGAATTTGTGCCAAATTTAAATTGAAGCAAATCACTCTTTAAAATTTTAAAAATTCCGAATACACCACAAACAAGTTACCCATTTTAATTTGCGTGTATTTTGTATGGTCTTTATTGTATGGCTGGTATTTGAAAATATTTATTTGATCACAATATGTTTTCTTGTTCTTGTATACAATTTACTAATAATTGGAGTTGCTTAAAAATGTAGAAATACTTACTGGTAAACTTTCATGGATGGTTATCAGAAGAAGTCTAATAGAAATATTCAAAATATCATAGTTACAGAACCTTTATAAGACGATGTGTTTACGCCACGTTCAGACACGTGTTATTGTCGTTAAGAATTTAATAAAAGAGTAATAAAAATTCATTACGTATTTGTTCAATGATAATTTTCTATGTAACCTTGTATAAAAACTAATATATGCTCAAGTGGTAAGTATTCTTCAGGTATACTAGATGAGAATACATTTATTCATATAAATAGATTGACAAGTTGTTTTCTTTCCGATTTTGGCGATTGAATATAACGTTTGCTCCAGAATATTCAAGTACTGTAGATCGTCGAAACTTGTACAAATATACATCTAACCTCAAAATCTACTCTACGTTTAAGCATCTTATACGCTATATTAGATACAAAAACAACGGTCGCAGTTTATTACAGAATTCTTTATTGAGTGTTATAGTGCACTGGAACCCATAAGTTAGAGCGATGGCTTTTGTTAACAGTAAAGGTAGAACATATAATAACCTACAATTTAATACAAAATAAAGCATATGATATGTGAAATATTATTTCAGCGTTCCTTATCAACTTAAAAATACTGATAGTTGTGGTTTGTCTCTTTTTGTGTGTCACTGTTGAGGCTGATTGGTTAGATGATGCAATTAAATGGAAAGCCAAAGATGGTAATTTTATGAGTTATAAATTATTATTATAAAAAGAAATAAATTGTATCCTAACGTTTTAATTTATAATTTATATACATGAAATTATTTTAGATTCTAAACTAGAAGAGTTACTTTCCTGGGCCACTAGCAGATGTGATAGTAAGTATAAAGTAACAACATTATAATGAGTAAAATATATGTTTTAGTTACCTACCAGAAAGCTATTAGTAAAATTTGTATTATTTAATGGTATTATTATGCTTGAATTAAGTTATTTTAAAGGATCAAGCGTAGCTTAAATTCTGCGAAAAAAGATTCGTTTAACTTTTTTACGGAAAATATATATCATTTTTACCAAAAAAATGGTGTATATTATATTTTTTTTTTCTGTAGAATAAAGTAATATTGGAAATGAAATTGAAAACACGTGTATAACATTACGATTTATAACAAAATTTTTTATACGCAGCAACCAAGACTACCAAAAAAGACCGATGGTTGTGCTACTTGTGCTGTATGCGTAAGTATTTTATTTAAACGTTGTATAATTAATAGTATACATTGTGTATCAAGGACGTATAGTGGGTTTTATTAGACCAAATGTGGAGTTTGTAGTACAGAGCGCAGACTAGTACTCAAGCAACAACCTTGCGAAGTTAAAAAGGCCCTTAGTGCACAATTAGCTAGTCGTACATGTGTTACAAACAATAATTCATGAATAGTTTGAAATGAATAATGAAATACTTTACATTTAAATATCTAGAATTAGTATATCCAGGATCTACAAATCATGGAACTCACTCCGTAGACTGTTTCAATGGATGGGATATCCTCGCTGGTGTAAGTAGTGTCACAATAAAATGCTTAATGAATCAATTTTCTTTAGGTATTATTCTAATTTGTATTTATCTTTACCTTTCTATTTTTAGCTTAATTTTTGGACAATGTATGCGCAGAGAAAAGGCTGATGAAAATGGTTAAAAGCGTTGCATTTGATAAAGCATTAATTACTCTACATTATAGACTGTAGTATTTTAATTCATTACTTATTTGATCCTACTTTTGTAAAAATATCAATGTTATCAAAGATGTGCTGTGGGCTTAAAATAAAGAAAAAATTGATCCACTTGATACCCATAAATATCCTAGAAAACATAAAAGATTTATTTTATTTTTAAAATAGTATAGGGGTAAATAAAAACAATAAGCAAATAAAATGAATCTACCAGCGATGGTTGAGTTGAATAAAAAACTGTATGTTATAGCAGCTTTTTGATCTATTTATCCATTTATTATTATAAACGGATTATAGAAACCCTTTACATACAAAAGTATTGACCAGGTAAATCAAAGTATAATTATTATTATTTTATATTTCTTTTTTCTTGTAAAAGCAAAAGAACTATTCACTACAAGTAAATAACACATGTTACAGATAACAATCTGACAAACTCTTGATTTATTAAAATTAATGGGATCAATAAATTCATTAAAAGTTCATACAACCGAAGTATGCTTTCGAAAGCAATCATCGTAATAAAAATTAACCTCACACCTTCCAGTTCGGGCGAACAAATACTGCACATCCGTCTAATCGCGCCGAATAATTCAACATCGCAGTACTTCAGAACAAACCCTCGCGCGGAAAATGGGATTTACACTCGCTGCAATATTCCGGTCTCCTAGCCACGTGTGCTTTCTACACTGCGCGACCCATCGGTTTCGATTCGGTAACAAAACAAGCTCACACTAGCGCATCTTCCATCGTTACCTGTGCAGAGGGTTTATTGGATCGAATAGGTCATTTCCACGGATTGGCGGCCGGTAGGCTGAATATTTCAACATCACGAGCTTCGTAGCGGGTGACCTGTCTCTTCGAATTTCCCTTTTTACTGAAGCTTGTAAATCTGCAGAATCGTAAATTGGATTTTGACGAAAAAATAGGATTATACACCAATTATGAACTTAACGGCCGTTAATTTTGCTGGCCAAATTATTTTGTCTCTCGTTCGTAGATATGGTGGCTATGTCTAATTAATGCGGGAGCTGGAGATTAAGTAAAACTTAATGAAGTACAAATTAACTTTAAAAAATAATATATTTAATAATTCATTGTACAGAAGTAAATGCAGTTATCGAGACCAATTATTATCGGTCTCATTATCGGTTCTCTTATCTCCTATATAGTACTTTAAATTGATTCGAGCTGTATGTAATATATAATATCCATTACTATAATTGAGTCTGTGATTGCTGTGTGGTTATCGAAATATTCATACAATTCGTACATTCAAAGTCATCGGAATATTAAATGGATCAAAGTAATGTGCTACATATATAACTTCCTATTATCAAGAATCTTTTAAAAATCATACTCGTGGTAATGATATTCAACTAAATGGAATTATTCAGAAATATCTAAATAACTTTTCGCAGATTCCATTAACAATGAGCACATTAAATGTACTTATCCCTATTTTAATCTGGCGAACCTTCACCCACAACATCTCGCACCGCTTCAAAAATAAAATATTTACAATCCTCGTCGTCGAACTACATAAAACTCGAGATCTGCAGCTCCACCCCCAATAAAAATGTCAGTTTAATGTTTACAACAAACGCGCAATCTTATCTGGAGTGCCCTTCCCGCTGCGATTTCTTATCGACACATCACTTACGGCCCGCCGCAGTCGATTCCTCTCGGCGACGGCAATTCTTTCTCTCGCCTCTCTCGGAGGCAATAAAACAATCCGTCGAACAAAAGTGCTCTCTCTCTCTCCCGCTCTATCTTCCGAGATGGGAAGAGATCGTAGGATGACTTTTTTTTCATTCAACCTTAATTATTAGAGGGTTCGTCAGCTTTCATCGCGAGAAGCGCGGTCACCGAGGTTTTTAACAGTATAGGATATTCGGCTTGTAATTTTACGCCAACGTTATATGGAGTGTGTTTTTACGTCGATTCCATCGTGTCTGTTTACAACTCTGTCAAAGTTCGAATTTGGTTTACGAGTGGAATAGTATAGATACGCGTTCCACAGTCATAAAACACCATCGGGATAAATACATGCATATGACAAATTATTCATGAGAAACGGAGGTCGATTTTTAGAAATTCGTCAAAAAGAAAAACAACCAAAACGGGCTGCAAACGCTTCTATTCAAAAAGTAAAGCTCGCGGACGAAAAAGACTCCTGGCCTTACATGCGCTTCGCACAAAGAAGAAGAACAAGAAGCGGAGACATCAAGGAGCGAGCACGAAACAAAGGAGCTCTTCCGCGCGAGCAATAAAAGTGACAAACGATCTCGTACACGCCGTTAAAATTCGCAGCGGATTTTCTTCCTCGCGGCAATCTGCCCGAGATAGGCCCGAAATTTTATCGTCGATTGCAGCGGTACATTTTACGGCCTCACGCTCTTTTTCATCGGCTTCATCAGCGGTATACTTTCCAAGGGCTTGTTGATATACGCGACGAAAAAAAATCCTCTGATTGTCACGAGATAACATGTTGCGCAACAACTCGGAGAATAGATATTCAACTGCTCTTATGGCGAGTATAATCGTTGATTCGCGCGAGCGCATTCGAAATACCGGATCCGAGCATTCCACGAGGAATGCTATACCGGCGATTGTTTCACGAAAGAGCAATGCAGTCCGTTATGCAATCGGCTCGCGCGCATCGTCGGTGAAGTTCCCGTGATTCTATTACATATTATTCACGGCTGAAGATTCTCGAGCAATGAAGAAATTGTTTCAGCTTTGAAAGTTCGGTAGAGACAACTCCGTGATTAAAAGCGAGGAAATTGGCGCGTGTTTCATTTTTTCCCGAACACACTTTGACGGCGTGGCGGACGCTTGATTAAAAATTAATCTCGCAGGAGCGCGTGCTCGTAAACGCCTCGTTCGCCCTGGCTGATCCGCCACCGTCGTAATAATTCAGCGAACGTTGCTCCGCTTTTTTCATATTCCCGCGCGCATTGCAATTGTCGGATTCAAGCCAAGTGCCCGGCAGCGATAAGCGACTGCAATTTCTTCGCTAGAGGGCTGCTTTTTCTAGTAGCTCTTTTTGCGAAAAAACAAGAGGAAGACTTATATATATGGCTCTGCGTTTCTGCGTGCAGTATAACCTGTCGGCAAGTTTTGTTTTACCCTGGCGGGTGCAGATTGATTTTCACGAGTAACGGAAAGTAATTTTTTTTTAGTACGAATTTACATGCGAATGTTGCATTTTTGTCGGGAGGTGAGAGTTTTTGGGTCAATTATTAATAATTTTGATTGGGAGATTGCCCGACGGGTTTTTTCGCGCTGCCTAATAAACTGAAAAACAAATTATTGAAGTTTATTTTCATCGTTCTGTTTTTGTGAAAACGAACGAAATTATTTCTGTGATTGAAGTCCGCCTGTGAATACATTGGATGAGCAGATTCTGCAAATGACGAGCACGGCCCACGATGAATTTGACGTTTCAAAATTATGTCAGGTAAAATACGATACTTTGAACGAAAATATATTCGAATGCGTGTATACATTGTTATTACGGAAAGTCAGTGAAAATTCACAGGATAAATTAAAAGTTCCATGACTGGTGCAAAAACGTATATGTCGCTCCAATTATAGTGGGATAAGTCATTAAAGAATTAATGAAAAATCAATAAATGAAATGCAATAAACCTCCAGAACTATATGCTTCTAGGTTCGATTAAACAAATAGTTTCACGATGAATATGCAAAAAATCCAATAGCAGCGAATGAAAACAACTCCGGTAAAATACCTCTAACCTTTGTTGAAGAATTTCATCGCTGACACGGGGAATGCAGGCCGCGAGTACTGAAAAATAAATGCAGGGCAATCAACTGTAGGCAACAGCCAATTCTTTTTTCATTTCACGAAACAATATCGGTATTGTTGTCGATATTAACGCCATTACGGGTTAATAATAAAGAATGCACGTCTAAAACCAGAGAAAAACTCGTGTAGTCCTATTCGTTTTATCCTCGATTACTACCGACAAGAAGAATATTATCGACGAGTGGAAAATTTCCGGGATATTTAAGATCGAATATAGAGTCAACATTATTTTCGGTGCTCTGTTTACTCTCATCCTAGTCGAGTAAGTAGATCGCGGCGTGTATAGCGTGTCCGCCTTATATATACTGTAGCGCTTCCTTTTTTCTCGAGTTTCGCGTTACATAATTTGTAATTATAAAAGAGATGTATATATATGCTTGAGAATAAAGGGGTGATCTTCGCTAAGTAACTTTGCATATTTAACCTTTAGAGTACCGGGAAGTCAATATATAGGCTCATCCCCAGGTCGATTCTTTGCTTATGATCAATCAATGATGTAAGATATACCTTTTATACTAATTTTCAAGGTCGATATGCCCCCTGAAATTCTGATACCTTTAGGTTAAAATGCTTCGTGATTTGCGTTTATTAATACCGTTATGTGTTAAAAAGTTTGCTTGGAAATTTATGCATGACTTTTGGTACAGACTTTCGGAAGTAAATAATATGTAAGTCCTCATCGTGCGTTAGTATGATAATGAGATAACACCATTTAAAAAATATCTCAAGTTTTGTGCGTGGATGGTTTCGCTGAGAAAATGAGCTGTATAATTTCATGTTCAATTTTAACTTTTAACTTCAACCCTTCAAATGTAAGTTTTATTAACTTGCAAAAACTTGGGCCAGGGAAAGGAACGTTGAACTCCGGATACCGACGTATAAGGTTAATGTTTCTTTGATATTCCGTGGCGCAGCTTCTTACTCTTGTCTTCTCCTAACGACTATTAATTTTCACCGATCGCACGTCTGACAATTATTTTTTATGTCTATTATAAATATACAAAAAACTACAATAACGGCAAATGCCACGCACAGCGCCGCATCACAACTTCGTAAACATCGCGTCTATGAGATCCTCGACTATACTCTTTGCTCTGCAGTATATATATATATATCGGCTCGCCAGCATCGAAATATAATATTTTCTCCATTCGTCGTTTTCGTTTATTTTCACAGCGTCGAGCGTTTATAACGTCGTCACGACCCGACCGCACGTACGCCAAATATCGCGAGCTGTTTGAGGATAGCTTTCGACTCGGTTACCGCGAGAGCACGCGAGACTTTGATATCATGCCTTTCGCGGGGATTTTTCAAGTTTTTATAATGTATTGTAAATAGTATAGTTTTATTTAGCCTCGATCCAAATCCTCCGCGTAGACGACGTCATCGAATGCCAATCAAATTTTATTCAACTATTTCAATCAAACGGGGAGAAAAAAAGTTGTGTTTCAATCGCGGATGATCCTATCGTATTCAAACTTTGTAAAGAATAACGAGAAGAATGTACTTCATGAATCACAGTTTTCACGAAAATTTGGGCTACGCGCCGGTGAATATTTCTGAAATTCCGAGCACGTAAAACGCCATTTTTTATCATCCAATATTGAAGTCCGCAAAATTCACTTTGCACTGCAGAGTAATTCAACTTATTGGCCAAGCGAACTTTTAATTAAAAGCCCAAAGCAAACTAACTAGGAACGAAGAGTATCTACAAAAAAGAGTATAATATATCCGCAAAGTTTAAATAATAAAAATTAAATCCAGGAGTACATCACATTCAAAAGGTATAGAGATCGAGGCGGTCCTATAGAGATTTAGAGATAGAGCCGAGAGTTGTGTTGAGCGGAGATTTACGAGCATCGCGAAGGCGCTGCGTTGGCAACGTTGTTAGCCCTGTCGTCGGGACCATCTAAATCAGCGCAATGCGCAGGAACATATTATATATATGTAAGCTCACACATGCATGACCAACACAGCGATTCCTAGTCATGCATCTTCGCGAATTTTCTCGTCTTGACTTTGAAGTATTTTTCGCGAATCTTGCGAGTATCTTGTTTACAAATGTCGAGTTAAATTATGATTGTTGAAAATATTTGGCAAAATGTATTATTGCAGGTTCTATAAAAAAATTTGTTTCATTCCGTTATAATAGAAACAAAGTAAAATTAAGGCTACTTAATTTGATTAACTTTTTGTTCAATTCTAACATATTTGAGCGGTGCCTGAATACCGCCACGTGGTTGCGCCCTTTCATCAGAATTAAATTTCTCCCTTACACGTTCATACGAATCGCACATAATTGACTTTGTTTTAAAAATTAAATGCTGTAATCGATTATTCCTTTGTGTTATTTCCAACAAACCATGGATGAGCAGTATTTAAAAATTTTACGTGATACTGATCATTTTTATGAATTCAATAACTTATTTTAAGTGCCGAATAAAATATGCCAATTCATAAAGCGGATTTTCAAAGTGAAATTTTGTACGGAATTCAATATATACTTGATATTGGATTCAATGAAATAAAATTGACTTAAATAATTAACACCTACAGAATACAACAGATAAAGGCAAGTAAAAAAGTAGTGATTTTTCGATAAAGAAAAAATGAACATCTTCAACTCGCAGATATATCAATAGATTCAATTTATTTTCAATTTTTAAGCTAGTGTAATTTTAACAACAGCAGAAAATTGGACAGAACAGGTAACTGAAAAATGTCCACCAGATATGTTTACAATTGCATAAAAATATTCGCCGTAGATATTCTTCTTCAAGATCGCAGATATTATACACTCTTCAATTTCGCTCTCCACACGTCTCGTCAAGCAATCTTCTAACACCCGTGTAAAATTTCTTCGCCCTTATAACCGACCACCCGCATATTCACTGAACAGCTACGTCTAATTTCGTGTTTAAACGTCATGTGCGCGAAATCCTCGCGCGTTTCAATTAGGCGCCTTCCCGGCACACACACACACATATATGTATACATACCCACCACGCGTGCGCTCAGGGAGTTCTCGCTTTCGGTCATTTATTAATCGTTACCTCTCGGGTATTTGCGCGCACG
The DNA here is from genome assembly GCA_020010945.3 of Muscidifurax raptorellus. Lineage (NCBI taxonomy): Eukaryota > Metazoa > Arthropoda > Insecta > Hymenoptera > Pteromalidae > Muscidifurax > Muscidifurax raptorellus. Next base: position 6,408,607 of record CM052079.1, on the reverse strand, counting down.
CGGCCCAATTGCATTATTATTTGGAATATCATCGATTGTACTTCGCGAATTATAGAGCTCGCTTGCGGTATTATCGTTCGGAACATTTAGTTTACTCAGGCTACTCTCTTTCTGTATATGTGTGTAGGTGTGTATATGTGCAGTGTGTGTGTGTACTCCCGCTACGTGTTCCGGGTCACTCTGGCGCCATTAGAGAAGACCTTTGGCCGTAGTAAGTGAAAGCTCAGTGTTATATAGCGAGACGGTTATCGGCGATCGATGCATTAATATATATCATTTATTCCATGAACGAGATACGTTAAAAGGCGAGTTTGCGTTTGAAGGTTTTTTTTTATGTCGTGCCTTTGAAGTATCGCTATTTGAGTTTGGATGCTTAATATAAGATTGCGCAGTCCGCTTTGACGCGGAATATTTGAAGTATATATATTATGAATATTTATTGATGTATGACAGTTTGGGACGCAATGATTTCATTTCAATAAGTATGATGCAGAGGGAAAATCTGCAATATTTCATAAATTTAATTAACGCTTAAAAAATACACTGAAATTGCGATGTCGAACTTTGTACATAAAAAATGTATGAAAAACTCTCAAACTCTGTAGAATGCGAATACTATTGCATTACAAATTTGAAAATTAATAACAAAAAAAAATTTAATGGCTATTCTGCGAGTCGACTAATTACGGCTAATTTGCCATCTAAACGTGCGCGCTGGAATAGCTTTTCATAAGCAAAGAAGATCCAGTACATTTTTCATCAGTTATCAACGCTACCTTTCCACATTTTTACTCTCCATGAAAGCCCAAGCGAAATCAATGCTGGCAGTATAGTGTACGCGTTTCAGAAATGAGACGCTAGTGAGAACCAGCCCAGTCTCTTTATGCGGGCAGTAGCGAGCTCTTGGCAACTCTTTGATCTGCCGAATGAGTGTACAGGCACTCCCTCATTCAAGTGAGCTTTACTGTATGCTCGATTTTTCAACAACGTATTTCTGCGATATGGCAAGATTTTTGTCTATTAAATGAAAACAGTGGTGATTGTGGGTGAAGCGATAGCTTGCATATAAAATTGGGCTTTCTAATAATATGTATTGTTTTATATAGCAATAAATGTTAGATCATCTCTTTGTTTGTTTATTACGATCGTTGCTCGATTGATGTTCTTTAGTGAGTGAATTTAGTACATATAATGGATATAGGGCGATAGTTTGATCGAAATTGGATTTTCTAGAACAAGCGTTACACCTATAAAAACCCGATGAGATTTCGTACATTTCAGGTAATCTTCGTAATTTATCAATGTCAAAGGTCGACTTTTCTCAGTTCTCGCCCTCGTAGAATTTTTCTTCAAACCGTCAAACAAAATCCCACAAAACTCTTCAGATTCGATTCTCTAAGAAGTCAACCTGTAAAGCTCGTTGCACAGGTGTATAAAACAGCCTTCCTCGCCTTAATTTCCGTAGCAGTGTCCAAACAAGCGTCGGGGGCATCCGCGCGGTTAAACGGCGTGGAAAGCGAAGGCGTAGGTCGGCCAATCCCGTCGCTTAATGGGCCTACCGACCGGTAAGCTTGACCGCAGTGACGTACGTACATACACGGCACGAGGGGGGTAGCGGCCGGCGGAGTCGTAAAGTTCAATTTAACAGATTTAACGGCTGCTTAAACGGGACTGCGAATCCCTGCCGCAGATTGATTCGGCCCACCCCCTCCCGGAAGAGGGATTATGTGTTAATGTGCGACATGCTTGCCACAATGCCGAGTTTCACGAGCTCATTTTTGTTTTAATTGCCCACCTCTGCGACGAGTTTGTTGTGGGTGAAAGATATGGTGGCCGTGGGTTTGATGGGATCTGGTTTGCTCAGAATGGGGACGTACGGAGTTGTTTTCGATTCGAAAAGAGAATTTTTTTCGGGTCATAAGTCGATTGTTTTGTTTTTATTTTGATCGGCGAAGAACCTTTTTGATATAAAAAGATTTGATTTGGACTAAAAATAGACGGGGATATTGATTAATTTGACACAGTTTTTTTTTCTTGTACGCATTTTTATCCCGTAATTTTAAGAATATCATATCAACAAAGTTTATCTCTTTGCTTTGTATTAAATTATGAATTTAAAAAAGCCAAATTTTTCAATAATAGCGTGCATCAGGTGTAACATTATATAAATTAGCAATCCAAACTACCAACGACATTAAATTTCCTAATGACGAGAAACTTCAGCTGTTACTGTAGTTTGCTTAATGCACATTATATCAAAAACGTATATATGTTAATATATACATGTAATGCAGTCGAGTTTGTTAGTATATTAGTCGAAATTGTAAGCTTACCTACGCTAGATAGATAAGCCTTACAACTAGAGTAGTTCTATTTATATGAGTTTTAGATTTCAATGCAAATTTTAACCTGAATAGCTTTGTATTTGAAATAGAGAGTTATGAATAACAAAAAAAGTTAAATTTAATTAAGATTTCTTTGTTTTCAGATCAGCTGCAACAGAACAACCATGCCATGGAAACCTGATTATTTTACGTAACTACCTAAACTAAGGTAATGTGAACATAATGGTCTGCTATTCTCTGACTTTTTGCTTCTAAAGTAGTTCATAACATTATCAACAACTTGAAACTATAACTAAATTTCCGTAATACAGATTATGCACGTAGAAATACGTATTTTTTCCTCGTTATTTCCCTCCTTATTCCATATTCTCCTTCAACCAACCACTTAAATCTCTTAGAAAAAAAACGAATCTTCCAACTAGCTACCGCACATTGCCACACACGTACGTGTCGCAGGACGAATAATTAATAGTCTCGCTATATACGGCCCTTCCTCTTTGCAACTCGCCTCCTCGGGTGGCGCTAATTGTTGGGCGATATTAATGTCACTTTTAATTAAAATCCTCGGCGCGCTATTCAGCTGCCAGTCAACGATGCCGGTGTATAATATATACACATGCATGTGTACGTGTGTGTGTGTGTGTGTGTCGACGTCGTCATCTGTGTCTTGAGTCGTAAATATATGCAGCTTGTGTACCGGGGATATATGTACGAGGTGTGCGCGAGCTTGCGTCGTGAATTTTATGAGCTGGCAGCGCTGCTGTCTTCTACGGTTTGAACTTGCGGGTTTTAAGAACTTCGTATCAATGCGGTTGTACCCTTTTCCGTGCTATTTGTCGTTTTTGTGGGACACTAGGATTCACCGAAAAATGTTGGGAAATCATGCGAAATATTTTTGCATTGACGGATCTTGAATTGAGAAATAAAATAAATAAAGTATGGATTATTGTGAACTGAATAGTTGAAAAAATATTTTCAAAGGTATGATCTATTTAATAGTGGACGGTTAAGAGATAAGTGTAGAGCTTGAAGCTAATTTACATTTGCGTGTTTGCTCAGAGTAAGACAACTGTGTTTGACACACGCCGTGATGACTGATGATTATTTTGCACACGCAAAGAAGCTAATCAGGTTACGTTGCAGTACGTTTAATTCTGCAATGGTCAATGACTTCGAGTTCGCAAGAAAATAATTGTCTGCTCACTGCGTGCGAAAGGCACGTGTTGTTATCTTTGTTATTTAGAAGAGAGGTAAATCAATTCAGTAAGTTTTTACTTGATTCAATATTATTGTATAGTTCCATCCATTGTCAAAATAGATTGGAGTTTCAAAATAGAATTATTAAAATCTAGATATGAATATATTCCGTGACCCAATAGAACAGTATTTTCGTGAATTAATTTACTTAATAATACAAAAAGTTGTCATCAGATATACGGTCAAAGTTTACGAAATATATAGTAAGCGCTTATCTATGTAAATAAGTAGATACGTGCGGGGACTATAATAGAAGGCATCCATGAATAACTGACTATTTCGGGTATTAGGTTAACGATTTTCGAGCCAGACAGACAGCAACGTTTATAAGGTTTCTAACTAGCTTCGCTAAATGCAAACACGGCATACATCAATCATTATTCCATAAAACGCCTGATAACATATACTTGTACTCTCTTATGTTACACGTAGGCGAGGATTGTTCAATCAGTTATCTTTGGAAAGATATAGTTGTAGAATACAAAATAATCGTTAGGTAAAGGTAAGTCCTAATTTTGATGATACATTGCGCAGATATACATAAAATTAAAGTCTCTTATAACAATTTTTAATCCAGATCTAGCTTGGATGTATGTTATAATACTGAGCATATCCTACATTTACATATATTTTTATGCAAAATAAATTGTACCCAAAAGAAAACGAAACAGAAATTGTAAAAAATGTAGGTGTCGTATCCGTATAAAATTTCATACAAACTTTCGAGTATTATATTTACGCATAAATTAAAAACAAACTTATAGTTATCCACACTATAACTACGCGCAGTCAATTGAATTCGAGCAGTAGAAAAACATCTACTCGTCACTAGTGTTACATCACACTTCACGCGTATATCAGCATGTCACAGCCTGTCTCTTTCCTTTACGTTTCTTTTGTGAGAAGACGCCCACATCTCGATGATATACTCAATTTAATATTTGCGTCGTCATCGGGGGAATCGATCCCTATCATCTTTTATTTGAAAAAAAGACAAAAAGGCATATAGTCTCCTACGAATAGCTTTTCTCTTCTAGAGTCGAGTGGAGAAATTGTTCAAAACCGGAATTTGAAATAAGTTGTTTGTTGCTTTTCGACAAAAGCGTGTAAATGCTTAGTTTGCGCGGGAAACTTTGTACTTACAGCCAGAGACGGATGCGTGTTTGCTGTTTTGACTTTGAGGAAAACGAATGTCAGCTGGATGTTGTTTGCGTTGCTTAATGCTCGACTGTTTGAGTTTACGAATAATATACACGTGTAATCGTCTCGTGACAAAAAGCGTCTCGCTGAAGTTTCCAATTTTTGCAAAACGACCGTTCAAAAGTTCGCGTAACGCTCTTGCGGCGGGTAAATTTCCACACCGACTTGCACACATCGAGGCAAATTAAATCTACACGCGCGCTTACATTATTAATCCGCGGGGTTTTGAAAAGTGCGTGAAAATCCGCGCTCTAAGCCCTTGGGTCAGAACTTTTTTAATATCCGTATAAACCCACTTGTTTTTTTCGAACTTTTCGCGCGCGAGGCTGACAATAAAAAAGTCGAATATCCCATAGATAAAGAGCAAAAGGACAGCCGGAAAAAAGGCGCTTTTACCTAGCAATTTGACGGTTTTTTGTAGTCCTCGCGCGCCAGATGTGACGCGCCGCGCCGATTCGAAAAGTCGGACGCTGCCGCGCGAGAAAAAGTGCGGGGGGGTCAACGTCGTAGAAATGAATATTCATATATCCGTCGCTGAAACTGAAACTCCTCGTCTCGGCCACCGCATCAGGATCGGACGCATGCAAATGAACTGGACGAGACTGACCTAACTCGCCGAGGGTAATTAGATTCGTGCGCGCGGATGTGTACACACATACGGGCGCGCACACATACACACACTGTACACACACACACACACACACACATATATATATATATATATGTGTGTAGCTATACACACACACATATATATATATATATATATACATGTACAGCCAGCTGCTACTGCTTCTGTTTTGGCTTCGTGACTTATATGGGAAGGAGGATGTGGACGAGAACGTTTAACCCTCGTAAGCTGTCGGAAATTATCGTATTTGCTCGTGTTGAGACAGGAGATGGTCTATGTGGGTTCTTAGGTGCTCCTGCTGCTCGAGTATACCTATTGCGATGCTTAGGAAGTTGTTCTCTGTGTTTTGGCAGATTGGCTTTGACGTGATTTATGATTGCAGCTGCATTATGAATTTTACGGGCGATTAATTATGATCGTTAGCAGGGGATTTGTTTTTCCTGGAAGTCGAGTCAGTCGATGTACAATAGCGGTAAATGTGTTTCTTAGAACTGATGTGTTCAAGAGATTGTTCGAAAAAAAATAAAAAAATTTACGTTGCTCTCAGTCCAGATATTCAAAATATCGATTATTGAAACCAAGCCAATCATATTGCGAATGTTCTCAAAGACCCCAAAAGCGTTAGAGCGAAGAACCCGCGAACCCCATTCGCAAAGTCCTCCAACGAGATGGATTTTCCGTGCGAGAAGCTCCTAAAAAATTGCCGTTTTACTATATACAACTATTCGCGCGCGCGGATACATCCCCACCACCCACACATGCTCTCAATTTCTCCTGCGAGAGAGACTTTCCGGCGATCATCCCTGCTTTCCCTCGCCACCTTCTCTTCGCAGCTGCCTCTTTATACTCTTCCGGATTTCGTAAACCAGCTCGGCCACTTTTCCGATGAATTTACGGGGCCAAAGCTCCTCCCGCAAGCTCCTTTCTCAGGAGAGAAAGAGAGAGCCTGCGTATCGCCGGGGCGCTCGTAAAAATCTTTTAAAATGAAATGCAGGTGAGGGACTTTCGAGTGGCTTTTCTCGGCGTCGACGCCATGAGAGCGAGCCACGGAATGGCGACACGCCAAAGCCAAGGTTTAATTTCTCGTTGTCTTCTCCGAGTGTGCGCCCTGGTGTAAGTCCGGGTTACCTACTCTCTCTCTCTCCCTCCCTCTCGGGGACGGGATGAGCAATCTGATTCTGGAATTTCGCTGCCTGGATTCTGCCTGGATTTGTAGCCTTTTGACTTGAGAAGGGGGATTTATGTTAGGAATTGGGGTAACGCTTGATGAATTGTTATGGTTTTTCGTTGTCACTCCTGTGATATCGGTTTGAGGAAATGTTTCAAGAAGAGACCATAGCTGAGATGCGTATTGTAAATTTAATGAAATTTACTAGATAGTTATATATGTATATAAGGAAGTTTTCGTTGAGTAATAGTATTTTACGTAATACTAAGCTGTGTCATAGAGTATATGATGGATTATAATAGAGATCTTGTTATGGATCTTATTGAAGCAATCTTGATGATGAAAACATCTTAGTCGCTTATTAAACTTCATTGCATACGTAGGGCTTCAGGATACCCTGAAACGATAAATAAAGTTAATTCAAACGTAATTTAAGAAATATTTAAAATAGATGTATATTATGAAGTATCGAGACTAAGTACCTTGCAGAACTCAATAGCCATATCGTTGACGCTTTTGTCTTTGTGATCTTGAGTACTTTGAAACTGGTTATTGCTTGTTTCACAAAACTTTTCATAATTTTCGCAGGTGATGTGTTCCTGCAGGAAGAAGAATATTTTTTTGTTTATTATTTTTTCATATGCTGTAACTCGAGTATCATTTGAAACATTCACAAACCCTCTTTATTGTGGCCGTAAGACGCTCGACAAAGTCTTCGATCATGTCATGACGAAACGTGCCCTGAGTAATAATAAAACGTTTAATTAATACGAATTCAACATTCATTTTCAACAGTCTAATTTCAATTTTAAACGAAATTTTACAAAAATTGTTAAAAATACTCACGATGTTGTCTCTTGCTTGGATCAAGCATACAAAGGCAAGAATAAAAAGGGCAACCTGGAGGACAGCGTAACGTGCCATATTTTTTTTTTCTTTTATTTGATTCCTGCACGTGGAGGTTCTATCGGCTCAGCTGCTGAAACACAAGTGATACAAGCAATGTACTATCGTCGGGTGATTTATAAAGGAAGATATTCATCAGATGTTAGGTAAATAATTAGTGCCGATGTTCTTGGTAAAGTAGCTGTACATTTACATAAGTATAAAGACAATACATTTTAATGAGATTTATTTTTAGATATATACCCCGTGTTTATACAATCAAATATTTTATCTCAATTTGTAAATGTCTTAATCACGTAGTCGACTACAACCAACCGCACCCAGCAAACTAACCCACAATCTCAAAATCATCCCAACTCCTTGCCATCTCTTACGTAATCATCCACATAGCCCCTCTCTATCGGCGCGGTTAGTAAATTCCGCAGCAGTGTCCGGCGACCGAGTTTTTGTGTCCTCTATATCCCCCGGCGTCGCGTCAGCCAAGGAGGCCGGAAAAAGTCTTTACCAGGTCAATATTTGCCCGGTATATCCCACAGAGCATATCGCGCGCGCTCGCGTATGTGTAAACTTTTTCTTCGCTCCATAATGGAGCTTTTGCCCCCCGGCGAGCTTTGAGCTTATGCTATAAGACGAGGCCAATCCGCGCATTAAAAGGATTAGAAGACGTTAGCTGCCGCTCGTTGGAAATTCAAATGCGGCCCGCGAGCTTTCCGCGTCTTACTGGTCTCGGGTTTGCCCTCGCTCTGCTAATTAGACGCTGTGTAATGGGGGATTGATTCGATCTGAGAATTGTTCATTAAATTATGGTAATGAGCTGTGGGGAGGTGGCAGATAAAATTTGAACGATGCTATATATTTAGGCCTAGTTTTGGGCTGAAAGAAAATCGTAACAGGCTATTGCGTTCGAAAATTACCTTGATTCGACTGTCGACATGCGATAACAGCTATTTCAAGTTGGAGCGCAAAATTCCCATTCTTCTACACGCGAGGAGAAAAACAATCAACATTATATTATTCGTCGGTTCCTATACTAATACACCTTCATTACTATGATAGGCCACCTCTTTTCCCTCGATCAATCGCGTAGAAAAACGGGGCATACGAAAACGCTCAGGAGAGAAAGAGAGAAAAAGAAGTAGAAATTTCAATAGCGAAACAAACAAGCTCGGCCCCCATTGTCGAGTCAGGCAGGCAGGCGCAAAAAAGCGACGCTTAAAAGGCGCCGTGTGCACCTCAAATTTCCCCCTCCTCGCGACCGACATTCGCAGAACAAAAAAGAGCACTGCTGCTGCTGCCGCTACTACTACTATACTACTTCTACTACTACTCATTCGAAGCAGCAACGAAGAAAAAAAAGGCGAGCCGCAGAGCGCAGCGTTTCCCTCGAAATGAGAAAGAAAGCTCGCGCTGCTGATTGTTAAATAATTTATGAATCGCACTCGGTCCGATTTCGCGCTTCGACGAGCCCGTTGAAAAAGCTCCTGTATAAACTGCTGGCTTTTATATAACGTCTTTGCGCACAAAGGCTTCGCGCATATCGCCGCCTTCTCTGGCGCTAATGTATATCAGCGCCTGCAAGCGCGAGGACATGCCGGAAATCGCGATGAAAGGGTCACGCCTTCGGCTTTCAAGACGCGGCAAGAGAAAGAGAGCTTTTAATGTTGGAGAGAGAGAGAGAGAGAGAGAGAGAGAGAGCGTACGGGTTCTTTCGATGCTGAATCACGTTTACGGAGCACTTCATCGCTCGAAGCTTTGTCGCGGACGCTTCGACCTCTTTATTCGGGGGATTATTATTATGGATTGTGCGAGAGAGAAATAGAGATCGCTTTTTGGTTTATTGCTTTTCTCGGGGCGAGACGCGACGTTTGGCTGATGATACACGGTCCACTGAGTTCTCGCGGCTTTTTGACGGCTTGACTTGCGAGCGGATTATGTTTAGAATTTATGGAAGGGGGAATACTTTCTGTATTTTATCATATGTTCTTTAAGCTGTCAATGGATATATTTATTGGGTATTTAGAACTATGTAGAATCGAATACTACGATAATTTAAAATTGTTTACTGTAGTGCTCAAAGTTATGTATATGGAAGACTATTTAAGATGCGCATCAGGATAGAAGACGCAATTGTTTGAGGCATTTAAATTTTAATCGATGCTTCAACTTATTGAGCAGCTGATCAGTATGTATAATAGGAGGAAAAACAATTGAGATAATTTATACATTGAACACGTGACGTGAACAAATAATTAAACGATTTTTCCTCTTGACTTTGCAATATATACTATTATATAAACTATAAATGATAAATATAGCTCGTCGATTTATGGTTCTTCTATATTTATTACGACCAGTTTTACACATTTACATAAATCACTTATCTATTCGTTGGTCTATTCCAGTCAGTCTGCAACGAACGATTCGATTGTTCTACTGCTACCATTGCGTGTACAGTCACGTTGAATTTCAACGCGCTTTTTTCAGATAAATATTAACATCTATTCCGATTATTTTTTTTTGTTCTACCTACATGCGGATTCGGCACGATAAAGTATCGCTTAATCTCTGGACGGAAACGTTGTGTACCAGTATGTATATACGTTATATGCATATACATATATCGCTAGTAGCTATATAGCTATACAGCGTTATTTTTATTTTATTATACACCATTCTCAAATACATATGAAAAATACGCGGTTTTATTTTTACCATTGTCCGCGAATATAAAAATACACGTCTATTGTTAGTACGCAACGTTTACACATAAGCCGTACGCATCTATGTAGAGACATGTATAAAAATGGATGTGTTAAAATTTCAAAACCATTATTCCAGTTTTTGTAAACTCCACATTGTTCCGAGTTTTTTAACAAAAACTAGTATAAAATAACTCGCGCAAAAGAATTTTCACAATCTCTTTATTATATCCATCTCACCGCGCTGTAAAATCACTGTATATACTCCCCCCCCCACTCTTCACATATATCAGAGTCGGAGTGCCTATATTCGACTTGCAACCGAGCAATAAGACACGCGAGAGACTCTCCCTCTCTCTTTCTCTTTCTCTTTCACTCTCGAAATCGCTCTGCGCTTTCTTCGCTCGCAATTTCCTCATTTCCCCGGAAAATCCTGCGCTCCGAGTACGGCTTGAATCTTAAGTGAGAGAGCCGTTCGTATTGCTATCTCTCGGCGAGTCGCTAATGAATTCCGAATGGCTCGGCGGGTTATCACGTGCTCGTAAAATTGAAACTGGTTTCTTATCTCTCTCTTCGGTGTGTAGAAAAGTGAGAGAGGTGGAGAATTAGGCCGTAACGAGGCCGATCAGCCTCTGCGGCTCTTTAATTGCACCGCTTCGCACCTCAGGTGTATTATCGACGAGAGAGACAGAGAGAGAGAGAGACATCGCCGGAAAAGGTGATTTCGGTGTATTACGTCGAGGCGTACACGTTGAGCAAACGCAGGAAAAATTCAGGTCACTGCTGCGGGTTTATTTAGAAAACGACCGAACTTTTTTTTTTAGCGTAGCTTAATTTCTATGCTATATACATTTTTCGCTCTGTCATTTTACGGAGATAAAAAAAATATCCACGTTCGTTCAATTATCGTTGATTAACGATTGTTATAAGCCTATGGTGCACAGCTAAATAAATTGCACGCCTACACACTTCTTCGCGGTTACTTAAAAAAAGGCGATTCTACGTACAATCCAGCCACGTAATTTTACGTCATTTTACACGTGCACTTTCGGTTCTATACGTCAACTATACACTGCTAAGTCTTAGCGCTCATACTGTCGGACTAATCTGGTCGACTGACGCGGCACGAGTCGATTCATCCGCACTGCAAGAGCTTGAGCGGGAGAGACGATAAGCAGACTGCCGACTGCGACTCTAGCGCCTACTGCTTCTACGCAGTTGCGTCACACTCTACGCTATATGGCAAATTCGTAATATACTGCGGCTCTCGACGGCCTTCGCCCAGCTCACTCTCCTTCTCACTATCAGTCCAGTTTATTTACGTACCGGTTGTGTCTCCCTATCGCCCGGATTTTACTTTCTTTTTATCGCGGAGAAGGAGTCGTTGCTTGAGCTAATTAGCAGCTAGTGATGAACTACACTCGATGGTTTTTTATGCACCCGGAGTTATATTGCGCTATCAAAGTTGTCGGAATTGTTGTCGCTGTTGAATGGCGTTGTAAAGGAAGGGAATAAAAATTCGACGAGACTATATAAGAATGATTCATTCGCTACTGCATCGCGAATGCAGTTGGAATAACGTATTACATCGTCTGAGTTGATTTATAAATATTGATAAGACTATATATTTAGAATGAGATTAAAAGAATAATCGGAGTCAGAGGAGAATACGAGCAATTCGAAGTAATGAAGCCAACAATTTAAATAATAATAACCAAACAATTTAAAAAAAATTTATTTCACATATTTATAAACGTATAGAAACGTAAGAGTAGTGCAGAGTCGTGTGATTTGCAGTACTCGTCATCCGTTCGCGGCTCCTAAAAAACTCATTTTACGTCCTTAATGCACATTATAATATTTTACAAAAAAAGTGCAACCAATGCAAGTAGATAAATAATTTTGGTATGTACACTTTCGATTTTAGCTTTTTTCCCCTTCAATTCTATCTCCGTTCCTCTGATTGGCCGTTTGTATTCGCGCGGGATTCTACACGTATTTATGAATTCCTAACCTCAAAAGGTAAAAGCGTACGAAGTCGCTAGTATGATTAAAATACATATACACTCACAACGAGATTCAACCGAAATAACGACGTGCACTCTAGGCAAACAACTGCTTTAGATGATCAGAAGAAATTGTACGAGCCTCGAAGAACTGATAGAAAATATACACGAAAATATAGAGAGACAAGCAGAGAAAAAGATAAGCCGGCTCGCTTGGTGCATGTGTTTGCTCGTGCACGACGATTTATCAACTGACCTGTGTATACGAGAGCCTTGAAAATGCGTACACGATAATGCGTCCCGATGTATGAGTGAGCCGCGTAGGTGTGTAGGCTCTCCAGATCAATACTCTACTACGTGTGTGCGGGCAATGTGTAGAAGAATTCTCGCAAAGGCATCTTATATCAATTTGCGAAGCGGCTGGTAAGTCGTGCCGCACGATTTGGCTGATATTGTTTCATTTTTATTGCTGACAATATTGAGTGCTCAGGTCGTCGGTTGTGTGTATCCGTGTATTATTAGTCATCAGTCTCTGAAAAAAAGTGATATTTTTGTAAAATAATATTAATAACGCAGCTGTACCGTCCCAATATAAATAATGCCCGGATTACGCCTAATGAATGTTAAAATTTCACGTAGCGCCCACCTCTTTCTCTCGCCGTATCCGATAATAATTCAGCGTGGAGAGAGCGTAAATTCGAAAAAATTACCGAAAAAACGAACGAAACGAAGCAAGAATCCTGCAGCCAGCTAAATTTATGAAGCACTCCTCGCGGCGAAATAAATGAACTCGACGTATAGCAGCGCCGCGCGCATCAGCAAATAAATAAGAGGTAAATTATTCCTTTCAAACTAGCGCGGGCTATTCAAATTAGTCTTCATGTGCATAAAAGAAGCATTAAGAGCAGGCTGGTGCATATATAGAGGGCGGAAAAAATAAAGAAGCGCGATAGAAAGTGGAGTAGGCACTACAATGCAGGCGGGCGACGCATACGTATAATGTAATTCAAAGGAGTCCCGCGATAATCGTAAATTTGTCCGAGCGCGGAAAAGAATCTTTGAGGAACGCTTCTTCTTCTTCTTCTTCTTCTTCTTCTTTCATCCCTAGCGAGAGAAGAGTAATATAACGGAGGCAACGCCCGTATAGCGTAATTGCCGTTGAGAGAGAGAGAGAGAGAGAGAGAAAAAAAGGGTGTCGACGGTACCCCATTCGAGAGGCGGGGGCGAGGCTATCTGCAGCCTTCTTGTGTAGGAGTTCTCTTGCAAACTTGGACTCGAAACAGATAGAATTTTATTAGAAGTTGTCGGTGTCGCGTTATGTTGAAATTCGACGAAGTTGAAGGTGTCGGAAAATTTAATTATCCTTGCTTTAAAACAATGACAAGCTACTGTTTTCGGCATTTGTTACTGAAAAGCCGAAATTTCACGGAGAATACAAAATTCCAAGATTTTCCAAGGCACAATTTCAAGGCAAGCGCAACAACAGCAGCTTCTCCGCTTGAACGTAAAACTGCACGCACGTAGATGCGCGGTGGCGGAGGAGAGAGCTTTTCTTTTTAAGACTCGAGAAGAATGTTTGCACTTTAGCGCACCGATGTGGAACAGGCTATACACGCGACAGCTCTCACGAATGTGTATATATCCTTAGAATACGCGAGCGGCACACGTGCGTGCATTTTCCGCATACCCGATTGGTATACCCGCAGTGAACCTACATACATTTTCCTTTTAATATTCCTCGTGGGAAAGACGAAGAGTTAATCATAGAAAATAAGACAGGCGAGTATCTGTGAATTACTCGCGCGTTCGATACAAATCGATATACGACATATATCGCGACCACGTACATCTCGTCCGCAACGTCCATTGGCACATAGTAACGCCGACGTCACAGCAGGACTGCAACTAACACGTTTCAGTGTCAGGCCTCTCTCGACAGTTCGGTAATCACGTTATAGCGAAAAAAGAACGAACAGCTGACGGCGAGCTATATATAACGAGTCTCGACCACGTATATACCTTCTTCGGTAATTCGTTCGAATAAGCTGCTCTCCTAATGAAATTCATTCAGCACCAGAACTTCTGGAAGACCGTAAAGTTTTAATAAGCAGAGCGCGTTATTGGAGAGCTTGTCAGAGAGATGAGGTCAGCGTACGAGACAAACGCTTTATTATTGCAATAGAACTGAGTGCCTATATATCTATGTGCTTTTGATGGAGTAATTATACCCGATGCGGCAACGGGGGCTGAACACAACTCAATGTTTCTGAAATGTTGTGAGACTTCGTCGAGCTGCACTGCTGAAGCACGCTTTAAACTAGAGGTAAGGGATCGTACGTGTTTCAATAAACGAATTTAGGACTAGGACGAGCTTACGATCGTGATGCCTTGAGTGTGCTGAGCTTGACTTTACTAGAGTGTATGGGGTAACTAAATGTTGATATGGTTATTTTACGGTTCTGTGTAAACAATTTTTTATTTCTAATCAAACTGAAGTCAGCATTAGGAAGAACTTTTATCAGCAACTTCATCTTGGAACTTGTTTTGGATTTCCATATCTGACAAATCCTAAAAAATCTCGGTGCCAAGCTCATTCTATTAACTCCTTACATCTATATTTCTATCTAACAACCGATCACCAAACAATAAAGCGCACTCGAGATCTTCCGTCCTATAACATCTCTTAAACTCGCAACTCTCCTGACCGAGAGCAGCTTGTTCATACTGACTCTCGAGAAGATATCGCCAAGATCGTTGTCTTCCTCGGAAAGAAGATCGCCACGGCATTCTTGACGCAAGCTCTCTCCCTCTCTTTCTCTCCATCTCTCTCCCGCTCCTCGTTTCTCATTGTTATTGCCTCAGAAACGAACGAATGGGTCATTCCATTTTATCTCTCTCCCTCTAACTGTATGTGTGCTCTCGCATCTGTTTACTGCAGCTGCTCTGGCAACTTCATGCTTGCCGTAAAAGCTTCGCGTGGCTTTAAGTCGTTGTGTGAGGAGAGGAAATACTACATGCCCCTTTTTACCTGTGCTACATTTTTCTGCTTATTCTTTTCTTGATGCGTTCAGCTGCGAATAATTAACTGTGCGAATATGCAGACGCGCTTAAGATGACATAATGGTAAGGGGAGTAGCGAACGTGCTTGAATAGATTTCGCTACGTTGGAGATGTAAAAAAATGGCTATTTCTCTGTTGTTTGGAACTGGATATTCGAGTAAGTAAAAATATTTGTTGTTATTATAGTTTTAATTGTATCTTTACCAAGTTTGTTTTAAATGCGTTAGTTTTTATATGTTTGTAAAAAAAAGGTTTTCAATGAATAAAATTTCAATCAACCCTTTCAAGCGATTATAAAGATTCATAAATATTGTAGAGAAAGACAAGTAGAAATAAATATAATGCACCTTCAAGTCAAATGCACGCTATTCGTGAAGTAACCAAAACGTCAATAAATTTCACCACGATTATTTAAAATTAGCAACTCATAATTCCAGTTTATTTCCAGATACAAAGACTCCTCCTCGACGGCACTATTCCCGCTTTTCGCTTAATCCTTATCTCCTCATCCCTTGACGGTGGTTATCAAGCCGTTTCGCCTCGCGTTTCGCGGCGCTCCCGTCGTCCAACCACCACATCGCCGAAGGCGCTTCAAAGACTGACTCCCTTAAGCTGACAGTATTGCACCGAAGACACCGAGACGATGGCTGGTGGTAAGGTAGCCAAAGAAAAGCTCTTGAGAAAACTCCCCGACGTATTGAGATTCCTTAAAAGTTCGTAAGACGGAGAGAGAGAGAGAAAGAGAGAGAGAGAAGTTTTTCGGGGCGAAAAAAGTTTAATTTACTAACTTTCACCGACGGCTTGAGCACACGACGACAAGTATATGCGGTTTTTCGCCTAGAAAGTGGTCTTTTGTTTCACGAGGAGTTTCACTTCAGTCCTGCATTTTCTTTTTTTCTACCTCTGTAAAATTTTGTTGCCTGCATTTATAGAGTATAGTTCGTACCGGTTGACGAAAATATGGAGAACCGCTGCTTCGCGAAACTTTTATCACTTGGAGTGCACCACTTCTGTCTTTGAGAGTTTTCGTTTCTAGCTTTTAATTCTTTCAGCTGGGATGATGTATTTTTACTCAAGTTTGTTCCTCTCAAATTGTTTGATCAAAAAGGACTGTAGGTTGCCGTATAGAGTCTGATGCGATTTGCTAGTGCTACTTTTTTAAATTTGGAGTAACTGTGGATGCTCTTTTAAATGCATACCTTAGACACTCAAAAGATTATGCATACAGCTTGGGTAGGAAAACAAAAAGTTAAGATGCTTTTCTACTTTAGAAATTTTGACAGTTACCAGATCCGTAGCTATATAAACAACGAAGTAGTTTGCAAATAACGCTTTAAATAATCTTTCAGCTCTTATCATATGAAACTTTTTAAAAGCCTTTCTTACCGTTTTTAATGAATATTTATGAGAAAAATTTTTTAAATTTAAAAGTTTATAAGTGCATCTCACAAAAAAGGTATGAATAAATCTACGAGATCAAGCAGTGTATATACTTTTATTTGAAATACGTCTAAGTACGGTATTGTTAGAGAATGTTTAAATACTACTTTTGTGAAATCCTAATGGTTTTTTGAATTAATTATTCAAATTCACTTCGAGGCCGGATTCCTTTACTTTGACATGCAGTATCACGTTTAATATTTATTCAAGTGAAAAAGTAAAACTTATACACAGAGTAGAGAAAGAAAATGAAAAGGGTGAGATAAACCCCTTAGGATGTTTTCACAGAAAACGATCCCTTTGTTTCCAGCGTCGCAGCACAAACAGCTACAGAAATTGCCATTTCCGATTAGAGGATTTCCGGTGGGATATTTCAACTACAAGTCTGAAATCAGGACCTTATTCAAGGAAAATCCACACTGAAAACGCGCGCACACGTCCACTCGCGATTCGCCTCCTCTCCCCATCTCTCCTAGACTTTCAAATCCTCCAATCTATAATATTTTCTCGGTCTTTTTTTTCAAGGATTCACACACTTTACTTGTTTTTGCTTCTTTTACGGAGCTGTATTATTCTATTTCTTTTTCATCCTCTTTCACTTCATATTACGTTCTCTATTTTTTTTCTTTTTTTTATCCTCTAATATAGAGCGACATCCTTTCTCTCGTTTCTTCGCGAAATGGTCCCTCGAGTCGGCCTCTGCTTCTTCTATAGAAATTCACTGTTTGAATTCACGAGCTTCTGCATCTGCTCTTTAATATTTATGTTAAACTAGATTCTCAAGCTTCTGCCATTATGGAAATTGAAGTTTATATACGCTTTACCAACCAACTTCTATATATACACCTGATATTTTCGGGTGCTTGAAAACTATTTTGCTTTGAATACATTATTCGTTGCAATAAATTGTCAACAATACAGAGAAGTGGCTTTTTACTTACAGTACAATGATTTTCTGCGCCTGCGCGATAATCCAATAGATAAAGATTACACCATTTTAATCTAAACGCGAATATCTTTGCTTTTAAATTATTCTTATATCCGTACATGCGACTTAATCATTACGGGTTCATACACCTCGAAATCCCGTTTGAAATTCTGGAAACTGCGCGTATGTTCTTTTTGACCTGGTCTTTCTCCACTTATTATCGCACAAGTTTTGCTGCTGAACAATTTTCATTATAAAAATGTGAAAATTATGTATGTCACGTAGCATATACGTTGGAACTTAAAAAATATGCAGGAAATATAAGGATCTAACGTGATCCGTCTTACGAAACTGACAAAATATTAATTGCCAAGTCTCTACATAATGGTAATGATAACGATCTAGTCAAGGGTTTCACATGTATAGCAACTTGTATTTACCATTTCCAATGGAATATTTGCTCTTATAGCATTGCCTCAGTTCTCTAATTACACAAAACGAAGAGAGGGAGAGAGAGGGAGAGAGAGAGAGAGAGAGAAATTATAACCGTAGAATGGTGGCGTTGAAGTACTTGGATGCGTTGCGCTACGGCACTAATTTCCAAAATAATTTGCACTAGGCTTGTAGATAATTTGCATCGCTCGTCTCAACTATAATGAATTGTTACAGTCTCACGCGCTATCTTAGTGTCAGGCTCGTTAGCTGTTCGCTTTGGCTCTTTCATCTAGCTGACAGCAGTCGACGATTAATGATACAGGAGTAGGCGCAAATTTTTCATTACAAAAAAATACCTTTAAATTACTCGTATTGAGTTGCCGAGCCCACTTCAATGCTTCATCAAGACCTACTTCTATTGAACTTCATTAAAACTTCAATCCCAATTCGTTCAATATATCCACAGAAGCACCTTTCTATGCTAATCAGATTCATTTGGTAATCGCATTAATCTTGAAGGAACGTTTTGCTCCAAGGCCTTCGGTCTTCGATTTACACGACGCTTATACGAAGTTTGCTCTGGAATTACAAGCTCGACGTACTTCACCAACGAGAAGCTCGTACCCATTCTCCTGTGTATGTGTGTGTATATATATCGATGGCAAATTGATATGACAAAGCTTCTGAATAATTAGGTGTCGCTCTGAGCTAGCTTTGATCATTTGTTCGATTGTTATCGTCTAAGACAAATCCTGATTAAGTATTCCCAAGGTATGTTTTATACATGGTTTATGACGCGAGAAAAGCGTGACCATGTAATTGTCTTATTAATTCTCGTTAGTCCATACAGTAACTTTTGCTAACAAAGAAAACTCGCACGTTGCGCCCTTATTGTAGGGAATGTTATAGAAGTTGAAATAGCAATTATAAGTTTGGAAAAGCCATTATAACTCAAAATAATGAAGTGTCGATGCGGAATTTACAATGTCGAGAAAATCTTAGTACCAAAGCTCTTTATACATTGAAATAAATCGAGCTTCAGAATTAATTACAAAACAAACACCAATTCGCATTTACAAACTGTCCAATAAGCGTGTATTCTATGTCGACAATTCTATTGGTTTTAAATACACCAACTTTGCTCGTACCTTTGATGTCTCGTCGCGGTTGAGCCCAGCGACAGTTTTGAGGTCTCGCGAATGCGGCTGCCAAAAGTGGCCGGTTCGAAGCAGTGTCAGTGTACGTGTTATCGATAATCCATTATTAATTTAAAGCTCGCACGGAAATGGTCATTGAATTTTCTGGTTATCGGGGAATCATCGGATTTCGCTGCGGCTCTCGGAAATATATTGATACGGATGTTTTCGAAAATAGCAGCCTGTGTATATGCTCTTGGAAGGTAAGCGAGATTTGAATTATTAAAGTAGGACCTGCAAATATCGAAACGGTAGAGATGTCATGCATGCTTAACCGCATCATTATTTCTGTCCAAGAAATTTACGCTTCGGACAAGACAAATTTAGATACAGGATATCTCCTGATTGATTCGAGTGGCTCTTGCTTCAGATGGGATTTTCTGCTGGTTGTAATTATGATATGAAATCAAACATCTATTTTAGAGAAACATTTTTAATACATCGAAATAAGCCAGGAAAACATGAGTTACTTTATAAAGAAAACGTATGATATAGGCCGACTGCACGAGAAATCTTCTCTCCGCAAACGTGAAATCCAGTTCTCCTTGAATTCTAATTCCATGTTGGTATAATCCAGAGGAAAGTTCGATGCAGAGAGCCTGTGTATACATGTCCTTTAGCTGCGACAGTCGAGCAAGCGGATCAAAGGCGCGCAAGAAAACCGCAGGAGCTAACTGGCTCCGATGAACTGTAAATAAAGCACTTTGATTCCTCGCTTTCTCTCGCCTCTCAAAGGCATTTAAATCGTCTGCCGAGAAAATCGAGCGTCGACTGTATACACCGATACATGGTGATAGAAAACGAAATCATCCTAACTTGTTACAGTCGATTCGCGGTGATGGATCTTATTTCTCTTTTTCGGGCAATTGCTTCCAACAGCTATAATAGTTTCACGAAGAATGGAGTATTTTTATTTAGCGGGCGATCAGGCATTGATTCGATTTTTTTATTCGTCGATGGATCAGGATATCATTACAGTATATTTTTGACAAGAAAATGTATGTTAAGGTAAATAAATTTATATAAACCTAAATACATTACATTATAGTAAACCCAGGATACTTAACTAAATAGGACTAATGTATTTACCTATAAAATGGAACGATCTTACTCGAGGCTTCTCAAAAAAGAGAATAGACCCCATCATCATCAATGATGATTCCTCCAAAAAAAAGCTTTTACTAAGAGCTACCGCGTATATTTACGCGTCGGACCGTAGCGACAGGGCTGGACTCTAAATTTCCCTCGCTCGGTGCTCAAGAGTAGAGAAGAGAAAAAAACAGTGCCTTTTCCCTGCAACGACCGCAAGGGGATCATTCGACTCAGAATTATACGAGAGCTTGCGACCGGGAGCTTTCAGTTCGCGCGAGCGTTTTACGAGACTGACGTCGCCTGGGCGCTTATTTAAGTTATATATATTTGGGGACCAATGCGGGGACCATGCTGCGAATGAATTTGTCTCATAAATGCGGTCTTTAAGGGAATGCTCGAATTTGACGGGAGTTTACGCTCGAGAGCTCGTTGCTTTTTATTGATACTTTGGTTAAATCTTTTACGGGCCAGTTGATACCTCTTGGGCACTTTGAAATAATTAAGTAATAACAGGGGCTCTCTGGTCGCTGTATACTTTGAGTTTGAGTTTTTTATTTGAGTGATTTTTCGAGGGTTGACTGTGCGTATATATGGCCCATTGTTTTCGATGCTGGTATTGTATAGCCGGAATGAATATTTTATTTGGTTTATCGTTGCATGCAAATATACGTCTGATGTATTTTAGTGCTCTGGTTTCGAACACACGCATAATTTATTGGACTTTCGCATTTGGTGATTTATTTATTATTCACGTAATATAAAGTGAATTTTAACGTATGGTGCTTTTTGGTGTTTATTTTGCTTTCGCCAAGGTTCTTTTGTTGTAATAAAGTTTGCATTCGTAAATGTGCAGTATAAATAACAGGATATATACATATATATATATATATATATATATATATATATATATATATATATATATATATATATATATATATATATATCCAATGACGCGTTCGATATTTTACACCGAATGTAACCTTATAGCCCATCGGCATATTTCTTTCAGATTGATCATTAATTTTCATTTCCATTACCATAAATCATTATGAAGAGTCATTCAAAGATTTAAAAACCCTTCATTACAGCTAAAAACAGCGGATACATATTGTATATCTATATGCAGGAATAATTAATCTACCTTAAGAGGATCACTCACAGCTCGAAGAGCATTAGTATCCGTAGCCGTTCCTCAAACTGTCGCAATTAATTATCGTTACAAAGATCCAAAACCGCGTCAGTTCACAGACGTTTAACTGAGATCCCGCTTCATCTGCAACGCGAAAGCGCTTTTCGGCAAACCCAAGTGGACAATGCATCAGTTCAGAGTTGCCGAAGAAAGGGATTCTGTCGTTAGTCCGCTCCGGCGTCTCGTTATGCCTATCCTTTTATCAAATTTAGCTTGGTACATTTCACTGTCATTAGGCTAACACTGTGTACCGGAAAATGTTCCATCCGGTTCTATCGATGATCGCTGACAGTGTACCCTCCCTCGTGACTCTCATTATCTTCATCAGTGAACGAGGTCAGGCTCTCCTGGGAATCTGTAATCGCAATAAATATCACTGATTATTTTTTCATAATTGTAAGAATATACCAAACTGGATAGGAAAACAGTGGGGTCGGCTGGTGTTTTTTTATACATAACAGAGGTATATAGAATTCGACGTAATAACGGGAAAATGTTATCCTGGATCTGCAAACCCCCGAAGCTACGTCTCCGCGAATGAGAGAAAAATTATCTTCTCCCGGAACTTTACTAATCCATTTAGCGATTTCCCGGGCGACCAAATAATTAACTTCAAACAAGCCTCCCCCCTTTCGCTTCGCCTTATTCTTCCTCATCCCCCTTTGCCGGCTGTCTCTGTACATACTTGTCGGCGATCGAAGGCGCGAGAAACTTTTCTAGGTGCAATCACGAATTTAGGAAATTAGCGGTGAAGAGAATCTTATTATTTTCCGTCTGCAAAGCGCGATTCGCACAAATATAATCTACTTGTAACGTCAAAATAAATTCTTTCGTCGAATGAATATCGCTTTAATAGGTAAGTATAAAGTACAGTATAGTACTAACATTAATTAATTAAAGAACACGGCCTTACGAACATGCTTAAAAAATAATAATTTCCACTGACGCATCCAACAAAACCAGTTGAATTTACAATCTCAAAATAGATACCCGAGACATCGCCCAGGGCTTGTCAGGGAACTCGCCATCCAGTCTCGCGAGGGGTCGAATTCCGTGACCTTCCCTAACTCGAGGCTTCTCCCTCCCGCTGCAGTAAACCACACACACGTTCTCTCGTATTTGGATTCAAAGTTTGCGCGATTGCGAGATTTCCTAAGTTGCCGGTGCACCGCTGCTCGGCTCTCTCCAGGGGGACCGGGGAAAATACGCACATTCGCCGGTCTGATGGGAAACTACCAAATACGATATATTCACAACTGCGCGAGTTTCTTAGAAGAAAAATATGCATGCGCCCGCCCGATGTATTTTTGATGATGCATCGCGAGTGGGAATCGGTGCAAAGAGATTTTGGAAGTCAGGTGGCTTGTATTTTTACATTTACGATAATTTATGCGAATAGTGCTTCAAAATTAGTATATACTTAGTTTATAGAAGAATCGGAGATTATGAATTGCGTTTGGAAAACCAGCTGGTTTCTGCGAACGTTATTCTTGCTGTATAGTCATGGGCAAGAACAAGTGCGTTCTATTCTTCTTGCTCGCCGCTACAATAGAAATACACACTGGCCTCGCAGTATAAATTTGCCTAAATGAAGTTACGCGAATGTGTAGACGTATCAAGCGAGCAGTACCGTGGAGCTAACTCATGAAATTTAAAACTCCAAAAGTAGAGATAAAACAAACAGGTCATGAGCAAAGAGGTATATATTTACACATTTTACTTATTCAAATATTCCTGAACAATATGAAAATTGAAATCTCCGAGCTTTACATTTCAAAATATGGTGAATAATATCTCGTAGCATATCTACGATGGATCGACATCGCGTGTAGTGTATTTCGAAAATTTCAACGAGATAATTGTATCGTGATTCCTGCAACATCGATGCAGGCAACGGATACGATTTTTTACATTCCCAAAAGCGTAACAGCTTTCAATATCGTACCGTCTTGTACCTACGAAACTCTATTCGACAATGCAAGCTTCGGGGCGTCGGCTTAGACAAAAATCTATCTTGATAAAATTTGCTACTTTTGGAAAGGTTTGGTTGAAACATAAAGGCAGCTGTGAGGTAAGAGCACAAAAGCTACTGAAAGTGGTAGTGAGGCTTCGAAAGAAGATTCACGGGCAAAACTTGGTCGCAAAGTTTGACTTAAGTTAAACCGCTGAGAAGCCCAAGTAGTTCCTTGCAGAAATCCAGAAATTTTCAAGATATACGTGTTGCAATTTGTATATATATATATGAAAGCTTCAAGCTAACTTGTTACTCTTTTGCGTCGAACGTTGGAAGTCGCCCTTCTCGAATGTTCGTTATCGATTTATATGAGAATGGTTGAGTTCGTGATTTTTGAAAATTCTCGCGCTGCAAAATTGAATACGAGACGTCCTATAAAAATGTAACGCTTGTCTCTCGAGCGGTACATTAATTTTTCATCCTAGCTTTTCTCGTTTTCCAAGTGAAAACTAAAAGGCCTTTCCAAACAGTGCGCGTGCATTCATTTATAAACTCTTTGTAAATGTCATTCCGTCCCGTTGATTTATCGTTGGGATCCCTAAAACGATTCATCAGGAACAGTCCGTTTTCGATTTGAAAATATCGCCGATGCAGCAATCGGAAATCTCGGGGAGCAGCAAAAATTTCCAACTTTCAAATTGAACACCGCGATTCGCGCTGACCGTTCGCCCAACAAGCCTACGACGCGTAGCAGTTTATCAGTGACGCATCGTTTCATCATACCTCGCTTTCCATTGGATTCGTCGATCTTAATTTCGCGGTGCGCCTCGTAAATCTCATCGCGCTGAAAGGCGCGACGCGAGATGTATGACATCACCGGATTTGCTCTCGAGAGTTCGACCCGTGTGCTCGCCCCGATGTTTGCTTACTTTTTTGTAGGGTCAATTTTTTAAAAGCTCGCAGGCTTGCTTTCTCTTGCTGAGTTTTTTTAGCGACGAGAAAGGATAGCCTTTACTCGATAACATTTTTCACGAGTTTATGTGCAGTAAAATGCTATTTTTATATGCTTGTGAAATATAGTAGACCTAAAAAAGAGAAATGAGGAGTACGCTTTTTTTCTGCTTGAATAAAGTTAGTTTATCGCGCAATTGTGCGTGAAAAATATTGTTTAACCGGAATCATTGGTATTTGTGTAGGAGTTTCCTTGCTAATTATTTACGTAGAACAAACGATCCAACACGCATAGAAGTCACATTAAATGTTGGTTTGAGGTCAAAAATTAAAGATCACGAGAGTGAAGTGGAATTCTTGAAGTCTTGAGAGATGATATCTCCCGGAATGGACTTTTACGTCTGACCTAAAACGTTCCACTCCACTTTATCGCAAATGCACAGGACTGATTGATGACTGACCTAGCTAACCTGTACCGCTGCATCGACTTCGGATATTTTTCATGTGATGAAATAAGATAATTTTTCGAATTCAAAAATAAAAACTTACACTATCGTATTTTTTCATAAAATAACCCTTAAACTTACCACATACGTCCTTTTTGAAATTAATATTATACCGCACTTTTGCGAACCGTAAACTTTGTACGAAATGAAACAAAGCCAGCTACAATACCAGTTAAAATTTACAAGCGCAGTTAATTTTTCCTAATTTTCTCTCTGTGTATATAATACGACTATATCCTGAGTTCCCGAAGATAACCAAGAATTTTCATTGGCCAATAAATTATTCCTTTAAAGGCAGGAACCACCGTCTAGAAAGAGCGCATTAATCGTAACGAAATTTCTCTCCCGAAGAACCGCGCGCGAAACATAATTCAGCGATAAATTTTCTCATCGCTCGCGCAAGTGCAGCTTTGAGAGGCACCGCGCAAAACACACAGCTCAATCGTAAAATTCGCGCCATCATAAATCACCGCTCTGACCTTTACGGTCTTTAACTCTTAATGAGCGTTGTGCGGTGTTCGTTCAAGTTATGCAATTCCAGAGATGACGCCGGTAATTAGAAACTCGCTTGGCGTTAATACAATGTTGCTTTAGAGCAAGGGAAAATGATAAAATACACTAATTGCGATCGCAATGTCAATTAGCGCAGTGTGTATCATCGCTTTAGGCGATGCTAATCACCGATAATCCAAATCAAGCGGATAACACGTTTACACGCAGTATTATCACGTTCGATGATTACCGAGCGCACTATAGTTCGCGGTCAGTCGTAGAAAAAAAATAAGCTGTGTAACGATTCACCGTGACATAAGCAATTACGCATTCCATACATGGAATAGAATTAGTAACTCGGAACGCAACACAAAAGAGTAATCCGCTAAACAATGTCCCATTGCAAAATCCTCGCCGCCAACAATGCACTCTGAAAAAACACGGTAATCCCTATAACGGACGAAGATTGCGAGCGTCACGGCAGAACAGCGCCCGCCAGCGCAAAGAAAGAAAAATGAGGCTAGCGATAATAGGATGATGAAAACGCGGGTTAAAAAAACCCGAAACGAAATAACGTCGGAATGAAAAGAGTAAAAGGAGAAGAAGAAGAAGAAGCAGCGGCACAGGACACAAAGCGTACAAAAGGAGAGCAGAGAAAGGCTACAGAGAGCAAATGGAGCGTCGGAGGAGAGTAAATAAGAGACAAAAATAAGACAGAGACGGATGGAACGGAAAGTTATATGAGCAAGTGGTCGGGCCGGCGCTAAATATCCGGCGAGAGACTACGTGCCAAAGTATGTGGGTGTGTGTTGGATGCCTAGTGTACTTAGCCGCACAGGAACACATATCGCCACTGACAAACCCAAGTTTCCGGGTGGCCTAGAAGAGCAGGGTGTAAAAGTTGCTGCAAGGTCGGCAAACACGCTCTTGAGCAAAGGGCGCAATTGTATTTCGCTGTTGTTTTTTTTCCTCGGAGAGATACGCTACTTCCGAGTACATCGAAATATTTTTACGTACAGCGTTAGCATCTCTCGAACGCGTCGCATACCAGACAAACGTATATATTTTAAGAAACTCGTTTCTAAATTAATGGCAAAGTAATTTAAAATTTTGAGTTTATCGAGCTCCTACGTACTTCTGACTGACTGAAAGCAAATCAATCCCACTCTTCAATCGGAAAACACAAGCTATCCATTCCCCCCTTCATTTTCCCCAAACTGGCTTTCTTTTCCTCACTTGCATTCCTCAACAGTGTCTCTCGAGCTGGCTTCGGCTCTATATACAGTATCGCGCTTTGCACTTTCTGCAGCGCGTCGTCGCAGCGAAACTTGCAGATATTTCTTTTCCTGCGGCGTAGTCCCCCCCTCCCCTCTCCTTCTACTGCACTAAAGTCTTAATGGATTCCGCAGCATTGCGAGTTTGTATATATACACACTTCGCGCGGAAGCCGATGCGCTGTCGAGGAAAAGTAAAAAAAAAATTGAAGCGCCTCGAGGAACAAAATACGGGAAAAAGGACTGAATAGGGAAGAAAAAGAAAGGCGGCTTTTACGATCGGCGTCTTCGACGAGCTGGGAGAGAGATAGGAACTAGTTGTCGAGGGCATCGTTTTGGTTATTTCGTTGGGGGCGAAAAGCTTTCAAAATTGTCAGAGGCAAATCGGCAGGAGCCGAAGCCTTCTTCCTTCCGGCGACTCTGTGTATGTGTTATCATTTCTTTTTTCGGCTCGTGTTTTTTCTTTACTTTTATTCCTTTTGCGGATCCCTTTTGTCGTCAGGACAGACCAACGACCCGACGTATGATGTCCCCGGGCATCGAGACGCCGTAATGCGTTTATTTAGCGGCGACGGTCCACGTCCGAAGATCTCTCTTGAGCTTGTTTCATTTTCGACGTCTGTTTCTTGACGATGCCGCGTACGCGGTCGTTGCAAGTTTGAAGACAGTTTTTATAAATTTATAAGTAACTCATAAAATGATTATTTTACAAAACTCATTCATTTGTACAAATCGAGTTTCCATTGCTCGCGTTGGTTCGTCCACCGCGACAGATTGAACATTAGCAACGACCGGCAAGATTTAATTCCTCACGTTGGCGAATAACTTTGCGTGTGGGGGAGAAACTGATAAAAGTTTACTCCCAGAGAGCTAGCACTGCGCAGTTTAACGATTGTCTTTTGTAATAAACAGAGAAGCTTCAGTTGCTTCGGGGAAAGTTGCGACGTTGCGTCGTCGCGAGCTTGACTCACTTCCATCTCTCGCTGCTGCCTCGCAATTAAACTTTACCTTGTAGAAAGAGAGAGAGAGAGAGAGAGAGAGAGAGAGAGAGAGAGAGAGAGAGAGAGAGGCAGAGGCCGCGCTGCGCACATTATGTTAGCTTTTACGCACACGGGTCACCGCAAACAGCTGCTATTCCAGTTCATTTTAAACGCCAAGTGTGACTTTACGCGTTTCTTTAATTAATTTTTATGATTTTCAGCAACGACGCTGTTCTCAATTGCTCTTTGCCATTTGGTGGGCGGAAAACAATTATTTATTGGTTATATTTTTGAACACATTATGTTATAAATTTATTTATTGTTATTGAATTCTTATCCCGGTGTCGTTTCTATATTGACAAGCGAAGCCATCAAGTTTCCAGTTTTAAACCCGTTAAAAAAAGTCGTGCTGTTAGCGGATTTATAGCTAATTTGAAACTAATTTTTAACAGGTTTCATTAATTTACCTCTGGAAACCCGTTAATATTCATACCCGGAGAATATACGTCGATATTTATATAGTAGGATGGAACAATGTCTCGCGTAAGAGGAAATTTCAAAATATTTGCTTATATAATGAACAATAATGTTCAAAGATTCATACTCACAAATTTCATTTTGAATTTCTGATGCGAAAGCAATTTTGCCCAAATTATGTTTGACGTGTACAAGCGAATTGCCAACAATTATAGAATGTTACAAAATATATACAAAATTTTCGATAAATACACAGTGCCTGTATAACCTGCAGAGTTTAAAATATTTTAATTTTAAAATATTAATGCAAAAGAAAAACTTGCGCACAATAAAAAAAAGGGCCAGTTTAACCCCCCTCAAGCTCATATGAGCAAAGACATTAACCCAGTGCTCTCTTAAAATTCCGTTTTGAATCAGAGCGCGCTTGCAGAATCACAGCATATATAGCGCCGCGCCGGCGCTCGCAACGGCGTAAACACCCTCGTACAAAGTGTCAAGATACGCATCAAACAAACGAGAATTTCGGATCCAATGCCCGGAGCACTATATATACGCAGCGTTGCAACTGCGCTCAATGGAACGCTAATGGCCTTCGGCTCCTTTTATGTGCGCTGCTCCGTTGCAGATTAAGTCCAGCGTTCTCTCTCTCCCTCTCTCTCTCTCCAGGTCAACTAGACGCTACTGCGCTATCTAAATTAAAGATCTGCGAAATGCAGCAGTGATGCCAGCGTGTCGTTCGACTGTTGCGACAACAACGAGGAAAGAAGCCTCGCGGGAAATACAAGCGAAGTGAGCCGGAGCTGAAAAGAATCCGGCGAGAGCTGTAAGTAGTCCCTCAAGGGTGTGGGTGAGCTGGAAAATTTTGTAATGTGCCATGCTCTGCTGTGGCCGTTGAGATTTCGCCGCAGCTGCTTTGGATTTCGCTGACGAGGTTGATTTGTCATCGCTAACGCTGGGAATGCAAGAACAAAATTATTCTTTGTTTTAAGCGCGCGAAGTAAAAAATGGATACTTCCCCGCTTTACGAGATGCTTGGAAGTAAAACAAGCGCGTAATCCTCCTCATGAATTCCGCACACACACATATATATATACATTATGCACCGTAAAAACTTTGCATATACACTGTGCGCAAGACCAGCATTTTTATCGCGTAAACTTTATACGGAAAATGACAGCCTCGCGCGGTTGTTCTCTCGTGCAAACGAAGCAATCGAGGCGCAATCCGCAACAAAAAAATTGGAAGAAACCCGCGTCGATAAAAAAAAATCCAATCAATCCCCCGTCGAAAGAAAGGTCACTTGGTTGCAAAGGAAAAGGAGAAAATAGTCGTCTAAGCAGCTTCGCCGTGGCTTTGTCGTCTACCTATACCAGCCCACAGGAAAGCTGCAAACGGGCAATCGTTAAAACGAGAGAGAGAGAGAGAGCAAGAGCAGCTCGGGGGATTCCTTAAAGCCACGGCGACGCAGCTTAAGCTCGCGCCGCTGCCGCGCCAACGTCATCGGAACTAACAAGCGCAAGAGTCCTTTGAGTCGCGCTCGGAGTTCCGCTGTATTTTCTCGCGAATTGCGTTCCCGCGCCTTCGGGCTCTGGCGATTTTCCGTTCCACGGCTCTCCAAGTTCGCGCGGATTCGTTCCTCAACTGCGCGTGACTCGGGATTTTCTTAGGCGGGGATTCCTGAGATTATACAGATTAAACAGTATTTTGTTGCTGGCTTCTGTTCTAAGGATAATCTTCGTTTAGTTTAGTTAGACAAAATTATCGACTCGCTTTTTTCGCGCGCATAAACTATTATACTTTCTCGCGAATTACGAAGCGAATGTTTAATCGCACCAAATTAATTCTACCACCCACTCGCCGGGAGCAGCTATCACTTAAACGTCCGATAACAAGTCTCTGTCTTACGCAGAACTCGAAGCTACTTTCCGCTCTTATCACAAGCCGTAAAACCCCGTAAGTACGCAGTCGCTACTTTTCTCCCCAACAGTCGCGACTGCGTGCAGTTAAGAACACCCTACACAGCCGTTAAGCAGTACCAGCGGAACTTCCAACGACACCGGGGCGACGGCTCTAAGTAAGTAGATAAAGTCCCGGTTGGTTCAGACAGCGCAACGCTGCGGCATTTCGTCGATCTCGCGCTCGGTAAATTGAAAGAGCCAATTAAAAGTTAGGTGTGCGTCGGTGTATATTGTGCGCTCAAAAGAGCCGGCACACGTGTTATTTTGTAGGTGCTAATGGAGAGAGCTGTGAGGGGGAGACTGGAAAGCTCTAGAGTTTGTTTCATATGTGAGAAATTTATTAAACTGTAAGTGCGAGTTTACGGGGTACGTGCGCGGGCTGAATCAATTGTCTTTCACGGGAGAACATTGATATTTTCGTTATTGTTTGTGAAATGAAATATGTCCACAGCCATCATTCTATCGATAACGTATTTTCAAATATTTCTCATAACACCGTCACAAAATTCATGCAAACACCGCATCCACTGGCACTTCTGACGAAAACAATTTCCCAATAATCTCACCTCAAGCACCAGCGAATCCCTCCGCATCAAGCATCCAACGACCATTATCCTCCCCCTTTTTAAAATCTCCACTAATTCTCTCGGGCGCGCAGCTGTGCCATCGTCGTCGTTGTCGTCGCACCGCTTGGCCACTGGCCCGTTGCCAACGATATGAGACAATGCTCGAGAGAACTATGCGCTCTAACTTCATCCCCCCGAAAAGAGAAAGAGAGAGAGAGATAGATCTGGGTATAGCACAGCCAACGAACTTGGCGCACTTATCGGCCTGGGCGGGCAGATCGATGACCCCGATTTTCGGCTCGCGAATATTGGGATGTAGGTAGGCAGTGGTAACGGGAATCGGGAAATGGGGAGGAAAGAGCGCAGCGGATGGCTCGAAGTGTAATTATTGGCGAGAGGAGGGATGGATACACGGAGAAGGAGGCGGTCGAGGGAAACGTATGCTACACCCAGCTGAAATGTAGGCTAATGTGCCGGGGCCTGACGAGGTCACAGGAGCTTTCTATCTGCGGTGCGGTATGTGGCTAGGCGAAGATGCGAGGAGTCTTTTGTGGCCGAATCTAATGGATTTGTTTATTTCATTGAATTCCTCGTCGCTCCGCTATTGTGTGATTAATTGGTGAACGAATTGCAAACGAATACTGATTGAAATTTTAATTGGATGTGTGTGCGGCCTATATATTTAAATATGTAGGTACATGTATATAGGAGTTTAATCCGAAAACCGATACTCCCGTTGTACTATCGCCGATTATGCAGCGCGACATGTCTGGATCTCTGCTAACAACGTCGAAATCTGCATTGACGTGGAAACGCTTGAATATTTATTACTTTCTCGGCGAGATATAAGACATAACGAAAAATAGATTACGAAAAACCTTTTATATCAATTTCATTAAACGAGGGATTCATCAAGAAAAATCAACGGCATTCGTATACCGCAACACAAAGTATACGAGGACACCCTGCTATAGACCTTTAAATTCATGCGAAAATGTTCGACTGAATATATAGCTCATAAACTTTTCGCGTACGTGTGTATCGGGATCCCGAAGCTGTTTCATGAATATTCTCCTTGACTTTAGCGGAGAATCTCTCGTTGTTGCTATGTAAATCACGCATTCAAACTAACGCTAAGCTGCGCGATTGCTTTAGAGAAAATCATACCAAATTTGCATTATTCATCAAAGCAGTGGCAGCAGTAGCCCCCAAAAGAATAACCTTCCCTTGTCTCTGCTACACTGGAGAACAAAACGCGAACTGCTGTCATTAAAAGAAATTCAATTAAACTCAATGAACCGTCGTTACTCGGAATATTCCAAATATTCTCAGCGATTAAAAGGAAGACCATCAGGCTAAAGCGGATACAACCGCATCCGAGGGTCTGGACGTCGTCGTAGCTCGCCTCTTATCCAAATTAAGCAATTACTATCCCCGGTAAAGCCTCGGCCGCAAGTCGTCTTCGGGAGAAGGATTGATGGAGGTCGGGATCGCGACGCAAACTTTTCCATTTAGCGATTACCACGGCTCCACGGTCATCGCTCGTCCGTCTGTCCGGTGAATCATCAATTTTCCAGCAGCTCGTCCTGTTTAATTGCAGGCCAGCTGAATATTTTTGTTTCGTCATCGGCCGCGTGTTTTTCGCTCAATCGCACCTTTCGTAAGCGAATATTTGTTTCAGAGGTCCCGGAACTTATTTAGCCAGTGTTTTTTCGTTTGGGGTATGAAAAATCTAACTGTTGATTCATTGATTCGTTTCTGGATCGGTGAC
This sequence comes from Muscidifurax raptorellus, assembly GCA_020010945.3. Taxonomy (NCBI): domain Eukaryota; kingdom Metazoa; phylum Arthropoda; class Insecta; order Hymenoptera; family Pteromalidae; genus Muscidifurax; species Muscidifurax raptorellus. Next base: position 6,376,129 of record CM052079.1, on the reverse strand, counting down.
GAGCATCGCGAATATCGCGCGATAATATCTCTTTGTTTGCAGTGTGATCTCCGCCTCTTAAAAGAAGCCCGGTATACCAATTCTCACGACAAATTTAGGATACCGAATAAGCGCCGTACACTCGACCAAAAAGACCGCGCAGAGACAGTTCCTCAAACCCAATCCTACTACTTTGCCTAATCTGCTTACAAAATCTGTCAGCCACGTCAGCTTGCCTTTATAGCCAACACGGCAAAGGTCAGCGGTGGCGGCAAATTCAAAGTAAGCCAGAACGCGTCCTGTATTCTATTCATGAGAAGATTGAATCAAGCTCCGTCACTTCGCTCGAGACTTTCAAAGAAAGCAATCCGGGAAACAATTCCAGCTTTCACCGGATGCTGCGGACACGCTCTCTGCATATATTTCAGCCTGCACACGGCAAGTCAAAATCCGCGACATAATCCGGCCCCCGCGCATTATATACATACGTTCGTATACCGCGCGAACGAAGTATAACTTTCCGCGCTCATCTTGATATTTCATTACGAACAATGAAGTCCCGCTGTCGGGCGTCTCCGGGGAAATATGCCTGGTCCATTAATACGTTCTCGCTTACACTCTCCACCGACGACGGCGACGACGCTGCGACAATGTAAACGACGGAGGTAAACTCGCGCGGGAGCTCAAGAATTATTCATGGGCTTCGATTAATGTGCTTTGCATCGCCGCCGAAGAAGAGATGCCACGGGCGCGTCGTAGGAATCGACACGGTGGTTTTAAAGTTACGCTTTGCTGCTGCCTTGAAGGGCTTTGCTCGTGTGATGACAGTCGCGTTGTTTGAGGGCTCGTGGGATTTTAGGGAGGAGAATGGCAGTTTTATTGCTAAGTCCGCAGCGTTGTTTATTCCAGATTCTGTAAAAAGTGAAAATTCATAGAGTGGAATAGTGGTCGTTTGATGAGATTAATATAATAGGTGGCGATAATCGTTATTGCAGCAGTTGAGTTTATTGATCTTTGTGGTAGAAATGAGAAATCAATGTTCGAACGTGAATTTCGTGAATTTGATTGACATGCAATATTATTCCCGTAATTTGCCAGTTCATTATCTGTATGAGGTTTAATGCGTATAGACAAACATTTAATTCGGAAATGAATCTCGCTGCTAAATGTGATTAATACCCTGCCATATTTGCAAAGGGATAGTGTGTATTGTTAATATTAGATTTTGAGTAATTTCCAATCGTATATGCGATTACACATATTTGTTTTAACAACGAAAAAAAGGAGTAAAAATGATTTCAATTCTAGATTAATAAGTATTAATGAAAAGTATATTTAACAAATGAAAAACAGCTAAAGGTTTATATAACAAAGAAATTACTTAGTAAAGGAAAGTTCTCCAACGATATAATTTAATCCCACTGCTGTCACCATTCCCCGAATCATCGGCTTTTTCACAAAACATTCACCAAATGCAATTAACGCACAGCGAGCAATCTTCTCCCCTCAGTCACCCAACTATTCCGCCAAGTTTCAACGAGTAATTCCATTACCGCGAAATGCCGCGGAGCGTAAAAAAATTTCACCTCCACCAACCGATACTCTCTCGCGTCCCGCGCACTATATATGCACATGTATAGCGACCTTGGCGATGCATAATTACGACGAGGTACGTACTGGGAGCAAGAGTAGGTTGCGCGCAAACTATATTACCGTAGCAGGACCAATAAGCGGCCCCTTTGCGCTGGACCTTCGATCGGCTTTGTAGCAGCGCAGCCTCTCCATATAACTGGATGATGCTGCAGCATATACGCTCGGCCGAGCATTACGCCGGTGTGCCATCGCGCATTCTCTTTCTCGCGCTGGCTCGTCTCTCGTAATGGTGCTCTTTATTGCCTATCCCCTATAGCGACATATTGAGTTTTATCGGGGCTGCGGAATTTCGGTGCCGGGGGGAGTAAACATGGTCTTTTGATCGTTTGCTCGCGATGGTTGTGCTGCTATCAGCAGGATATAGGGGATTTCGATGTGAAAATTTGATTAAAATATTCTTAAGAGTGAGTTATCGAATTCCCCTTTGGATGCATGCAGTAAACTCAGTTCAAAGAGAGAATGATACAGAGAGGGGTGGTTTTCAAAGACGAAGTAAATAGATGAGATCATCATCGTCAACCGAAGCCTAACTTCGTGACCTATACAAAAACGTGTACGAGAGGAAAAAGTTGCTTTTGTGTAGAAATGAAAATTTATGTACAAGGTATTGATGCTGGCTTTCAAAAGCAAAGTTGAAATTGGCTTGAGCTCGAACTTTTTCATCCCTTTCCCCATCAAAGAAATTTTAAACCACGTTACAGCGAAACAACAATTCAATATTACATCCTCCCTCAAAAGCACACTAGGGTGGACTATATTTTTCGTAATACATTCTATGCAGTTTATTTCATTCGAGATAGCAGAAGGTCGCTTTTAAAGTTAGCTTCTGCAAAGTCCACAATATGCGCCAAGAGTAGTTTTGCTGTTTTCTCGGTCAAGCATTGTATAGCACAGATGCAAAATCAACGTTGAGAACACTAGTGCCGCATTTCTGCCGTATAGACTTATGCATATGCGTCATGTAAACCGAATAAAAAGATCCAGACATCAATCATTAAACAAAAATATCGACTAGACAAAGCCGAGCAATTGTACAACTCTTACTGTATTAAAATCCGCATATCGAAACGTCCAATAAAAACCGTCCTGAATCGAATACACGAACAAGCCCAATCCATCCCACATCGAAATCTCAATCAACGAGCAAACATACGTGCGAGTATCGTGCCAACCCGATCTATCCTTCAAAATATCACCAATTTGACACGAACCATAGGCCATTACTATTGTTTAGCCGGTGCAATGCATCCTTTCCCACACCTGTCTCTATTCCCCTCTCGTATGTTCTCTCTCTCTCTCTCTCTCTCTCTCTCTCTCTCTCTCTCTCTCCCTCTCTCTCTCTCTCTCTCTCTATATATATATATATATATATATATTTCACTTACCTCCACTCGCGCGAACGCAAACACGCGCCGCGAGTATGAATGCGTCCTCGCGCTATTGGCCGTTTCTCGACAGCACGGACGATTAATTTAGGATAATGCTAATCACTAATTGCCGGGCTGCGGCAATTGCGCGTCGCGGACCGCAGATTCGTTAGATCACGGGGGAGTGAGAGAGATGGAGCTCGTTGTGATTAGTCTCATTTTGCTCGTTCGCTCCGCTGCCACGTGATAAATGGAAATTCGGGGTCGTGTCTCCAGCCGCCTCGGGGGGAAATGAGCGAGCAAACAGCTGATTCGAAAATATTTTCCGTGACTATGACGGGGGGCAGACAGGTGGAATAGTCTATCTGAATTTGATCTATATTATAGTGAGAGAATATTTGATTATACTTTTATTTCATCAATATTTTCATCACGGGCTTCTGCACGTCATAAATATTTTTGTATAATTTGCAAGATGCTAATAAATAAATTTTGGAAGTAGTAATTTTAATTTTAATTGTTAATGAATTTCTGTAGATTACTTGCGGTTTGATTCCCAACATTTATTTCGACATTCCATTAAACTCGTTTTGTAAACAGAAATCTGGTACAGATACACGGTTCCACTTGACCTATATCATCAAAAGCAAATAATTAATTCATTTACAATTATAAAATTCATGTGAAAAAGAAGCAATAAAAAACGAATAAAAATATCAAAAAAAAGATTCAAAGAAGAATAAAAGTATAACAATAATATCGGATATGTTTTTACATAACGAATTAACGACCAGTCTTTCCAGCAGCACACAACGAAAATATTCATGAATATTTAACCGAACCTGCAGAGTCTCCCAGATTGTATTATTTACATTTATGAATGCGCACTGTGTTTTCTCGCGAAAGAATAATCACGCCCCCATTCTCTCTCTCACACACACACTTGAAAACACACGGTCGATTCTCTCGCACGTCGATGAATTATTGAACGTCCTATAAAGAAAGAGTGCATTTTTAAAAAAACGCAACACGAGCTTCGACTTGGGGGAACGATAACGGAGGGACTAAAGGACATCTCATGAAATCTTCCGGCGTTCGCTGACTCGAGGCGCATTTCTCGATCTCCCCGGAGGATTAAACGCGAGCGCGCACCGTCATTCCCGCGCATATACGACCGTCGTACACAGCTTTTGCGAATCGTGCGATATTCTCTCCTTCGTCGACCCTTTTGCGCTTCGGGCTGTATGGTATATGGATCGTAGAATCGCTTTACTCTCTGTTTCTTTTTGTCTTCCTGTTTTCCGTACAAATGACGAGTCTTGCGTTTTCTTTTGTTTATAAAAATGATTTATTTTGAAAAATTTGTCGAGTTCTCACATTTTAGTCGATACGATGCTATCGATGCGTTCAATACACCAGTCGATTTCTGATGTGTGAAAGCCTCGTACACTTTGCCAGGTCTCACTCCAGCCATTAACCACCCACCGCGTACTTACACTCTTGTTCAAAGCGCGTAAATTACAAGACGTCGAAGACGCAAACATCAAAAGATCGACATCGAACTCTCCGAGTCCATTGGCGCTGTGCCTTCGCGCATATTCAGTGACTTACCCCGTAGCGCGGGATATCGATTTGCACTTTCATCCTCGCCGAACCGAGATTCATGGCTTTGAAAGACGTACAAAACAGATGCCCTTTGAATAATTACGGCTTCGGTATCGATCCATATGCATTCATAGCGATGGTAATTTACTTAACGAAGTTCATCTGATTCTATATCAAGCTAATATACATCTAAAGTTATTGGTAACGTTGAAATTTGATGAGTAATGAATGTAGCGGCTCTATTGGCCAATTTGAAGAACTATTATTCGTCATTTTATTGCCATAACTGGGTTAAGACTCTTCACAAGCAGTGTTTTTAATAAGATCCTCGACTGAGCCTTTCAGGATCCTGAAGTTTATTTCATCAAGTCTGCGCGATCCATTAATTATTTTCTGCAACCGGGTTGTGAGAAGCCATATTTCTTCTTTAGAGTTACTTTCCGATTTTCGATAGACCTTCATGCTGCTAATGAATTGCAATCTTTCATTATCAGTTACAGCTGTGTTCTGAAAGAAGATTAAACCTTTAATCCATTATTTTTATTTAGCATCTGCCATCGAAATTTCTAACGACACACTCATTTTTTAAATTTAACGACCAAGACTGATGATTGCCCTATATAAAAGATGAAATTAACACTAGACATATCTTTACTTTGTTACAGATACGTGAAAATGACGAGGGTCTCTACTTCGTATACCTAAGGTAATACAATTCATGCTATACGCGATCGCTAAATCAATTACCCTGATCACAACGGAATCTCCAACTCACCACACTTCCTCGTCCAGTCCAGCAGTCCACAGAATTATCAGCTTGACCGACAAACAGTACCTTCCCGTCCCGAGTCCACCTAAGCGCAGTCGGCTGCTTCCTGAGCTTCGGCCCCAGCAGTTCCGACCTCTCGCCCTCGTAGCTAAACAAATTGCGCGACGCCAGAGGCGCGAACACCAAGCGGCGGGGTTCGCGCGGCTCGAGGTCCATCGGTACTATGCCGCCGCGCAGGGTGAACGATTCGCCGGAAATGTCGAAGAGCGTCTCGGAATCCACCGGCTCGAATTCCCGGCCCGCGAGGCGCGCGAAGCCTCCGTTGCTCCAGATTACCAGGGCGTAACCCTCCGAGTCTGCCATGTATACCTGTGATGAGTGGGAACGAGCTTTAGTTTTTTTAGAAGCTTTAATGTACGTATTTTCTTTTGAAGAGTCTTACAGCTTTTCTTTCACACGATGGGCCGTGGGTATCCACAACTGGGGATACTAAAACTCCTTTTCCTGCCTGGTTTTCGGATACGTTTCTCGGTATTTCGTGTTTTTCTAGGAGCTTGTTCGTCTTCAGATCGAAAACTAACAGTTTGGCATTGCAGATCTGATCGAAGCCAATACGACCCGTGTCGAGTACCCAGAGTCTGTCACATTCATCGATCTGCGAAGAACCGTCAGAATAAAAGTAACGAAATTATTGCTACTGGTATAAGAGAAATGTTTTCGCAGCGAAAAATTTGATATTCAAAATCATATTGGAAAATTCGATATTTCCCGTATCGCATGAATATTGTGCAAACGTGAAATTCAAATATTAAATATAAACTTACGGTTATGCTGCGAGCGTTGGTGATGTTATTGCAATTTCGGGTATCCAAAAACCAGGTCGAATCTGGATACGGAGCCAGCAGGGGGCCGTATTCCGCATATTCGCTCGTAACTGTTGTCAAGCTTATAGGAACTTCCTTTCTCGCGATGATAGTGAGAAATACACGACCATCTCGTGTATAAAGCGTTAAAATCGTACGAAAATGAAAAGTACTCGCATTAAAATAATTGAAAAATAATACCTTTAGCTCTCTCAAAATCATACGGGACTCCTTTACTCAGGTTGTAGTCGCCGAAATTTACCAGTGAATCATCGGTATAATTGACTTGCTTCCACTCGTACATCGTTTTCAAGATAGGCGAGGCATTTAGTTTAGCGATAACGATTAGAATAAAAATTAACGATGAATAGCAAAGCTTCATTATGGCAACTAGGAATTCAACTTTCTGATCTACGCGGTATTGCTTCACTGGAAAAAATTCTAATATAGCTTTGGAATTTTCTCTCGCGCGCATATATTCTGATAAGATAATTAACTGGGTGCTGATTAAACCATCTACTGTTCAGCCCACTACAAAACATTCAATGATCGCAAACGTTTCCGCGATAAGTGTCTGAATTGCAGTTATCAGGGAGCGATGAGGAAAACATTTTTAATGAGGGTTCGGTTTCACGATAGCGCTCAAGAGTCTGGTATTCCATATAATTAGATCGCGTATAATTATAAAACTCTCGCAATACTGCATATTATTGAATCCACGTCTATTATTTAAACAAGCCTCCGTATACATTTATAGTTGTTTGGGCCATTTTTTTCCTCCGTCTCTGCAATCTCTTACCAGCCAGTTTAGCCAGAAACATGCATTGTTTTTCATCATCAGCTCGTCGAGCTTCAGGGAAATTAAATTTTCCAACGCGCGGCTGACGAGATAGTCGATGCGGAGGCAAATTAAGTTTTTCTCCGACGTCCTTTTTTCCAGGCTGAAACTTCGTGCACTCGCAAGTTTTGTCATAACTGCCACGACGCTGTCCATTACGCCGCTACTAGAGGTGCATCGCTGGCATCGCTATTCTTTTTTTGCCTTTCATTTGCATGGTCTGCGTCGTCGCGGCCGGCTAAAGCGATAAAAGTTTCGCAAAATCTCTCTCTCCCAGTGAGTGAGTCAAGCTCGTAATTCACGTGTCATCTGTTTGCGCTCGCGGGTCTCGTCGCGCCGGTGACGCTTTTTTTCCTGGCGCGCGTGTAATAGCTCATTGTCTAATTATTTCATGCCCTTGGTGTCATACATTCGACCTTATAATGAAAGAATGGAGAGATGAGCTACGGAGATAATTAAAAATATTGCTGTTTACGTTATTTTTACGTAACAAATAGATTTATTTTACAATAGCTCAAATAATTACAATGTATAGTGTCTTGCAAAGTGACTCGAAATTACTGCTCTTGTAGTGAGGTGGTATAAATACAGAATCGTTTACTCGTTAAATAGCAATATATTCTTAGACTACCAATACTACACGGTGACCAATTATAAATATTTGTTTACTTATTATTGGAACTATGAAATGCACTTTCGCACTTTCGAGTATACAGACCTGATGCTTGAAATAGAAAACGGATACCGGAGCCAACAGCAGTACCGCGAGAGACTGATTTAGCGTCCTTGCTTTGTCTATTCTCCATTACATCGCTCTTACATTAACCTACATTTTCGAAATTTCTCCGGTAATGAGCGTAATACCCCTTTTAGAATTGTCCCTGTTTCCTATATACATATATAGTCATATAAAAATTGTCAGCCCAAAAATGTGGGTCACAATTGAAAATGTTCCATGAATATTTCTGCACGTGTGCATCTCTCCCTCTCTCTCTCGAAAAAAAAAACAAAAATGGGTTTATCGTCGACGCAAATATATATATCCACACAGCTTTTACATTCATAGCATTTTTTTACAACGAATCTCAATGAAATCCCGCTTAAACTCTGTTCAACTTCATTAGTGTAATTAAACACCGCGCGAGATTAAATCCGATTCCCCGACTTTTCACACGAGCGAAGCTTTTTGCCTGTAACTCGAAACTTCGCCTTAGAGAATACCTTCCACTTACGCCATCCTCGAACACCAGAAGAATAAGCAGTCGTCTCGATGTCTAATTACTGCAGCATCAAAAAGCCCTGACGAATTAATTAGAGGCCGTCGAGAAACAGAAAGACTTACGGGACCTCCAAAGCGTAACCACTCGGTTTCGAAAACGAAAGAAAAGATGAGAAGGTTTGCAAAAAATTGCCCATTTTCAGCGACATTAATACCGTATCAGCCGAAAAAAAACGCGGTTATATTCGAGGCTTAGCGCGCTGCAACTCCTCGTCCGCTACTTGGAAAACTTGAACGCAAAGTTTTTCTTTCGCGCGCTTTTTTTCCCATCCACATCACCGTTAACGGAGACCCCTTTGCCGAGAGCGAAACCTTAACGAAGACCTTTAAATAGTAATGGACAGTTTTTTTGCACTATATACCAGAAGTAGTAGTCGCCGCTGACGCTGTTGTAAAAAGAAAGAAAAAATTGAGTTCCCAGAGATTTTACGAGGAACTGCTTGCGCGGAGCTTTTATACCGTTTTTTTGTGCGCGCACGCACGAGTTAAAAAAATATTTCGACAAGGTTTACGCGCTCGAGCGCGTACAACTTTACGGTGATTGTTTATTGCCCCTCTGTCCTAGCTCTTTCAATCACTTTTTGATTAGCAGTCCGAGTCTCTCTGTTTTTTGCGAGTTTTTCGACGAATAATATAGTTTTATTTAATATTTCGTTCGATCGAACTCGTGCTACAGCGGAAATCAATTTGAGCAAGTTTAGTATCAAAATAGGTCGACGGAAAATTTAGACACGAGAACAGACTACTCCGATAAAGATTCACTACAACAATGAATCCCTAAGAGAAGCCCTTTCGGTACAGTCAAAATATAACCCAATAAAACGCGAGTACGCTTCGACAATTCTCATCGTACGAATTTTCCTGGTTAGCTCATTTCCCCTTGATTCAAATCGACCGCAGGGCAAACTCTCTCGCAAGACTCGCAAACACATCACGCGCTTCGTCAATTACACTCGCGTCTGCAATTATGGTCGGCTGCCGACGCGGCCGTACAATTGCAGCCCTGATGTAACTTAATCATGCAGCAGTGCTTGTCTCCCTCTGTGCGCGTATGTGTGTGTGTGTATATATATACATACGCAGCGCATCTGGATGTCAATGACGAGATCGAGCGCGACGCCGAGGCTGTATGCAAATTCGAGAGGGAGAGAACACGTTGCTGCCGCTGATACTATGAGAGCTTGCGCGAAACGCGTGTGTGTGTGCTGTGACGCGGGCGCGAGAGCCCGGAAATTCAATTGGGATATCTCACGCGGCGCGAGCTGCAGTAGTCGTGCTATGGCAATTGTTGGCTTTTCGGCCGGGGTATTGGATTCCCGAGGATTTTATTGGCTGATGAAGTGGCGCAGGCGTTTTTTTCCTTTTTCGACGGTATAAATGAGGAGGCTTTCCGTTAGCGAGAGAATTGCGGTTTAGAGATTCGTTACATTTGATTGGCAGTATCGGGTGATTTTTTTTTTCGCGGAGATCGATCGGGTTGCGTTGGTGATTTCGTCTGGAATGATGATGAGACTTTCAAATTTGACTTTAATCAAATGTCATGGAAAATTGATTGCACGTGTTTCTAAGAGGCCTTAATTGAAAGTGAAAATTTTACCATCACAAAGCTTCTTAGAAGGAAACGGAAAGAAACACTTAGTTCCGCGGTTCATTTCATCAGTTCGACAAAGAGCTTCAACTTTTACCTAATTACATCCGTCGTACCAAGTTCCCTCCAATACATTTTCCCGAAGCAGCTATAAATAAAAAAGGACAATCTACTATATACCCAACCAAAAGAGAAATACAGAGCTAGAGAGAATAAGGACCGCGAAACTTTAGTCCGATTAGAGGAAGGCCAACAGCCGCAGAGCCGAGAGAGAGAGAGCGCAGCGAACTCCCGTCAACTGGGCATCGAAGCTGCGGCTGTGATGTCACTAATGGCATCTGTTGTCGCCTTGTTCGCGCGAATTAGCCAAGTTTCAAGGGGCAATTTTTCCCCCGCAGCCGCCGTGGCTAAATGGAATAACGTGTGTGGGACCGGCTGCTTCCTTCCTCTTTTTTCCCCCCTATATTTTCAGGACACAACCTGGCACCATTCGCTTGATGCGTTCGCGGACGGATATTGTTTTTTATCGCTCGATGCCAGGCGCAATAAAATAATATCTCGGAAAGGTTTAGAAAAAATATTTGAAGAAAGACAATGCGCAGAGTTGAAACAGGACCGTCGCGAAAAATGTCTGCATAATAATAGTCCGAAAGCGGAGGGCGTTTAAAAATTTTCTCCGCTCGGACGTAAAAAGCGCGGCTGTAATCGGCGCTGAAAGAAAAAGAGGAGATGATTCAGGGCTTTTCCGAGAAAGAAGTCAAAATCACGCCTTTAATTCAGCGAGCCCGAAAACAATTTTTCACTTCAGGCCTAAACGAGAGTTTCTCAGATTTTGTCACTTGCTTTCTCGCGCTTTTTGCGCCCGGAACGACGCGTAAACGGCAAAAAGAATTTGTACGAGTGCTTCGCCTGGAATTACTTAATGACCGGGCAAATTGTTCGCAATTTTATTTCAGTTTTTATTTTCGTCGTGAAATTCTCTTTTAAGTATTTTGCGCCTGATGTGCAAAGAGAAATTTGAATTGTTAAATTGCTTTCCGCACAAAGGTCGACTAATTCGCACTGTTGTACATTTGGCCGATGATCCTTTTTTAAATACTTACGTTCTGCCCTACTTTACTCGGCGCAGACAATTTTTCCTTCTAATAATACTGCTTAGGAAACTTTATGCTCCAAACAAGTTTTACTTCAATAGATTTCTTTTAATAATACGACATATACCCTGTGTACGAGCATTCCATCGTAAAACGCAATTACGCACTGTTATACGCGTAATAAAAGCGTCGTTGAAACATTCGCGCAAACAACTCTCAATCTCCAGCGAAACTACCAGATATATTACACAGCCACACAGCGCGAGCTCTCCTGATCCGAAAGACAAGGTTTATCAACCCCCTTTGGGGATCTCGGGGTCGAATAAGTTAACTCTTCCTCTCGCGACGTCTCCGTATACGTACACATCTTAAGGATCTTATTTGCCGTATTCATCCCCAGCCGGTCCAACCCTTACACATACATATCCATCTACCCCCTGTGAGAAGTAAGTACAGATATATAAAGCTACGCGACTCCTTCGAAGAAAGAGAGAGAGAGAGAGAGAGAGAGATATTAGGAGAAGAAAGGCAATGCCAGGAAGCAGCGCAGCACAAAGAGTCTGCGCGAAGAGGAGAAAATGAAAGAGAAAAAGAGAGGACACGACCGGCACGGATAGAGGGAATAAAGAAGTGAAGGGACGAGAGAGAGAAGACGAGTTTCTCGGGAAAATAAAAGCAAGCCGCCATCGTTGATCTGCCAGAATAAATGGCGCTCGGCGGGATACCAACCGGGAAATGGGAAACCCGGATATGGTCTTTCGCTAGACTCGATGACGATTGCATATGGAGCTTTCCGTGACCTTGTTAACGATCTTGTTCTCTCGATGCTCTTTCGATCTATCTCGAAATCCGATTGATCCGGATGTCTACAATTTTGAATACTGTACATGAGAACAAGCAGGGAATCAATTGCAAATTTACCTGGGGTATATATCAACAAAGAGTTTTTCTCATCGAAGAACCCGATATAGATTCATTTATATTAAAAATTCTGAAGAGCAAACCGACCTTTTCATCCTCTACCGTCTATTCACTTCACCATCAGAAAAACATCAGACTTTCCGAGTATTACAAAAATTTAAAGAATGACGCGTACAGCGAATGTAATATACCGCTTATAAAAACAGAGAAACAAAGCGCAGACCGCTGATAGCATCGATCTCGCAGATTGCGTTTCACCAAAAAAAAAGCGGAAAGAATATTGCTTAAATGTCAGTTAAATAACTGAAAAGCTCGCTTAACAAGTTTGACGTAATACGATTTCATTCGAGCGACACCGAATGTTTCGTATGCGCTCTCCGGCTCATATATGCCGTTATCCGCAAACGGCAGACAAATCCGTCGATGTAGTTTCCCAATAAACATTTTTCATGCGCGTCTGTCTGCAGTGCTACATCCATTATTTTCTGCTGGCGCTGCTTTGAATGGACAATGAGTTTTGTCAGGCGTTAACTTTTCCGACTGGCCTGAAACGCGTATATATATACTACTAGCGAAAAAAAAATGTAATTTATCATTCGCACGTATATACGCGCACAGCTTTATTAAAACGCCCCATCCGCGTATTATTCCACGTGCGGAGTATACATATTTTCAAAAAGAAAAAGGAATAACGTATAGCATCGGGAAAATGTATGGCATATGTATATATAAGTTTGAAAAGTTTCGTAGAACGTAAAATCGGCTACTGTCTCGCCATAACGAAGACGTTAAAAATGAAAAGCAATTTTCCGCTCGACTTCGTCAAAAATAAAAAAAAAAAAACAACAACAACGTCCTCACCCAATGAATCCCGCCAGTCTCGTAATTTATATAGTCGCTTAGGAAAACTCGCACGATTCCTTCGGCGCTCTCGCTTTAATAGCCGAGGTATCACGGGAATCTGGCCGGCGATAAAACACGCCGAAAGTCACGCGGTGCAAGAGAGTGAGAGAACTTTCATTGTGTGCACTTGTATACCTAGCGTTTTCCCTCGGCTCTCCGCGCGACAGCCAGTCGTCGAAAGAATAAGACGGAACAGACGAAACTTTGATAACGCCGGGGAGATAGACAGAAAACGCTCGCGAACTTTGCCTTCGGAGGACAGAGTTGCAGTGGCAAGGAGAGCCTGCCCCAAGTTTTTGTCCGCTGCGGGGGCTGCGAACGTGTTTTCGTTAGAAAGCTTTTTTTTAATCGATTGCGTTATTACATTTTTCTTTGCTAAAAAAAACGAGTGAATTAAAATTCAACTTTCAGCGTGATTGTATAAAGAGCCAAGTGCGCCATATAACCTCACGACCTTTGAAAATAATTTTCAAACAACGACGATGAGACAAAAGTCGTGCGCGCGTACCAGTGTGTGTGACGTTGTCGTCTAAAAAGCTTTCGAAATTCCCTGTATGCGCGTCATAATTCGTTAATGTGCATTTGCGCGCGGTACGTATAGACGCATCGATTCCGCATTAATTCAGTGTTCCCACGCCGAGATTGCCACCGGAAAGTTTCGGGCTAAGAACAGCCTCGCGCATGAAAATGCTCAGCGAAGCCGGCAAAATTTGTGAGCCATTAAAGTGACGTTAGCGGTGCGCCTGCCTGCGGTGCAGCTTCAACATATCGGAAACAGAGGGGGGGGGAGAAAGAGATGGACGCCTTTTTGGAGGCCTTTCGATAATCGCATGTGGAGACACCGAGTTTCAGTGGGTTGAAGCTAAAGTAGTGGAACTATATATCTGTATATTTTTGGAGTAGGTTGAATGGGAGTATGGCCGAGTTTACAGTTTGATTATATATACGTAAATTCGTGTGTTGATCGCAGAGTGTAATAATGTTAAATTATTGTAATAATGAATATTATCAGTGAGCTTTGCGAGAGTCTTCCATAACGAATGAAAAATCTACATATCTCACGAGATATAATTTAAACTAATGCACGTAATGGCACATCTCCCGACAAAAATAATTTCGCTTTCATTTCCCGCATCAGTCGGAAATATAAAAATTCACTCTCGAAACTTCCGAAATACAATGTAAAATCCGATGTACGCGCGAAATTAAAAAAAATCGCAGCTGCAGAGACATAGCTGGCGAAGAAAAAACACATCAGCCGTGTATCGTTCGCGGCGAATGAATAATCCCGACAAAGGCCGAGCTTCCTACGATTAATTTTTCCACGGCCCGAGCGGGCCAAAGTCGATTAAAAGTCAAATTCACTAGATCGCGCGTCGGGCTGGTCTATGCGGTGCATTCAAATGATCGCTCCGTGGATCCGGTATATTGTTTTTTTTCTCGCGCCCTTGTGGCGGTACACGTCGCACGTATTCGGCTGTGGGTATGAAGTAACGAGTTCCGCGAACCGGACGGAAATGAAGGAAAAATGTTGTTACGCCGCGGACTTTATTTTGCATGCTGATGAATTTTATTAAGATGATTTGAATTATGAGTGCATTATGCGGATTGATGGTATGACGGAATTATGCAAAATCACGTTGGCGGAAATTAATATTTTAATCGGGATTTGTAGGTGATCGAAAATAAAAAATTACTGGCAATATGAATTTTATATATTTTATTTATCGTGCACAAAGTGAATAATTAATAGTATTTTGTATATATGAAAATTCGATGTAAATTTGACAGGATATTTTAAATCTGGTGGATTTACTGTCTACATAAAATCAATTTTACAAAATGTACATTTAAAAATTATTTTACACCGATGATGTTTTTATGACGTATCGTTTTCAAATAAAATAATAACCACTGCAATTTATTCATACTTTACGCGGCGATATAAAAATTTAAATTCAACGCAAACACACACAGAACAACGGTTGCCCTGAACTTCCGAGAAATCTAGGATTGCACTTTAAATAATACAGTGCTCCGCGAAATTGTAGCTAAACCCGTTTCTACCCCATCCTCTCGCGTGTCTTTCACAACGACGACTACGACGAGGACGACCCCTTTGAAAGCATCCATTTCTGCGCAATCAAATTTAAATATTCACGAAAAGCAACCCAAGAAGTCGCTAGCTTCGAAGTGTCTGTAATATCAAACCCTCGCGAGTCTTGCCTCTTTCCTCCCCCACTCGCGCATAAAAGAGAGCAACAATCGCGCGGAGCAGAGGACGGGAGGAAATATGGACCATTCACGAAGGCCCCATTGTGCAGAGGAGCGTAACTCGCGGTATAATTACCGCGAGTGTAACGCTGTAAACTCCATTTACCACCTGCCTTGTCGGCCGCGCGTGAGCTCGGAGCACTCGGGGCTTTTTTTATGTCTACAGCCTCGCGTAAGATGGCCTGACTTTTTATTCTTGTAGGTTCTTTTTTTTTCTTCTTCTTCTTCTTCTTCGTTGTTGCCATGGTAATTGTGGGCGTTCTTTTTAGTGGTGCGGGCATTTTTAATGTTCGAAGCCTTTTTCTTTTTTTTTTTAATTATAAATAAAATTTTTATAAGCGCGTGAGTTTTCTTTGGACGAAGGAATTGCCTTTGAAATCATAATTTTTCTCGTAGAATTTATGCAAACAATTAAGATAAGAGCTGTACAGTTTTCATTCAAATCCTGCCTTGTATTTTTCTACTTTCTTAATATGTAACAGTTGGGCGGCAAAAGGGTTTCTTTGCAGAGAGGACATATTTTCTCTTAATTAAAAAAGTTCTAGGGTATAAAATAAAAAATTACCATTTTCAAAGAGGATAAGCAATTTATTCAACACAGTATTATATAACATTATGCACCGAAGAACATGAAATTACAATGCTCTACCATCTCTATAAAGTTGAGCGTAATTGCGACAATTGGATTCTTATCAGTCCTGTTTACTCGCAAACCGAAAGACCCACTGAAGCAAAGATTTTTCAACGACGCTCTCGCATTCCAAGTAAGTAGATTCGACTGCGAATTATCGTTAACCACGGGGGGCCATAAAGTCGGGTCAAATGCGTCAGCTAAGAGTTCTCCAGGAGACGTTAGTTGCCGGTGCTCGACTGCCGGCTGCGCCATAACCTTGCTTATCGTGCAAGGTTACGCTCGTGAAAGTGTTCATTTGGAAGAGTCACCGCCGTCGGCACTTGCATTAGCGTCAGCTCTAGCGATAGCTCCGCCGTCGTTAATGCCGGTCGACCGCGAGCGAAGACGTTGATGTGGCCTCAGCAGTTGAAGTGGACTTGTCAGTATGCCTGTGGAGCAAAGAAATTTGTGATTAAATTGTTAAGTTAAAGCCGATGTGGGTTTGGAAGGGTTGAATTGGTGACTTACTTCCGATTCTTTGAGCGTTGGCCACTGCATTGGTTCGGATATTGGTTATTGTGTTAGCGATGGAACCTTTAATGACAAAGATTGAATTACTGCAATTGTGGATACAAACGCGAGGAAAACTAGATTTTTCGGAAGAAAAACGGTGCACTTACCAGCGATGCTAGGTCTGCCACGAGAGTAAGGGTTGACTGAACCTCGACCTAGTGGTTGAGAAGGCGGGTAGTCATCGTAAGATGTATCATAATCTCCAGGGCTTGCAAAATTAGCATAATGTGGTCTGCCGTACCCTAAGTCATGGTTTCTATTATTTAGACCATCCAACAGATTTCCAAGTCCAAGATTGACACCCAATTCTACTGTTGTTTTGGCGTTGGCCTGGGCATTAGCTGTAGAGCCTTTATTCGAAACAAAATTTGTATTCAAATGAGTAATTTGGTCATCAACTGAAGCTCTAATTTGGACAAACAATTGTAGAATCATTGTGTGTTGGCCTTAGTACTACTTTCAGCATCTAAGTAAGACTTTAGTCGACTTGAAGTTTCGGTCACTACTCTACGGTAATTAACCGAAGCTTCTATTGCGTAGTCGGGAATATTAACTGAATCTCACCTGTTCCGAAGTTCTGACCATGACTGTGTGAACTCGCTTGTGAGTTCGTGATCCCAGCTGTAATTTTACCCAATCCGAAGTTTAGATCCCCACCTAGAGACTGAGAAGTAGCATGTGCATCAGCCGAAGATCTATAGTTTTGATGGCCAATCGACGAGTCTGGCCACGAAACGAACCCTGACAAGTTGAAATACAAATTACTTTCAAATCTTCAAACTTCTATTTTACTGCCTTAAAATTAAAAAAAAACTCAATCAATCACTGCCAAACAAAACATTGCAAGTATATTGATGTAAAATCATTTTCGCACAAGCTGGCGTGTACCCAAACGCCTTCAATCAGCTCTCCTAAATCATTAACTAAAGCAAACGCAAACAATCGTGCGTATCATGAAGCACAAACAAAAATTACCTTCAGTGTTAACATTGGCAGACGATGCGGCGCTCGCTTGGGCTCGACCAGTTCCATACGCGTCGCTTGCAGCGTTTGCCAATGCTTCAGCACTTGCAGCTCCATTACCTTTGCTTTTAGAGTGAGCGTGAGCCACGGCACTGCTATAACTGCCCGAAGCGCCAAAAGGACCCAGATTCAAGCCTGCGGATATTGACTTGCTGCTGGCACTGGCACTACTGCTCGCAACCTGGCTCGGCTCGAACAACCCGAAAGGATCTAAGATACTCGCTGAAAAAGAAGTTATTACCTTTAGGAATTATTCAGTCATAAAATTTCCGCTTGATTGAGCGAGCATTGAAAGACGCTCGGTTTTAGATTGAAATTTCTGTTCAATTTAATAAGCTTACCAGGTTTGGACGTGGCATCGCTGAAGAGCAAGCAGAGGACTGATAAAAAGATGCACTTTGCGGGATTCATTTTTTATTCACTACATTAAGAATACGAGCGATAAATGAGTTTCCTTTGACAGAAGAACGCCTTTTATACAAAGGCCATTAAGATGGTCAGATTTATCGTATCGAGAAAAACATATGTCCTAATAGAACCACTCAAGGAAAGATAGATTTCCAAAGACATTAGGCACTTTGACGCACGCCAAACACGTACGTACATATCTGTCCGTTCAAAAGACTCTCGGATTCTCCCACTCCATCGTACGAAATAAGAAATATAATACGGCTATAATCTTCTTCAGCTGCCACTCAACAGCACACCACGATGATAACCGCATGAGCTTCCCGTTCCAATCGAGTTTTCGTTTTGCACGTGCAGCGCACCGGGTATAAACACGAACATATAAAACGATATAATTACAGCCGGTGCCACAAGCACGCCGAAAATCCAGCCGATCTCCAGCCGGAGCTTGTACATACATTCACACTCAAGACACGAGAGAGCCATCGGCCGGCACTGAAAATTCCGGCGAGCGAGCTAGTAGAAAAGCCGTAGCTGTGGTAAGGTGGGCACAAAAGACGCAGGAATGCGATTATCGTCTAAACATCGTGCCGCCGTAAGGCAACTATATCCCATTTCTCATAGAGGCTCTCGCCTACAGCTGCTGATTACCGAGCTATGTAGCTCGAGGATGTTGCGAAGGAATGTTTGGGAATTCTATTGTTTCGATTTTCCGATAGCATAATATGGCGGTGATGAAATTTCGATAATGTAAGGAGATAAAAGCGAACATGTATATATATATATTTTAATTCGGAAAAAAATTCTGTACCTTTTTTGCGTATCAGCATTTCTTCCATTAAACGTGTGTAAAAGCCAGCTGCGCATTCAATAACCATTGTATTGACGAATGAACTTGATTTCCCTTCGATTTCCTCCCTCCGAGAGACTAAACAGACTTCCACATCAGAAATACCCTCGTAAACGTTAAACGTCTCGCCGGCCCCTCTCAGATCCTTTCAGCTTTCTTCGATCGCCATCTGTTTCTCTCGTACCTCTGCTCACCCCATCTTCATCCTCCAAACGTTCATTAGCAAATAAACGTCGACCAGCGGTGGGGTGCTCCCATACGCACGAGCTTATAACGCAAGCTCGACCATCGAAGCTTACACGCTCCCTGTAAGCGTCGGGTAACATTTCACGATAATAAATTGCCCCCCTCCTTTGGCCCCCCTGGTGCGTCAAAATGATAACTTTTCCACCCCTTTATTGCCCTTGTTTTCCGCCCCTTATACCCCCGGCGAGCTTCTTCTCTATTATTGTATATACACACGCACACTACTATGCCTGTCTGTTTTTGGCTTTTTTACCATCGAGCCACTCCGTCTCTTTCCACCTGCGAGAGAGGGTAGGTGTACGTATGTGTATGTGTGTATGGAGGAAAAAGTTTCCCGGTAGAAAAATCGCGACGTGAACGACCTATCCGACGCAGGGCCGCGAAATATAAATTACAGCGGCGTATAATAATAATGTTCGTGGGCTCGTAGAAGCTTCGTTTGTGTATACATACAGAGATTTTTAAAGCTTGGAAACATTAATACAGGAAGGAGCAGCTGAAAACATTATGATGAAAGGACCCTTTTCGGTCAGTTTTTTTTTTTGCATAAGACTCACGCGGCGGCGCTGTATGCTGTTTCTTTTTTGTGACGCCCTGACGGACGGGATGTTTTGAGGGGTTTTTATCGGAGGAGAAATTATTATATACTTGCCGCGCTGCTTTCGATTGTCGGCTTCGGTTGCCAAGTCCGCGTTATTAATCTTTCAGTTGGAAGGGAAAAAGTGAGGGTAATGCACACGTTTGCGGGAACAGATTAATGTATTTAAGGTTTTGTTCGCGCGCGACTTCTATTTTTCAGACAGTTTGACACGAGCTTTATTAAAGTTGCCTCTTTAAACTGCGACTCCATGGAAAGCGCGTATTTATAATTCGCGGCTGTAATTTAATATCTTGGCTTTTAATTAAATTTTTATTAGCCAAGAAAGTTTAAGAGCGTTATGCGAAAGTTTACGGGGACGTATAAACTGAGCTGTATGTATAGCGATTTTTTTTTTAATTAAAAGTAAAGGAAGAATAGTTTATTGAGCTAGAAATAATCGTGTAAGCAAAAATCGCTCGGCTCGCAATAGTCGCCTGCCCGGGACGAAGCTAGAGCGCACACAATGGGCCCTCGTTAATTTGCGATAATACAGCTGACTCGATTTGATAGGATATCGGTAAAATGTAATTACGGAGGCCCCGGCGGTGGCTTTCTAAATTTTGAAACCGAGTCAGCTAATTAAGCGCAATGAAGTGTTACAATTGATTCGCGCTGAATGATGCCAATCATTTACATTTCGCATTATGTATATTCTCTCGACGAAGTAATCAGCTGCTCTCGGGATTATTGTGCGTAAAAATGAATAATTTCTCCTTTCGTACAGTAGCTATATATTTTGGGGGCAGGTGATGGAAAAAAATGAAAATGATAAATTAGCCTGGGGGGGAACGTTAACCAACCCGATCCATCTATTACGTTAAGTATCGGCATGTCGCTGTAGGATAGCTGTACATTGTCTCCCCGAAATTGTAACGCAATGCTGATTTATCGATATTGCTGTAACGGCGATACTGCGCACTCGCGAGTTATCACTGATGTGTATCAATGGATAAAACGTTGCCTACCAGCTGTGTATGGCTTTATTTTTATCTACGACAATTGACTTGATCACATAATATAATATCATCATTCATAATTAAATATCGGAAAAATTGCAAAGCTGTAAATGAGTCATAGATTATTACAAGTTTTTGGTAGTTCTCGTTCATAAAATGTAATTGATCCCTGCTCTGACTTATATATCCAATATTCAGTTATACACGAAATGTTCAATCCACTTGGCTACATAATACAACTTTTTTGTATGTTTTTGTTCACCCCTTTATCGCATAACGCTTTTTAGCGTGCATGTTTATCACAACGGTTTGATTGACATATGCATGAATAAAGCACGCACTCACCGGTTCCGCACATACTGCCACACCACGTGTTTTGTCACACGCTTTGAAAGGCGTGGAAAAGCTTTTTAAAGTCACTGAATCGACTATGTCGCTCTGGGACACGTAGTCGTCCCTTGATGCTTTTATACACTTTTCAAGTTTTGTCTTTCCTGAAAATATTTTCAGAGCCCCTCGTTCACGGGAAATTTAAAAATCTACGATATTTTCGGTATACGCAGTCTCATTGAATTTAGCGAACGTATTTACCATTCGATATGATGCAATTCCTGTCGTTGACTAAATTTTGAATAAACTAGGTCAACGCAACGCCGATGAGGGTTTTCATCTCTGCCAATTATATCTGCGGGGATACTGCAGTGTAGAATATAACTGTAACTGGTATACATTCAAACATTTATATATAGGTATATACCGACGTTTACTATCTCTGTCTCTCGTTATATCTGCATCTGAATTCTTTAACAACGTAATAAAGCCATTCAACGATTCAATAGCATTACTCCCAGTTCATCCAATCTTCTCAGGAAAAATTACCTTATCCAAGCCATCATAAACCGCACAGTCTGTACACTCGAGAGCAGTAGGGGCGGCACCTGCGGCAAACTTTTTAATTCAATTTCCCTTCCTTCCACCGAGTAAATCTGCGACTCTCGCTTCGATTGCCCGCCTCAACTTTCTCTCATCCCCCTTGCCGTACACTGTGCCAAGTTCGCTACACGAAATTCATTAAGTTCCCGAACTTGGATTATTCGCCTCCCACTGGCCCCGTGTATACGCTTACGCCAATTAATGGCTCGCGCGTTGCTTGCATTTCTCATGAGACGACGTATGTTGGATTCCGCAAGAGACTGTGCGTTTTTCGTTAGGACTTTTATTTGGATTCTTGAGCGTAGCGCGGCTACCGTGAACAGTCCTTATCACGCGTGCGCAGATATAGCGATGTAGATATATTTCGATGAGGAGGACTTGGTTCGCGATATGCTAGTCTTCCGACTTTTGTGTGATGTACAATGGGAGGATGTCGATTGGAGTGCTTCGCGGAAGTTTGCGGAGCTTGTTAAAGCTTGCATGCTTGATTGGTTCTGAGCTACGTTTCCCCAAGTGGATTTTGTTGATTTAATGAAACGACGTAGTTTTAATGATTATTGCAATGCTTTATTCCTCAGTGGACTCTTGGCATCGTAGCACATAAAAGTTTTATGATAAAACAAAAAAAACGCTGAATTTTATGCCAGAACGCTGGTACTCCGAGCAAAAAAAAGACATACGTCCTTATATAGATAAAACACCGTGATCCCTCTCGAACCATCCGAATCAATCCCCGAACAAAAAAAGTCCAGCAAATCTTCATCCCTCTCTTCTCGCCAGCAGCAAAATCAGCAATACCTCTCGTAAATAAAGGCCCTTCTCTCTATGCCCCAGTTGTTCCGCCTTCGAGTTCTTTTTCGTTCGCGCGTGTACGACACGCGCATTTACGATCGCTAAGTCGCAAAAACGATTTCAGGCTACGCCGCGCTCCTCTGACCAGCGACAACAGAGGAACTTCAGGTTTTATAGCTGCTGGGAAAATCTGGGAGTCGCGCGCGCACGATGATTCGATAAATCGAATGAGAGAATTTTACGGTTATGGGAGGATGCTCCCGCGCTCTGTTTGCATGTGGAAAACAGCCGGTGCTCTGACGGAGCGAGCGGTAATTTCATATTGAAAATGGCCCGGGGCGCTCCGGTATTTATGTAGTTTTGGAATTGAATGGATGGGGTTGGAAGCGTATTTTACTTGGTGTGATTTTTTAATTGCTTTGGTCATTCGTCGTTTTTACAAAGGTATATAGTTCGTGAGTAAAGTGGATGCTTGAGGCTTTATTGTTAATTGGCTCAAAGTCGATATTGGATCCGAAAATCGAAATTTCGTTGAGACTTTAAACCGTGTATAATAATCTATAACTTGATTACGAAAAGCGAACGAGGTTGCATTTTGCGCTAAATACCGCAGTTAACCGCAAATAACTGAAATGAAATTTCGTTCAGACTTCAAACTTCGTATAATAACCGATAAGTTCATTATACGGAAAGCAAACGGTTTTGCATTTTGCGTTAAATCCGGAATTTATTAATTTAATGAATTCAGGGTACGATCATAGATAATGGAAAAAGTTTGACACATAATTAACTAATTAGATAATATCGTTTATTATCAGATCGAAATTCCAATTTTAATTTGCATAAAAGAATTAATACATAAACTGAAAGTAAAAAAATTTGTCATCTCTTCACATTCCAGAATGAGTAGAGCAGCAGCAGTCAGTGGGGCAATGGAGAGAACACCGGAGGGCTGAACCGGCTAAAGTGGCAGCAGCAGCAACGATCGAAACGCCAAAAAGGAAGAAAAACCAAGAGACGAAAGGGATCGAGAGGGGTTGAGACAGAGCCCGCGCGAGATGAGTTCGGCGAGCTCGGCCCTTGGCGCGCTCGCCGTACTGTCGATCATTCTGGCGACGACGGCAGGTACGTTTTCGATCGGGCATTTTTTTTTGTTTTATTCAGATGGTATATAGCTAAGCTCGAGAGATTTACTGTTTCTGTGATTATATCCGCCGGTGGAAAAGAAACGTACGTCCTACGTGTCGGCGAAATTTGAATGGGAGTCGTATGGGTGCAGGCGCTGTAAAAAATGTGTACGGATGTGCAGCGCCAGTAAAGCCGTGTACGTAGAGAACAGCTGATGTCGCTATAAAAAGTGTTACTGGAAGGCTCGATGCTTCTGTGTATAGCTCTTTACGGATTTTGTGAAAGGAAGGCAGCTTTTGTTTGCATATTTTTCTCTTATTTCAGGGGATTGTTATTTTTCGAGGAAGGTCATGGAGTAAATTTAGCTTGAATAACTCTGTAATCAAATTTCAGTGCATTTCACCGGAATAGTGATGCGATATGTTGATGGTATTTATTTAGATGAATTCGGGGAATCTTGTGTTTGCAATAGTTTACTCTGATTATCACACATTTTGAACGATCCCACTTTAACGCTTCAAGGATTGCGTAATTTTACGAATTTCTATATGTATTTCAAATATCAAACTGTCCCATTATGAGAAAAAAATGAGGTAAAATACATTACACTGCCTGGTAAATTGTATAAGATATGATTGAGTCTATGCAAAACTCAGGAATATTTTTAATATTGTTCTCTGCCCAAGATGATACCAAGACATAGATATGTTCAGAGTGATCTTGTCAAGAGTCTCAAAAAGAAAATATTAACAAAATTTTTAACGAAAGAAAAAGATTTGCTCAATCCTGTGGATTCTCACTCGCTTATAACATATATTGACAATTTTTTTCTTTTTCTCAATGTACTATAGTACATAGTAAAATTTGTCACAAATCAAAGTATATCACACTTTTGCTACAGAACATAGTAACTTTTATAAAAAATCTTTCTCAGGGCAGTCTAATTATTAGATTAGCATGCAGTATGCTACAAACTTCACGTCAACATTTCCCTCCTCGCGTGTCCCATCGAATTACGCACAACACCACCGTATGCTTACCCCGCCAAGAAAACACCCACACGCAGACTGGCAAACTGCAATAATAATCATCAGCGCTCGCAAAAATCACAGAGAGCCTCTCCTTTTTAAGACGGAAACACTCCCCAAGGCCCAACAAAAGCCATCATCTTCTCTATAACAGCAGCAGTCCTTCGGGCGACGCACGCTCTTCCTCGCCCTGAAGAGAGAGAGAGAGAGAGAGAGAGAGAGAGAGAGAGAGAGAGAGAGAGAGAAAAAAGAACAGTCTCTCGCGACGGATCGATCGCGCGCTCGAGCGAAATTGCTTCCGCGCCGGCGGGTCAGTATTCCACTTGGTCGCTGTCAGTAGAGAGCACGGCAATATCCACTTGTGTAAACAGGATCGCCGCAAATATCGCGCGCTCGACGCATGCGAATGCCGAGGGCAAAAAACGTATGAGATATGCAACGTCAGAGCGCTAAGAGGCTGCGGATTCGCGGTTAGCTTATTTTTCCGACGTATTATATATCTTCCGGTGGCTTAATCGGGTTTTCATTTTTGGTATATAAGTGCGCGCGCACGTGTACTCGAGAATTGCGAGGATTAATTATAGTAGTCTCGGTTCGAAGTATAGTTTAACGAGCTCTTCTTTGACCTGCGAGAAAGGCAGCGATTCTCCCGAGCAACTTTAATTTGTTCACTTTTTGTTAATCAATTGAAAAAGGGGTGAGGTATATTACAAACTTCTTCTCGATACACATCGTCAAAGCTTCTGGGAGTGTCTATACCTTTTGCAACTGTATTGCAAAAATAAAGAAGACTCGTATATATGCGTATACGCGAGGCAGAGCAACCCTTTATTGATAACGAATTCCGTAAGTCTATGTAATCTGAACTGGATATATATCCGACGTGTAATACTTGGACTCTTCGGTACAAACGAAGCGCATTCGAGGCAACATCGATAACGGCTTCGTCAAAATTGCTTTTAGCAGTTAAAAGGCAGTTTCACCTCTTTTCGCGCTTTGTTGTTGTAACTTTTGCGAAGCACAAAGCGCATCTCTTCGCTGAATTCCCTTTACTTCATCGACTGTCGACGATAACTTTCAATATTAATAGGTTTTTTTTTTAACTAACGTTAAAATCGACCGTATCAACTATATAAATTGCACTTCATCTCCGTCAGATAACTCTCATTCGTGAAAGCTCTCCGAATGAATGCAGAAAACTCGAAGAGCCGACGCAAAGTATGACTGATCGAGACAGTGCTCGTGAAGAGAAATGACGTCGCGTTGCAGCCGCGAAATAGGATCAGCGTCGGGACGAACGTGCATCTCGAGATTTTTCAGTCGAGTCTCTTCCGACGATGTGATTGCCTGGATGCTCACGTTTCCTCGTTCCTTCGTCCTCGACGACTTTATAAGTATTTAGACGCGAGAATAGATCGAAAGTAAAATCCTGCCCCAAGCTCGTATTCCGTGATCAGCGTTGTTTTTTTAAAACAGTCTCTTTAAAAAATTAACCATAAACCTCTGGCCTCCCGAAGCGAGGAACAAAGCACTCTGCCTGCACCGCCGCAAAAATCAATCTCTTCAGTCGTTTGATTTACACCGCGCACTAAAAGCTCGCGCGCGGGAGGTAACGACAATGCAAATCAAACGAGCGCGCATAAAACAAGCTTGCAAGTCCAGATGCTTCTTCTCATCCTGCCCCGATCCGTCCGTATATCGAATAAAACCCTCGAATTTTGGACGGACGAGAGTGCGGGAAAAGAAGGCCGAGTCGTAATCTGGCGGGCGCGATCGGCCGGAATCCCGAGTCGAGGAAAAATAAAAGCTCGCGGATCGTGTCGTAGATTTGTCGGGGCGTGCACTCGAGCGAGAGTTAGGTAAGAGTCTTGAGAGCCAGCGAAAGAGCAGGTTGGAGGGAGAAGGGGAGAAATTAGAAGGAAGGAGGTGGACGTGCGCGGATTATATACGGATCGGAGCGAGGAGCGTTTTTCCTTGCTATACGGGTATAAATTATTGGGAGGGATTAGCCGATGATGGAGATCGTTCGAAGCTGTTATGATGTATCCTTGGTAGAAGTTAATCTAAATAACACTTTATCGATATTGAAATCGATTGACTGGCTACGCAGCTTATTCCGTAAAACTAGGTCGAAAATAATCTAACGGATCCAGCATACGTTGAAATCGCTAATAGGACAGGACCACCGGAGGTATAAAAGTAAGAGACGCCATTACGTTCGTCCGGCCCTCGAGGCGGTACAGAGCTTTCCTCTCTTCGACGTGTATACACCCCCGTGCTTTTACCTTTTATCGCGGAGAGGGATGAGGCCCTGCGCTGCTGCTATACTGCTTTTTCGTCACCGCAAAGCCGTAACCTCCGAGGCCATTTCGTTGCTTCGGCTATTATCGTTCTCGAGGCCAATGTGTTGCGTGATCTATACGCGGAGAATCATCGCCTCTGGCTCTTCATCCGTTTTCGCTTGTTTTCGCAATTTCGAAGTTCCGAGGGATTGGATTCTTGTTTATTATGTGGATGAAAGGGGCTCCTTTGTAAATTTTCCGCAATTTTCATGTTTAATTAACTTGGATTCTCGAAATTAGCTTCCTGTCTGTGGCAATGCGCTTATTAAAACTTATTCTTTGAAACTTGCTTAATTACGCGCAAACATGAAAATGAATTTTTAGAAACATCATTGGATACGATGAGAAATCCAGCTCGATTCTAAGTGAACGTCGATGTTCCATAAACGAAATTCCCCGAGCTAACCTTATAATCCATTCCCATATAAACGTTTCTCACGCCTCATATTCCCCCTACAAACGTCGCACATACCGCACGAGGCAAAAAAATTTCCCTCGCGCAGCAGTTCCCATTCGAAATCGGCGTATCAGAAATAAACACGCGCAAGCTCAAGCAAATAAAGCCGGGAAAGTGTCCTGATCCCGATGTAATCTTTTTCTTCGATTCTCCCTCGGCCTTCGCTCGCGTCTACACGTATACACACACACGTATACCGCGCGAAACTACCTGCGCTATATATATACGAAACTATTACTTCGAAATCAGTTTCAGCTCTCGTTTTACACACACACACACACAGCAGTAGCAGAGTACAGCAGCAGGAGCTTTTGGTCCACGTCGCGGAACGGATGGATTTCGGAAAGTTTGTCGCGCGCCTTGCGGAGTCCTTTGCTGCGCGACGCGGGAAAAGACTCGGAGATTAACTTATTGGGACTTTGCCGCTGGATTTCTTCGACGTGAGGCTTTGAGTTATGACTTGAGCCCAGCGAGGAGAAGGGGGCAAGTTCATATTGTAATTTAAACTTCCTTTCCAAGGAGTTGAATAAGATTGTTTGACTTGCCCGCCGAGTCGTGTAATGTCGGAGGTGTATTCTCGGGCGCGCTGGTGATACGCGTGTGTGGAAGCCTTGATTTATACCGTTTTGAAGATTGTACGGAAGAGATTTATCAATATTTAGCGAGTGATATTTCTCGGCTGATGAAAAGCTCGTGGGATAAACAGGGCATGAATCACTTTTCAAGAGAAATATCCTTCGAAAATAATATCTGCTCCGCGCTCTATCTTGCCCTTTATTTTCGCTCCTTCGCGGACCGTCTCCATTTGTCTCCGTCGCTCTGCGGACCTTCCTTTATATTTTTTTCTCCGCCGAGTAATGCGATTATCCATTGTCTATTCGTCTCAGCCCTCGCCTCGTCTTTTATGGTTTTTTTTCTTTGCCTTATAGCGAGTTTCTCCTACTTGTATTTTTCTCTCGCCTTCGCCGCTTTCATAATTTTAATCCCCAGCCTGCTATGAAAACTCTTTGCTCGAGTTAATTATAAAGTCTACGAATAATAAGGTTATACACACGGGTTTTAAAACGCCGATTAGATTAGCCTTTGTGTACCTTTTCAGGGAAAAAGCCGAGCGAAATGCCAACTTTCATTCCACAGTTTTTACGACTGTATATCTCGACCCTTCTTATTTATCTGTTTCGTTTTTCATTTTATTTCTAAGCCAGCATGTATTTTTTTTCCTCGCACGGCGTCGACATAAAACCAATTGACCTTTGGGTAAAATCCAATTTTTTAGAATCTGTCCTCCCTCCAATCACTATAAAAATTGCGTTACGACGTCGAATCGACGCCGTCGATATTTCTTTCCCATTTTTCTTCGCCAACTCTCAACGCATTCTCTCTTCTTAATGGCTTTTTACACGTATTGCTCTTATCTCGCGCTTTCCTCCCGAAGAATCGAAGGAGAAATCCATTTACTTTTTCTCAAGTATTTATTTAATCTTACTTTATCGATAAGACGCCAAATTACAGAAACAGTAAAACCCAGCTGTGGTGGTATATATATAACTGAAAAAATTCCACGTTTTATTTCTATCGATGGCACTCGGCGCAGACTTAACTTGATTCAACTTCTCAAGAGGTCTGAATTCACGTCGAACCAGTATAGCCCACATACTGCAGCCATCCACATTCGACAAGTCGTTACCCCAG
Organism: Muscidifurax raptorellus; assembly: GCA_020010945.3. Taxonomy (NCBI): domain Eukaryota; kingdom Metazoa; phylum Arthropoda; class Insecta; order Hymenoptera; family Pteromalidae; genus Muscidifurax; species Muscidifurax raptorellus. The sequence continues at coordinate 6,347,315 of CM052079.1, read as the reverse complement.
ATCTCCCGAAACACATACATGTATACACTAACGCAGAGCACATCTCCAGTCACGCCCAGGTGCTCCTCAATCATCCGCATCCGTGCGGATCCCCTTTCAGAAGCCATCATCCTGTTTCCAAACGACGCACTTCGATCCCGCAACAATGCACAACAAGCCTCAAGTCATGCACCGGCACTGATCTCTCTGATGATGTCCTCAGGTACGGAGAGCGAGGTCACGGGCCACCTCAGCAGCAGTACTGCCAGCGGCCTCTCGAGTACGCCTCATCGGATGGAGAACGTAACCGGTAGACCTATGATGACGACGACGACGCCGACGACGACGACGACGACGACGACGAGTACGGAGTATCCGGAGATTAGCAACGTTTCTGCTATTACTGCCTCGATAGGTAAGTTCCAGAGGGGATTATGCCTTCCGATGATGCTTTCCGAGCCGGCGAATTATGTCGGTTCGTTTTGGCCAAGGTGTGCTTTCAGGAGGATTATACGTTTGTTTGCACTGCAATTAAGTTGCTTGATCTTGTAAGCTGATGACGGGATTTGGCTGGGAGGAGATTAAGCGTCTGTTACTGCTATACTCTTGCTTTTTGCTCCTGATGCTGTAGTTATAGGCCGGGAAATTGATTAGGGAGATTATTTTAACATTGCGTTTGGTAGAATACGATGTTTAGTGCTAATAAGCTGCAGCTTTCGAGTAGTCATTTAATAATAATAATTGTACTTCTAAAAACGATGTAACAGAAGTAATTCTAAAACCCTGTATTACCCCGTATCAAAACCAATGATCCTCTTCAAAGCCTCGACAATTCATCATATCGATCACTCAACCTCTCAGAAATTCCAGGCACAGTCGTAACAACCAGCTCACTCGCCACTTTCGCTTCTCACACGGAAGATCCCTTGACGACGGTCAAGGCCACTATTAGTAGCACGTCGACAACGACACCTGGTCCACCTCTTCAGGAGCGACTGGTGGGCTCGGAGGGACTGGCGTCGAGTGACTTCCCCAGGGAGACCACGAGACTGTCCGAGACGACGACGACGTCGGTCGTCCAGACCACGACGACGACGACGACGGCGACGACACCTGGGGGTGGTGGGATCTTTGTGGTGGGGAAGAGCGTTGCGGCAAAGTCGAGGAATGATCTCGTTGGCGGGACCTTTCACGAGATTAAACCTGCGCAGAAGATTAATAGTGTGGTGAGAAGACTTTTTTGTTGCTCTTAATCCGTGTTGATTGGTTAATCTTTTGTTCATTGATTTGCTGATTGTCCGATAATCTTGATTTATCAATGAATTATATTACGTTCGAATATGTAACGTACATTTTAATCGGGATACTTTGAAATTTCAATTTGGTTCAACTCAAGTGAGACAGATTTTAAAGGATTTGGCGTTAAATTCTGGTTTGTATACTAATCAATCGGTGATCGAAAAATAATTAACTGCATCCCGTTTAATATTATCTTTCGAATGTCTGAAATGAGATGTTCTCGAAACGAGTTTAATTTTAAAACACATTTAAATGTAGCGAATAATTGTAAACCAATACATTATTTTAATACAACGAGATGAAAGCTCGTTGAGTGCGTTACCGTGCAAATTAAAGTTCTTTATATTAAAGCAACATTATATCCTATTTTTAACTGTAAATACTAGCCTTTGAAAGCAAACACTCTCTGTCAGCAAACAAATGTGCAATTCCACAGCATTAAAAATCAAAATGTACGCGAACAAACAAACAAACAAACACGATTAACTCGATGATTCTCAGGGTTACGTTGGCGGAAAAATGGTAAAGCCGAACGTAGCTTCGGCTCTGGGCAAGTACTCGCCGTATTTCGAGGACGGCCAAACCGAGCTGAACGTCACGGCGAGGATTGGTAGCACAGTCATCCTCGACTGCGAGATCGGCATGCTCGGCAATAAGACGGTGAGTTTAAGCTCCTCGAGTCTATATTATATGTACACGACGGTGCGTGCGTGCGTACGACAGATAAGACGAGACGATGCAAGAGGAAATGCGGTCAAGCGTATGCTTATATATATATATTGAATAAGCCCGAGCTTAGCTTGATTCATGTGCGCTAATCTGCTGACGTTGATTTTGAGAATTTTACAACCGAAGTATTAAGCTCCGTCCGCAGCGAACAGGCATGAATTTCATAACCGTCGTTATTATGATAGTATAAGAGATGATTTCGGTTTTTTTTTGTCATAAATGATGAAGCCGAGCATTGAAACCCTCCTCGTCTGCAACATTACTCAAAGGAAAAAGAAAAAGTTCAGACGATAGATATACCACGTCCACACAAGTTACAACGGCCATCGTCACGTACAATACCGAATCGCTCGATCGAGTCCAACCCCCCATTCTCAACTTCCCCGCAGCTATATCAGTCCGGAGTAATGGGAGGAGCTTTGTCGCGTGGTTCGAGTTAAGCCGTCGAAATTTCGCGCGGCTCGCGAAAGTTTTCGTCGCGGTTTGCAGAGCCGCTCGCACGCCGATACCTCACCGGCTCCTATTGGATTAGTGGTTATTGAATATTTGCAGCTGAAGTTAAGGGGAAAGCTCCACTCTCCGGGCGTGTATAGAGAGCGATTTTTTTCACGGGTCAGCCGAGCGCATCTGGAATATAATGGAAGTTTTGCTCATTACGCGAATGGGGCTCGTTTATACACGTTAATCATTGGATTATAGGATTTTACCTTCAGCGTGGTATATTAATAGGGAACGTGTATTTCAGAGTTTTGTTGCTTGGAATTTTTGTTTCTATTTTGCCGTTAAATTGATTTCTTATTAGAAGGGGATTGCGTAAATGTTAGAAGAAATATTTCAAGCGATTGGATAATGTTAAGATGGAAAAATGTCAGTTTAGTAGACGTAGTTATATTTATAAGATATTTACACATAAAACTAACAATTTTCAATACTTTTGATATGCCTGTATTCTTATCAGTTCCATTTGACTCTACACATCGTCCTCATCCTTTATCGATATCTCCTCCAATTTCATGACACTGAAAATGAAAATTATTTAAATAAATGATAAGAATTTAATTTTTATAAAAATTGTACCATTTAGATTGGTGTGCGATAGCTTGAATCGCAGTAGTTAATGTCTTAGCACAAACGTCTGTCATTCTTTCTTTTTCCGTAACATTGAAATAGTAAAATAATTACGAACGTTTTAGACCGCATTATCCTTAAAATATACATGAACTTGTATATGAAAAATGACAATATAATAATACATTTTCGATTGATCTGTGCTAGACAGACTTGATCCATTCGTCAATACAGTAGCCATTACTCTTAATTTTTCAATTTCGAATTTTTTTCGTGCTCTAAAATTTGTCGCACGTTCCGCGCTAGTTAGAGACTTTTTGGGTAGCTCGTCTTGTTCTTGTAAATAATCTATTTACGATCGATTCGTGCTAGACTGGCTTGATGCGTTTGTCGATACTGCCGTTCTTCTTAATTTTTTCTCATCCGATTTTCGTCTCCTAAAACTCAATGGCAGAGGCGAGAAATTCAACCAATCAGTGCTCGTCTTCTGAGCGCCTTATTTGAAAAATGAATTGACCAGTATATAAATATCTTTATATACTGGCTATTCGTAACGCAAGCAATATGTTGAAAACGCCATCCCTCACCTATATATGCATATAACCGACTTCGCAAGCCACTCGCCGCACGCGGTGTTATAGCTTGACTCGTAATCGGAAAACAGTGAGCTCTTCTACCCCTCGAAAGTGGAACGACCTCTATACGCTCCAACTTCGGTCGGCGCCGGGGTCGTAAACGGGAATTTAAATACGCACCGCGAACTCCATATCCAGCGTAAAATCGCCGATGCGATATATACTCGGCGGTGACCGTGCGGCTGAAGATGAGAATGAACGAACTAAGTTTCATGGGAGATGGCGAAATTTGCATAACGAGATGGGGTTTGAGATGATCGTCCCGGTGAGTTGTTTATGTTTTGGGAGGTGTATGATCTTTCTTTTTTTTTTTCATCGGTTAGACGAGAGAGCCGATCGATTCGTCGAACGGCAATATATAGCTTCAAGAGAAATTACATCGGCGAGGCGATTACTTATGTCGACTTTAAAAGCGACTCTAGCTGATGAACTTTCGCCAAGTACGGTGCTGGAATGGTCTTTTTTGTCTCTCTCGTTGAATGGTACTCCGAGTAATTTGCCTATTCAAAACAGCTCTCTTTTTAGGCGAAATTTCCAACCCCGAAGTGGAGATCCGATACAAGACAATTAAGAAAATGCACAGTTACTTTCTCGAAACGATCGTATTGAAATAATATTATGCGGATTTCAATTAATTTAATGACCTCCGCGATACACGTCGAGGCTTTTTTCTCCTGCGATGGAATCGTCTTCTCGGCGGGATATACTTTGAGTGATTTGTTGGCTAGTTTTTCTCGGAGAAAACTGGGTGAAAACTTGGATCGCGGAAAGTTTTAATGTTTGACGTGAAAGTTATAAGGAACTTTTGTTTTTCTCGGTTCATTAAAATCCTTTAATACTACTGTAACTCTCTTTGGTTGTAAAGAAAAAGGGAAAGAATCGGTTGAGTATTCGTTTTAGAAGCAAAGTCCAAATGGAATAAGGAATTTCCTCTGCGGAGATGTATATATACCTACGCATAGCGTATGGACTTTCATGCATTTGAAATCATGCCAAACTGACACGACGACGTCTGGCCAGAATCGTCCTGGAATCTACTTACATATTGACTGCATATTTCCTGACTCTCCATTACCGAGGCTTTACTATTTTACCAATTCGGCAAAGAACGCAAAAAAAATTATTTCAAGCCAACTGTCGTGAGCTTGTTATATTCACCGAAAAGAAATCATCTTTCGTTTCATCCAGAAAGTTCAACTTATTCCTAGAAAAATCGAACCACGCAATGTGCGTATACGTAGTTCGATGACACACTGCGAATCCAATTCCGCGAACGTCTTTATGAAAACGTTTGCCGATCGATGAACACTGACTCTTGACTCGATGAAACTATTTTTAGAAAACGATCGTACAGACGAGAGACTGGTCGAGCGGATCACGACGACTTATTGGAATTTACAAGAGAAGCGTCGATTGTGAAATATTGGCTTTCAATATTGGCGTATTATATTTTGCTCAACTGATTAAAGTTTAATGGAGGCGCGGCGGATAATAGGGAGGATCAGTCGATTGTGTAATCTGCCGCGGAAACACGCGTTCTTAGCCACGAGGAAACGGCTGTTTGCTGAGAATTTATAAGCGGCCGAAGTTCCTTGCTGTTGAATATTAAAATTTTCGAGTAATATCGCGGAAGGTACACACGGATTAGTCGTAATTCATGTACGATAACCTTTTCTATTCTTTCTCTATCTTTTCCGAACGAAAATTCAAACTTTTTTTTACTCAGAACTCTGCGCAGTAGCGCATTCGGAGAAAAAGATTTCAAATTCAAAAGTTCGCCCGCGGCGCCAAGCCTGCGCACCATTATATTGCCTTCCGAGTTCTTTTTTTCAAAAGCGCATAATCCGAGTTATCGCAAGAACTGGCGAAGCCGCGGGTTATAATAAAATCGCATAAAACTAAGTGAATTTCCTAGTGGTGCCACTTGACTCGCGATTAAAATCGCATCCATTATTATTCAAACTCGGCGCTGGTAAGTCGGCACTTTCGAACCATGAAAAACTTGGCGCGCCGCTGTATATTTCTCAAAATATAATTAGCATCGCTCTCGTGTATATACAGTTGAAAGTGTCTTTCTCGTAACTCGTTGGTGCCGTAAAGAATTAAAATTCAGCCGTTAAGCGCGTAAAACAAAGCGCGAAATATCTCTCTTCTTTAAACCGACCGCACCGGCCTTTTACAACACGACGACGTCTCTCCCCTCTGGAGCCTCGTAAAAAAAGCGTCGAGTCCGATACATCCGGGAGAAATCAAAGAGAGAAAGAGGGAGAGAGAGAGAGAGATGGGAAAACTCCCGTCGTGGATATAAAAGAAAAGGCAGCGAAATATGAGCACACAGCGGCGCCGCTGATCCGATTGTCGAGAGGAGAAAAAGAGAAACTGAGAGCTATGTGTGTATATATATATATAGATATAGGAATATACCTGTGCAGGTCGATTTATTCGACGGTGCAAAGAGCTTCTATAACAAATGGCTTTGTGGTGGGTGAGAGAGCACAGTCGATTCTGCGGACGGCGCGACGTGTTTGCATTTCTTTTGAATTTGTGACTTTTGCTAAGGGTTGTCGCTTTATGGAAGCTTTTCTGATTCGAGTATAAGGAATGTCCGTTTATCGTAAGATACGTGTTGTAAGCGTGTGTGTGGTATACTGTCACTCACGGCTGATTTATGGATGAAAATTTTTCAGAGCTTGATCCAAGCCGGAATTTATCGGTTTCTCGAAGTTTCTTCTGGGCTAGTTCAACTACGCAAACATTCAAACTTACAGCGATATACAAGTCGACATTCTGATGTATATTTCAAAACAATACGATACGATGAAGAATTAGTTTTCCAACTCAATCAGTTATTCAATTAAGAATCGGCGAGATCGACAATTCACAGCAACGAGCGCTATGGCAAAAAAAAATGAAACCTGCCAATATACGCAGAAAACGAAGTAAAACGAAATCAATATACCGCTCGACTCGCTCCTTCTTTACATTCTCCTCCAGGGGCCGTCTTCATCGCACACAATCCTTCTTCCACGCTCTTCTCGAGAATCCTCGATATTCCCTTCTATATACCAATCGGAACTTTTCAGCACTCGAGAACCAAGAGAAATAGGGAGAGAGAGAGAGAGAGAGAGAGAGAGAGAGAGAAAGAGCAATCGGCGCTGGATCAAACATCCGTAAAAAACCATCAATTACACTTGAGTCAAACAAATATTGGCGGAGCATCGCCATGAAAGGCACTTCCGAGACCAAGAGCCATTTACGTCGTTCGTTTCTTCCACTTGTGTACTTATTATTATATTTTTTCATTCCTTGTTTATACATCAGGCACTTTTACAATCTCTCTCGCTCCCCTTCTCACTGATCAAGGCAACTTTTTTTGCCCGAGTGTTTTGATGCTCCGGTTTCGCTTTTACTTCGATAGATTACTCAAGTTGCAGTGTACACACACGCGCTTTATATTGTCGGATCGCCATAGATGCTTTGAGCCGCGCGACGAAGTACCCACTCTTATGAAACAACTTCGGAAAAAGTATAGGAAGCTTTGCGGACCATCGCTACGCAGAAACTGAGGGAGTAAGCTCACGCGAAATTATTTTCAATGATTATCTGGGATACGCGCGAGTCGTGTATTACACATTTTAGAAGGTAAAACGTTTTTTAAAACGTAGTCTATGCATATGTGTCTGTTCGCAGGTGACGTGGTCGTACCACAGCGCTGATGTCTTCCGTCTTCTCACCGTCGGACGTAACGCTTACAGCGTCGATCAGAGGATCAGCCTTTTCTTTAGGTAAGTTTTACGGAATTTCTTTTTGAAAAAATGTACGCATATGGTTAGCTATGCAAGAAATAATAACGGCAACAAGAAAAAATAACGATTACTCAATCTATATGTAAAATAATTGTACACATGCCCAGAGACTCGATTTTCCTCTCGAGCAATCTCGTCGTGGGCGTCGTTCGGCGAAAATCTCGCCATCCGGCGCACAGTCTGAATAAGTAGACGATCTCACTCTTGGATGCATTTTTCTAGATACCCAACGAATTGGAGACTGAGGATCCAGTACGCGACTCCGCGCGATTCCGGATTGTACGAGTGCCAAGTGGCGACTTATCCTCCCTTGGTGAAGAAAATTCACCTGCTCGTAACGGGTAAGCTGATAACCGACCTCTTATACTTACTACATCTACTCTGCTTTTTTGTTTCTTCTTAGCGCAGAAGAGGATCCAAGATTGCATGCGCGAAATTGGAGCCTTGTTAGGCGGCACAGCTTCTTTGATGCTTATAATAAAAATTGCCCGGGGCGTTTCGCGAAAATAATGCTTAATTCGTGAACCCAAAAACGCTGGATATTGCAAATCGCCGCTTTCAGGGGACGAATAATAAAGAGAATATCGTATCCGAAGTGTATCTTTATCGTAGAGCGTATATATATGTAGCCGGTTTGTTATTAGTTCGGTGAAATTTTGAAACACGAGACTTTACGAGCCGTCAGTGAAGCGTTTCGAGTTTAGTCAGCCAATCGATTGTATACAATTTCATAGCACAGCTATATACGTAGGTACTTAACTTTATATCATTCTAGAATACTTAATATTTTTTGCCCGAAATTCGGTTAATTTCGTGAGATTACCTATAGGCCCGCGGTCGTCAAGTGGATACTCCTCGACGTGGTTCAAACAGCCCGGGCAATTCGATTTGCCCCTTAGTTTCGAAGTACATTTCGTACATGTATCAATGAAGCCAATCCTTCGCTCCCGGAAATCCCGAGACTGCCGAGAAGGCTCTCACAGGCCCCTCCTACCGCCACGACGAGAGCAAGTTGAGTCTGGGCTAGAGTGAGGAGAGTAGAGCTTGCAAGCTTCTCGCGATGATTTATTTCTGTCTTGTAGAACAATTTAACAAGGTTTTCATTGGTATTTGCTTTTAGTTCGGCTTACTCATTCGAACAGTTGAAATAGAAGGTACGATTACGTTTTCGAAAGAGTTAATTGTTTTATTTTTGAATTAAAAAAAAAATTCGTTTATCACGTGGATTTCTCTTCCTTAGTTGCAAAGTTTCAGTTTAAATTCGGCGGTAAGGGCCGACTGTATAGTACTCGAAACGTGAGAAGAACATCGCCCTCTTGCAGCATTTTCTCTCGCTCGCTCTTGAGTTTCCCTATTCGGATTCGTGTTTTACTTTTTTCCCTTTCCCAGAAGTTTCAGGCCATTGTCTTATCTTTAGATCTTTCGTTTTTACCTTACTTCTTCTCTCTCAAGTGAGAGCCCTGAAGTCAAGGCTTCCATTTAAGTGAATTCATAACGAAGCGCGAGCATTTTTAATTAACACGAAATTCTTCTACGTTCCCAAGTCATATAGATTCTCTATACCTGAAATTAGAGTGGGAAAAAAGTAAACCAAATCGTCGAGCATCAAACCAATCCCAGGCAACCGCATCCACTCCTTAACCCAGCCCTCCCTCTCGCAGTTCCCCTCGATCACTTTTTCGCTGGCCATTATACGCCGGGAGAGCAGAAACTCTTCTACACACGCTAAGGTCAGGCAATTCGGTGCAATCGAGACCCGCATTCCCTCTCTCTCTCTCTCTCTCTCGCGGTAATCTGATCCGATCCAGAGACAGTCGAACGGAACAAAAGCTGGGTCGCTGGCGGGCTCCATTTTCCTGAGGTCTCCCCTGCAACTTCCAGAAGGAAGTTCCTCGTCGTCGAGAGGCAAGTAGGGTAGAACAAACCCACGGCGCGGGGAGGAGACATTGTTACGAGCGGCCACGATTCTCGCTCGAGCGCGAAATCCGATGGAGCGCGCGAGAGTCCTTTGATTTCTGGCGCTTACTACTGCGCTGCTGGAGTCGAGGTACTCCATTCGATTGATGAGCGGGTCTTTCTCGCTCTTTTGGCTTTTTTGCCGCTCGGGAATTGGCTTACTTTTTTTGTTCGCGAGGTTGGATTGCAGACGTACGCCGCGCGGTGTTACCGAGTCTTTAGTGCCGCAGGTGATGACGAGTTGTTGATGCTGCGTAAAAAAATTGAGACTCGAGATAAAAAGCTTGGTTTATTAAAGGCAAAAATTCACGTCGATCGTACAGTTCCGAAAAATAGCGAAAGACTCCATTGGAATTCGAGAGCCGAGTAAACAAAACTACTTGTTTAACCTCACGGGCGCATCAGCATACGGCTGAAAATTCTCGAAAAAATAAGCAGTCGAAGCGCGCAGCGACCTTTCACCTTGGAAAATGGCCCTTCGAAGTACCATTTTGACTCCGTCATGAATAATTTAGCAGCGGCTCTTTCTCCGGAGTGGAGAAGGTATCCCCCTCCTAAAACCTTTCGCAAATCTCGGCCCGTCGCGATTTCAATATCGTTGAGAATGCAGCGAGCGCGCATCGATTCGCGCCCAAATAAATCTGCTTCGGGCCGAGATTATGAAAGAGATTCCCGAATCGCTTAAGCGCTCTGTAAATATTCAATCAATTACGAGGGAAAAAAAAGTCCCCGAGGCAAACGTACCCAGGCCGCAGCAGACAGAGGGCTGGAATAAGCCGAGAAGACTTTGGACGATTCGGGAGATTTGCATGAGGGGCCGCTGGAAAATAAAGAAGAACGAGGCTCGCGCGGTCATATTTGCATTTCATATCTCGGCGCGGGCCGGATATACCGTATATTGCGTGCCGGAGTTGTCGGGAAACAAAAGAGGAAACCGGAGACGAGCTCGCATTCGCTTTATGGATTGAAGAGATACATGTATATATAAGTGATTGGATGCAACTTTTCCGTAATTTAGGTCGCGATACGTTTTAATCACTTTGCAGAGAAAGACAGAAGAACCCTCACATTTCACACTGCATTTCAACAATCAAGTCCCATTATCACGACACAAAGATCCCATAAAATCCCTCGGCTCGCGGGTACGGACAAGCGTATATACCGGTGTACATAGCGTTACCCTCCGGGAAAATCCAAAACGCCAAATCTTCCCCCGTCGACAGCCGGGCGCATCTACTCGGCTATCTTCAAAATAAGCGCAATATTACGTGATCTCGGTCGCGAGTCGAGTCGCGGCTGTAGTTTGTAACGCGATTCTCTCTCCATGGCTTCGTCGTCCGACAATACGTGTGTGTATGTGTATGTATATATATATATATAGAGAGAGAGAGAGAGAGAGAGAGAGAGAGAGAGACACTCGCATTGTGCTACCAGCTCACGTAGTGCCGATATCCTCGCGGTTGTTGCGCTGTCTCTCAGCATTATTACAAATGACTATCGCAGTAAGACGAGATGCACATCTTTGCTTTGCGTGCGGATGAGGCACCGTATTTAGAGCTTTTTCTCGGTCGACTATGCCGCCGAATCGTGTCTCGCACGAAGTGAAAAAGCAGCGCGGATCAACGAAGCTTGAAATCTGATGAGCATTAGTTGTAATGAATTCGACGATATATGCATTCTCCATAATTTCACGAGAAAGCGAAGCTCACCGTGCGTTGACTGCATTTGCCCGAAACTGTTGGAAACTTAATTTTCCCACCGAAATCATGTTACATAACCGGGGATAACTTCGTTTTCCCATTACTTCGTTCTTCGCAGTTACTTCGTGCGTTAGAGTCGTGCGCGCAGATGATTTTCTAGAATCAGCCAAACGGAAAACGAAGCGTCGGCTCGCGATTTTTAACGCTCGACGCGTGTGAGATCGAAATAATTTGCAGTAGTTGGATGGATGTATCCGGTGGGCAAACGTTTCAACTTTTACAATTAAACTCGAGCTCTCATTTGGCAACGTCGTGCCTCTCGGAAAAATGAAGTTAATTAAACGCCTTGAGTAGACGCTAAAACTCGAATTTGCATTAATTAAAATAAACTCATCAGCTGGCATGGCTGAACGAAGCCGCGCTTCGTCATCGTAATCATCGTCGTCATCGCCGTCACAATAATGTATATAAAGAAAGAATCACAGTCGGAGTTGATCCAAGAGCTATTTCGCTTTTCTTTCTTCACTTAGGGCTAATTAACTACATAATTGATTTTCTTTAAGCAAACGGCTCGTCGCTCGGCTGTTTTTTTTTCTCTCGACTCCCGGTATTTATCCGAGTCCTTAATAACCTCCGCTGCAGCCAAGTGGATACAGCCGGGGGTTTGCTCAGCCGGCTGAAAAAATAGATCGCGTTGCGTCGCGGCGCTGATTGGTATCTTTGCAGGGATGAGAGATTCGCTCCGGAATTGGAGAGTATATTCACCGGGACTACTGCGCGAAAGTGGATGCAACGTTTTCGCTCGTAATGAAGCGTACACGGAGAGAAATTTCGAAGGCTCAGCGCTCGATACTTTCGAAGCTACGGGAACACGGCTTCGAATTCGAAGTATAGATACTCTACGATTTTCGTGCATGTATGGCGCGAGACATGGTATTATTAGCAGTCGAATTGCGAGAGTGGGGACTCCAAGATTCTCCGTACCGCAGGGACTCGACGCTTCGCAGTCTCAGACCTCGAAACTTGGATACTATAGCGTGTCGGCTGGAGCTCGAAAGTCGAAGCGGTAGACGCTTATGTTCGTATCGCCAGAGTTCGGAAATCTTCGGGATTCGGGAACGACGAGAATAGACGGCAAAACACTCGATCGATAGAGATCTGTACGGCCGCAATAACATGGAGCGCTGAGCCGTCGAAATTTCTCTCCGTGTAGAAACGCGTATCTTTTGATTTACATCAGCGCGAGTGTAGTTCTTTTTTTTTAATTATTCCGAGAGAATCACAGAGCCAAAGTGGAGAATCGTGTTGGCTAGGAGCAATATTTGTGTGCGCACGTGTGTGTATGTGTGTGTGCGAAAAATTGCTCCCGTAAAAAAAATATACACAGGAGAAACGTCGAATATTAAGAGCGTATCATATTCGAAGCAAAAATATCGAACTCGTGTCGATTTCGCGATGAGCAGCGTATTTCAACCGAAATTCACGGAACAACGGGCGATTAACGAGAGAAAATAAACAGCTGTCGCTCTTGTTCCATATACTTCACGTACTTTGTTATTAACGAAAATGTCGAATCCAAACGACGACGTATATATCTATAGCTCTCGTAAAACCAACGGTAATCAGCTATGTATAATACTTGAAGCGTTTGCCAGATGCTCGTCGTGAAAGCGAAAGCTCGTTACGTCAGCCGGTGCAGCGTATATATATACAGAATCGCGCTCCCGGAATAGTTTGAAATTTCGAGATTTCACGTGCCGATGATCCTCGTCTTCGTTAATAGCCGTCGTCTTTATCGCGAAATTCAAGCCGACGCGAGTATGCAAAGTTATAAAGCATAACGCGCATCGTTAGAAGAGACTAAATCGCGGGAAAATCGAAAATGAAGAAACAAATTTCCATACGCGTACCGAGAACCCACGCGCGGCTCATCTTAAGTAGATACACGCGATCCAATTTAAGAAGTAGGCGAGAGAGAGAGAGAGAGAGAGGAGAATATATACACACTTCTCTCGGCACTCCAGCGCATTCCCCAAGAGACGATGCGACTATTCGTCTCAAAGGAGATTTTTCGCTCGAGAGATAGAAAGAGAGAAAAAAGAAGCGACGATCCTGCTAAAAGGGATTACGACTATACACACACACACACACACGCACATATAGAGAGAAACAGTCTCCGGGTACACGCATTCTCTTCTTTGCTCTTTATCCCCGGCGCGCCGCCGTAGCTTATTAAATTCTGCGCGCCTCGGTTTTTTCGTCGTCCCCTTGGCTGCCCGATGAAAAAAGGAAATACGAGGACAGGGAGGGATGTCAGAAGCAGCGATTCCTCCAAGATAAACCGGAAAGGAGTTCCGGAACAATGCGTTTTCGGCGATACGCCTTTTGTTTCCGACAGCGCGCGCGGCGAGTAATTAATTCGGTATTAACAATGAACTTCTTTTTTATTTTGACCTCGACTGTTTTGTAGACGAGTCGCTCGAAGGATTATTTAATTAAGACGAAGTTTTAGGGGTCGTGGATACGAGTAGACTTGTTTTTCACAAATGGCTATATCGAGGGGAATATTTCATCGCGCGTTTCGAGAATGCGATGTGCGATTAAAAAAAAATTAAAGAAAATCCGCTTTTTGAAAACGACGTAATCCCGCTGCAGGCCAAAATGAAACGAGGCTCAGGATCTTAATGCCGAAAGATTCACCGAATGAATTTCTGACGGCTCACGGTGCGTGCGTTTTATTTTTTATTTTTTTGCTTTAAATAGTTCTGGAAAGCCATTAGGATGCGCAAATTGAAACGTCAAACAAGCGCGACGTCCTGCTATATATAGACAGAGAAAAAGGAGACAACGAGGCGACCCTATAAACCCTCGTCAAAAACTTATGAATGATAAGATACAAAAAGCTCCGGGGCAGAGACACGTATATTTCGGCGTTGTAGCGCGTAATTATGAATCGATTGCCGTCGTCGAAGCGATCAATCAAGTCGCGGCGATGCCTCGAACATGATGAATCGACTGTCAGTCTTATCCTGTACTCTCTCCCTTGTGCCTTAATTCCGCGAAGTTATCTTGATGAGGACTTCTGTCTTTGATAAGACGGAAAAATTGTTATTGATTAAATAATGAATTTTCGCCGTAAAAAGCGCGACAGGCATCGGTTGAACGACGATGTTGACGAATTACTCGACTGCGAGGATTCGAAATGAAGAAATGCATTATAACGTTACTTTTAAACTTTCCGTTTTATGGCGAGAATGCTCTATATTTGTGACGAGTTTGTAACCGGAAGATCTTAAAGCAAAGGTTTACTGCCGTAACTTTGTCCGACTGACTCGTTGCTTTTTTTTATGACTTTATCTATTTCTCGGAGAACCAATAGAAAAGATAAAAGAAGTTTTTATTGAATTCGATCCGGTTATGACGGAACGATTTTATTATATAAAGAAAATACTTACTTGCGGGGAACGTTTGACTAATCATTATCGTTGGCTGTGGCATACATTTGTATGTAATAATAGCCCATGTTTGATATAGACTACACAGAATATTGATTTCAGAAAAAAGGTTTGAATTATTGGTTAGTTTATTTTAGAGTAACGAGCGGTTTTCAGAAATAAAAATTTTAAAATAACTCTATTTCTCGTGTTCATATAACATAAGACGCATCGCACTAAACAACAAATAGTAAAATAAATATACTCGCGCATTAACAAATAGCTCATTCCTACGAAATGATAATCCATTCGATAAACTTGCCGAACGATCTCGATAACTCTCCTGCCCATCAACGAAAACCATCCCCATACACGGAAAGCAGTCACTAAACGCAGTCGCGTAAAATCAAGTCCTGATTTACTCCACCACTAAACCTCCCCCCCCTTTACTTTTTCCTTTCGCGTAAAGACCAGAATTACGAGTCGTACAGCTCCCTTTTTCCTTCTCCCGCGAGGGCATAACAATACAGATAAAAACTTATACTCTGCCGAGCAGTTGTAGACTAAGGAGAAGCGGACCTCATATATATATATATAACGCAGTGGAATTCACGCTGTGAATGTAAACCACGCGAGCGGAAAAAGCATCGCATTTGCATGTCGCGAGCTGAATTTTAATAGTAAACTCTCCACCGGTGCGTTTTCCGTTCAATCGAGCGTCGGCGCGACAAAATCGTTTGATGTTAATGCAGCCGTAATGCCGTAATCATATATACGACGTTAATTAATTTACTGCCGCATACGCAACGCGCGTTACGTTTTTATATTGATCTGCACAATCGGCCGATTAAAAACGAGCCTTTAATCGGTCGGATGAACGATAATTATGGGAAATCGATAATCTCGCTTTCCCTTTTTTTTTTGTAAATTGATAGTATACACAGACAATGAATGTTATCGTCGGAAATTAAAGTGCCCCATTTACAGCGTCACGAAGGAGAAGGAAAAATTGAAAAATAGTAATCATTCGCATTACCATACAAATTGCTTTTTTCCAATTGCAGCGCCGATACTCGTAATAATGGATGACTCGGGGAGGATAAAGTCCGGCGAGAGGCATCTTAAAGCAGGCAGCTCTTTGCATCTGCGATGCGAAGCGCGAGACGTGCCGGAACGATATAATGAAACTGTCATTTGGACCAGGGGAGACGAAATCCTCAACGAAGACGTTAGGTAAATAGCGAGGAGCTGTAAATTAAACTCGTTGTTCCAGACTTTCCTTCGCATTAACGTGCGGCTGCCTCTCCGCAAAAGTTAATTGAATTTCCATATACTATATATATACACACTCAGTCTTCCCGATGCGCGAACACGCACAAAGCGAATCGAATTCTGGGAAATAAGCATGAGACTGCAAACGGAAAGTTTGCGCTGTATACGAGACGCGGTTCGATCGTATGCTTCTTCACGGGGGTGGATGCAGTTGATGGATTGCGCTCTCTTTATGCTTGCAGTGAAAACAGGACTACCGATTATCTAG
The DNA here is from genome assembly GCA_020010945.3 of Muscidifurax raptorellus. Lineage (NCBI taxonomy): Eukaryota > Metazoa > Arthropoda > Insecta > Hymenoptera > Pteromalidae > Muscidifurax > Muscidifurax raptorellus. The sequence continues at coordinate 6,331,169 of CM052079.1, read as the reverse complement.
ACGGTAGGGAGATCCAGGTTATCGTGAGCACGATTGTGATCGAGAGGGCAACGCCAAGACACGCCGGCAACTACAGCTGCGTCGTACCTGAAAAAGCTAGGGCTACAGTTGCGGTGCACGTACTCAACGGTAAGTCCACGTTTTTACGCATATTCTTTTGTACTAAAAAATTTCAAATCTCCCGCTCGAAACGGCTGTATCTCGCTGTCACCGCGGAAAATCAAATCCCGCGGGGAAAAATCGGCGCGTCTGAAGGGATATCGCGTTTCGTTTACACGTGTCAGAAAAAAAAACCGCGGCGCACAAAAGGCGAACACCGGATATCTCTCTCCTGAATTGAATTCTCAGCGTCTCCGCGACGAAGCTGCGGCAGCCACACGTGCAAATAACGAGAAAAGTAAAAGAGGCGGCAAAGCGAAGTAACTGGAGTGTGCGTACGATGCGCCAAGGCTTCAAAGGGAGAGTGAGAGGGAGAGAGCGCTACTCCGCTCAGATGAAGAGGGTGGGCTCAGTCGGATAAAAGAGAGGAGCAGGAGAGAGAGAGACGTGCGTGTGCAGCCCTTTTACCCGCGTGGGGGATTCACTACGGGCTCGTCGAGGTTATTTATAAATGCGCGCGAGGTAAGATAGGTGATTGATTTTTTTTTCTATTTTCAGCCGGTGCATGTTGTTGTTGTTGATGCCTTGAATACGAGATCAATGTGGGGATTATCCTTTGGTCTGGAATGTGACTGTTTTCGGAGGCAGCGAAAAGATGCCAGAAAAATAATGGTAGCATTCCTTGACATTTGGCGCCGAAACCTCGATCCGAGAGCCCTTATGATGTAAACATACCGCGCGAGATACTTTGCAGATTTTCAAAAGACGCTTTTGGCAAAGCTGTCGCGGGCGACGGCTATATTGCAATTTGCCAATGCAGAAATTCCACTGCACTCTGCATATTTCCTGATGCACTAAATGCTTTCCCGGAATACTGGAAAAGGGATACGGGATCCTTGATAAACGGCATTTTTCACGTGCCATTTTCGGCTGTCTTCGAGAAGTTTTTCGAAATGAACTGCCGAGTGCACTTTGCGACTTTATCATTTCCGAGGCGAAAGGTACGAAGTTCCGGATAAAAATTTTCTTTTCTCAACGACGAAGGAAGTAATTTCGCTTATAAGAGGACATTCTTTGCTTTGTCAGGTCGAATCCAATCTTTATACTCGAGACGACTGGAAGAAACGCCTATAAGTGTCCACTTGATGTTAGCACCTGCGGGGGGCTTTTTCCAGTCGTCTGGGGATAAAAAGATCCACCTCTCGGCTTTTCAACGATTATCCCACGGGATAATCCTAATAAAACACCGACTTCCAGACTCCATACCCCAGCATTTTTTGGTATTTCATCGGCAGATGTGTCCGATTATCTTGATTGACCTTTATTATACCTCGCATAGTTCTGGGTAACGATACCAGGCGACCAAAGGCACTTATTTTCTATATATAATATATATAACTCTCAAGAGGATAATATCGATCGTTTTCCCTTCAAAATTATCGGATAAAATTCTTATAGCTGCTCGTGATCGGGGATCGAACGAGTATATATACATCGTACCCGGCAGAATATACTTTCGTTCGTCCATTTGATCAGCTTGAGCCTTTAAAAAAATATTTGCTTCTGGCTGTTTTCTAACTTGTTTGCTTACGAAAGTATTTATATCATACATGGTTAGCGTTTTTTCTCGGATGTTCAGACTGATTCAAAGCTCTTCTACTGATGATGAATCTTCTGGTTTTCCAAGAGAGAATTAACATGTACACCTTGATTTTAAAAAAGCACGTAATATACGACGTCAAGTCATTATTCAGCACTTGAAGTTAATTAAAATTTTTTAAAAAATAGCGCAACCGCTCGCTAAGATTATCCAGATTAGCAATGGCATACTCTCGCTCTCTCCTCATGACTCTTTACGCATTTTATCTTCGCCCCATTCCCCGCACCACTTTCGTATCTTTTATATTATTCTCTCCCGCGCGACTTCACTTTGCGTCGTCATTTTTCTAATTTTATCTCGCTTCCCCCGCTGTTTCCTGCATTTACATTATGAGTTTCCTTCCCTCGCCTCGTCTTCGCAATTTCGCTCGTATATCGCGCGTCGATTTCGCTCCTTTTCATCGCGGTGATTCAAAAATATCAGATTTCGCAATAATTTTACTTATAACTTTCATCATATCGATCTCGCGTTTCGCGAGAATCATTAATGTACTCTTCGACGCAGTGCCTTTAAAAAGGCAGAGTATGTGTAATAAAGTGCAAAAAGAAAAAATTTAACACTTGCGTGATCAAAGAAATTTGCTGCACGCGGTGTATGCGCGTATATGCCGAAAGTGTAGTTCGCGCGCGAAAAAGCGCTTAATTCTATTCATCTTGTCGAGCGTTGATAAGTAGAGCTCATTAATTTCACATGCGGCACACATTCACACACGACGAACATGTTCCGCTGCTTATCTTTATATTCGCGTTTCGTCTCGGCCCCTTTATTACTCGGTTTAATTCGCATTTGAATATTTCATACAAAAAATTATGTTTCTAAAAATACGCCCTCATCGCCTTGTTCAAACAAAATTAGCGTCTTTTAATCTTCCATCAAGAACTTTCGTTATTAACATTCGTCAAATTTTCGTTAATCCATCGCGCGTTTAATCTCTCGCGAAATAAAATTTCTCAACGCGCAGCTCTCGATAAAAATCCTCTGGCGTGTACATAAACACTGATGGCCAGTACACACACACGTATGCATCATTAGCAGAGCAAAAAAATTGGGCGCGCGAAAAAGTCTCATCGTCGAATGTCCTCTAATGCGCTACTCGCATGAAAACGAGGACACTCCTCTGCCTCTCTTTTCCTTCTTGAAAAAACGAGTAAAAGAAGCTCCTCCACGCGTTATCGCCGCTACAGTTTTTTCGGCCGTTTACCACCTCCGCGGCATCAGACGGACGGACGGACGGACGGACGGACGGCTTGTGCGCGCGACGCTTCAGAAATTCAAATGTATCCAGCTCTCGTTTGCGTGCGAGAAGGAAAAAAATCGGTCTCTGCGGGGAGAAAGAGAGAGAGAGAGAGAGAGAGAAAAAAATGCTAATGCGCGTCTGGCAGCGGGCATTGTTGCGGAAGAGCTGCAGCTGCGAGGCGTTAAATTTTTAATGGCCCGGGCGCGTACCTTTGAATTTTCGCGCCTTAAATTGCCCGACGCATTAAGGAGCGTGTAATGGTTATGGTATTACAAGCCTGGGAATGGCTGCGCGAGGTGTGTGTATATATATATGGTCACGATGTTGTCGCGGACGTCTTCTTTTGTCTGCTCTTTTTCCGTGTGCTCGTTTCGAGCGTTAATGATTTGCGCGGCTGCAAGTGCGGTTATATTTCATTTTTCAGGCTGGATGTTTAGCGGTTTTTTTTCTCGTTAATTGAATAATGGCGTTGCGTTGTGCGAGTGAACTCGAATACAAGACAGTTCATATCGGTGATGAATTTCGCGAATCGCTAATATTCAAATAATATTGTGCTATATAATACTGATTTGATTTAGAATCCGTGTACTGCATTCAACGGAAAATTTAATTCTGACCTTTCCATGGTTTCGTATATACGTTAATTGAAACAAACAAGCCGGTGCGTACGAATTGAATAGAAACGTTGTTATTTACTGAAAATGCATTTCAATATTCTCGCTGCTCTACAAAAGCTCTCGATATACACCCGCAATTATCGCGGGCCACTCGTGGCCCGCCGAAAAAAGAAAGAATATAACAATAATAATAAAAGTGCAACAAGAGAAAATTCCAGAGAAGGTCATCAGCGGACTTAACAGGGAGTAATCCGACAATTCGGCCGTTTCGCAAGAACACTTGATACTTCTCTGTTTTCGAATGGGGAAGTTCATTCGCGCGCCGGGAAGCCGCTTACGCGGAGCGTCTAGAGGGTGCTTCAGGTGATTCGCGCTACTTTTGTAGATTTTTATCTTCTTCGCAGCGGATGATTATGTGCTCGCTGGGAACGGTATATACGCGGGAGGAACTTTTGCGAGCGGGGGATATTATGAAGTCGAGTGCGCGCTATATATACTAATGGAGTGAAAAATTGTATTATTCTTGAGTTTCCTTTTGTTTTGTGTACGAGAGTGGCGACTTGGCGAGAGCTGAGTAATTATGGAGATATGGAGCTCGGGAATGTTGAGGCTTGCGAAACTTCCATTTCCATTCCGAGGAGAAACGCGCGTATTAGTTACGATTAGTTGCTTCTTCTTGTTCAACAATTTTGTTTATTAACCCAGAAAATTAACGTTTTAAACGATGCATTACAGTGCACTTAAAAATTTAAACTCCGTTAACGTAACGATATCCCTATTGCATCTAAATACAACGAGAACCTATATATGCTAATATATAGTGTATACATAAATAAATAATACATTTCTGCTAGATACGATACCGAATTCGAATCGAAACTTTCGTATCACAACGCGTCGGATAATAATATAAAATAATATTCGCGGATGTATTCACGAGAGGACGATAAAATCCCTCTCCTGATTCGCTTGCTCCCGAAAATCCCTCTTTGTTCGATATAATCGTATACAACGGTCGATGCGTCGCGGGACTTCACATGATGGGGATTTCCAAGCGCCACTCGCTCGAAAGACGCATCCTCCCCAACGACAACAGTATAAATATTTCGACGGGTCACTTTTGTAAGAGAAACGTCTCCGAATATATGGTCTGCGCCAAAAATCGATAAAGCAATAAGTGGCTGATTCGGAGCAACGGTATCGGGATTCACCGTTCTATCTTTAACTTTTCCAGATTTGAATCGTAAAATAAGTCATCGTCGAGCGCGTGTAAAACGATGTAAAAAAAAAGCTTCCGATTCTGTCCAGCAAAAAGCTTCGGTTCGATTAGAAAACCATTAATCCGATGCACAGCAACAAGAAGAGTATTCACGCCAAGTCCAGCGGCATTTCCAAGCGACGCATCCCTTTTCACGCCGATCGACCAAAGGGAAGCGAACCGCCGCGACGAAAAAGAAACGAGCGCCAGTTTCAAACAAACGTCCCTTTGCGCCGCGAATCTATATAGAGTGGGTTGGCTTGAAAAAAAGAAGAAGTCCGCCGGTAATCTCTCGGTAATTTTTCACTCGCCGCGACGAATTTCGGGCGAGGAGAAATTTCCGCGAAAGCGACGATCGAACGGACGCCAATTAAAGAGTCGCTCGTGATCGACTTTTTCCCGGGGCCACGGAAAAGTCTGGCGTTGTCCCTTCAAGCTCTACTTTGACGTGAATGGAGACGGCAACAGGAGCCAGGAGGAATAGGTGGAGTCTCATTAATCGCGGGTTTTATCCGAGCTGAGCTGCAAGTTTTTGAACGACCCTTTGGATGGTCTGCCGTCGGGGCGATTTTTGATGAGTATTAATTTGTTATCATTGAAAAATTATTACTCATTTATTGTACGATAATTATCTACAAGACGCTAGACCTATACAACGAACCACAATCGTCCCTGATTGATCCACAATTATTTTAATAACCCCAACTTCAAAACCATCGCTAAATGAGTTTGCAAAGTCATCGAAAGCAGCTTCTAACACGCGACACTCCTCGAAACTCCTGACATAGCCCGATACTTTCAACGATACACCTCCGCACATATCCAACTCAATTTCCAAAAACCTCCACGGGCGAAGTAATCGAATTTCGCCAACTGACCCCCAACGTCCTCTCCTTTCACACTACACCACTCGGTTCACTGTATACTACCACAGCCGCACACTGACGCGCGCAAACGTGTGGTTTTCCAAAAGGAACCTCCCGGCAAAAGTCCAACGTATAACACATCCACATTCGGAGACGCGACGTCAATTAAAGCCACGTAGTCCGTGCGGGGAATGAGCTGCTCGCGCGCGAGCGCCTAATCAAGCCGAAACCACGAGCGACGTCGTCCCGCAATTACACCTGAGCGGTATCCTTTTTCGAGGCAGCGAAACGAGAAACGTCGCCGTAACTGATGCCGCTCCAGCTGCCGCTGCTATATATACCCGTCGCCCGGCTAATTATGCTCGAGATTCGACTGATGCCCTCCAGGACAACGTTACTCGAGTGGATTTTAACGAGATAAGCGACCGCGAGATTAGTCTAATTTCACGTCGACGTGAACGGAATGTTGAATATTTGTTTTTCAGTAACACAAGAGAGAGAGAGAGAGAGAGTAGAGAACGTGCGGAAATCCGATATTGGCTTAAAGGAGAGAGAGAGAGGAGGACTCTATGGAGAGACAGAGTTGGCAAATCAATAAACCGATGCTCAATCTCTGTTTCCACTTTGACGCGGCAGTCGGACAATACCTCAGACACCGGCGAACTAGCTGAATTATCATCGTTCGTTCGTCTCGATAAGCAAATCAAGACAATTCGCTTCGAATAACTTTACACACAGCATCGATTTACCTCTCGTGTCTTTCAAGCTTGGGCTCTGCGTTTGCCATGTTGTATATGTTATATACTCTTCTGCTATTCCACAGCGACTTATTATGCCATGCTCGTACGAGAACACCGCGAGCCATTAAAGATTTTTACGAGCAAACTTTCGCCGCAATTGATTATTATCCCTTATGTAACCTAGAATAAAAACGATGATTTCTCAGCTAGATTACCGCGTAGATTGAAATGAACGACGAGTATAGCCCGCATTATGTATAACGATTATTGAGCTACTCTTTCTTCTCAAATTGATACAGATGTGCGCATCAGCATCGTTCACTCGTTAAAGCGCACGAATCCCTAAATAATCTCCAATAACCTCTTTTTTCGTCTTCAACCGCAAGAGCGGCGCGATTAAAAAGCCAGTCGTCCGGGACGATAAGGCGGCGACGCGAGCTCGAGCGTAAAATAAATGAAAAATCATTTTGCGACTTGAAAAGGCGAGAGAATCTCTCCTGGGTAAACGCGCGAGAAGCTCCTTCTCGTTTCTCCAGCCGTAGCTTCCGAGGGCGTGTAAAAAGCCTGCGAGAAAGAGAGCGAACCACAAGAGATGGAGAAGAATGCTTCGGATTAGGACGAGTGCTCGAGCGCGAGATCTTGGGATTGGCGAGATTTTTTCTTTTTTTCTCTCTCTCTCTCGCTCAGGAAGGAAGGCAGGAGATGCTCGCGAGTTACGAGGACTTGAGAGTATATCTGCGTTGACGTATACCTTATGCTGAAAGTTTTTGTTCGCCGTGTGTTTTAGAGTTTAAAGCCGGGATACTTTCATTTCGTTACGGCAAATATAGGTGTCGCAGAACAAAAGCAATAGTCTCTCTTGGACGAACGAAAAATTCCTTCCAAACAAACAAAGCTGTATACTCGGAGCTTGCAAAGGCAACCCGTGGAAATAGCCACGCGCATAAAAAAAATAGAAGAACTCCTTCGGAAAATACAGTCCGCCAGCGCAATTTCCAAAGAAGGTTTCAAGGAGATAAAGACGCTCGGACGTACACCTACATACGTTCGAGAGCTGGTGCGGGGAAAAAGTGAAAAAGGGCCCGAAGAACGCGGGCGATTTGACAAATTCCGCATCGATTTTGGAGCTTTGCCAGACCGGCAATTTCCAGAAGCGCCTTTTCCCCGCACAAAAGGAAAAGGAATGCGTTTGCGCCGGCAAAGTGACGATCGACTCTGCGCGATATCTCGGTCAATTCGAGTTATCCGGTTACTCGCGGATATGTTTACCCTCTTGCCGCGCGGTTCGCTGCGCGAAAGCTCCTATCTCGCGAAAGCAGGTGCCTGCACCGAAAGCTTGACCGCCTGGTGACGTCGGGAGATTGCGTTAATTTACGCGGCGATTGAATTTTTAGAGCTTTCGAACATTTACCCTTTAACGGAACATCGAGTGTATAGAAAAGCACTCTCGGTTATGTCCGACCGTACTTGGAGCAGTCTCTGTTTGTTATCATAATTTTCAACTCGACACATTCTGGCTATAAATAAATGTACAACAAATACAAAAAAAAAGATTACACGCGTAGAAAAAGCGCGAGGCAAAACAAACGATCGAACCATCAGCAAAAAGCGGGTTGCACCTATTCGTGCTTTTTCGTACACCGCCTCCTCTTTTTCTCCCTCCTCCGCAGACTCCGCTCTTTCTCTTTTGGCCGGCGATCGCGAGAGCTCGATCCATCACGCGATTTTCTTCTCCTCCGCGAGCGTACGTGTTTTTCGTTCGCGCGAGAAAGACAGAGACGTTGTTTCGCGCTCGACTGACCCCAAAGGGACGCGACGCAAGCTCTCCGCAGAGCCGGGGGGAGAAAAACAAATTCGTCATGTTGATTCGATTACGTCGGAAGAAAGTGCCGTCGCAACGCTTGACGCGCGATATTTTTAGCGAGCGAGTAAGCTGCGAGTGGGACGCTTCGCTAAGTGGACGTTTTGTCGAGCTTTACGGGAGTTTACTTTGCGACAGATGGGAGAGCACTTTGAAAAAAGTTTATTAGCGCTCTGAGTTTTCTTTTACTTTTCTGGTATGAGATATACAGTTTGAATCGATGTATGCTTTACAAATAAATACGGCATTCGAGCGTGAACTGTACTTTTAATTCGTGATGCGTCCATAAATTTTACCATCGCACTTTTCGCAAGCTGCGCCGTCGCATGCTGTATCCTTTATCAGCTGGCTAACCGTACTCTTCATAACGCGAATGTTGATTTCATTGAAATTTCGAGACCTGTTGATGATCTTTTGTAATCTGTTGGTCATGATCAACAACTCTTCTTCACCACTTTTCGATGATTCCTCAGGAATGATTTTCAGCGCAGTTATGAACTGCAACTTCTCGCGGTCTTCCGCGACTGTATCCTGTCGTTTAAAGTAATATTTATTAAATAACGTTTTTAGTAGACGCAAAGCTTTACTTACAAAGTCATCCTGGCAAAGTTCCCACTTGCGATTCCAGCACACAATTTTGGTGCTGGTGAGCCCAGCGAAGAGTATATCTCTGTTAGACCAGCGGAACGCCGTAGCCTGACCATCGAAAATATCATTTGCGCCAGTTGTCGTAGTGTCTTCACCCTTGACCAAAGCGCTTGCGTTTTGAGCGTAAAGAGCACGTGAAGCGAGTGGCGCGAAGAATAGCTGTTTACCTGCGGGATCTAGGTCCATTGGCACAATACCACCTGGTAATGAAAAGCTTTCTCCGGCAACAGTGAACCTGATATGCTTTGACTGTGGATTGTATTGGTTGCCCTCGAAACGCCGGAAGGTCTTGCCGTCGAAGACTATTAGTCCGTAACCCTCCGAGTCGGCAATGAACACCTGTGAGTAGTTTTTGAAGAAGGTTTTTCTTACATTCATGCACCTGCATTGTGAAAGTTGTACTGGGATTTCTCACCGTGAAATTGTCGCATTGCAATTTGTTCGTGTGGATGACGGGATTCACTAAAGCTGATCGATTTTTAGCATTGGCATATACGTTTTTTGGCATTTCATAACTATCGATAAGCTTATTGTCCTTCAAGTCAAATGCCATTAATTTGGCCGGACACACTTCTACGCGATCTACTCGACCGCTATCCAAGACCCACAATCGGTTGCACGAATCGATCTGTGTAACAATTGAAACGTGATTACTCAATGAACTCGTTGACTAACTAGTCTTGATCTTGTCTTGGAATATTGAGCATCGTACCGTGATGCTCCAAGAACTTATTATTTTACTGCAATTTGTTTCACCAATGTACCAAGAGTGATCTGGGTATGGTTCTAACACTGGACCATTGTCTTCTATATTATTTGATACTGTTAACAATGAAACTTTAACATCTTTCTTTGGAACAACGGTCATGAAAATACGTCCATCTGTAAATAAAAAAGAAGCAATTAATCTTATAATTCACTTATATAAAATGCTGTACTGAAAGCATACGATTTACCACTGGATACGTCAACGTCGAAAGGTACAGCCTTTCGATAATTGAAGAATGCTGTTTCATTGTAGTCATTTATTTTTGAAATAGTATGCGTATTGTTTTTTATATCAGATTCAACACGGTATTGTAAAGGCAACGGGGTTACTTTCAAGTATTTCCATTCGTAGACCGTTTCTAGGTTAGCCGACGACACACTAATAACAAGAATAGATGCGAAAATCCAGAAAAATAAATTACACGCCATCTTCAATGTTTATTCAGACACGATAGCTACACGATGTCTTCAACACTGACTATTGACTAACATTTTGTTCGTTTTTTATAGGTGACCTCTAAAGATAAGACAACCAAATTCACGTTAAGGGAATAAAAGAAAGCTATATATCCCTTGTTCATTTATTCTGCGAATTGATTTACACGCCAACTTGAACATTTTTAAAGTAACAATGTTCAATAGTATTTTAATAGAGTGTGCCATTATTTAAAATAGAACTACGGATGTACGAATCACTTGCGCAAATATTGGAGTTACGGTCGTAGATATATTCTGCAACCATAGAAAAACACTTGAAAACTATACATCAAATACGGAAATGTTTTGCACGTGATATAACAATATATTTCGGATCGTTAAATTGAAACTAGTATGTTTGTTTTAGAATTTACCAAGGTTTCTTTATTTTTTACGTATTTAAATTTCTAATGTACGATATTTTAAAAAATCTTTCATTAAATAACCCCTCGAATTGTTGTTTAATTGTAAACGATTACGCAATTGTTGATTCGCATTTGTCATTGTATGTTGCAGGAGAACTGCCAGCTGCAGTACACGATGGGAACGGAGTTTCCAGATCAGTCCTAAATCTCTGGCTTATTCACCTGACTGTCAGCTATGTCTTTTCTAGATGACAATTCTAAGGTAAGTAATTTATCAATCCCACTCCAAAGCAATTATGAAGCATCAATTATTCGGAAGTGCAATATAACAGTTATTAGCAAATCGAAGGGGGTATTAAAGTCGCAATCACTAAATTAGAGTATATTAATACTAATATGGCATCAAATCAAAATCATAACTCGTTGATATTACTATTAACGGATGTTAATTACTTCTTTACTATAAAGAGAAATAATTAATTTTCGATTGAAATTCGATTTCCAATTTGTCATTCATAATCCATATCCATGACCAATAAATAAGCAGCAATCATCCAATCTCAGCCTCAATTATACTATTCCCAACAAAGTAAACGACACAAAATACGTACGATATTTACCCAAACACACCTCTTCTGCGATAGTCGAAAAGAGCAAACGTCGCGTAAAAAATTCAACTGCAACCGTCTGCAGTAGCAAATCCGTCAGCTTATACAGCAGCGTAAACTCTTCCTCCTAAAACGCTTAATCTCGCCGATAACGCAGCCTCTCGCAAATCGCCGAAAGTCCTAGTTACAAGTCTCTTCCTTCGTTTTTTTTTTCTTCCGCCGAGACGAAACTCCCCCGTGCCTTTTTCATTCCGTCGCCTAATCCGAGTTGCAGATGAGTTTTCGCGACGTCGACGCATAAGAAGCTTGCGAAAAGTTTCGGCGATAAGGGCTGCGAAAAAATCCTGCGGAACGTCGAGGGGAATTAAAAAATGAACGGATTGAACTTTGTCGAGCGTACAGTACGGCTTTCAATATTCTGGACGAATATTGTATTAGAGGGGAAGGGAATTGGATCGAGAAGAGGTTATTAGAGTGTTTGCATTTTTCATTGTTTTTTTTTCGCTTCCCTGCAAGCTCTTCTGGCGGGGCGGCTCAATTTTCACTGGTTTATTGTGCGCTCTGCGATTGATGGCTGTTGTTGTATAGGAGTACGTGTATGTATAGGTATATATATGGCTCGGGAACGCGTTTATCGGAATCATCGAATTTTTTTCCGATTTCTGAATGTCCATGGTAAAAAATTGAAAAGTGTTCTCAACGACTGGATACGTCATTGAGTTCCTGAACGCATAGAGAAAAGTAAAAATTTATTGCTTCCGCTCTGGAAAGTTTTTATATTTTCGATATATATATGCATTTGAACGTTATTGCGGACATTCATAAAGCCTGTCGTCGCGAATGTCGATAAATCACGCGATGAAACTTTTCAATAATGCTGCACACTGGAAATCCGTCGGTATACTTTATTTCCAATAGCAGGATTTAATTTAGTATACACTGGATTGATAAGTGAGAGGATCAGACATTCCACGAACGCACCCCACCGAGCTTCAAAAACAACGTGCCGAGTGGCTGATTAAATTTTTTTCGCGAAGCGCGAAATTTTCTCAATGATAAATTCTGATATGCAGTCGAGAGATAATATCAAGGAAATTCATTCCATTCATTTAATCATTCTTCCGCAGATTTCACGCGCTTATCTGCGCTACTCCTTCCGCATTATAAAGTAAAATCTCTAGTAGAGTAAAAGTTCGCCGGTGTTATTCAGCTGCTGTTATATATTTTCTTTAAACACACTCTTGCACAGACTTACTTCAGCCGAAATTGACCTCATGGTTATCGCGTGGGGCGTTATATTAATAATTTCAAGTTTTATCCGAGAATCTCGGAGCCATATAGCAGATGTCGGCTGGAGAGAGGAGAGTAATTTAAGCGAAATAAATTCCGCTTCCGAATTGCATCGGCTGTATACGCGAGAGAGACGAGCGCGAAGGATGAAATTACGAGGAAAGGAGCGAATTCGCGCGCGGATGGGGTATTAAATTTCTTGTGTTTTCTTCATTGAATTTTGAACTGGTGTTGAAATGGTGCGTCTTAGCTGAACTCGACTGCACTATAACTTAAGTTTTAATGCTCTCCCTCTCGTCTTATTTTTAATTAATTTCTTGACAAAGTACGCATACACTTCCTTCGAATATCCCCACTGATGAAATACATCGAGCGACGGTAGGTATCATCCGACTCCTAATTCCTCGCCGTATCGTCGAGCAGCATATCCCTCATCAACCGGAATCAAGAGCGAAAAATTCGAGCAGCACAGCATAGAACGCATATAACTCACACCGAGCAATGACTTAGCGTCTGCCGCTGCCACGGATTTCGCGCTAGCTGCACTCGTATCGCTCAGCTGCGGAAGCGGCTCCATCCCTAGCAGCAGCTCTCGCGCTTTCATTATCAGCTGCCATGTATCACGCACCAGCCGCCGCGACGTTAACATCCGTCCATCCCTCATTGCGGGCTGCTGCGAATATGTGGCCTCGTTCGAGGTGTAGGTATACCGTCGCTTGGTATCGGCTGTCTTTAGGAAAAAGGAATTTTCATCCGGTTTGGATTTTGCGGGATGCGGAGGACCTATTTTTGGATCGACTATTGTTGTGCATTATCTGAATTTGATAAAAATAATCGTTAATACACAGCAGTCGTCGTTAACGATCTCGTCCAAAACCTCAACCGCAAGCCGGGGTACCTCGGAAAAAAAGTCCCCATTCCCGGGTTATCACAATCGAATGGACAGAAGCCAAGTGGTCCAAATACGCGTATGGCTTCATCCCATACGCACCTCTGTGACATCCTGCACGACTATACGCGAGCCGTAACCGCGATAAGGGAAATTTGATATTTCACGCTGATAGATCGGTCCGCGCTCTGGCGGCCGATTGAATTATCGATTTCTGATTCCATTATTCGCAATTACAGACAGAATCTCCCTCTCCCCGCACATGCATTATTGCTTCCGCGTCCGAGAGACACGGAAGGATTTATTCCCCGTGAGTTTTCAACTTGAAAGGCTTATCGGAGAGAGAGAGAGAGAGAGAGAAAGCTGTTATACACTCTCTGCGATTCGATTTCTGGCCGGTCAGCCATAATTCTAAAAGCGACGGTCCGAGCGAATCGACAGGTGTCCGAGTGTTACCGAGTTATCGAGTTGAGAATTCAGTCTGAGTCTTTTTAATTCGTTGATCGAATCACGCGGAGCTGAAACTTTTACGAGATCGCAATCCTGCCTAATAAAATTAAATCGTCGCTAATTTTTTTATTGGCAAGCCCCCCATCGATCCGCTCTAATTAGTGTTCCGCTAAAAAATACTCGGCTGACGAGTAATCCGCCTCTGATTAACAAACCGCGCTCGCGAACGAAATTGCGTAAAATGCTAAACGACCAATCAGTTCCAGCGCGACTGTCCAAATATATACGGAAACTCGGTCATCGCATACTAACAATAACTTTCATCCCGGAATATACATCCTTTCGCGATATTCAAAAAGAAAAAAAAATACCGATATCCCGTCCGAACATTTCGATACTCCCACGCGCGTACGCAGAGATGATGTGTGTGTATACATTCGCGTACACGTTCGTGTGTATACCTTAGCTCGAGAAGCTCGTAATCAATCACTGCTACGAGACCATCGATCACCCGCGGGTCGAGTAATCCGCGGATAAAGTGTCCTAAATTATACATACAAACTATCCTTGCTCTTCGCGCTAGCGCGTATACAGTACAGTCGAACGGGCTTTTCAATCATTGACGCCAGGCATGAAATTTTCACGAGCTGAATAACGATCGGCGGGCTTTTAAAATAATAGAGACTTTGTTTTCGGGAGGAGAATATCGTGCGTTTTTCGATAGCCACATTGGACGAGCCTCGATTAAACAATATGTAGAAATTCGTATTCGCTCGTCTGTATTACTGTGATGTTTGTACCGATCGACAGACCGATCGGCAAAAGAAACATTAAAGGACAGTAGAACCGGTGTATAAATCACGACACGTCGGCAAACAAATTCGCGACAAGTAACAAAGCCGCTTATATAGGGGTTGATCGATGGCGGACACTTTAATTTTGCCCGCAGGCGCATAACGAACTTGGCTCTTCGGGGCCTCTAATTAAGCGATCGCCGATGCTGTAGGTACCAGATAGCGGAGGAAGCTTTTCTCTATATCTCTCGCGCATAATTTTCGAGGCCAGTTTTAACGGATGATCCTGATTTTACTTCGAAATTACGATGCTCGCAATTATAACGCAGCAGCAGCGCTGCTGCTGCTACTGCTGCTGCTGCTGCGGGTGTTCTCTGAAAAACTCATGAATTATTCAATTATTCGGCAAAGTCTAGCGTGCCCGCCGGCAAATATATAGGACACACCGGGAAACAAAAATTAAGCGAGGATTTTGTTAAGTGAAACGTGCGTGGATTTACGTGCTACGGAGGTAAAAAATTGGACAATAATTTTGGGTGAATTCATGGTGGTATTATGCCCTTGATGCGATGCGGGTTTAGTGTGCGCTGTATGCGGGTATTATTATTGCTGCGGGGGTGGATGCGTATAGTGAGTTGGACTGATGAGAATGTATATTATGGTCGAAGGAAAATCTCGCCTCTTTCTTATATGCGGATCGAAAGCGACGTCATTTAATTATACGAATAAAATAACGATATGCGACGAATGATTTGAACGTATCAAAACAAGATCGAAAGCTTCCTCGACTGCCACACATCAGCTAACCGCGGAAATATTCGCGTACACGAAGCGCGATGAATTATGATTAAATGGCCGTGTAATAATTAATTTGCACTTTCAACGCTGCGTGCACTCTAGTCTCCCTTTATCCGCAGTGTTTAACCAATCAAGCCGCGACACGCAGGAAGCGACAGTATAAATCCGGCCATCGGGCATACACAGCAGCTTTGTCCATCACTAAAAAGGTTAAACTTGTTTGCATCCGACGGACACTCGTCCCAGAATAATTAATTTGTTCGGGGCCGATTTATAATAATCAGAGGATGCTTTGAGAGACGATTAAATTGCGAACTGAATTTTAATCGCGAACGAAATTGAACAGATAATTTTAATTGATTTAATTTGTTGTCGGCCAATGAAATTCAAACAACGATGACTGCAACAAGGGATTTGATCAGAAATGATGAATTCATTTAATTTTGCGAATAGATTGCAAGCGGTGTCGAAGTAGCTGATTTACCTACTGCATCACTGTTTTACCGACCGAGAATAGGGGGCAATATTTTTTTTTAAATCACGTCGATACGTTGTTTCGATAGGTTTATACCACAAAAAATATCGTAAACGTTACGAAAAGCAATTTCAGCTCAGCCCGGAAACGCAGTTCCGTACATGAAAACCCCGAAACGCGTATATAGCCCACTTTTTTCTCGCTCGAACAGACCTATAATCGACTCTACCGGAAATCCATTCCGCAACTCTCATCTCCGAATCTTTATGCATGAAACGTCGCGGGGGTCGCATCGCGCTTTCATACGCTGAAACTACACAAAAAAAACGCTAAGCGTTGGACTGAAACAAAGCGGCCCTCCATTTCCGCAACGCGACGCAGATACAGCAGTATATCGATAGCCGATGACACTCGCTCGGCCAGGCCGCGGAATTTAAATATCTATTATACCTCGCCACGGCGCTTCCGTCGCGGAATTGGTCTTTTTCTGTCGCCGATTCTTTTTTTTTCCTCTGTCGAGGTTTACGCAGCGGGACTTGATTGAAATTTATTTTCGCTTCATCGCACAATTTTCGCAGCCGCACGCGGTATCGCGATGACTATTGAAAAAGCGAAAGAGATTTTGTGGAAATTGAATTATGCTCGATATGGAAGCAGACCGAATAGAATTTTTTTTCCCCCTATCGTCGAGTTGAACGATTGGCTTTGAGGCGAGGAAAATAAAGGATTTTGCAAATTTATATATATACTTAACGTATGTCTTAATCCTCTTAACTTCGCTCTCTGGTCGAGCCGCGGCTGCAGATCGAGAGGGACTCGGTTTTAGCGTCGCTCCAAGTTAAAATTGATTTTATCTCCAGTGAAAACTTTTCTAATTACATTTATTTGTAAACGAGGTTGTTTAAGCGGCGAGCCGCGAGATAAGCTTACTTTCCCTCTTAAGAATCTGAGCTTGATGAAGAAAAGTTTATTAAGTCCACGGCTGTTGCCAATGTCGAGCGCATAAATACGATTTTCCCGCTCGTCGGTCCTGTTGTCGGTCTTCGTCTGGTTCGACTCTTACATACAAATATGTAATCGAATCTAAATACAATACATTCCAGTAGTATACATCCGTAAATGTCCAGGCACCGCTGTATAGCCGATTCCTATATCAAGCCTTCTTCAACTGTAAAGCCAACCTTAAAAAATTCAACTTCCGCACACCTATAACAACAATAATGTTTTCACATCCGCCGACCCACTTTCAATTACAAACGTCCTTGAAAAAAAAACTAAATCGAAAATCCCAACTTCCTTCTCTCTTTCAAAAATCTCGTTACCCGCTCGCATAGTCGGCTAATTGAAAAAGCCCTCTTTTTCTCTTGCAGGACTGAACCGCGTTAATACACACGCGAGGGAGCAAAGAAATCGCCAGCAGCAGCAGCAGCGACCGGACATTAACCAGTTCACGGTGCAAGGCGAGTTGGCGCAGGAAAAAGAGAGCGACGCGAGAGGCAAAAGTCTCATTTGGTGCTGACGAAAAGGAGAGCCGCAGTGCAGTGCTAAAAGCGCGCCCTCCCCAAGAGGATATCCAGTTTAATATCTAAAATACCTATTCGATTTTTAATATTAAATATAGGTATAACGATGGATTTCTTGTAAATATCCGATACACACTGGTATAGCTTTTTGTTATGGATTATAATAATGTTATATATATATCGCGGATTATCATGTTTTTTTCTGTGGCGACGAGTGAGATATACGGCACGAGGCGGATGAGAGATTAATAAAATATATATATAAAAAGAATTCGTAGTTGCGTGTATGATATGAAGTCTTTGGTTTTGAAACCCCCTTTTCCCTCTTTTGTATATAATACAATCGTTTATTGCGATCATAAGCGGAAGACATTTTGCCTGACATTTTAGTTTAACGTGTGGTAAAACGATGTGTAAAAATCGCCGCAAAGAAGTAAAACGACCCTACGCAATATCATCCAAAGCGACGTTAATTATGCAATACACGGTCGCATAGAGCTCATTACAATAACTCAAGATGAAAAAAACCTCAAAACTCACATTCCTCTGATTGAATCTCGTAAAAAGCAAGCCCACCCCGACGCTCATCGTTCCGATCCATTCCGGATATTACCCAATAAAATCCCAATTCGGACGAAACAGCCTCTGACGCGCGAAAAAAAAATACAACCTTCCCCGTCGCAGCTCTCAAATCAGCGTCCAACAAGGTCACACGCGACACCTCTCCTCGACCCCATAAAAAGCACTAGCTCGTGTGTGCGTAAACACACCCTCATAGCTTCGTCATTATTCAGCTGGTCCCCATCGGAAGCAACGCCGCGCGTATATACAGCCGGTAATGGCCGCGTGCCATCCGAGATTACCGTTAGAGGGACGCAGTTCGAGCCTCGATTAGGCTCATCCGATTAATCAAGCCCGAAACGCGGATATCGAGCAACGGCTATACGTGTAAACACACACACAGAGGCATATACGCAGACGCCGAGGAATTAAGGCACGAGCATCGCATTAATCCGCGAGAGAGACTTGCTTTTTTTCTGGGACGGCGAGTTTTACTGCGCGAGTTCGCTTCGAAATTTCGCGCGTCGCTGCGGGTGAGTTTTTACGACTGACGCGGAGGCGAATCGGGAGCTGGGATTGTCATAAAAGTAGAGCACGTGTTCGTCGCGCGAGGAAAGCGTGGGAGGAGCTGGATGACTATGGGTTAATTTTTATCGCGAGATTGGGTTCTTCTGGGATAACGATCTTCCTTTTTTTTTTGCGGCTCGCCGTGACTGATTCGTTTCAGGGGTTGTAAATCCTGGTTTTCGCAGCTGTGGTCCTCTAAAATTGAATCGCGCTCAAGCTTGTTTATCGCACGAATGCGAACTGATATTAAAGCATTCGGTTCGATAAAAAGTATACACCTGAGGCTGATCCCGCATAGTGAAATCCGGAATAAAAGCAGCGAGAACGTCTTGAAACGAAAAACTTGAATCCCCCGAAGCACTCGTTCAACATTTAATCCGAAATCCGGCTTCGAATCCTTTAAAAGCCTCTCTCGCGCACACATCATCAGCAGCTCCAACGGGAAATAATTTCATCAAGTTCCCGCAGCCCGCGGGTGACAACATATTTTTATCTCCTTCGAGTGCTTTTTTTTTGCTCGGCCGCGTCGACCCCACCCCTGAATTGCATAAAACACAAGTCCATTATTTTCCCGCGAGCCACGATTGCGCGCCTGCTCCGGAAGCCTACAAATGGACCATTCATTATTTCGGTACAACCGAATGCCGAGGGAGTGGAAAAAAAGGAAGCTGCGCAGCGCTTCCGATTTCCCATTACTCGCTGCGCAGCGGCCCTTTATTTCTCGGCCGCAGCGCGAATATCGAAATCGACGCTAAATGTCTCCATTAAAGGAGAATTATGGCGCTTGGAAATATTGCCGGTGAGTCGAGGGTAATGCGAGAGCCGTGTTGTAAAGTATCCGGCTGTGTGTACGTATAGTCCTTTATTTCACACGCGACGCGCGGAATTTCGCAGCGGAGCGAGCGAATCGAAGATCCTTTTCGAAATTTCGAACGCGGCCTTTTTCCAACGCGTATATCCACAGCGCGATATTCCTTTCGCAGCTTCGCAGGTGCAACATCGTCAGTTAACTGATCTGAAAAGCCGCGTTTCCGGCCGGAAAGTGGATCGCATCGAAAAAGAAAGTCGGAGCTGCAGCCGGGTGAAAACGAGCGGGAAAGTCAGGGCTTAACGAGCTATCGCGCATAGTTTTGCTCTTTCTCTCGGCATCGAACCCGTTAATTAAGGACACGGAGTTGTTAGCGTTTCGCGAGGAAATTGCCGGGACGCGACTCTGAATTATTCCCGACGAGTGCTACTCGCGAGAATGATGTTTACGGCGCACGAGCTGGAAAAGAATCGATTGTTGCTGCTGTTTTTGTTGATGGTGATGATGATGGGAATTGAGATCGATCAGCGGAATGCAGTGTTTTTTGGGAGGCATATTCAGATTTTTATTGCTGCGACGCGCGAATCGTCGCGAGAGTGAATGTTTATTTTCAATATTATTTGTATAAATGTGTGACGCGAACTTTTGCGAATTACGATTATATCGTATGGATATAGATAACGTTTCGTTCGGAAGACGCACCTTACGCTCACTGTAAACAATTTTATCCGAGGTGTAAATATAAAAAATAAAAGAAACACTTTCGAAGAATATCCATTAAAATTTTCCAAGCTCACGAACATCTAACTCGTTCGTTCGTATACTTATAGAGTCTGCACACACACTTAGCAATTAATACTTCGTGATGTAAGAAAACGTATCATATAGAGAAAGATAAGATGAAAAAGTGAGGCGAACCGAACGATGGCCTGCAATTGTGCAAGGATTTCATGTAAACAGGCGTTAACGTTAAGATTATATTTTTATATGTAAATATGACGTTCCTTCTATTGTTATCTTATTATATGATCTATATACGAAGAAATATTGTACACGGCAAAACAAAAATGAATATCAACTAAGCTAAGCATAAGTATATAAACATAAGGATGAAATAAAGGAAAATTTCAAACTCCGAAGTGGATGCGCAATCATTATTACGCATTACCATATAGATTTATAAAAATGTATAATAAAAAAATTATTTAAATGTTCATTATGTAGTTGACAGTTATTTTATTATTTTGTCTTTTTAACGCTTTCGGACTTTTTAAAGGTAAAATATTCATCTCTCTTTCTTTCTCTCGCACAGCACATAATATTTATAATTCACATTACCTTTTTTAACTGCACGTGTATTTAACCCCATATTTGATTTTTCAAATGTACGCACTTCTAGCAACCGAAAAACTCTGTTTAAATATTGTAATGAAAAACCTTCGTTCAACCGAACTTTTTCACTCGAAATGCGTCGAAAAGATAAAGCAAACACTTCCGATAAACTCTCCTCAAACAGCCCTCCCATCAACAATCAAATTAGCTCGAGCCCCGATTCAGACACTTATTAACGATTACCCAAATCCCAGCAATAGCCAGTTTCCTTCTAATTTTCAACGACGTTACATCCAGCATTGATAGTCTACCTAAATATATATCCATTAGACGACCGTTTACCCGCACAAAGCCATACGACGCCGAATAAGCTCCAACAAAAGGGAAATGCTCGCGTCCATTCTCCCTTGTTTTTCTCTCTTGCTGCATACAATACGATCGTTTTCGCAAACTTTCGCCGGACGCCGCGATATCGTGCTTTTAATATCCTCGTCGATGTTGTTTTTCCGTGGCGCCGAATATTAGTCTACGTGTTTTCGAGGCGGAAAGAAAGCGCGCGAACTTTTAAATGGGCGGACGAAAGGAATACGAAATGAGCGGGCTAACAATGGGAGAAAAAAGCCGGCGCTGAAAACTAGATGTTAGAGTAAATAAAATGAGAAGTTTCTAGCGCCGAAGTTCCTCGGCGAAAAAAAAATACAAGAATAACTCCGTACGCGGAAGGAATTTCTTTTCGCGAGTCGCATCAGTTCTATATATATCAAATACGTGTACAGGTAAATATTCCATTAAATGCTGAAAGCGAAAAAAGCTCTGCTTTATGTCGAGGTATCCGAAAAATTCGGGGAAAACAGAGTTGTGCCAGGATCAACTGAAAAACAATCGGAGGAACGCGAGGTATTTCTTAATTTACAAACGAAGAATTGACCGATTGGCTGTGCTGGAACACTGTCTATATAGTCATGCTGTACCAGAAGCAGGTGGTATTGCCGGTGGAGAAACAAAGGATATAGGCGCGGGTCAGCTGTGCTGGATTGTTAGAAATTAACGTATGTAGTTTTGGGTGGTCGAGTCCAACGATAGTACAAAAAAGCACCGCTAGGTGGCGTCTTATTTAAAATATTGAATTATGTAAGCCTATTAGCTAAATATGCTTCATAACTTTTATAGAACCAAAATATAGAAAAAAAATTACATTTTCCTCGATTATTTAAAAAATGTAATATAATGCGAGTCGTTATAATATATTAAAAGCAAAAATTAGAGGAGAATAGCTGGCGATTTGAGGAAGAAAGCTGAGGAGACAAGAGCGATGAATAATGCAAATATTAGCAACAAAAAGTCGATCGTAAATATACGAGGCTCCAGTATAACGCGCGCTTCGCGAATTTCGATATCGCCCGACGACTCGATCTCGCGTTTTTATGGGATTTTTATAATACGCCGCGTCGTTATCGCGCGAGCGCCGCATCGACGCATTAATTTGCCAAGAGAAAAGACGGCAGTTTCAGCATTCAATGCATATTCCATTGATCGTGATTTCTTTTTTTTTTGTGTCCACGACTCGTCCCAAGAATAATAATCCGAACGACGCTTATAATCCAAAATAATTGCGAGGAACACATCAGGTTTTACATATATTGAAAAAATAGATCAATAATCCCGATCTGGCAGTCCAAATCTAATTTTAGGTGAAAATATGGTAAAAATCGTCGGGATAAGAAAATCCTCGGTGATTAATGCGTATCCCCGCAGAGTTTATATGAAGATTCATGTTATATTAGCAATTTTATGGTCTACCTTCGCCAGTTATCTATTCCCTTCTTCTGTTCTCGGAGTAGACTTTACGATTCCATTACTTTACTAAATTAGAAAGGCTCCTCCGCAGCGTTATTACTCCTTCTTTCCCCGGTGCAGCCTGAAGATTCATAAATTTCCCGAAGATCGCTTGAAATTAAGAAAAGTATCGTCACCCACACATCTCCGGCGAAATAAGAACTAATCCTCGCTTGACACTCGAAACCTAGAAACTGGCAAAATCCAGTATGGCTTCGCGTTATCGAGGTATGAAAAGAAAAATCAGGAAAATACCGCCTCGTAAACTCGGCGCAAGTTACGCTTTTAGCCGGTGTGTATGTGTATATATATATAACACACCGAAAGACTTCACTTTACGAGCGCACGACTATTCTGCTATACAAATCGCCTGTGAACGAATTACTCCCGGCGACAGCAGCGGAATAAAGACGTCCCAATGCGGTGCATGCCTCGGAAGGAACGAATGAGCCGTTGGAGAATTTCCGACGATATCCCGACAAAGAGCTACTGAGCTGTATATACGCCGGGAGTTATTTGAAAGATTTTTGAAGAAAAAAAGCCGAGAAGTACTGCTCCGAATATTTTTGTAATTTCACGGCGCAGCAGTTGGCCAACCTTTGAATACGTACAACTACGCGAGCTCGAATATTTCAAAGCTTATTAGACACCGAATGACTCTCAAAGCTGCAGAGATGACAATCGAATGTTTTCAAAGAATTTCGACGCTCCTATTGTTATGAGATAAGTCATAGTGAGCATGAATGAAAGCGGCTCCTTTGATCTCGAAATAAGGATCATCAAGAGCGGTTTATTAAATTTAATCAGATGACGAACAAAGAAAATCCTTTAAAATAAGACTTTGTCCAATTCGTCTTAGTCTTCGTATTCGATATATTGAAATTTTAACTTTGCACCATTACAAGCTTAGACCAGAGAACATTAACATCAAAATTCGAATAACTTACAATATCACAGTGAAAATACAATCGCATATAACGCTCATTTGACTTTCGTTTCGAATATCATCCAGTCGACCAGATGGAGGAGAAACAGGCCGGAAGGGTTCGGGGCTCGTCGGAACAAAGGAAAATTTCGCGGGTTCATTTGAATTCCACGAGCTCGTGAGACTATGTCCGACTTTGAACTATACGCGCGAGCGAGAGGGAAAGAAAAAGAAGGCAAAATTAAATCTCCGACTCGGTTCGATACTCGGGGGCGAGCTTTATTCCGCGTCCGCTTTAAAAACGGCGCCGAAAAATTTATGAGAGAAAGAACGGCTGCTATACTACTGCTGCTGCCGCATCAAAATTGCATACCGCGAATCTCAACGCGCGGATACGATGAGAGGCGCAAAGTGTAAAAAAAAAGGAGAACGGGGGCAGATGGGCTTTAAGTGTCGCAGAAATTTATGGAGGCTCTTTCTCGTTAAGGCAAATCGATTTATGAGCGTTATTATACCGAACGCTCCTTTATAAAACTGATTTTTATATTTATTTATATATATATATAAATAAATAATATACGGTTTCGACTGTTCGTGAATTATTACGCTTGTATTTGGAGAGTCGAAAAAATTCGTCGAAAAGTCGATATGTGTAACAGAAAATTTGTTCCGCGAAGCGAAATTGAAGCCAGTCCCTGAAACATGTATCAGCCGATCTGGAACTTTGCAAATCGCAATACTTATCTAGGGCTTCGACCGGGCTATTTTTTTTTTTTTGAGAAATCGCGTGCTGATAACCGTGAATTTCGAAGCTGCAGGCGCAGTAAACGCAGCCAAGATGTGTTTTTAGGTAATTGCCATAAAAAATGCATCCTCACCCCTTTCGGCTATCGCTTCCGCGAAATCGACGTCGATCCGTAAATCTTGAATGAAATTTCGAAGGAATACACACATAGCATAGAGTGATTTTGATCGTAAGATTTTTTTACCTTCCGCGGGGGATGTGTGCACTTACGTATACGAGTGAATTTTGCGCAGTGTATACGACTTCGCTTCGGGCTTTATCTTGAAAAAGAAATTGGTATAATTTTCCGAGCGAATCTATTAGATATATAACTGTGCTGTGCGATTATATAATAATTTTCTTTTTCGGAATCGCAAAATTATATAAAAAGTTGATTACCTCATCAGTGGAAATTGTCCTGAAAACAACAAACTATATCCCGTTGTAACGTCCGAAGGGGGAAAACTCGGAAGGTCAAGGAACCCTCGCTATGTGTACTTATGAAAGTGTCCTCCTGTGACCGATAAAAGACGCCGCCCTTGCTTTTTTCCTCCTCGCATGAAAAAGCTGCAGATACGCTTGCCATATATAGTCTCAGGGGTGAAATCCGGATAAGCAAGTATGAACGAAGAAAAAATGAAGGATCACCTTTCCTCGCGCGGATGGGTTGCAACGAAGAACTTTATTGCACGCGCACTGTATCCTCGCTTTCTTTCACTGTCCGGAAAACTTATCGGCCGCGACGGAAAGTAGTATAAACAAGTTTTTCCAGCGTTTGACGCGTCCCTCCCAATCAGCCGTGACATCGATCCCCCGCTTCGTCCGATACCTATTTTCTCTTCCTCGTTCTATATATACGTACACACGTATACCTACACGAGCCGAGCACGCATCTACCTCGCGATGATTCGATTCCGATGATTCGGGAGGTGGCCCCCGGAGTTTCTCCGGAGTAGGTATATGTATATGCGTTTGGGGATGCCGGTCACGTTCGTCTCTTCTACTTGGCCATCTTGAATTTTACGAACGACGCGAGGAATAGTGCGAGAAGAAAAGGAGACCGGGTATATACATGGCTGTGTGAACGTGTATCGCTGCGAGAAAACGAATGTAGGTATATATATTATACGTATATAGACGTGCGCGGACGATGACTTTTCCGGTTTGACGGGTTTGAAGGGTATACCAATGCGAAGAATAATGTTCGAATTGTATTTCGGTACAGGCGCGTTATTTGTAAGCTTCGCGTTGCACTCGTTGTTATTGCACGAGCGTTTTCATTGAAGCATATATATCTCGCTAGTTTTTACATCCAGATATTGTACTCGACGATTGCAAATGGAAAATTTTCTCGCGTAAAAGATCCGATCTACGAGAAAACACAATTTGAGAAAACAAAAGCGCCACCTAGCGTCAACCTTATCCGAAAAGTCAATAAGCAACGTAAAAGAGAGGCCACTCGAATGACCACGTAATCAATGACAAATACTCGCGTTGAATCAATCGTACAACGTACGGTTCGGGTAAAAGTTACCCTTGTACACACACTCCGTAAAATTACACAAGTTGCATTAATAAGAGAAGTTCGGAGTGCGCGAGGGGCTTTTACGTATGCTTAAAATTTCCGGCGAATTTCAGCCCGCTAAGTTGATTACCGAAGTCTAGAGTTGCGTGGCGCGAACTTTGTTCCCTACTACCCCACGCGGTATTCCGCGTGATACGCGAGAACTGACTCGAGTGCTGCTGCACACTACCGCATGCCCGCTAGCTATGCTTTCTTATTAGGCACGAAAAAGTATGACGGTTTTCTGACGATTGTGCCGTTGTTGAACGCGAACACGGCTCGGTTTGTTCGGCCTTTTTTCGTCCGAGGAATCGTAATTTAAGGCGAAATTAAAATTTACGACGCTCTCGGTTTCGGAAGAACTTTCAAACAGCAAAGTTTTCACTCGCCGCATCAAACCTTACGTATACGTACAAGGACATTTTCCAAAAACGTCCGCATCGTCTCTCGCTGAGCCCCGGCAATTCTGCAACATATCTCCCGAAATTTCTCTCGGCACCGCACAGCCAGTGCGGCGCATCGCGTAATTCCCTCGGACGCATATTAATTCGAGGCAAGGCACGGCCCTCGCAAGCCCAGATGAATTTCGAAACTAGTCGTCTCGAGACGAAAACTTGGCCGGATATCTGCGCCGATTAAACTGGCAACTTTTGCCCTCGCCTATACATATACGAAGTTTGCATGTTTCGCTTGGAATTCCCTTCGATTTCGCCGCGCGTATGGGCTTTGCGTTGAAATACCGACTTTCGAGCTATCCCGTCTGGATTTCATTTTTTCTTGTGTCATCGTCGTCGGGAAAAAAAGCAGCTCGCTTCTGATGAAATTTTATACGAGAAGTGCTCTCGAAGAAACACTGCATTATACGGCGCGATATGAGATTCCGGGTAGAAAAGAGCACGGAGCCGAGATTAAAAGATGATGTTGAGAGAGACGAGAGCAATATGTGAGCAGAGAATCAAGTGTGTTATACCCTTTGAAAAACAAAATTACCGCTCCATCGTCGTGGAATAATAACGTCGGATTCAAGATACGAAATGAAAACCGCGCAGTTGCCGAAACTGTATACGGGTGTCAATTTCGCGCGAAGAGCAGCTCACAAGATAAACCGCATTGCATCTCGGCTTCATTTCGATGACACTACGCGTGTCTGCGTCCGCGAATTTCCCGCTGACGAGGCAAAGGGAAGATGGTCTAGGCAAAGGTTTCTATAATCTTCAGGGCTTTGGTCGGGCAGATAAGGTCTTGGAGGGATTTCCGCTGTACAATACAAGGCGGAGGACAGAGAGAGAGAGAGAGAGAGAGAGAGAGAGAGAGAGAGAGAGAGAGAGAGGTGGATTCGATGGAATTATGGCGAACGTGTCGGGGAAACGCGATGCTGCTGTGTGAGGGTGTACGGCCTTGAATATTGAAAAATATTTGGATCGTTTCCGCCGATGCCTCATGAATTGTAATGATGCTTTGGGATATATTGTTTGTTGATTTACGTCGGAGTTACGCTGTTGGTGGTGTGTTTAATTAAGAGAATTCATGCGATGTTAGTTTATTTTATTTTATACATTAACGAGTTATTGCATACATTTGAATTGCAGATTGTACATAATTATATACATTGAGCGATCGTGAAGTGCATTTTGCTTACATCGAACGTTATTTGGTACATAATAAATTGAATTTCTGATAAAAAATTATCTGGATTTTTCATGGATGTAAGAAACACTGTTTTTAATGATTTTTTGTATAGTAATTGAATTAATGCATTTATTCACTCCAGTGAATAATGACGTTAGTCTGTACAAAAAATGCAGTACAATCGATCCAACTGGCATCCTAAAGAGATACATAAATAACGTTCGTCAGTCTGTTGTGTTGAATATTAGTAGTAATTCAAGAATTTTCTAACATTTAACGCTTATAAATAATTGTAGTGAAACTTCAATCCAATTAACAAGACTTCATCGAAAAAAACACTGTAAAAGCTCCGATTCATCAAAATTCAGACTCCAAATACACGTATCCAAGGCTCTGTCCCCTCCCGATGAAAGTGAAAGGAAATCCACGGCCGCCCGTAAAAGCGACTCGACTCACCTGTCCCTGTATATTAAATAACCGATAGCTTCACCACCGAGTTTCTATTTCCCAAGCTTCTTTCCCCACACCCGCGTGTTTTTTCACGCAGAAACCCTCGCGGAATAAGGAGACGAGTTTTACGGCCTTGCGGGACAACACCCACTGCTTTCATTCTTTCCTCTCTCTCTCTCTCTCTCTCTCTCTCTCTCTCTCTCTCACTCTCTCTCTCTCTCTCTCTCTCTCTCTTACACACACGGCCCGTCTGAGGCATAAACTTCTTTATAGTTTATACGAGACTCTCGGTATGCCTCGAAGCGAACTTTATGCGGACGTTTCATCCGCTAGATCGACCGGGGCAGAAAATCGTATGATTAAGCGTTTCTTTAACTTTACATCGATCTTGACGCCGATGAACGATAGTTTGAAGACGCTCGTGCAAAATATCAAGATTGAATTTGTTTTCCGCGCGAAATTCGGGTATTTCACGATTTCCTCACACGTGGAGCGACGCAGCTTTCGAAAGAATGCTTTATCAGCTGAATCGATAAGGTACAATGCGTGACAGATTCCCCGCGGTTGAATATGAAGAATTTCTCTTCTGATATTCGCGCGTGAGTAAAAAGAACGCTTTCACGGCGCAGCCGATATTTTATTGCGCCTCGAACAACTGCATTAATTCAGCAATATTGAAACGCGCTATTATAGATTTTGCGAGAAAAAAAAGAATGCATTTCTCAAGGCACGTGGAATTTGCAGGGGAAAAATGTCCGAGTATATACTAACGGCACTAGTTAGACTAACTAACGACATCGTGCACTTGGGGAGTTTGGGTAAGTGAAATTATATGGTAAAATTACTGCTCTATCATGCAGCTAGCCCTAGAAGATAATCAACCTCGACTCTCTTGTAGCTCGAGTTTTAATAGGGAAACTTCGGACGTTAAAATGATGTCGTGATATATAATTGTATAATACGCTCATGTGGTGCTTATTATCGTCGCTTGCGTCGGCCGTACATATTTATAAATTTGTATTTTTCTATTGAAAATACATATATGTTCACCTTGACCGCAAACTTTTGCTATATTGTTATACAGTTTTGGACCGACCTTTACCCGCCTGAACGATGAGTCTATACCGCACGTCTCGACGTATCCATTGTGACTTTAATATGAAGCTTCAAGTTGAAATTCAACTTCGTTGCATATTTACGTATTTAGACGTTTGAAAAACGGCTTCAGACGAACATAATAGCTTTTCTCACATTCTAAACGAGTCTGCAGGAAGCTCGCGTTTCCCATTAATCAAAAACAAGGAAACCGTGTACATCGTTCATTCCGGCATCCATTATATCCTCTCCGGAGCAATATAATTACTGCGCTCAATACGATCTCTCGAAAACGAGCACCTCATCCCGCGCAACAATCGAAATTCCCGTATTTGGAACGAGCGGCTTTTCAATGCACCGGAGCGCATCGAGTCACATTGTATCGCACGAGCGAATAAATTAATTTTCGAATTAATTAACGGAGAACGTTTAATTGCGAGATATTCGAGCGAACATCTTCGAAGATAAGTTAACGAGACAGAGAGTTTTGAGAAAAGTTCCGCCGCGTTGACTCCTGCCCGAGTCGAGATTTTCAAACGTTGTTCGTTAGTTACTTCACTGATGAATTTTGACTGAATGTTTCGATGATTCCGAATGACAGGGATGTTAAACTGCAACGTCGAAAGAGTTTAAAACAATTCATTGGATTCTATTGCAAAGGCAAAGCTGGAATACTGATGGTGAAGACGTATAGTAGTCGTAATTAAGTTGCGATAAAATGAAACAATTAATTTGAGTGGCTATGCGAAATATCAGCCACTGCATCAATCGTCCGTTTCGTTTTTATAAACATAGAGGCTCGAGTATATAAATAATGAATGAGCTGAAATTTAGTTCATGCATATCATGATTCGTTTACGTATACATGTTCAAAGTATAATACGCAATTTCATGAGGGCTTTGTAATAAACGCTTTGTAAACGCTTATATATATATTTATTTATTTATAATCACTTCCGAACTCCTGAGATAAGTGTCTCTGGAGTAAACAGAAAAGGTTTACTGTCCATAAGCTTCATAACCAGACGTGCAAAACGACGGTTCATAAAAATTTAATACCCGGTAGTCTAGTCGGCTCATTTAAGAGAAACTGAGATATGAGAAAATTCAAAAGACATCAGAGCATACAATAATATTATTATAAAAGTTATAGGCTTGTAATTAATTTACACGTGAAAAGAATTGGTTTTTTCCATTAAATATAAAAATGTATTTTTGTATAATTTTCAATAATATATACATATAGCACTTAAATCAAGTACACAAATAGTATAATATTTTCTTACTAAATATACGAGCTAATGACTGAAAACGTCTGCTTATGACTTCCCGCCTTCTTTCGTAGTTCTATATCACTATTTTACAATGATGTATATTTAAGAGCAAGCTCGAACGCTATGAGCAGCGATAACAAAGATTTTACTTCAAGTGTGCTCAAGTAAATGACTATGCGGAGCGATAATGTGGCTGTCCTTCCTGAAGGGGATCGATTATGCCGAAGTCAAGGAGCCACCCCCGCATACGGCCCATTTCATTTGCGTCAACTAGATAAAAGGGCCATAAAAGCTTCAGCAGTGGGGGTGGTAAGGAGCGGGGGTGATTGGCCTTTAGGTAAGGGGTGGTGAAAAGCAATGAACTGGCTTCTTGCCTCTAATGTCGGATTACTTTGGAATTCATCTGGCAATTAGCATTCATAACCGGCACTGCAAGTCTATATAAGCTGTAATTTTAATTGGAAGCTTGTTAGCGCTTTACTTTAGATTATTTTTTTACGTTATAAGCTGGGTATGATATAAAAAACAAATGAAGAACAAAAATGGAGAGATAGAGAGCGTGTGGGGTTGAAATTAAAGAATAGTTCACTGTGCGACAAGGGGAGAAAATGAGCTATTTCAAGCGCGGCTGAGATCAACAAAATAAGTCGACGCACCACGCCCGAGTCGGAAAAAGCTTCTCTTCCCTCATGTTGTATACACTATATTTTTGCAATTCTCATTTTTCAATGCCAAATATTACTTCAAAAATAGGTATTTAAAAAAAAATGACAAATTTACCCCCTTTACAGTACTCATTGTTCTCCCTGTTAAAGCGCAAAATTTTTAAACACGCTCAGAATGCACAATTTTTTACACTACTTTCAGGTATGCAAAAGGCCCATTTCATGCCTGAGTTGAAAATTTGATGAGTAGGCCGATACGTGCTTTCCAGAAGTACAACGAATAATTTATAATAAACTCTGTCGTGGCTGTACACAATTTGCGCGATAATAAATTATTCATCTATTTAATCGCGGAAAACCCGTTAGAATACATTCAAGTTAAGAGACATAGTTTAACATAGTATTTTAAAGTCAATTTAAATATTAATTGCATCGCTGAAAAATCGATCTTCTTTATTTCAAATGCGCAGAGCGTAATTTTAACATCCATACATGCTTCTAAGAAGTATACAACCAATACTATCTTTCTGAAAAAAAACCGAGGTAAGCTATACTTTCCGAAGCATCGATGATAATATTTCACGAAAAGCCATGATCAAAGCTAAAAGCTCACATAATACGCAGCATCAAAGTCAAAGCGCGTAATACAACCTCCAGCTTTTCACCGTACACGGCTTACACTTCAATTTCCACTAAGGCCGCCGAGTAACGTCACCGAAATGTCGTGGAACAAAATCCAAAGCGTAAGCAGCTAGATCTCGAGTCGCCAAAAACCTATACGTGATGAAGCAATGGAACGAGACTTGCTTGGTTGGATCCAAGGGAGTTCAAAGGTCAAGGAAAACTTAGTCATCTATTGGAACAGCTGAAATTTTCACTGTAATTTTTGTTTACTTTAAATGTTATCTTTGCGTGATGATGATGATGATGATTGGAGGTTCGGGAGTTATCATTTACATATTACTTACCCGGTAAACTGTAAAATTTATTAGAGTAGATCCGAATATTATTTCGCGCATAATTATATCACAAAGTTATTTGAGGTCGAATTCGAATTATTTTTTTTTATTTTACACCAATATCAAATATTATACGCGACCTCCTGATACGGGCGGACGTATTTTCAAGGTAAAAATCGACGTCGGGGTTATCGCAAATCCTCACTTTTCACGAGTCAGCGAGTCAGAAAAACCGATTTCCAGGCCATGTTTGAAAAACGTTTGTGTTGGTGAGGAGCTCTATATTCGTGATAACCATTGGATTATATTTTCGCGTACGATGAAGTTTCAGTTCGCCTTTTCTATAGATTCTTGCCGAGGTACAAACTGCTAAATATATTGTTAAAAAAAACTAGAAACCTCTAAACTAAATTGCTGGTTAATTGAAATTTTCTCATAAGCACAGCGTAAAATATATCCCTATACACAGGCAAAGATATAAACATCGATTCCTCGCGCAATTAAAAGCCAATGAAATTCACTTTCAACCGAGCCGCGCGTTATCTTTCTTTTTCGCCGGCTTGAGTCTCGACAAACGATTGTAAGCCCCCCTGCAAATTCGAAAATTTCAAAGTCCCCGCTCCCCCGCGCGCTGCAACTGCTAATTGAATTTTAAAGCGTCACAAAAGTTTCGCTCGATTGAACCCCGCGAGCGCGCAATATCGGGCTGATATTGGCTTTTTTGTTTACGGCGGGGCTACTTATATTTTACCGTTGGGAAATTCGCGCAAATTGCAATTTCGCCGCGGCATTACGAGCCGCGAAAAACGACGAGACAAGAGTGTGCATATATAAACGGCGTCGCGACACGCGTAGATCGAGACAGGAAATTTGGATATAAATGAGGGATATACGAAAGAATAATTAGGGGTATTATAGCTATTACGCTGTATAACGTTACGGGAGTGAAATATGGATGTGTGCGTGCGGCAATCAACTTTAAACGATTAATAATTCAGTATAATTAGCGCGAACCTGATTAACTTATAAATGAGAATGCAAATTAGCTGTGATTGCGACGCAACATCCTCGCGTATAACAACACGAAAACGTTTTGTCGTCCAGCAAAGCAGCCGGAAACTTTTCAATTACAAAAATTAGCGAGACCGTCGTTCCAGCTGTCATTTCACGCTAGAACAAATCTCATGCAAACGCGTCGACAAACTGTATTATATACATAACTCACTCGGTACACATTTATAAGAAAGCCTATATTGCCATCAAAAACCGATAAAGCTCGCGTACGCGCAAAGCTCGCGAAAGAATCCGAAGCCGTATATATATATATATATATATATATATAAATGCACATACATAGCCGCGCGCATATATATATATATATATATATATATATATATATAGCGAATTTCAATTGGCACACGGGCGCGCGAGCAACGATAAATATTTGGAAATGCGATTTGTACACGTTAACCGCATAATCATGAGCGCGTGTATATACATTTTCCTGCGCACGTGCGCGTGTGCTCGCGCATTGTGTCGGGGGTGGAAAGCCTAAAGTAAATCACAGAGTAACAATGAACCCGGCAGGTGTTCCAGTTCTGCTCTCGTGCGCGACGCCATTGTTCGTTACGTTGCCGCGCGGCTTATTATAACCGGGGATATTTTGCTCGTCTTTTTTTGGAGGGGGGGAGTCAAAGTGATGTTTAGAGACGTTTTGAAAAGATTTAAAAAAAAATATCCGGAAACATCGCGCGGCATTGGGTAGAGGGAATTAACAAGCCTTTTATGGCGTCCGCAAAAATCACGGATCTTCGACGAGGTCCTCGATCTCTCGGGCGGACTTGGCTACCTTTATATACGAGTCGTCCTTCGACACTGACCGTAAAAATACGAACGAGCTCGACGAATTGCTCGGGAAATACTTCCACGGCGTCTACGACGTAATGAAAGAGGTATTATATTTCCTGAGCACAAAACTCGCTGCCTTCTTTTTATCATTCGATGCGACAATATTATCAATGTTTACAGATTACTCCAGCGACATGATCAAATTCAACGTATATCACTTACCTATATATATAGGATATGACAGCTCAATTAAAAATGACAATCGGATAACGATTTTCAACCCAAGCGATTACTCGGACAGCACGTCGGTCTCGGATGCTTTGATGTCGCCGCAAACCGAAAACTACTTTCTCGACCACGTCTCTTTCTCCGGAGGGCGGTGAGCACAGCCTCGACATCGAGGAGCACAAGCGACGCTGCAGCTCTTTTACGATAGCTATACGTCTCGACCCTTCGCGTATCCCAGAGCGTTTCTTCTGTTTTATTCGTCTGCGTTGTGCACGTGATTGAATGACTGCTTTCGACGCGAGTTTGCGTACGTTCAATCCGTCGAAATATTGTTTCAGTTTGTACGTGTATCGATAATTTGAATCGTTTATTGAGTATAAGCGTATAAACGCACGACTTTTTGAAAAACGAAAACTTGTCCATCTATAAATTACACAAAGCTTTATTCAACGCTAATGATCGGCAAAACTTTTGAGCAATCGATGTTCCGAGCTCGCTTTAATCATCAGTGGCGTATTAATCAACGCGAAATAATATATAACGAGAATAATAAACGCCATTAATTAAAAATCATTCGAAAGCACGCGGAGAGCCGAACGGCGCTCGGTGTAAGTGAAAAGCCAAATTCTCTCTAAAATCGGAGAAAATTTATCGGTCCGATATATATGTAGCCAGAATGTGCGGGTGTAATCGGGGAGCGCGATATGCTCGACTCGCGTATTCAGCGGTGTATAAAAAGGTAAATGCTGTACGCAAGACTATATGCAGCTCTGCTGCGCTAATAATAATAATCCATTTGTAATGAACCCATACCGAGTAATAATAGAATAACAGAGGAGTGTCTGCGCGCATATCGTTAATGTATGTACATTCTATAGACATTCGGAGTAATTACATTTACTTTGCGGTTGAATATACAAAAGCGTCAGATTTTTCTACGATAAACCGCATGATTACATCGCCATAAAATTATGCCACCTATATACATAAGTATATATAGAAACACGTGTCATCCACACCCGGTCTCGCAAGATGTTAATTCTTCAACTCAATCTTCATACTAACGAGCTGCTCTATACCCAAACTCCATCTAGCTGCAGCGGCTATATATACGAATAGCAGCGAGTATCGCATTACATCCGAAAAAGGAAGATCGACCTAAATATATAGCGAATTCCTTCCACTCGCTGTACACACTCCGAGAGAGCGGTATAAGAATGCAGCAGCAAAAATGAGCATCAAACTAATTCCCCCATCCCTCTCGGCGGCCTAATTGAATTTCCCGCCGTCTCTCTTAAATTACGGGAAAGTGCAGCGGACGATCTGTAACGAATAACGTTACTTCGGGCCCCACACACACATTCTTCCCTGGGAATCCCATAACGAGTCGGCTTTAACGCTTAAAGCAGATATCGCTCGAGTTTACGCTCGTTTTTTTTTTTTTTTGTTTTTGCACTGGACTCGGCAGGAGAGCCGATTACGAAGGATCTACCGTTCTTTACATTAAAGTTTCAGAGACGCGGAGACTCGTGCGTGTGTGTGTATGTGTGTTATACTCTGATTAGTTTTCGCGAGATAGACGCAACCGCTGCACTGCTTAGCCAAAGGTTATGGAGCTTCCTCTCAAAGGGGGATGTGTGTAATATTTTCAGGATATAGGTAATATGTAACTACTTCTTAATGTTAGTACGTATTGGCCGTGGCTGCGAATATGGAATTATTAATTCGGCCAAGTTTCGTTGTATATATATATATTATACGGATGATACGGGTCGATTAGCTCCCGAGAAATGCAACACTCGCGACATCGAGTGTAAAAATTGCCAACGAGTGTCCTGTATGTTCGGAGTATATATAACCGGTGATGTTCGTTATTACCTTCATACCTCGAGCGTCAGCCTATATACGCAGTAATCAGTTGCGAGGTTTTTATGAATAGCGTCTTTTTTTCATATGAAAGCTCATAAAGAACGATGATTCGATTCTACAATAAAAACAAAACGTCTCTTCTGTTCCAGAGACGTCTACGTCGTAAATCAGAGTCTGGCGCATATCTTCCTCTATAGAAATACGGGACAGTACGTCTGAAGCAGGACACGCCGCATATACTATACTGGATATGAATTGTTGAGTGAGTAAACTTCCATCCTCTGTATATAATTCTTCCGGTGTCTCAAAGAAAGTCGGAGTAGCTGGAGTCGCTCTGGCGTGCGATGAAATTTGACTGAAATAAATCAGACATGAAAATACACTCGCTCTTCCGCTGCTGCGAAATTATTTTCAAGACGCGAGCGTGACACTTCTCTAGCACAGTGATGTACTTTTTTTTCTACGTTCCTGATGGTAGAAGACAAGCAACGATTTTTAGCGAATATTACGGCTAAGTTTTTTAAAAATTTTATTTCGTTAATAACCCATTTATTTTGCATACCGGACATGAGACCATTACGAAAGCCCGTCAAAGCAATTTACAAGAGGCGCGTATTCTCTCATTATCCAAAAGTCCATTTTTGGCGAAAAACGCGCGAGGGGAGGGGAAGCTTTGAGTGATTAATGAAAAGGAACGAGGCCGGCTCCAGCCAGTGGCAAAGCTTCAGGAAGCGGCTCCGAGGACTTTTGGCTCGAGATACGCGCTCGCCAAGTCCGCATCCAGGGGGAGGTTTGGCTAATAAAAGTAATCCATTTTATAATTTTCCGAAAAGCCAGGACGCTCGTCTCCGTCTTATTGGAAAATTCGGCCTAGAGTAGATTTTCGTTAGAAAGTAAACGCTCCGTTATATACTGCGAGATTATTGAAAAAAATTCACTGAAATTGAAGAATTTTTGATGATCAACCGTAGCGAGTATATACACTGTGCTATATAACAAAGAAGCTACCTTATGAATGTATACACCATAGCAGCGGGCTATTCAACAAGAATTCTCGATTTCGATTTCAAAGTCACAAAGGCAAGATTACAAGCCTGTACAGTGCATTAAGCTCTCGGACGGCACAATGTATACGGAACGACTACGTTTCACCTATTTCTGCATAATGCAGCTACGAATGTAAACTTAAGCCGCGCTTAAGCTCTATCTCTTTACTTATACGCGCAATAAGCTTTTCGATTTACGTCGATGCTCATTGAAAGTAGTACAAAAAAGGGCTTATTTATTTCTATTGCTTCCTGCGGCCGAGTCTTGTACTCTATACTTATATAATCGATCTCGAGTTTATTTAACCTAGATATATAAGTCTTGATCAAGAGGGACGCAAATAATTACGAAATTTTGAAAAATAATTAAAATACATCTGTACTCGCTCGTATCACTGCTATAATTAGCGCGCGAGCTAATCGGATACAAAAATAGCAGCATCGAGTACGCGAAAAAAAAGAAGGAAAATTCCATCCTCAAACACTCTCGAATAAATATTCATCCAGCTATCATTTACACACTCGAAGCAATATAATCCCGTACATTGTGTATATGTATATAGTACGTCAGTAGCGGTCGCTCGTCTCGTCACCCAACGCGGCTCTCCAAAATAAATAAATTTCCCGCCTGCACACATACACGCATATATATAGGCTTTTGAATAGCCCGCAAATAATGCGGCTGGCCTTTCAGATATATTCCTCCTCCAGTATCCCGCGTCCAATAACGCAATAAATATCACTCGATTAACATGCATCTGGCCCGTAGACTCGCCGTATACACACACGGAGCTTTCCGCTCTATAAACCAGCTCCCCTTTCAACATCAGCCGCCCACTGTATACCACCGCGCCCCCCCCCTTCCGAAAAAAGAAGAGCTTAAACAGCGAGGAAAAAAAATATAGGATGAAAAATGAAAATAAAATGCGACGACGCGTAATATATCTATACACCCGCGGGGAGAGGTAATCGAGCTCCGTAATATACGAGCTGCCGCGCGCTGCGTTTTCGCGGGGAAGGGGAAGGGGGGGGGCGACCAGAGGAAAAATAGAATGGAACGAGACGGGGTACAAAAGCTTCGCCTCTGCGCGTCGTACGGAGAGTGAGATATAGATAGGCGTGTGTATATACAGTAGCGGAACTTTGCATGGCAAACGCAACGTAGCGGCGTAATTTATTCCATTCATCGGTGCGCCATACCGACGCGTCTTTTATCGCGGCTCGCGCGAGTTGCGCTATACCACTTCGATGGTGCGTTGCTGATGTATTCTTTTTTCTGACTCTTCTTTTCTGTGGCCCGCAAATTACGCGGGAGTATTGCCGCGCGCATGCGCGATTGGGAAACTTTGGATTTTCCGATTTTTTTTTTGTTGTCGTAGGTAGCAGCGTCAGCTGCGTTGCTTTATGCGAAACCCTCTATGCAGAAGTAGAATATTAAATTCGAGTGCAGTAATTTGGTCTATATACAAGTTTTGCGTAGTATGGATATATGTATATATAGGACTCTGTTTCGGTATTTTGGTAGATGTAATTATTTGCTTTACGATATAGCCCGGTATAAAAATTAACGATTTTCAGTTAACTTTTTAATCAAAACTGTACACTGACATTAGTACATTGTTAAAAATAAAAACTAAATTTTGTAACACATAATACAATAATCGAACAATAGGATTATAAATACTTTAAACAAGATTTTAACCACCTACTTTCGACACCGTAGACAAAAATAAAGTAATGCTGAAACGTATACATAGTAAATTAATGGGAGTAAAAGCGCAGTGTTAAAAAGCCTTCAAAAATAGTTTCCGATCCAAAAGTTTCTCGGGAACAGACTCGCCGCGGACTTTGCGGTGCCACATATATATAGTCAAGCTGGCGACAACAAGCCGCAAGAGTATTATATATAGAACCAACACAGCGGCCAGCCGTCGTCAGCTCATCTCTCTCTCTCTCGCTCGCCAAGTTTTTGCATAATGTTTGCCTGATTATAGACAGCTGATGCTGGTCGCATATTTGAATATTTCGCGATCGCGGAACGAGCTCTTGCGGTGAATTAACGATGGCATAATTCCTTATTCATCGCGTGGGGACGTGTGCAATTCTGAGTTCGTAACGCGTATCGTGAAGATTTGCGGATTTTGTTTGCGAAGTATAATTTATGGTATTTTCAGATTTTCCGATTGGATGGCTTTTAAGCTTGGATCGCACTATATTTAGAGGATAGTATTGGCTACGCTGATGAGAGACTTTTTTCAATTTCAAACTACTGACTGTCGCGGTAATGTGAAATTTTATTTTTTATAAACTACGTAAGTAAGTATAGCCCATGGATGTAGTAAAATAATCTTTTTTTTTCTTTTTGCAGCTAACATCGGCTTCATTCACATGTATGAGCGCAAAACTCGCCAACTTTCTGAATATCAGGACAAATCTATCTGGCACGAATCTGATCCAAACGAAATTACGCTAATCTAATTGTAAATAAAAATCTCCGAATACAAGGTGTCTTCTTCAAACTCCTCTACCAAACGCGAAAACCGCAGAGTCGAGTACACTCACTGCTTCATCGAAACGTCTTACAGTATAAGGTTAAACGTCGCTACGTACGATTTTTAATTTCGTTTCGAGGGATTACCAGCCGCGAGGGAGGGAATAAATCAATTCGCCGGGCTTACCGGTCGCTCGTCAGAATCACGAGGAGGAAGTGGAAGCAGCAGAGAGAAAGTGGAGAAAGAAATAAAGGAACAGTATAGTCGGCGAAAGGAGCGCGCGGAATAAAAAAAGTTGAGATTTATAGGTTGCGTTTGTTACGTTGAAATGAACGCTTTTCGCTTACCTCCTTTTCTTTGATTAATAATCGAGTGGCTGCTTTATTTTACACTTTCGCGGATGCGAGGTGAATAGGGTTTTATGCTATTTCGTCGGTCGTTAGCCGGTAACTGATCGGAAGCTTTATATTCTGTAATTATGAAAATATATAAATCGTAGAGCTGAATGCTATAGTTGAAAATCTTTGCGTTCAGCTGTAGAAATATATATTCAATTGTAATTTTCCAGTATTCTGCAAAATTATTGGAATATCGAGAGTCCTTCGATATCTCGGTAAATTTAATAAAATTACATAGACTCTCGAACGTTGAACTTATGCATCGATGAATCCCAATACGACGATCACAGAGTGTCCCCAGACAGGAATTTGAAACGTAAACACTATAACCCTCTCGATACCAAACAAATTCAATGTTCCTCTCTCGCGCCGACGCTGAAAATCGCAATCTAAAATTTAGCAAAAAAAAAAGTCCACTATAGCCCCGAAATTGCATCGGCATCGCTGCGGACTTGACGAGATCGAATTTTCCCGCTTCGTATATATACTCGAAAACTGATGACGATAGATTATTTCGGACCTCGCTGTACAGGCTTTTCCATACGTGCTCGCGTATGCGCACATATCAGGCAGAAGATGCGTTTATATATAGAAAAACGAGAGCGAGTCTGGCGCTCGTCGTAAAAATGCCTATAAAGCAGGCGCGGGTAAATCACTCGGGATGGATTTTTTTGCTCGGAGCTTTTTATGAGCAAGCTTGTCTGGATCGAGCGAAAAGTCGAAGATGTTCGGTAGAATCGGTATAATATCGCGCGCACATTTGCGTTGAAAAATAGGGAGAAATTTTCCCGATATATGTGACGCTTATCGAAGGCCGGAGTGAATTACCGCAATGCGTTTACTCAAAAATTACTGAAATAAAATCTGTTCTCGATATCGAAATTCTATTCTCACAAAAGTGACGGAACCAACGCCAAAAACTCATGCCGAAGTCTCTTCGTCCTCGAAATTCGATTCGAGCAAAAATCAGTCTATGTATAAATCGGCAACACGCGTCGCTCCGCGCGGCAAAATAGAATCAACACCCCCGCGTGGGAGTTTATATTCTCGCGGCAGTGAAAATCACAAAGCCGAGTCGAGATCGACTGCACTTTCACGCGCTCGTTTTTCACCTACTTGCTCTTTTTTTTGCTCCCTCGAAAGTGAGATAAATAGCCGAAAGCGCTGATTGAGCCGAGCTTTTCTCGCCGACGCAGTCGTCGCGCAGCTGAGATTGAAAGCTCCCGGTATGATGGATTCGAGCTGAGCGTCTTTGATATTTTTGAGGAAAAAGATGCCGCTTCGCGAGACCGAGTTCGTAGAACAGGTATTTTTTAAGCTCAGAGCTTGCGCGATACAGATTCGCGATTCCGAGTTTGGTTGCACACTGCATGATAAGCGCTCGTAAAAAACATCGTTTCGCAGTGGAGAAGGCAAATATTTATGAGCCGTATGGACTATAAAAAGCTCGCCTTAAATTCAAAATAGCAATTTTAATGGCTCGCGCGTGGGTGCTTGTTTTGAAGTGGAAAATAAATTCTTGAAATTCTGCGCAAATATAGCAATCAATACACATTCGTGTTATTTTTGTTCGCTTTACGATAACGATCTATACGTGCAGTTATAAAAATAAGTCTCCCGTGCGGTTGGTGCTTTCGGGATTGGTGTATATTTCTGCGGGTGATACTGTAATCAAATATGTTGGAATACGCCAATAATATATACTCTGGCTCCA
The DNA here is from genome assembly GCA_020010945.3 of Muscidifurax raptorellus. Lineage (NCBI taxonomy): Eukaryota > Metazoa > Arthropoda > Insecta > Hymenoptera > Pteromalidae > Muscidifurax > Muscidifurax raptorellus. Next base: position 6,289,702 of record CM052079.1, on the reverse strand, counting down.
ACGTGTACACCACATGTATATACACGCAGCTACCGAGGACCCAGACCAACAGGGTCTTATACCTGATTTTTATTACACCCCCAGCAGACTCGCAGCCCCATAGTTACTCGCAGAGCAAATTCATAGTTATACATATTTCCAAATTCTATCTGTACCATACTATATACGTGTATATTTCCATTGTGCATTATTATTAATAAAGATAAACATTATTAATAAAATCCAACAAAATAAATATTGACTCCGCGTATTTGACTACAATATAATACAATAAGTGAAAAATTCGTTTGAGCGACACGCGGGTATAGTCAATAGTTGAACGAATATTAACACAAGCTCGAAGCAGCGAAAAAAGTACCTTTATTCAAAAATCTATTCCCGACCGAACCTCGCGGTCCGAAACGAATAATCTTCCGGCACACGCAGAATCTTCGAGCAATAAAAAAAACAGCCGGTTTTCCCGGCTAACAAAGCCTCTTTATCTCCTTCGACGTCCTCTTCATGCCTCTGTTTCATGCGCAGCTCGCACGACTCGACGTTATATTATTCTCTTCTCTCTTATATACATATATACACACACATACGCACATGCACACAGCATGTCAGTCACGATGAAATTGTGCGTCTCTCACTCTCGTGTGCGCTGTAAAAATGGATCCGAGAGAAAGGGCTCAAACGAAAGATATGAAATTTTTCTCACGAACTCGTCCTTTTTCTCTTCCTCGACGTATACGTCTTTTTCTCGCGTATTATAGTATCCCCGGCACGTCGCGCGTTATACGCGGTCGATGCTCGCGCGTAAGTGAGCCGCGGCTAATTTCGCGTCGAAGGTGTAATAAGTTTGGCAGTTTTGCCGCTGCTTCGGATGGGTTTGCTCGTTTGGAAATTTACACTGCAGTGATGAGATGCTCGAAGGAGCGTTTTACTCGTTAACGCGAGGTATAGTTCGATTGCAATAATTGAATTATGGATATGAGATAAAATATAGATGGAAATTTGTGCGCTTATTTTCGAACAGCTGACGATCGTATATTCTCGGAGGTATATTTCGAATTTGCATGACTTTATGCACGTGACATCAATCTTAATCAGAGAAATTTATTCCCGGCCTCGCGGCGACACACTTACATTGACGATATACTAATTGACGTGGAAATTACGAAAGGCAGCTTATACACTCGCCGTATATTGACGAACTGTATAATAAGTCGATGAAAATTAAAACGAACGTTATTATGAGAATAGCTTCCAGGCGTTGCAGGTATAAAATAAAAATTTGACATTATACCGATTTCCTCGCACAATTAAGCTCGCACATGATACATCGCGACTCGATTACACAGCACAACAGCGGAAAATCAAAAGCACATACAACAGCCTCAAAAACGTGCTGTCGATCTCCTTGTCAAAAAATATCTTTAAAAAAGCTCGCCTGCAAAATCGACGCTCTCGCTTGCGTATACAGCAATTCTTATTCTTCTCACGCCCAGGCTGATGTTTATGAATCTGTCTCTCGCTTCCTCCGTATCCGCAGGTGTGTATATATATATACCTGCTGCGCATAAATTCTTCAGCCGCGAAAATTTCCCGGCAGGCAGCTGCGCGCGTCGCGAAAGTAACCGGATCGCGAGCACTTGGCCGAAACTCGATTTTGCCTCCCCTTTCGCGCGGCAAACGAGCTTTGTATATTCGCTCCGCAAATAAGGGTCCGAGGCTTTTAGCTTCCGAAATGCAGTTGCGAAGTATCGAGAGCGAGATGGGGAGAGAGTTGAGCTACGAATATATAGTTGGTAAATTTGTTTGTATTTTATGAGTGATCGTATACACATTTCCAGGCAACGACACCTTGGCTGTGAACATCGTCACGCGGAAGGAGGAAAATCCTCATCGCGCGGAGGCGATAAATTTCGTGGCTCAAGAAAGAGAAAGAGAAGATCCTCTACTCGGCGCTTTATCCTTAATCTCGGCTTGTCTGATCGGCTGATGGGTGGCTGACGCCTCGGGACCAATAAAAACTCGAGCGGACGATTTCTCGCAGTCGCGCTTATCAAAGCCTGGTCTTCTTCCTTTTTCGACTTTTCTTGCCCCTTCTCGCGCCGAGATGCGTTTCGCACTTTGACCGATCGATCGGACGAAAAGTGCGATCTTTTGTTTATTTATGAATAACGAGTATGTACATGTACAGAGAGAAAGAGCGGCGCATTTCGTTTTAACACTGAGTAGTAGTAGTCGCGAGATAGAATCGCCTATAAACACCGGCGGCATAAAAATCAACCGGAAATTGGTTTTCTTGCCGGGGTTGTAACGCGGAATAGAGTGATTACACTTTCAAAGAGCGCGCGTTCTCAGTTTTATAAGTCAATCAATCTTTACTGCCCTAACTGTAAATTATATAGTTCGCTTGTGTGTGCGTGTGTATAGAAGGACACGTAGTTTACAAGAAGTCTACTTTTTTTCTTTGCCTTGACGTAGATCGTGTGTGTATATATATATGGAAGATGTAGGGTGGCGCGAGATGACTCGTAAAATATTACGGATTTTTTACGAGTTTAGTTGAATCATTAGGCTTGATTTGATGGTTCCACGTATAAAAATAAGTATGTCCCGAGTACTATACGAATATTGTTAATTTTCGAAAATGGACAGTTTAATGTAAATTTTACGAAAAGTTGCTGTCTTTCAACGAGATAACCCGTAATTGACATCCGCATCCTCGAGAACATCCAAGCGCAGTCGTTGACGTATGCGATAATAATGAACGTTTAAAACGCGAGAAATTCCAAAGCTCGATGATATATTATGCAGGCAAAGCCGTCGACGTCGTCTCAGTCGAAAGTTTGTAGCTGCCTATATATACATATAAAACTGCGCCGCGAAGTCATAGTCTGATGATATAAAGTAGGCGACTATTTGTCCAGGAAAATTATTACGACCGAGTCTTGTACCGAAGAAAATGCAAGTTTTTTCCCGCAACTTTTCTTCGACGCGTCTAGCTGGTGTCACGAGAATTTTATATTTTCAGCTGACGCAAAATATTTCGTTATATATAATACACATAGCGAAAAGCCGCGCAACACAGCTGAATGGAAAGCCAAAAAATATATAAATTGCAAACAAAAATTAAATTCGCAAATTACTGCCGTCTCCGCACGCGCATATATAATTCCAGCGGCGATCGGGCAATCGTCGCGGCGGGAAGCGTAAATAATTTAAAAATCTGGCAGTCTACCAAATACGCGGCTTTGACGCAACGCGCATGCTCTGTATACTCTTTTCTGAAATACGATGAATAATGGATCGCCTCATCGCAGAGGAGAGAGGAAAAAAGGTTTTTCTCTCTTTTTGTACTATTTTAGAAACGAAGCGGAGTATAAGCGCCTTATATTTTATATATTAATAAAACGCCGTTGTCTCGCGTTTTTTCCCCTTCATTCTATATCCGCGAGATTGAAATATCGCTATACGTGGCTTATTCTATATGCAGATAGTTCAGCGGCCGCAATAATGGCGCTTTGCTATCAGCGACTCACTCGAATTTTCCTTGTGTGTCTCTCCGAGCTGATTTCGGCCAATTGATTTTAATGGAATATTTAACGAGTCGAAATCCAACGACGAAAGCAGCAAACCGTGTCGATAATAGCGCTTCGCGTCAATAATCGAAAAAAAGATCTCAACGCGAGCTTTATCCTCTCGTTCGCCGGGAATAGCCGTCGTGAAAGTGCAAAACCACTTGTGAACGTAGCAGATTAAAACGAAAAGCGGACACCGGTATGCGGGAGAAGAAATTTTCTCGTGTAAAAAAAAAAAACAAGGAAAACGCGCGGGAGCATCTGCCGCGCATCTGAATGAAAGCGCCGGAGGGGGTTATAATTACTCGCTGCTTTTCTCCCGTCCTCACCGGCCCACTTTCCATTCGAGCTTTCCGTCCTTCCTTCCTTCCCTTTATCGCGTCGTTCCTATTATTCTTTCGACGGTGCACTTGTGCCTTATCTCGCGGCTGGAGCTTTCGTAAGCGTCCAACTTTCCTATGCGGTGACTGGAACTATATCCTGCAAGTCATCGTGTATTGTTTTCGTGTCGTATACTATAATATGTAATTTTAATTTGAACGAATGCGTGTTTCGGACGTCACGTGTCATAATGCTCATTATGTTTTACATATATCGGTATATTCCGTATAATACCACCGCAGATTTAGCATCGAGTATACGTTTGTAAACGTCCGTAAATTAGATACGCATAAATGATAAATGTTTCAATTTGTATTTTAATTGTCCATTGTTGAAAGATATTACATTCGAAATCCTGAAGCTCGTTTCACAGGTAACATCGTGTACGCACTGCTATTATAGCCGTCAATAATAAAACGCGGCACGCCCACGATTTGGCGAAAAGAAGCCGAAAAAAAAGATATCGAAATCGAAACGCAAGGGCTATGAATCAAGTATACGACATCCATTACTGTTGGAACGAAGTAAAAATATTTCCACCTCCTGAGAACAGACTGTCCCTGCTCTCCCTCTCTCTCTCTCTATCTTCCTATATATATATATATATATATATATATATATATATATATATATATATATATATATATATATATATATATATATATATATATGAAAAATTTTTATAGCCGCCAGATGGGCATTGAATAAATTCTACTACTGAGGAATAAATTTACTCGCACGTATAGAATTTCGCTCTGCTCTTGCCGGCGATGTCAATGTATATATATATATATATATATATATATATGTCACACGGCTTTTATTACGAGTGTTGACTTTCTAGCAATTTTTTACTCTCGGATTTCCATGAAAATATTTTTTTTTTCTTATATACGCGCTGTGGATTTTATATACTTAATAAAAAAAAGAGGATTCCATCAGCGTTCGAAAGTCGTAGAGGTAAAGTTATATCTTACTTTGCAATACCAAAAGTTCACGTGAGAAAGAGCGAGTGGTATGGTGGCGCGGACAGATACTGTGATTTAATTTTCAAAAGGACCGCACGCACACTGGTGAAACTATTTAACTAATATAAAAAATCGTTGTTATACAATCGGCACAAAAACACGAGCTTAAAAAATGCGTAAGACCCTCAAAACTGCTCTTTCTCCAAGTTAGCGAAGCTTTAACCATGAGGAGGAAAATCGGTCATCGTCGGTTCCGGCTCTCGAGCTTTTCGATATAGCCGCAGGGGCCGTTTCAGCGCCGATGTCAATAATCGCGGCTTGATTTATCGGCCGAACGGCTGCTGCGCCTGATAATGACGAAAAATCTGTCGACGCTTGCTGCTGCAGGCACTGCACGACTCGGCTCGACGAGCTGAGACGTCGGAGCTCGATCTTATAATATGTGTGTCTGTGTGTGTGTGTGTGGGTGGGTGATATGACGGAGCGAAGTTTTCGCTGTAACTGCGCGAAGCTGTTGCAGAGACGCGCGGCTGGCTGCGGCTGCTGTGTATATATATATATATATATATATATATATATATATATATATAGATCAGAGGTATTTCGGTCGCTTTTGCGGTGAAATTAAATTTGAGTCTGTAATATAGATACTCGCAAGTGTGCGCGTATATTTTTGGGAATTCCAAGAAATAAGTTTCGATATCGTACATTTCGATAATAGTGCAAAAAGTTGTGCAGAATCAACTTTCTCACATGTATCGAACATTAAACTAGTGCTTAAAATGCGATTTTACGCACGCTCCGCGTGCGATAAATAACATTTCACGTCCTTCGTGTTAAAAAATATATTTTTGCCGATATACCGACTTGATAGAACAGCTAGCTTATATATATATACAACAAAGCCGACTATTGCTTTCCGCATACACGAACGTACCGAAAATTGTTTCTCGCGCATAACAACAAATAACCGTGCACGAGCCGCCGACGACAGGCTAACGAACAAAACTATATCGTCAATCAGCCACACATATACATATACATAAAACCCGCCTAACCACTCTAATCACGAAAGGTAAAACTCGCGCGCCAAGTATCGTATACATATATACACGCTTGACTAGCCATCCTCCTAACACGCGTGTAAAACAAGCGGCCAACTCGCCGCAGTCCTCGTTCGCGTCAAACAAGCCCGCGCGACAACATCGTTCCCCAAACTCTCACGCGCGTATGTAAAAGTCTCCACACTACAGCGAATATATATATATATATATATATACCTATGCAGGCGAGTAGCGCCATTGTATTATACGGGCAAACGCCGATAACAGCTGTGCGTAGAGTATATAGCGTCAGTCGGATTAGATCCGCATCGGAATCAATTACAGGAAAGCGCGACGCCTGCGGCCGATCTAATTAGCGATGCCGATTTGTAATTACCCGCGCGAGCGCGCCCGAATGAGCCGACGGAGAGATATTTACGCGACGTGCGTGTGATGCTCCGCAATTGCGAGGAGTATCTGCTGCTGATATGCCGGTGTCGCGATTTCGTTGGACGCGGTTTTTTCGCGGGTGTAATAACGCTGCTGGCAATGACGGTTTTCAGCTGGTCGAGATAAGGAATTTTTGTGGTCGATACGCGTTTGCCCGGTAGAAAGGGTAATGATATATATACATTGGTTAATTATTGGATAAATTTGGGGTTGACAACGTCACACTGGCAGTATTACGGTGTTGACGATAATTATAGTATTATTACTTTCAATAAGGTTTTAATATTGTTTTCCACCGAAAATGCTTCCATTTAACACGTGAACCAACGAAAATAGTTAATTTTTAATCAGATATTTGCTGTATTTTATATAAAGCTTTGTTTGTTGTGAGGACGCAACTTTCTGTTTTTATAATACCGTCATTTTTTTTCGAGAATCTCCAAAACTTTGATAATATTTCAGTGCTTTATTTTTCGACTTCACATTTTACAGCTCTGTTTTCGCGCCAACTTTTTTTCTCCAAATCTCTCTGTTCAATTATTTCCACGCGCTTATTTTCCCCCTTCCGCGAGTATATATATAGCCTCGAGCAAACTAGTTCGCAGCTTCGCGATAGCGTTTTCTCAAGCAACGCCTGAAGAGTATTATAGAAAACTGCACTTGGAAACTATTGACCAGGCTTTAATGCCATTAAAAAGTGGCTTCAAAAGCTGCGCTGCTCCAGTACTGCCAGCCATTGTTGAGCCAGTTCGCGAGAAGTTTGCCGTGAACAACGAAAAGGTTGCCGCGCAGTTTAGAAACAGGAGCTGCGTGTGTGTAACAATATTTCGAGCCGCGCGGTAAAAATGAAGAGCTGAAAAATACCGGAGTATTCTATATTTTTGTGGATTATTTTCTCAGGGAAAATGAGTTTGGATGAAAGATTGTCAAGAGTGTGGTTTATCGCGAGCTTTCGATTTTACTACACGATACGCGAACTTTTTGAGAAATTCCATGTAGCCGAAAGTAAATAAACTTTTAATTTCATTACACCACGATGCACATGGTTACGGAAACAATTATACCAACTTATCGTCAAACGCGAGTGTGCGCATGAGATTCTCTGAAACGTATGTATATTTGAAGTGACACTTTTTACGAATCCCGCGAAAAAAAAAGATTTAAGAGACGTGCAGTGCCGTACTTGACAATTTCTGACACGTCGGATACAGGTGATAAATGAAACGTACTTCAATAACACATCGGATCGTTTTTAATTACGCCGGAAATCGAAAGGAAGATCAGAGGAAAAATTCAACGATGAATTCTTCGAAATGTACGAAAATTTTTTGTAGATTCATCACGCTTAGGAATGAAAGCCATTCTAGAACGTTTGAGACTTGCGTCAGTTATAGGCAGCGATTATGAAACCTAAATTTTAATTTGAATAACTTTGCATTTGATAATAATAAACATATGGCTAATGCAGCTATCAACGTTATATTAACAAAATATTATATATATATAGTGTTATTATAAAGAAAACTAATAAATGATTATCCACACTGGCACATCACACGCGTTATTATTCCCTCTGAAAGTTTACGCTTCCAAGCCAAATCCTGAAACTAATGTAATACCGAATGACAACAGGAGCACACGTTGAGCCTTTGGTAAACCCAAATCTGATAAGCAGAAACACTGAAACTAGAGAATTCGAGAGCACAGTGCATAAGGAATTTCCCGTAATAGAACGAAACTTACGCCATACTACTGTAATCCGACGATGTTTTATTCCTACTTCATCCGAATTCCACAATTATTGCGCATAATTAAATTCTTCAATAAACAACGCGCATCCGTATTTATCCAAAATCAATTAATAAACACCCGCGGCGAAAAGTCATAAAAATTACAGATTCAACAGTGCGGAAGCTCACCGGGACGGCAATGGCCATAAACCGTGAGCATCTCCCCAAGGCCAACTTGGCCGAATTGATTTCCGCCACACGGGAAACTCGCCGTGGAAACTGCGCTAAGCGTAATAAGGACATTGTATTACGCGAGAACTCGATCTCAAAGCAGATCGTTGGCGCGCGGTATCTGTTTTGCGAAATCGGCTTATCGGATAATTCTGTAATTCGGATTGTTTATCGCTCAGTCGGATTAACGCGAGGTCGAGATTACATTGCGGTTTTTTGGTACGCGAGATCTGAATGACGCATGATTTTTATTTATACGCGCAGGAATTGAATTTACGCCGACGGATTTCATGGATCTTGATGGTGTACATTTTTTTTCATCCGATGCAAAACGACTGTTTCGTAAGTCTATGGCATCGATTTTTTTTCTAAATATAAATGTACTTCGCATGTGTATGTAATAGCGAAAGCTCAAAATTGATATAAGTTTGGATGAAAGAATTTACCTTAAAAAATTTACGGGGAATCAGCACGAGTCCGATTACCGGCGTATATAATACCGCGCGAGCTTCGGGATTATCAAAATGAGCCGATATAAAGGTTAATTTACAATCGCGTGTTGATATTAAATTACGCCCTCGGATTTTAACGATACAGCCAAAAACGTTAATGAATTTCGCTTGATCGTTATTATCTTCGTAATATGTATTCATACCGGCATTACTGCAACAGTCCGTAAATATTCGAATTTCTTTGTATCGGATTTTCCATTCAAAGCGTTATGTTATACGTCCTATTCGCAGAATTGGAGTTTCGAAAAATAAAAACGGGCTGATAATCGCGCGGGAGGCTCTTATTATAAATCGAGGGATAATCGATCGGCTGCTGTTTATGCATCGGTCGCCCAGTTTTACGACTCGTAAATTCGGATTTTTATCCGGGCGGCGAATTATCGAGCCGAGAGGCTAACGCACGTCATTTTCTACGCTACATTTGGTTTTATGACGCGTATGGAGAGGCTTTCGTGGACGAGCGAGCTTACAGTATATATAGTCCATGTAATGGCCAACGCGAACTCGAGTTTCCGCTGATTCGATCTTCCCAGCGAGAAGTGCCAAGAGTAATTGAGATACTGCGCGTAACTGCTCTGAGTATGTGTATATATATTATATATTATATGTTCGTTTCGTAAATAACCTAAAATTATTTTTAACAATACGTTACCTAAAAAGTCCTCTATCGGCTGTGTCAATTTTAATCAAGTCTAATACAAAAACTGGGTTTAAGATATAGCTTTAAATTCGATTGATAATTTAATCGATTCCTATTATTGAATATTTTAAACAGGGTTACCATTCCTTAATATAACTGATGAAATAAATGAATCAGAAGTTATATTCGCAAAAAAAGATAAGAGAGGAATTGGTAAAAATTTATATCATAAACTATAAAATAGAATAATACCGTACTATAGTATATCACGCATTGTACGATATAAAATCAAGTGTTTGGGCACGTCCCGATATCTCTCCCCGGCCAGAAGACATATATCCATCCGGAAAACTCGAAAGCTCCACAACTGGAATAAAGAGACAGAGAGAGGGAGAAGCATCGTCTTCGTCAGGCGGATTACGGCGAAAGTAATATCAGCGAGTCTGCGCGAAAATGTTTCCTCTCTCTCTCTCTGTCTCTTCAAGAGAGTGAACTTGGCGCTCGAAATTCAGATAATTCGAAAGTTCGACGATGGAAAGTTTCGCGGTCCAACTATCTCCCAACACCAACTTCTCACTGTCCCGTGAGCCGCGAGGAGAGCATAATCTAAAGTTAAAGAGACGCCGTATCAATCTTTGCTGCATCTCTACTGCAGCTTGTGGAGAACCTACTGGAGAGCTATATATATATAGGGAGGAAGAGAGACAGAGGATGAGAGGAAGGAGAAGAAGAGTTTGAGGCTGAAGAAAAATAATTGTTGGCAATTCATTTGTACTTCATTCGGTTACATAGACCTGCGGGTAGAGGTGTATGAACGTTACGAAATCTTCACGGTAACTCCGTGAAAAGTCTATATATACGGAAAATATCACGCTTTGTCAACTCGAGACTTTCACGCGCACAGCTGTATATATAAATGAGCTCACAGCGCGGCCGAGTTTTTAAATCGATTAAACTTTCCCGTTTGCCCGGAAGATTATCGAGATCCGGCGATAATTGCGTATAAAGTCTCAAAGTGTACAATAATAAATCGTGAGCGTTTATAATTCTCATGGTTTTATTTATAATTCCGCTGCCAGTCATTTCTAGTAGCTCGTGTCTCGCCAGCTGACAGGCATTTGAATTTGTTCTTTTCGAAGGCTTTTGTGCGACTTTGATCTATCCGCGCGAGTGTACCTATTGTCTGCTGCGGAGGTTTACGATGTCAGGTGTACTTTTTGAAGGATCGAACTGTTGCGTGCCTCGTCATGCGAGTAACTTGCATTCACTCTCTGCAGTATTTTTTTTCTCGAATTCGAGACAAAATCATCCTTTTGATACACGATACTATAAAAAGAGTATACAATAATCGAATTAACAAAAGACATCCGTATACAAGTAAATCGAAAAGCCCGCGTATGCAAAGCAGCTTCATTCTTCAATCAAAAAGAGCTTATCTTTCAAAACACATCGAAAGCCCTCCGCGAAACTTGGAAAACCCGCGCGCGTCCCCATGACTATAGGAAAACTTTTTTCCCAATCGAGCGCGCGCATAAGTCAGCTCGCGCGGAAAAATATTTTTCCGAGTAACTTTATCACTATCCGCGAACTGCGAGGGCTTTATATACATCCGCGCGAAGAATCCATTTTTTTCCTCTTTCTCTCTCTCTCTCTCGGCAATCGTCGTCGCGACCGCCCCCCGAATGCTGCGACAACTTTCACCTCGTCTTCTCGGGCGACTTTTGTCTCCCAGTGGGATTTTTGTTGAGGAAAAAGAGGTGATGCGGAGTAATGCACGTATAGAGAGAAGCCTGAGTCTGAATTCGTATGAAAATTGGCGGACGATAGGGGCAGAGTGGGATAGAATTGTTTGAAAAAAATGGGTTATTTTTTAAGAGAGATTTTTTTAGGAAGGGAGCTTGCGTTGATCTAGACGAAATATTTCAAGTGTATATAAATACTAACATAAAATTAACGAAATATCCTCTCCTCAAGCTGACCCCACCCGTTGCCCGTATAACAAAGCGAAAGCCGCGAACGACTGAATCGTCCGACTAAACTCTCGGCACTATACTCGAAAAGCTCACTAGCCAGCCTATGGCCATTTGCATTTAAAGCGAGGGACCGTCTCGACTCGACACTGATATATCCCTGTCTATATCGGCCTTAGGATCGGACTTATTTATGGCTCTTTGCAAATGTCTGAAAGTGCGATCAGGCCGAAATAAGAAGCGCAAGCTCGAGCTTTAATCGAAGCGCGGGAAAAATAAACTAGGCCAGTCGCATATACGGCTCCGTTGCTGCGACGAAAATAAGAGAGATTTCTTCGATGACTCGCGTGGATTTAGATGGGATTAGAAAGTATACGATTGATATCGATTTCCTTTAACGCACGATTCACCTGCTTTGTTGAAAAAAAAATCGCGTTCCCTCTTGGTCACTTGTATATTTTGCAACATCCTCGCAAACACCCCTGCTGCAAGCTCACAAAAGAGCTTCAAAGCATTTCGCGGCAAACAAACCACAAAAGCTCGTCGCCAAATCGCAATTATACATTCCCAAGCTTCCATTCCCCGACCCAACCGCAGCCCCAATCAAAGAAGAAAGTCCTCGTGGATCGAAAGAGGAGGAGGGGGGGAGAGACGATTACACGGCTGCGCGACGATCGCGCTTTGAAAGGCTCTTTTTGCGGCCACCGCGACGGTGGCCTTTTTCTCCTCGCGGAACGAAGCCTTCTTTTTTAATTAAAGGCTTTTTGTGCGTATATATGTATATACGAGGGCGAATCTCGGCTTGCGGTGTAATTGGGCGGGTGTAGCGAGGTTTTTGCAAAGGCATTGCGTATATCCGTAGATCGAGGTAATTTGATTTTTTAGGCCTGTTTTGGAATCGCTTTGTTTTTGTAGTATCGAAAGTCAAACGCGAGATTAACCTGGTTAACACGATATTAATTCGGTGAAATTTTACAAAGTCGTAAATATAATTATCGAGATTCAGCTTTTAGCGTGAAAATTCGAATTCCGAGAATAAAAAAGTGCGTTCGCGCAAATAAACGGACTGCCAACAATACGCGTTTTAATGAAAATTTCGCAAAATCCGCAATAGCAGCTTTAACGCAAAGAGCCGTAATGAAATTTCTTCTTGCTACGTGCCAGCCAATTAAAATTAAAAATTCGCAAAAGCGATGCACATTACAAGGAAAAACGGGAAAGCTAGCCGGAAAATCCAAGAATAATTAGCAAACGCCCTGTAATTAACGCGCACTGCTTTATTTTCAGCAAATATAACAAATGAAAAACTCTTCTTTCACAGCGACAGCCCGGACATCCTGGGCTTGGCCAGCGCTTCAAAGTACAGCCTCGCCTGTAGGTTCATCCGACGAAATTTTCGCCTCAGCTCGACGTCGTAGGCGTCTTCCTCGCGAGCCAGAGCCTCGTGCATACGAGCTTCCCTCCTGGTGGCCAGTAACGTGTTCCAGGGTGACCAGGCGACAGCCGGCTCCAGTCGCACGAGTCGCAACTGCTCCAGATCCTGACATTCCGAGATCGCAGAACGACCGTGCCAGATGTCGTTCACCAGGTAACCGATCGCCTTCGGACCCATGGCGAAGGCTAGGCTGCTTGCGCCGTCTGGTCTGAATGTTTGACGTCGCGATTTGAGAAGGAAAGAATCATTCGAGGCTTTGATAATTGGGAAAATTAAAAATAATAAATACCTGGCAGCCTCACTGCGTCGCAACTCCTTCAGCATTTTCTCGTAGAGGTCGGCGGAGTGGTGAGCGGTCGGTGCGGCGCGTCTCGTCCTTAGAGCAGCGCAATCGACGCACGTCCTCGAGAGTCTCTCCCGATGATCAACTTCGAACGTCTCCAGCCTCTTGAGTCTGCCGCATGACGGACAGAGTCGCGTTCGGCCCGAGCGCTTAGACATTAATGGGTTTTTTTATATGCGGTTTGTACGTTGTATAAATTTTGCTTCTATTATAAATCATCGGAACTATGTATATTGTATTCAATGAATATGCTGTATATGCATAACAATTACGGAACGGATATAAAACGCTTTTAACTACAGATCGCTATTCTAGTATACTCCGTTCAATTATACTGTGTATATATATAAAATATTAAATGGCCGTATACCGATGAATAATAAAGTGTCGCGTATATACAGAGAATAATACAGTATACGAAAATAGAAGAGCAAAAAAAACAAACTCGTAACGGATAAACATTTTTTTTTGACCGTAGCGAAAACTAACGATTTAAGGAACGTATGTGTATGTAGGAATAGCAAATTTTAAGTTTGTCTTTCATTCTATTTCCGGAGACGCGCTAGTCGTCAAGACTTTAGACTCATAATTTTTCTTCCTTATTATTAAATAAAATTAATTACATACATACAATAATACACTTATTGACTTAAACCTACATTTTTTACAAACTCAAACTAATAATCCGCTCACCATCGCGGAAGCGTCGTGTCTGAGCGCACCTCGAGCAAGTCGCAGAAAGCCAAGTTTGATGCGACTCCTGAGGTGCTTGAGTCCCTGCGTCCTGACCCTCGAGGACAACAGGAAGAGCTCCTGATCGATGAGGTTCTCGAGGTTCGAGGAAGCGGAGCAAGTGTGCTGTGAGGCAATTTTCTTCAGGCTAAACAACAGCTCTATTCGAGCGAACTCGTCCTCCACATCGTCGTCCTCGTCGAGAAGAAGACGATCGTAGGTATCCCGAAACTCCCGAGCGCACTGAACGCTCAGGGTCTCCACGCGCACGCGGCTGAGCTTCTCCGATCCTGGGATAAAATTTTTTTTTACGTTTTATATATATATATATATATATATATATATATATATATCGATCGTTCGAGTCACCTCCGATATCGACGGGCTTCGAAAGCTCGTCCAGAAAGTTAGATCTGGTCCTTTCGTTCCTTCGTCTGCAGACGTCACTCCTGGCGGTGTCGATAGCCCTGAGGATCTCGATCTCACGCTCGAGTCTGTCCGACTGAGCTGCGCGTCTGGCCGACAAATTTTCTCGATCATCTCCCGCGTGAGCCACGCGAATTTTCGCTTCTTCGGCGCAGCCCCAACGATCCAGGAGATTTCGCAGCAGCGTCAAGTCACCTGGACCACGATCTTCGGGAGATACGATGTGGAACTCGCCGAGGGAACGCGATGTGCTGAAGTGGACGCAGATTTTTTATTTTGGAGTAGCTTACAAAAATATAGATGAAAAGAAAAGCTGCATCGGAAACTGTTCTATTTCTCAAGCTTCTACTCTAAACTACACTATACCGCGTATACCAGGAAAATTCCTCTGCAATATCGAAAATTGACTTCCTTACGAGCGATAATCCGGCGAGTCGTCGACGAAAGCCGATCGATCCTCGTCAAGGTCGTCGTTGCCGTCTTCCTCCTCCTCCTCGTCATTGTCCTTTCCATCGGCGACGCTCAACTGACGCCTTCGATATTCTCTGCAAATATTTGTATACGTTATTTGCTCGTCGCAAACGCGCGGAAAATTCGATCGCTTGTTATGTATTCCGATAATCAAGTGCGACTCTCGCTAAACCTTCCGAAAAATAAACGTCACGTATACACGGCCAGAGCGTCGATCCAGCAAAAAAAAAAAGAAAAGAAAAACAGCTGCCGATATCGCGCTAACGAGAAAAAAAGGCAGCAAAGACCCCCTGCACCGGCGGTGATTCCCCCGATGTGTATTGCGTGTTACGTATATACATATATAGATACATCGCGTTCCGTTTGGCTAATCGCGTCGCATCTAAATTGGCTCTAGTAGTCGAGCAGAAGTCCAGTGCGAAAGATAGGCGAAGAGGGTTGTACGCTACCCCTTATCGAGAACAGCTGATCGAGCGCTGTGTGTATGTGTTTGATCCCGAAGGCGATGTGGTGTTATATGTATATACATATATAGGAGAGAGCAGGCTTTTATCGATGCGAACCGGAGATTTGCCGAGATTGCGGTCGACCGATATGCGGTTCCGCGGTGAATTAGAGACGACCTGCGCCATGTGTGTTGTTGTGGTTTGTTGCTTAGGATAATGCGCGAATAAAAATTAGTCCGACATGAGAGTTACTCGTACTACTTCGTAGGATGATGATTTCAGCCTCAGTTGATAAAAGAATACCTATAAAACCTCTGAATCTTAACAGCGGCCTCGAGTCTCCTCTCGACTTCCTCCTCACTCCTGGCCACGACGATCCTCTCCCCGACAACGGGAAAAATCTCCGGAACGACCTGGACAGCTCGTTCGACGGCTCCGCTAACGGAGACGGCTCTGGAACGTCGATCGACCCAAGCGGAAGTCTGCGCCGGTCGGTCGACTAGTCTCCGTCGTTTGCCATGAAGAAGCTCCGCCGGAGTCTGGGAACAGGCGTCGTGGTACTCGATGTCGCGGACGACGTCCCGCCAACCGCCCAGGAACGGCTTCGGCGAGCTTTGATCCTCGATCTCCACGACCAGGACCATCGCGCGGTATATGGAGGCTATGGAAGAAATTTTCAGTTTTATGAAAACATACATTTTTCATGTACAGAAGCACCTCGCGTAAATTTAGAAATCTTTTTAATGCCTCATACACCGTTAGTGCGTTTGTATACACTGATATTGTATAAAACAATATTGTGATAAATAAAACGAAAACTGATTTGATCAATAAAACTCGAATCTTTCATCAAGAAACTGTATCCGCGCGAATAAGTATAATTAAAGGCGAGATAAAGCGAGAATAAAGGATTGAAGGACGAGGGAATGCGGAGGAGGTTTTTGAGGAATTTTCTCGGACGGCTTCAATGCGAATAAGAGAGGACAAATTTCGAGATACCGCACGGGAAAATTTCTCGCGGCATTTCAAAGTTCTGGCAGCAAATCGTCCGCAGTCCTCTGGGACGAAAACAGGATCTACCACTTTTGCGAATTTAATTATACAAAAATTAATCAACAAGAAGGATTGTTTAAACAATTGCAGGCGCGCGAGGAAATTAATTTTGAAAAACTTGTACAGTCGCGCGACAACGGCCTTATATTATATTCTCGCGCGTATGTATATACATGAAGACAGAGTACGTGTAAGGACATTAGAATTTAAAATGAGAGAAAATAAAAAAAACAAAGAACGACGGGGAGAAATGAAACGACGATCCTGCGCCGGTGAAACTAATTAGAATATAACTCGGGAGTTTAAGTGGCCGCTTTATCATATTTGCATGAGACTTTTTCCTCCTGCGTACGCGAGACTGACAATATAACAATTTTCACTTTTTTCATGCGTCGTCGTAACAACGCTATATATATATATATATATATATATATATATATATATATATATATTTCGAGGATTAAAGTAAATAAAGTGCTCTGAGCGGAATAACGAACGAAATCCTCGAGCAATTAAATAACCGGCAGTTCAAAAAAAGGCTCGCGCGTCGTTACACGATTTCTGTTCTTTTGCACGGTGTCGTTATAACGACGAAAAAACGCGCATACTTTTGTTTCACTCGCCGAAATTTAACAAAAAAAGAGCAGAACGGAGAGACTCTGCGACGTGGTCGAGAATATTTTTCGGCTGACTTTGGCAATCGTAAAAGATACGGGAGCGTGTTATGACGAGCTTTTTATAGTTCGGTAGGATAATACAGCCGATAGGTTTCTTTGGACCTAGTTTTTGTTGCCGATAACTTTTTGCTTATTCAGTAATTCGAGGGTTGCCTTGGCCATTTTTACGCGTACACATTTTGTTGACTGTGAATTTATGTCTGGATAATAATAAATAACGTAAAATTATTTTCTATACTAACAGTCGCAAGCGTAAAGAAAGATTCATCGGACTAAAGCGAAATGACACTCCCAGTATTAATTAGTCACCTCCCCCGCATCGTAAACCTGTGAAAAATATTATTTAAAAAAAAAACATAAAAAACTTAAATCTTCAAAATCTCCCGCAACTTCTTACCTCTAACCACATCACGGACCATCAAGAAGTATAATCGACCAAACCGGACGTCCTAAACCTTCCCTTCTACCATATATACATACTGCCTTCGGAATTATTAATTCCGTCCTGCAACCGAGTAGACTAGCTTAAATATATAGGCGAACGTTAAGCGCAGGATATTAAAGTTCGCCGCGCAACTCGAGGCTCCACTTTTATTGTTTGAATTAAAATTCATCGCCCCGAGAAATAAGGATGTACACTCTCGGTAAATTGGAGAGCTACCGCGCGCGAGAAAATTTTGAATAAATTAGAACGGTATATATATATATATATATATGCTCGAGGAGAGTAATGATCTCAAGGCTACGCGGGGATAGCTAATTTTTCGGCGAGGCTGATTGCACCGCTGCGATTTGAGATCATCGAGACTGTTTTTTAGGCGTTCTTTTTTATCGAGATATATGGTTTGAATTTTTAGTACACGTCGTCTATAATTATACACTTGAAAAGTTGAGTATCTTATAAAATCATAATTTCGATATTAAAAGCTCGCAAAAAAAATATCAGCATCGAGCATGGAAACCGAAGAATACTCAATATTCCATAACAACAATAAGACGAACAAAAAAAGGACACTTGTGCCAGTTTCTCCGGCAACTCCCGGCGCTCCGTTTTTTCAAAATTATTATATCGCGCTTCGCGCAGCAGACTCTCTCTCTCTTTCTCCCTTGGGTAATCTCCGTTAATGGAGAGTCGCGCGAGCTGACGCGTGTCAGGCGCGAATTATCATCCCTCATAATTATTCGCCGCATGCGTAGACTTGCTTTGCCGCGAGTTGTTTCCCAGACACGCGTCGGGAAGGATAGGCTTATACGCCAATCTCGCTGAATTTAAATTTCGCGGATGAAAATTCGCGAGAATTTTCGCTCCGATTATTTATTGCGCACACGTGTGCCTGTTGGTTTATTTTTTGAGATGACGAATGAATATGCGGACGAGTGTATACTTGTTTATCATAGACAGGTACATCGAGAGCCTTGGATGATTGTGGAAATGTGACACTCGATGAAATCCGTGTAACGATATTTATTGAATATCGTTGGTACAGTAATGTGATTGTTTGTAACAAAATGACCAAAAGTAATCGTGTAAACATACCTTTTAAAAAGCTCGACGACCAGACCACGCGAAAAGCCCAGCGCAATCTCAAAAAATCAGTCACACTGATATCCCGCAGCGAGGTTTCATCGAAAAAGCTTAATACAGCCGATATATATAAAACAAGAGGCCGCTTTCTGTCTGTAACGAGTAAACATAATTCAATATCGCGATAAGTGATAAAATACAAAGCTTTTCTCCTCTCTCGTTCGGTTGAATTATATCACCAAAGGGTAGACTCGGTAATACTGAGCGACAAAAATGAAAAGCCCGCGATGCGGCCGACCGGTTGCCACCGACGACGACGTTCTCGCTTGGTCGATCTATACACAGTAAGTGGAGTCGCTCGATCTTATTAGACTTTGGTGAGGCGATTTCTGTGTCGCACTGTCGAAGGCTTTAAAGATGTTCTGGCGAGTAAAGTTAATTGTTGGTTTAAATTATAAATATGTGATTTATTTTTGATTAACGACATTGTATGTTGAAGCAGCCTGAATAAATGATTAGGCTGTACACTGGCCCGAAAAAGTTCACCGTCAGCATTGTCGATTTTATCGAAGATTTCGGAAAATAATTGCATAATATATGCATAACTGTAGATAACTTACTCGCGACTGCGAAATATAATTCGAATCAATTTTTTATAAAACTTTTGGATACATTACGTAATAACGCGTTTGAAGTGATTTATTGCAATAAAAAAACATGTATTATTTGCTGTATTTTATAATAAAACTAGCAAAATCCAGAACGAGCATCGCCTGCTCAATGAGTATTGTTCACGTGCAAACTTAGCCCAGAGGGCGTCTTTGTTCCCAGCCCTGTCATGGCAGCCTTACCGTGTTAAATGTACTATATATACGAAACTACCATCGCTACCTTTTAGTATTATAAAACTACCATCGCTGTTTCTTAGATTATCACAGATTATTTGACTGAAAATCTCCTTCTAATAGTCAATACAGTGGCACCTAAGGCAGAATCGAAAATAAAATACGTTATTAAACACCATTGGCATGTAATTTAAACTTTATCCCGGCAATGAATGAGAGCCGCGCCTACGCGCTACGCGCTTCAATCAGCTCATGTCTGACAAAATGAATTTTATTTATTTTGCAGTTAACTATAGCGGAGCCGATAAAAATTACTATGGAGCAGTATTATTTGGATGTAGAGCAGTTTGGAGCAGTTTGGAGCAGTTTAAAATATTGTTTATTTAAAAAGATATAGCAGTATCAAAATCAAGATAATTAATTTTTGTTCCCAAATCTTTATTGATTTTTTATTAGAAATATAAGGTGGAGCAGTTTAATCTGGCGATGTTTTTGGATAGAGCTAATTAAAATACATCGGTCAGTATTTTTATTTTTTTTAAAAATATACTTTTATAGGCTGGGGTAGGGGGGGTTCGCGCATGCTCGGTTCGTGTACAGTCACGTGACCTAACTCGCAGGTAAGTCAGGTCACGTGGTCATACACACACCGCGCATGCGTAATCGTATATATAGATATACATTTAACACAGCAGGGTCGCCATGATAGGACTGAGCACCAAGCGTCCTCTAGGCTGAACTTGCATGTGAACATTCCTCGTTGTTTTGAGGTTAAATATTCAAAATTGTAACTATTCAACCCATTAAAAAAATACACACGCACGTATAAGCTTATTTTTATCATATTTTATCGATTTTTAACGTTGGTGCAGTTAGATTCGAGTAGGATGCAGTTTATTTATGTTTTAAAAAATGTGTCCAAGCAACGCGAGATGGCGCTGTAGTAGGGTCACATGATAAATGGACGCCACCAACAAATTAGTTTCTACCGTGCACCTGACAGCTTCACAACATCCGGCCATCTCTCCATCATTCCAAAACCTACCGATTAAGCAGCACTGTCTTTTGTGCTGCCCACTATACATATCGTGCGCGAAGTAACCTCAAGGTGTAAACAAACCGTGTGTTTTCGGTAGCGTAGACGTAGCGCCCATAGCGATAGGAAGAAGCTATCCGTCCAAAAAATCGACATTGCTCGTCAATCTCCAATGTGATCGGATGGACTACTTACAGTCTTGACTTGTCAAATTTTGCATACAACTTATGCTAAAAACAATTAATCCGTGTACACAATTTTTCAGGCTTTGGAAGCCATAAAAGCCGCCGTACACCGTAGAGAGTAAGTTTTCTTACCTATAAAGTTCACATAAATTCCATAATCTAGCTAATTATAAACATGAACAGCGATATAAAATTTTTTCTAACAATAGATATAGCAGAAAATTGGCTCAGGCGCAGTCAGCTTTTTTGAATTACCAAGATGTCAACACCCACAGGCATTTTTTACCACAACGAGACAACGTTAGTTTATCAATGGAGCATTCCGAAATTTAAAAAGTACAGGCACAAGGACGTTACTTTGAAGTCACCGATAATTAATACTTCGAATTGGGAGGGCTTCAAGTGCAAGCTGAATATGCACCTTCAGCTGTATACAGGTAAATAAGGCATCAGAACAATACCTATACTTTTATTTTTTCTTCTACTGGCAACTGGAGACGCGCTACGCGAGTTATATATTTTCTGCCTTTTCACTTTTTGAGGTTAAGATTCCAATTCGCGTGTTCTGATTAGCTAAGGGTTGTCCACATGAATACCGTACCCACTCCAATTTTACTAGTGAGTGTTCCATCTTCATTACTTTGTATTCCTTTGCAAATTCGATAGTCGACTGAGGTTACCTATCTAACAAATTGTTTTGGTTTGGTTAGCGTTTTAAATTATTAATAACTAATTAATGATTAATAATTAATAATACATACTAATTAATAACCTCAGTTGACTATCGAATTTGCAAAGGAATACAAAGTAATGAAGATGGAACACTCACTTGTAAAATTGGAGCGGGTAGGCGTACGGGTAATGGGTACGGTATCCATGTGGACAATCCCTAATGAGTAATACGACTGGCCAATCGAATGGGCCTGTTAAACAACCAATGACAACAGGAGTAGATTGATTTCGCGCGTTCTCTGTACCGCATCATATTTACTCAATTTTAACATTTTGAGGTTATTATATAATATAAGTGGAATTCATACTAATGTAGAGATCGCGCTCGAGAACAAATAGCCAATCGAAGAAAAAATAGAATGATTACCACGCCTTATTTTTTTTACATAATTATAGAATAGTTTCCTCAATTTTCACTTTTTCAAGTTAGGAATTCTTATCGATCTTAGGACTGGTCTAATTGGACACACGAACGACCAATCAGGAAACGAATAAAATGATGATTCCTCTCTTTTTTAGACCCGAAAAACGGGGTTTTAATTTCCCCACCAACCGAAAAAAAACAGTTGGGTCGACGAACGAATTTACGATAAAAAAAGATAACGTTTCTTACCTATAGTAAAGCCATTATCTTTTTTTCAGGTCTCTTTGGAGCAGCCGAGACGATTTTTATCCAGGATTTCTGCAGCGCAAAACTCCCGGTGACCGTTACTTGTGGCATTGTAAACAACTATGGACAAGTGGTCCGAATAAAAACTTTGACTCGCATGCATACGCACAACGCTTTCGTAAAGTGGAACATTTTAGTGGATCCAATGAACGAACTACTTCGAAATGATACTTTGACTATCTGGTGTGAGTTTAGTGTAGGAATACCGCATCCGGACTCCGATATCGACGAAATAAACGAAAGCAAATTTCTTCGTCTGGACGAATTTGATGAATTTGAGACTCTCTTGTACGATGAAGATTTCACCGACGTAACCTTCAAACTTCTCGACAAAACCATTAAGGCCCACAAGTGTATACTCGCTAAGAGAAGTCCCGTCTTCAAGGCCATGTTTCAGTCACAGATGAAGGAGTCTCAGGAGAACGTGGTTGTGATCCACGGTATCGGGGAGTCAGTTTTCTTCGAGATGCTGCGCTTCATCTACTCGGGGAAGGTAAAGCATATTGAATCCATTGCCAGGAATCTCCTGATCGTCGCTGATAGGTATCTGCTAGAGAATCTGAAGAATCTGTGCGGAATCCAACTAGGTACAGAACTGCATCCCGATAACGCAGCGGAGATCTTAGGGGTGGCCGATAAGTTTAACATGCCGTTACTTAAAAATAAGGCGATTGATTTTATCGCTGTTAATAAGATGATTATCGATAAACCGGAGTTTCGTGAACTGTCGCACGAACTGATTTACGAGGTCTACAGAGCTATAGGTGATGAGTAGAAAGTTGTTGGAATTAGATATTATTGCGTTTTTTTGTTTATATTTTTTTATATAACTGTATGTATGATAAGTTTAAAGGATATTTTCCTGCGCATTACTTCATTTAATCATCTAACAAAGCTATGCATAAGAGAATTAATCTCTTTATTTTTCTTATATACTTTGTCCAGTATTTGTAGATTAAGTCTTATTAATCTTTGTCCATAAGATTGGTTTCCTACATTTTTTGTATTTTTATGAATATGTTTTATTCGTCGTAACAACTTATTGTCAGCATGTTGTACTAAAGTAAAATCCAAGTATACGGTACAATTTAGAGAGTTAACAAAATTTCATTTAATTTAAGAAATATTGTTAAAATTAAATGTAAAAATTTGTCAACATGTGTTTATGAAAAAATGTCACTCTATAATGTGATGTGATAAATATATATAATAGTTCATGCATCGAGCCAACTAATAACTCTTCACCGGAGACCAATAACTGTTTGACGATGAAAATTTTGTATCTATTATTACTTAGCATTTTTACAGTTGTACATATTGAAATCCTTGTAATCTCAATAAAAAAGATGACTGTTTAACGATGAAAATTTTGTATCTATTGTTACTTAGCATTTTTACAGTTGTACATATTGAAATCCTTGTAATCTCAATAAAAAAGATGAAAAGTACAACACACAGCTTTTATTTATCAATATAGTATCATGTCTCAATAACAATCTATCTTTTTAGAAAAATCAATGTATGTTGATTAATCTTCGTTCATTTGTAATTTTAACATTCAAACCAAAGTCGAAAGTATATCCAATGCCAAACGATTATCGATAGAGCTCAGGTACGATATCAAGTTAATAACAATCGTCAACCTTCTTCTCCACGGTCCAAAACCCAAAGCTTATGCGAGCGGTACAGTTAGCCGTCTGGATGATTTTCTGCAACGGTTCCGAATAAACGATCTTCTCGCCGAGTCTCCGATGAGCTTCAGCTTCGTCCTCCGTCAGCAGCAGGCAATTCCAGGGACTCCAGGGCTTGTCGACTCGATAACGAGGCAGTCGTAGCTTACGCATCTCCGATTCACCGCTGAGTACCGATCGTCCATGCCAGATCTCTTGCACCAGGTGACGCAGGTCCGATGGACTGAGGACGTCGATTATAGGCTCCGAAAACGACTCGGATTCTCGGATTTCGGAAAGAAGGTGTATGTAGGGCTTCAGATCGACGTGTCCGCGGACGTTCGCCCGAAGACGGACACAGGCTGTGCCGGAAGAGAATCGGTTGCATAATCGTACATCACAACTTGCTAGAATTCTGAGTATAGTATTCTAACACAACAATATAGATATAATTTAAAAAATAAAAGTATTGAACCTTTGCACTTATTGATCTGTCGTCTCCTAACAGTCACGGGAAATCTTCTCTGCGGAAGAAGCTTCCGACAGCTCGCACAGAACACACGGTCTTTTTCCATAGGCAGTCGAAAATCGTAATCGTGAATCTCAATGGGTTCGATTCCATCAACGCTCTTGCACGTGCAGTTGTGCGAAGTCTTCACAAACTGCAAAAATGCCCCTGTAATGAAGAAAAAAAGGACTTTTTTCTCGTATATAACGATCGATGTATCTATAAAAATGTACTACCTACTATTCTCTTCCTTAAGAAATCCAGTTTATCACGCGTTACCTTCTTAGCGATCATAACGATCTCTTGATCCAATAGATCTCGAAAAGTGCTTGCGTCTTTGCAAAAGTGATTTTCTATAGATCTTCTAGCCTGAAACAAACAGGCTTTTATCATTTTCATGACAATCTTGAAACGATCAATTCATCATATATAAACAATAAAGACGGCTGGACAACCTGTAGCAAAACCTCCATCCTCTCCTCCTCAGTGTCTCTCTCCAGCATTTGGAACATCATCCAGAGTTCTCTCGCCGCTTGGTTCCTCAGTCCGAGCATCTCGACGCTTCTGCCACGACGATCAAGCCATCGTTTGGGTCTACAGTGAAACGCGAGAAATTTTGCTGAACTACAGGCGCGATTTCGTCGCAGCTCTGCGGCCAAATAGGCGCGTCGGCGGATGTCCAGGAGTCGAAGGTTTCGAGAACGTGGTGAGCAAGACTCGTCGTTTGGTTTATTCGAAAGATCGAAAGTGTCGATGTGGTGCAAAAGGGCGTCGAGATCCGTTAGCGTCCGTGGATGGTTTAGAGCGAGGCAGTCCGAAGCTTCGATTTCTCTATGATATATATATAGGGGAAGTGTTGAAATCGATATTGAATTTTTGTTAATTTTTTATTTGTAAAGTGTCTTATGCTTTTCCTGTTTAAAAGAAAGAAAGCAAAGGTTGACAATTGTTTGTAATATTCCAAACCAATGTAATTTGTGTTATCGCACAAAGATACTATAGTTGAATTACATTTCTTTAAAAATGAAAGAAACAAATGAAAAGAAATTAATTTAAATTTATAAAACTAACACTTTTACATATCTTTGCAATAGCTCACTTATAATCAGTAAAACATCAGAAACCAAATCCCGCCTCAAAGATAGCTCGTCAATTGTCTCAACACTCAATTTGCATATCTCAAAGTACCGTCTCGTTTGCTCCTTCTCCTCGTGCAGCCTCTCGCATTCTTCGCGCATCTCCCGATAAGCCTTTGCGCAGTTTCTCACGAGTTTCAGAATCCTGTAAGCTCTGTAGCACCTTTGAATTGTCCTCGCTTTGCCATCAAAATCCAACCTCAGTCTCATCTCCTCATAAGTCTCGTAAGAGCCGACGCTCAAGTACTTGTCGGATGCGCTCGGAATGTAACAGTCCCGGCTACAATGATTTTCATTTGAGAACCAGCTCAAAATTTTGTAATAGGTTTTTATTGAAAAACTTACAAGGAAACGTTATGATAATAATTTGATATGAGCAACGCCGATTGTAAATTTTTTATCGCAACAAATCGTAATTCATTCGTAA
This sequence comes from Muscidifurax raptorellus, assembly GCA_020010945.3. Taxonomy (NCBI): domain Eukaryota; kingdom Metazoa; phylum Arthropoda; class Insecta; order Hymenoptera; family Pteromalidae; genus Muscidifurax; species Muscidifurax raptorellus. Next base: position 6,263,891 of record CM052079.1, on the reverse strand, counting down.
TGGCACCGCATAACTCGCGCGTGCATATGTGTATACAATAAATAAAACCATACGTTCGTTAGTCATTTCGTAACTTACGTCGCCGCGAAAACTCATATACGCTTACATACAATCGCTACGGCATATGATATAGAGTTCATATTGCTCTCTAGTTTCATATATTTCTGTTGATGATGTACAAATATATAGTTTGATCGCATTCAGATGTGTTCTCTCACCGCCACATCTGTGTGGCACTGTCGCATCTCGACTGGCACTGCTTGTCCTCTGACAGGATGGTCTGCACTTTCCGGCTGCAGGTTCGCTCCAGCGGCAATCGCTTAGGCGACGGTCCGGTCTGCGAGTCCGCGTTTAGATACTCCAATCCCGTAGTCAGATGTCTCCATCCACCTAATCGTGGTTTTCTCATCAGGCTTCGTTCCACCGTGATATACATTTCGTGATGAAGAATTTTAATTTTCAATGATTAAAGTGTGAATGTATCTGTGATGTATCCATATATCTTATTACAAAAGCAAAAAAATAAGTCTTTCGTTAAGCGTCGCGAGAAAACTTTGGCAGTAATGGAGAAACAAAATAGTCACGTGGACCGACTTCAGGTGACAAAAGGTATTTTTTTTATATAACGATCAATAAACCTCCAGTTCTGGTTTCGTGTGACAATTTGATTAAATACAATACATTGTTTTTATATTTTCGTTCATTTTTTTCAAAGTTATCTATTTATAATTATCCGATGATTATACGTTTGTACATCGTTGATTAATTAATTTAGCGCAAACATAAACATCAACCCACAAGAACAAATTTTTCGTTTGACGGACAACCGAGTATAGCTCGGGAAAGAAAATTAAAATTTGTACATTTCATGAAATATTTCAGAGAACTCTGGATCCTCGATAAAATAAACGTTTGCGACTTCGGTCGCTATCTTCTTCCTCTCAAAGCCGACATTATAACTACAATGCCTATTAGTTACACTTATATATTTACAAACTTAGCCTTTTAAAGAAAAATAAACATTCGAGTTAAAGTCTTTCAAAAGACGTATGTAGTTCGACACTCGAGTAACTAATATACCTTAAATTAAAAATGAATGTTATCACTTGTATGAGCTTCATATATATCCATTCATTTCTTTAGATTGTCAAAATTGTTAGGTAGGGTTACGCGCAATGTACAGCAAAAAGTTGTGTGGATCTCGAAGAAAACCGTTATTAATGCTCCGGGGAAGACGAACTCGTATCGGAAAGTCACGTCAGCTTTTCGTTACCATTATACTTTTCATTTGACTAAAATAAATAGTGACGACGCACATGTTAAACAATAATATTGCCACGAAGAGAAGCTGATTAAGTAAGCTTTATAATAGGGAAGTGCGGATGACACCTGAAGTCGAAAACTGGCGGCTCCTTGGAATCTATTTTGTGGCCTCCGGTAAGAAGTTTCAGCACGATGAAATTTGTTTTAACGACTTTCAACAAATCGTTTATCTAGGAACATAAGAAAAAAGTTTAAGTATGATCCTCCGTAATATTAATATGAGTCTAAAATTATGCGTATAAATGTCACCTCGTTCACAGTGTTGGGATTGGCTGGATTCAACTCTAACGCGCGATCTAACATATTTTTAGCTTGATGAAAATGTCGACAACCATCAAGGTATTGAGATGCACTAGTATTTTTCTCCTAAAAAATTATCATTTTACTTTTAAACAATATTTTTTTTAATAAAATAACGACACATTTTTCAAAATAAACTTACACTCTTTCTGCTCATCTGAGCGTTTGTCATTTCTATGAACTTTTTATAGGGAACTGGCGGTGGTGTTAGCAAAGAAGAGAAGGGCAGCAGTCGGTGTTCGTATCGAACTCGCTCACAGTCAAACTGACTCTCTGGTAAAGGTATCCTACCATCCATACGGAATCCCACCAATGCCTAAGATGATCGATTCATTAGAATTCATTAATAATTTAGCAAAATTTAAATATCAATTTATAATATCAAATAGGGTGCATGTCACCTTATAGAAACCACCGCAAATATTTTGCATTGCTTGATACATCAATATTTCTAGATAATACGGTCGAGGTGTTGCCTTCTTTTTCTTGGTCTTCGCACTCTTTTTACTACTTCGACCTTTCTGATTCATTGCTCTCGATTCATTTTGTATATCCTGTTCCATTATAAACGTATCCGCTCTCGTTATAGCAGAGACAAGCCAACCATATAGGAACTCGTAAAGATACCAAAATATATAATGGTACTCATGAACCGAATAGAGTTCAAGTTCAAAACCACTCAACAAATACATAACCATGACACGCAACGTGTGATACAAAATCCAAGTGCCAAAACAAGCCAAATGCGGCCTCGGTGTATCACTTTTCAAAGATAATGCATGCATATAACTATCGACTCGTTCAGCCTAAAAAATTTATATTCTAAGTTTTTGAACCACGTAAAAATAAATTGCTGATGATCACTACATTACCTCATCTTGCAATGCTGCGAGGTTATCAAACAAATAAGCTAATCTATCTCTTTGCCGAGCCCTATTATGGCCAGTAGTCTGTAACAAAGTACTGAAAAAGTTGGCACAATGAACTAAAAAGTTATCGACAAACTCCTTGGCTTGATGATTCTGTAGCAAAGTACTTCTCGGCATCAGAGCAGGAGGTGCAATGAAATTTCTCGCAGCGTCCTTCAAAAGATCAGCAAAATTATGAGTACCGAAGACGCGATTAAACAAATAAACAATTTGCAGCATCGACCTTGATAGTATGCATGGACTTTGACGTGAGAATTCGAGGAAAAAGTCCTGTAAAATGGTAAATTAAAATATTACCAATGTGAAAAATCGTATATTAAAAAAAATATGAACAAGAATTACCAGTGCACCGTGAAAACTAGTATAACTTGTAATTTTTGTAACTGTTTTAAATCGATTTATAAGCTCATCCATGTATTCAAGGGCTTCTATTCTTGGCTTTATTTTGGTGTACCTTGGAAATGTCGGCGGCAGTAATCTTTGGTTGATCATGGGATCAAAACCCATAACATTTGGATGGTTTGCTACAAAAAATGAAGTAAAATACATAAATTACAGAAATAAATTTGAGCTTCTCACTGTGCATTGTCACTTACTTATTTCATCAGCCTTGACTCCTCTATTTACTGTTTTTATCATAACTTGGATCATGTCAGAACAATTGGATAGAAAACGCTGACAACCACTCAAATTTTGTGTCAACTGCTCTTTTCTCCCCATCAATGTTAAAACTTGATAAAACATTTTCGTGAATCTAATTCTAGCATAAAGAGCTAATCCATCATTATACTAAATCAGAAATAAAATAAATGAATTGAAACTTGTAAATAAATGGATAAAAGTTGTAAGTTTATTAAAACTATTAGTCACACCTCTTTTTCTTTCTCATCGTCGACAGGTTTTATTCGACTTTTCCTGTGCAATTCTTCTTCAACTTCCCTCAACATTGAAATGGTTGTTTGTTCTGTAATATCAGCCTGAAGCTTATAACCACCATACATAACACTCTGGAAGTCCTCCTCCTCGTATACAGAAGCTTTGACTATGCATTCTCTAATTTCCTCAATGATTTTATAGACAGCATAACAAAATGTCTGCAAAGTCTTATCAATAATTTGATCTGGTTGATGCAAATATAAATTAGTAAAAACAGTCTGCGCTAAGCTGTGACCCTCCAGCCATGAAACTATGCAAGCGTATGTTGAGTCGATTATCCCAATGATTTCTGCAGGTGTCAAGCCATCCAACTTGATCACTCCTGTACTTGCTGCCTGTGCAAAAGTATATGGCTTGTTGTTGCCCCTATTGCACAGCATACCAGCATCCATTTTTGGATCCATCATCTCTATGGCAGACATCGCGTCAAACAGTCCGAAGAGCTCATCATGCAGCAGTTCTCCAAGCTCCAGTTCTTTAAATTTGAAAATACAAATGAGTTAATTTGTAACTGACAAGAAGTGCGAATCATATATGTAATTCTATGAATAACAAATCAAATAAAAACTCTGCGCTTTCATGTGATCACCAAAAAGGCTCTGGACAGTAAACATCAACAGCAGCACTATTTAACTGTGTACCAGATATACATAAAGAACGGCAACTCCAAAATTAAAACCTCACCAGTAATAGCATCGAAGAACTCCTGCGTGATATCCACCCAGTTATAAAAATCTTGATCAAGCCTGAAACAAAATAAATACATCAACTTTAGCCAAGCACAAATTTAAAGAGGGCAATTGCACTTTGTCATGCTCAAAATCAATTCTCAAAACCAAAAGTTATGAACATCAGGGCTGATTATTCCTGACACAACTCGACCGTTTCGAGAAGTTCCAATATCCTCGTCAAGGATAATAGGATAGTCTGTAAACGCACATCAACCTTATTGTTATTGTTAATTTTCTCGCGAGACTTACGTTTCCCTCTCATCGTTCATTTCAATCGAGCTCTGATCTTCCATTAACCTCGCCATTTTTGTTGCCCTCGGTTGCTCAGTACCTACTCTCTCTCTCTTTCTCTCTCTCTTTCTTGACCACTAGCCTAACCTCACTGTCGTCTGATCATATATATAGTGATCACATCTATATGAATCTTGCCATTCTCACGGCAAGAAACATTACTATACAAGAAGATTTGGGTATTTTTCGAATAGTAATATCGGAGACTCTGTCAGTAATTTATTGAAAATAGAGCTATCCTACTCTACCGGCAGTGGTATTACATATGCATACTCCAGGTAGTAACAAATTTTTATTCTCGAAATTCGTCTATAAATTTTTACGATAAATATTTTTATTTAATGAAAATTGCGTTCTTCAAATAAAAAACTGTGTTTTATAAAATACGCGAAAATCAAGTCAAGTGTCAAATCAATGACGGTCAAGTACTCTGTGCGAAAATTGTCAATCGAGGCGTGACGCTTTTATATATATATCACACCCGGCTATACACTGATAAGACTCAACATCACAAAAGTCGAGCCGACACTCGGCTGCTTAAGTGTAAAATCAGTTCTCCGGAGACGGGCAAAGCCACAAAACCGCTTTTATACGCAATTTCTAGTTTTATACGTCGACCGGTACGTATATGCGGTATCTATATATATCGATTCTATTTCTACTCTATACGCCGGATGTCTATTTTTCTTACGCGATCTTCTTTAATTTATTCAACAGGTCATTTACTTACAGACGGGGGAAAGCTTCTCTACACCCTTGGAAATCAATCAAAGCTCCGGATTTTGAATGAATAACAACAGCGGGGAAATGGATCATTTCTATGATAAGAGTTTTGATAAGGTAAATTTTTGAAGATTAATTTCGCTCCAGACGAGGGAATTGTTGCCGTGCATTTCAAGTCAGCTGTGTTGATGTTTTATTTTTAGCTGTTATTGATTGCTTTGCAAACATTGCCTGTGTTTTCAGGAGCATCCGAAAAATTTGATACCGGAGCTTTGCAGACAGTTTTATCATCTGGGATGGGTGACTGGAACGGGTGGTGGAATTTCTATAAAGCACGAGTTAGTATATTGGAATTTTTTATTTATATAGGGATGTTAAAAGCTAAGTGATAACATAATATCAGGCTTTGATTTATCGCAGACAGATTTGAGATAGCATCAAGCATTTAAAAGTATATCTTGAATAAACTTGATTACTAATGAATTTATTCAATTTTTTAATATTTTTTCAATGTTCCTTGCTTTTTACAGTGAATATTTTCACAGTTTTTTTTTTTTTTCAGAGATAAGATATACATTGCTCCATCCGGAGTACAAAAAGAGCGAATTCTACCAAATGATATGTTTGTTCAAGACATCGAAGGAAAAGATTTGGAAGTGCCTCCTCCAGAGAAAAAGCTAAAGAAATCTCAATGTACGCCTTTATTTATGTGTGCTTATACTGCTCGAAATGCCGGAGCTGTTATACACACACACTCAAAATTTGCAGTCATGGTTACACTCATGTGGCCAGGAACTGAATTTCGTGTTACACATCTTGAAATGATCAAAGGTTATTTACTAATCATATAAAATTTTTCATTATACGAGTATTATGGGAGAAATTAAAATATTTTGAATATTTTTCTACATAGGTATTCGTAATCAGAGTACAGGTAAAGCTTACAGATACGATGAAGAATTGGTTGTTCCAATCATTGAAAATACTCCCTTTGAAGAAGATTTGAAAGAAGACATGGCTAAATGTATTAAGCAATATCCGGAAACTTGTGCGATTCTAGTACGTAGACATGGGCTTTATGTGTGGGGTGACACATGGCAGCAGGCCAAAACAATGTAATTACAAAAGACCACATGCCTTTCAACCCAAAATTTTTTCCAAATAGATAATTTATGAAAAATTCTTTATTTTAGGACTGAATGTTACGATTACCTTTTTGATATTGCTTTGCAAATGAAGGCCAGTGGACTGGATCCACTTATGACTCCAGAAAATCATGAGCTAAAATACCAAAGAAAAAGCACTTCAGTTTAAATCAATCAATTAATATGGGCAAGTACAAACGATAAGTGCCATCACCTAATGTCTGTGTTTTATATAATTTACACTTTATGAAAGTCATTTACATTTTTTTACAATTTGTACAAATGGCGCAGTGCAAATAATTGCTTTGTGTAAATTCATTTTTAGTGCTAACATTGTAGCTATAAATGAACTGTGAATAAAAATATTAAATACATTCTTCGTAGGATTTTTTTACAAAAAAACTTCATTCTCAGTGCACAAATTTTATATACAAAAGAATCAAAATCATAATTGATTCTGAATAAAAAGATATGACTTTGAAATAGTTCATTTCTTCAAAACTTTACATCAAATGGTTGGAATTTAGCTTTAATCTTTTCTGCTAGCACATATTCTTGTTCTTTACTCAATTGACAATCCTTCCAGTCAAATCTTTCAGGTATGTCCAATATCCTATCAGAACAAACTACTTCTCTACCAAATTGTAGTGGAAAATCTTTTTTAATTTTATAAAATAATCTTTCACCATCTGGCAGTTCTACGTAAAAATATAAAGTTCCTGCTGGTGCTACTTCGTGAAGCTCAACATCCAATTCTCTCATCTTTATGTGATAAATTCCAGCAATTTCCTGTAGGCAGAAGTAATATATAAGTAAACTATAAAAAGAGATTTATGATAAGAAGTTAAAAAATGTGATGATTGGGTCGTAATTACTTGGAATGTTTCTTTCAATGATGGTGCTTGATTTTTATGAACAGGAACAACTTGTAGTTGACAGTGAGATGTTTTGAAGTTCCTTTCAAAGAATACTGGCACTCTATCATTCAAAGCATAGTACTTCCTGATAGCTTCCTGCAAAAATCAAATTGTAAATTAATATTCGTTTCTTTCTGTAAACATTCAGTGAAAAAGCTATTTTACACTACCTTGTAGAGTTTTAGTTCTTGTTTAATAGCATCCGATAAAACTGATAGAGACTGATGATGTGTCACAGGTAAAATCAAAAAATGGTCATCTACCACCCCTCCTTTTGCTAAGGCTAAATACATTTCTTTACCTATTGAAATAACGAGATGCTTTGAGACATCCTCGCTAGACAAGCAAAACCAACACTTGTTCTGATCAAATTCCATTTTCTGTCTCTTAACTTTCTTTTTCTCATGTCTTGAATCCATGTCGTAAAAGTATTGAGACTTTTCCTCGCTCTTCTTCCCTGGATGGTTCTGCAGCATTGATGCTGGATACGGACTGGAGGTTTCATCAGTTGTCTTCATCACCAGCTCCGACATTCTGGTTTTATCCACTGGATTCAAGTTTAGTGCATACAGCCACTTCTTTTTATCAGGATTAGCAACCTTTGCAAGTGCTATAAATCGAGTAGCTATATCAATACCATCTGCACTTTCATTTTGATTCCTATAAAATTCAACAATTCTTAGTTTCAATCGATTACTGCATAAATCTAAACTAGTATTTGATCAAAGTTTTACCTGTAAGGGGGCCTCTCATAATGAATATTCTCCAGTCCACAAGCATGATATCTTGGCTTTATATGTGTGGCCAGCCAAGATATCAATCTAGATCCATTGTATTCGAACTTGGGTTTATTTTCATCCAGATTTGTTACTCCTTCTGGCCATTGGGATGTTAGCAGAATATCAACTCCACGAAAACTGGGACAACCTTTCAGACAGGAATTCCTCAGAGCGATAACATCCTTTTCGTCAAATGTGCACTCTTTTGGATCATTAGCATTCTTTTCAACACCACTGAGGTAAGCGATTTTCAGTCCGGAACTCAATGTGAACAGTCCATATTTGCCGAGATACGTGAGATTGTTACATATATCACCGCCGTTAGCTTCTGGATAATACTTTATGTCCTCTTCCTTGGTTGGACCGATTATGTAGGTAGGTATGGTTAAGGTTTTGGTACCTGCTTTATAAGCATCTAAATAACTGTTGTCCTTACCAAAAAAATTTCCAACGCAAAGTAAAAAATCGAAGGGACCATTTTTCTTGTTGATTGCTTCAGCTCTTGCAAAAAGCAACTTGAAATTACTCTCGACGTCTCCAGCAATCAGGACCTTTTGCTTATCTGCCATTATCAACTAAATCTTTTTTTAGGTTAGAACACCGAAAATCTGTTTTTTTTATTGAAATAAGGAATTAATTTAAGAATTAAACTTTTGCACTAGTGTAGCATGTTTTTTCATTGCACAGTGCGTATCGTCGCTATTAAAGGTTGCACTTTTAATTAAATTTATCAGATATGATCTATCATCGTCAACGATACGTAAACATCGACTGCTGCTATGCCTCAGTGATTTAAAGCTCACTGCGCCAAACTGCGCTCAGTTAGATATGTCTTTACGAACACGCCGATATACTTACCTGCATTCGAAAAAGGGGAGATAAATCGCATTCGTTGTCAGAATGGTCTGGTTTCTTTCTGTTTTGTTCTTTGTTGATTCACGATGTTATATAGTTACACAATACCAAGCCATGTACCTGACAATAAAAATATATAACTCGTGAGAAATTAATATCAACCCTAATTAAAAATCGCAGAACACAGAATATTCATAATTTTAGGTATATACCAATATATGCCTATATAATATAACTTTAGAGTAGTTATATTGGAAATAAAATCAAAATTAAATTATAATAGTAGATAATATACTCGACTATGCAATTTTAATAATAAATAATCATTTTTTAAGTTGCAAAATATAGTATATAATTTTATGTATTTTCGCATGAATTGCAATAAAAAAATTACTACTAAAAATCTGACTATTTCGCGTTCAAAGACTGAGTACAAAAAAAGGCATAATTTCGATTTCGCGATTCACAGTTGATGTGTAAACACGTAATTAATCGTAAAATTTCGGCAATTCACAATATCCTCCCCGCAAAATAATCCTACGTATATAGTCCTATAAAAGGCTTGTCAATGGCACCTGCACAGTCGCAAAAGAAGATGCTGCGAACGACACTTGCCGTCACCTCTCACGGGTATCGATATCATTCCCTCTTTGCAGCCGGAGGTCGTGTCCTTAATTACTCAAAAGCGGAAAATCTGCAGCGCAGCGAAAGTTTCACGTGGACCGGCATAGTAATGAGCGCCGCTATATACGCGCCTATATATATATATAACTGGTGGGAAAAACGTACCTGTCGTAAAATTTCCTTCCGATTTTTAAGGGTACCTGCGCCGACCCCCGCGGTCTTCCGGAAGGATTCTCACCGTACTACTACGCGGACGACAAGTGTGCAATAAACCCCGAGACACTGAGGGAGGAGAGACGACCCGAGGGGCTTTCCCACGCTTTTCTCTCTCTTTTTCGTGTGCGAAACGAAAGCTGATGTTGCTGCTGGTGGCGGGATGCTTGTAGGTCCTTTGTTTTTTTCCTTCTATACACCGGGGGAGATGAGAACTCGGCTATTATGCTTGCGCCGCCGCATTGATGGAGTGTGTATATATATATATATATATATATATATATATATATACTGGGAGCGAGATGTGCGTGGGTGCGATGTGGTGGGGGGAAATTATTAATTCGGACGATTTGAATTGGTTTTGAAATTTTTCTATAGGAAAGTTGAACGCTGGTCTTATTTTACATCGTGAGCTTTAATTTAATCTTAATTTTTATTTTACAAGTTCATATTATTGTCATGATATATAATAAACTCTTAACATCATATATTATACGTTGAAAAACACAAAAGCATCTCCATCAAAAGCCAACATAAACGTCAACTCGTAAAACTCAATCAAGCTCGCGCTAAAATAAAAATCGATCGCTCCACTGTATATATATATATATATATACGTATAAGTCAGAGCAGTAAAGCTTCCTCTATATATATATATATATGTAATACCGATATACACGAAGAAAGAGGAAACGCAAGGCGTCAAGACCGTCGTATCCTTCTCGCCCTGCCCCCTTCCGGGGGATCAAGCTCACACATACACACACGAGCCGCTTATTTCATCCCCTGTGCGTTACACTCGACGTCGGCCTCCCACGTCGTCGCGAGGAGGAATATGACGCGCGAGAGTATATAGGGGGTGTCTGGCTAGGCCCTCTGATATACTATATATATACATGCTATGTACAGGCACTTGCGTAAGCAAATGGAAGAGGAATGATAAGCTTCCAGGATTTTTTTAGCATTTATATAGGAAGCGTTAAGAGATTTTTTATTTAAATATTTTTATTGAAATTGTCATGAATGTTATGGCGTAATTACTATATACATGCGACTAAAGTTATATATTCGATGATACAGTTCTTTAAATACTCAAAAAGTACTCTTCGGACTACTCCATTTTACAACTTCTCCTTAGTATACTTGAACTTCTATGTAAATTGTTATATTGTTATATACGAGAGTGTATGAATAAAAAAAAATCCGTTATAAAGACAAGAATGTGTATCATCAAACACGCGACAAATCTTACATCCATAATCCTCCCGTGTATTCCAAAAACATCGTCGTATCCCTAAAACTAACGTCGAGGAAGCAAAACACTACCATAAAAATCAAGCGACGTCCCAAGGCTTATATCAGCCGCGCGTAAAAAACACAGCGATAAATACATCAGAATAAAGCCCTAAATTATCACGTATACATAATACACCAGTAACACAGCCCATACAGTCGTCGCCGGTCATACAAAAGATGATATGAATGGGGGGAGTGAGGATGAATGAGAGGAAAGTGAAAAGTGCGATACCACATATTACACTATGGATATATATACACACACATGACTGAGTGAGAAAGACAAGCAGAAGAAGTAAGACGCAAAAATAATGAGGCGGCGGTTGTAAAAACGGTGTGGATAATTTGCGAGCGCGGAGATGAAGGTAAAAAAAAGTAGCGCGAGCTAACGCTCGAGGGGGTATATATATAATATGTGGTGTATATATATATATATATGGTAGATCCGAAAAAAGAATTCTCGCGAGTGTGATGTTGTTGCTTGTTAGATATTTTTTTCCGAGATGCACGTTGGGATGTCTTGTACTGGACGAATATAAGTTGAAGCTTTCTGGAAAATTTGCGGGTTTACGAAATTCTTCTATACATATAACGATATCTATAGCTGTGATACAGCCTTCGATCGTTTCTAATGATTTATTGGTTGTAAAGTGATGTCTTGAATCATATAATGAATTTTTAAACACTTGAAGTATTTCAACTTTGAATTATCATATAAAAACGCTGCTGCGCATTCATAGCCGAATTCGCTTTAATTTGCTTAATAAAAATAAATCCTTCACATGAAAAAAAAACAAATCCGCGTATACTCCTCACATATTTTCATATAATAAAGCAAAACCATCGTTCAATGCATTAAAGAAATTTTATATATATAATAACGAGAGTCGAAAGCTATCGATCCTCGCAAAGCGCGCCAACAGCTGAGAAAATCAAAGCGACGACTATAACGCTCGTAGTTATAAGCTAAAAAAATATATATCGACAAACGAAGAGGGTGTGGAAAACATACGAGGGGCGCGAAAAAAGGGGGAACCGAAAGCTCTCCTGTACAAGCCGAAAGGAACATCGTCAAAAATATTAAAACGCAAAAAGAAAGATTTCACAACCGTCGACGCTCGCGCAAATCACTGCACATCGTCATTACGTCGGTTTTCAAAAAGCAAAAAACCAACAACAGACCCAAGGATCTTCGTCAGTGCAAACAAAATCCATTTTATAGCCCCTCACGAAGACAGTTATAATAGAGCCAGCGAGAAGCCAAAAAAATTTCCGCGCATGCGCATAGCCTATCGACAAAGTTGCGCATCTCGCGCAGTGGGGGGAATCCCCGGATAGGAGGCGTGGCGCTCGCGTCGATGGCGGCCTAACCAATGGGATTCCCGCGGGGGCGTCGCCCCGGCAAGGGAAGGGCAAAAATCACGCTATATGTATACACACACAATTTATGCTAAGACTTTTACGTATACGTGTGTGTATATGGGAGCGAATGGTAAGTTAGAAGGGTTTACTTTGCCGTTTTGTGTGGAACGCGCGAGCGCGGGAAATGTAGGTGTGTTTTGACACATCGGTGCGGTAAATTATGGAGGCGACATGTATATACATATATATATAATCGACGGGTATTATGTGGGATTTCGCAAATGCGAATAAGCACGAATGTGTATGGCTATGCTGAAGCTGTGTTTGATGTAGCCGGTAGAAAATGCGAATATATATGTATATAAAGTGTAAAAGGTTGGATATCGCTCTGTGATATGATATATGTGCAGGCAAGCTCAGTATTATATCTAATGAATAATCTACGCGATTCATACATATACATATTTTTTTATTCATCGTCCGTGATGAGTTTAGAATTACTAATGTACATCGTACACACAGGAATATATATATAGAATACTTTTTAATCCGAACAATTTAATTACAAGCTGCGCACAGACCATATACTTTGCGTAAAAATCCAGTACGTGTCATTTGGAGAAAAAGCTCTATATATTACACACACACCATTTCCGCACTGCAGCTCTAATTACTCCGCATATATATATATATAATCTCCCCAGAAGCTATACTCTTTCTTTCATCAGCCTTAAGACACTTTATATATACATCCCGCAGTCTCGCAAACCATGAATCAGCCCACCTGGCTTATTCACAAAACCAGCCCTCCAATTCAAGAATCTCGGCATCACAGACGACACCGCGCGTATATAGTACTATAATACTACGCAAAAAAAAAATGAGTACAAGAAACGCGCAGACGTCTCCTCCTCGCGCACGTATACGCGCTTATTCTCTAACAAGACACGACGCTTTTTACGCGCTCGAGACTTAAGAAAGAAAGAAAGAAAGAAAGTGGCTACTCATTCATGCGAGAGCGCACACGCTCATAATCATAGCGCATATATATATATATAGATATATAGCGAAAGCTCGGGGGCGCGAGTCCGGGCGCTACCTGCACACGCTCGGCAGTATGGATCGGCCCTTTCGCCGAGGTGGGAAACTTGCACGAGTGACACGAGTATTATATGTGTGTATATATATACATACATAAACATATATGTATATGTATATATATGTGCGATATAAAATATGTAGTCTAGGCGCAGCTCGTTTTTCTTTCCAGTCTTCCGCGAAGCTTTTTAGGGGATGAGTCGTTTCGTTGCTATATATGTATAATACTTTATTTCATGAGGTAGGTATACTAGATCATTGCGAGGTACATACACATATATATGTAAATATATAATATCGGAGTAGATTTATCGGGGAGACGCGGTGCAGTAGCCATTTTGAAGCATGCGCGCGAGAGCTTTGTCCTTGACCGGGTTTGCCGATGCTTTTCGTCGAGGGGAGTATTAGAGTGTCATATATAGCGACTGTTTTTATTTTTTTTCTTCTTCTTATCATTACGTCGTCATCGAAGTTTCGAATTATTTTGGCGAAGATAAGTCGCTTGGAAGATTGTACAATTATATAACAAGTATCTATATGTAAGAGCGACGAGAGGAGTATCGTCTGCTGTTATATCTACACAAAGCATCGATTGATTTTCAACCCACGCCTACTCTGACGACGAAAATACTCTTGACGAAATAGTAATACACACGTGCAATACCAACGTCCCTATATACGTAATACACTTCGGAAACTTGTAATAAGGAACGCTTATATATGGACACAGGACTCGCGGGTGTAGGTGAGTACAAATTCTCTTATATATACAAAATAGTGTATTATCCACCGCCGGAAACAAGTAGAAAACAAATTCATACATATAGCATATCCTTATATATCGTGTCCCCGATAAGTATAAGCCCCTGATACAACAATTATACGCGTCATTACACACACGGAGATCGAATGAAACACACAGACGGGCCAAGTAAAACCACAATAAACGCGACGATTATGTGCGATTCAGTGTAGCCGAGAGACGTATATGTATATAATGTATATCCAGTCGAGGTAGCAATCCTGCACGCGCGATGTTTGCGAGATTTCGCGGATGTGTCCTCGCTGTATACGAGCATCAGTCGTCTCTTTGGTATATATATAGCCTATGTGTGCGGGATTAATGAGAGTGAGATTATACACTAGCAAAGGGTTAATAATAGGGCCGTTCATTGGTTCGGATTTTTGTATACGTTATTCGCGATTTACACAGAATCACATATTTTGTATAAACAAATTGCTCGTATATAACACACCACACTGCGGCAAAATTAAGAAAACCATTGCGAAGGCACATTAAAACAAAAATCAATACCCGCAATAACCGTGTCGACTTATCGCTTTCAAAATAACAAAAAAAAACCACGAAACGAGTCCACCCGCACACACGGCAAACCCGATCCTCATATCAGTTACTACAACCCCGATTATATTTATCCAATTTCTACAGAAAAGACAGCCGAAAAAAAGGGCATCGCGCGCGCAGCGACGATAAAAAAAATCGAGTAGAAAGAAGGGCGAGAAGAGAGGGTATACAGCATCTCGGAGAAGCGCGACTGCGAGGGTGAGGGAATACATAGAGGGGTAGGGGCTGATCGGCGGCCGCGGGCTCTGGTCACGTCCCGATAGCGATTCGCAACCCTCGTGCCAGCACAGGCGGCTCCTCGAACTTCAGTACGCCAGCAGCTACCCTCAAAACCACAGGCACGTTATATGATATATCGCGAGCTTCGCGCTTCCGTCTATTGTTATTATTGTTTATTACACGCGAGTTTAGCTCGTCTGTGCGATAATATACGGTATTGCGCTGCCATAGGTGTCGTGTTTCATGGTACTGTGAGAATAAGGGATGATTTTGTTTTTTGTTTTTTCGGGAAAAAGTGCGACGGTGCGAAGTGACGGCTGTAAGCATAGCAGCTCGCCAGTTCATATACGTACGATGATTTGAATTATGGAATACTATTTGTGTGAAAAAGAAGAGTTTACCGCTGTACACGAGAAGCTCGGATCGCTCACGGCTGCTTGTTATTCTCAAAGGTAAATTATGTCTGTATGCATACGAAAAAAATTATCTTGAAAAAAAAAACGTTATTGCATAATGATAATTGTCCAACTATGTATATATATATACCAAACCCTGAGTCGCCTTACCTACTGCACGACGTAACGAATTCCTCTCTCGCGGCGAAATGTCAAAAAAATAACGAAAAGAAAACTCTCTTATCGCCGAGGATAAACTGGCCGATTATTATACCGCAGCTGCTGCGGGAGAGCGTATATCAGTATGAGGTGCCAATCACGTTGTTTATAAGTTTCTCTCGCCAGAGTCACGGATTTATGATAAAATGCTTCTGCAGTCCCGACGACTTATCGCGCAACAACGTAAAACATCGCTGTCGAACAAAAAAAAATAAAGGATCCCGCGCGCGACGTCTTTCAACTGCCTTGTCTGTGTGTGTGTATGTATTGCGCAACTCTTTTTGCTTTATGAGAATATTAGCATGTAAAATTAGCGATTAATCGATATAAATTAGCCATACACGTCCCCCTGAAGAAAAGAACAGCGACAAGTGCAATTCAGCACGTGTTGTGCGTATGCCGGCCAATTGTTCGTTTCCTCGTCGCTCGCCCATATATATATATATATATATATATATATATATATATATATTATATAGCCGGAAAGATATAGTGTTACTCTTACCCGCATCTCACGTCGGCCTATTTTACTCACCTTTCATGCGAATCGTCTATTTTCAAGGACGAGCCTGTCTTTCTCTCTCACGAGAACTCGATACCTCTGCTCGTTATATATATACATGTGCATTTTCCCCATATAGATACTTGAAATAATCTCCCGACGCGACTCCTGAACAAACTCGTTATTTATCGGTCGCAATTAAATTACGCGCGAGCTGAAAAAGGCTGCAGCTATTACACGCTGTTTTCACGGCGAGGATCGTGTTCGAAATAACCGCTTCGGTGTTTTTTCAAGCGAGCGATATGAGTGCACGTCGTTTACCGCGAAGGGGTTGTGTGTTTGTTTATTTGTAAATGCAACAACGTCTGCGATCGCTTTTGGGAAAATGCTATTTTTAAAATTGTCGTATATAACGCTCGATACGAGTTAATCCGAGAGAGACACACACGCGCCGATAAAATTAGACCTTAAGGCTTTTCGAGTGGGTGGGTATTTGTGAGTGATGTGGTGTGTTATGCGCAGGGAGTTTTATTTTAGAAGATAAGCGTGTAAGTGGCCGTTAGTTTGATTTTAATGGTGAGGCGTTGTTTTTTACGTTTACTGCTCATTAAGTGCGTCTTATTAGAAATCGCGCTGAAAAGGGGTTAAATATGTGCGATTAGGAAGGAAAGATTCCTTTTTCCGATTTTTCTCAAATAAAGAACATTCTTTGAAACGTAGTTTTTTCAACCATATAACCATAAACTTTGCTTCTTTTCAATGCGTTCATTACAATCGCTCGATGTCCTCGAGTATCCGAAAACCCTTCTACAAAACTCGCGCACATCCTAAGCCGAATAACTCACGAATGTTCAAAATAACGACATTTTCAACAAACAGCTCCCCCGAAACGGAAAACGAGCAAAGATAACAAGAGAGAAAGAGAGAGAGAGAGAAAAGTCGAGAAATCGAAGCTCCAGTTCGGAAGAGAAAAAAGAGAGCCGTAAAATCCGTGAGAGCAGCCGCGAGTAGGCGTGTCGCTTCCTAAAGTCATTTGTCGCGAACGTGATCCTCTCTCGCTACAACCACACCGTCGCTTCCCTCTCTATATGTATATTCCTATACAGCGGATAGAACTGATAGAGTAGAGTAAAAATTTACACTCGAAAGGATGAGCCGACAGCTGCGGCGTCTTTTCTTCTTTCTATACGACTCCGACGCGTGCGGTTCATTGTTGCCTGATGAAGTATAATTTATGTGTTATATATATACATTTTTTTTTCAAGCGCTATATGTACGCGCAGAAATAACGAAATATTCGTTAACAAACTCGAGAGAGTAGTCGGAGCACCGAACACTCTCTCAACCGGCTAATAATAGCGAGCGTCAGAGACGCAATATAACTCGACGGTCCGGTCGTCGCGTGCCTTACAACATCCTGGCACGTGCGTAAACAAGGCACTTTTGGTAATTCGGGTATATATTCGCTCTGAAAATATCCGCGGCTGGTATTGATTTCCTCAAATCGCAGCTCCCGGCGAGAACCTGCGCGTTTGCGAAAATTATCATCCTATTGTATTATTCAAAATTTTTGGCGGGAAATTTGAAAAACGTAAAACTCATAGTTTTGATAAACAATCTCCACTTCACGCGCGTTCTCCCATCGCCAAGAGTATTTATATTTAACAAAAGCGGGCCCACACTCGAGTTTTCACACGGGCGCAACTGTGGCGGCGTATAACGGATGAATGGCTACATTGACGCGGAGGAAAATGAAATACGCGTACATAGCTCGGGTTTCGATTTTATTGAGGCTCGATGTACACACGCACATATAATATACTGTGTGTAAGTATGCGTGTGCTGCAGTCTAAACAGTGTCGAGACTGTGTTTGAAATTTTTTCTCGTCGGTCGTCGAGAGGCTTGTCAACTCTTTATAATATGAACTTTTAAAAGCCAAATATCGATTTTGTAAACACGGCGCGGAGTAACACAATTTTCTCGTCTTAATTTTAAAAAAGTTTCAAAATCGGAAGCAACGGCAAAAAAGAAGAAGGAGTCTTCCGATTTTTCGCGGTGACATCAGAGAGACCGCGGAAGTGTATGTAATACACGCTGCAGCTGTTACTATACGGACTCTGACCTGCATCGCGACACATCAGCGAGTATAGTCGGCTATAATCGCTCGGACATGTGTGGAAACACGAAATCCGAGACTTCCTAAACAGGCCCCCTAGTCTCGGACGATTTGGGATTTATGGCGAGCAGTCGACCGGCACATTTTGACACCTACTTTTTGTCAGATGAGAGACGGCCGAGAGGAGTGCGTTTAATGAAAGAATAATAAAAACACTTTTTTCAGGGAAAATTGAATATATCTATGTATATAAATACTTTTTGAAAAAGCTCCGATTTGAATATTCAACGGGTTTTATATATATTCGAACAAATGTATGAAGACCGGCTGTATAGTTCGGTCGATTTATATTTTCAGTTTCAGAGTGATAAAAACACACTGGGACATGCTCTGGAATATTTTATTCCGCGCGTCGACAGGAGGTGCAAAAAAAATGCCGAAAGCGATAGGTATTATCATGTTAACGTCAACAATTTTTTTTAAAATCCTTATAGGAACGTTTTTGAATCAAAAATATTTTTGCGCATCATTTTTCAAAATTACATCGTACCGCAATCGCGAAAATCCAAATGCTTCCCAAAATATGAACAAAAACAAAAAATCCTATTTTCTCCACGCCGACGAACAAGACACTCAGCCGAAAAATATCAGGACAAACTTCGTCACACATCGTCCCCCAAAGTCACGACTCGCGGCTGTAGTATATACACGGTGGTGGGGACGTGGGACACACACGAGTCGCCCCGAGATACTCTCACAGCGAAGTTTTCAGCTTTTTCCGCGCGACAAACTCGTGCCGCGCGGATGTGCCTCTCTCACGCTCTCTTTCTCTCTCTCTCTCTCTTTCTCTCTCTCTAAAAAAATCGATTTTTACCTCATTTCACAAGTACGCATAGAACCACAAATTTGGCGTACAAGAATCGGAGAGAAGTTCGATGTTCGCGAAAGGAACAGTTGCGCGAGTGTACGACGGTATTGTTATGTGACACGTGAGGTGTGCTGCTGGATTTTTTTTTCTTTTATTCGTTGGATCGCGCGATGGAACAAGATCGAGGATTCGTGAAGATGGAACAAGACGGAGGTTTTATTAAGATGGAACAGGACGGAGGATTTATAAAGATGGAACCGAAGCGGGAGTTCATGAAGCTGGAACAAGATCGAGGATTCGTAAAGATGGAACAAGACGGAGGTTTTATTAAGATGGAACAGGACGGAGGATTTATAAAGATGGAACCGAAGCGGGAGTTCATGAAGCTGGAACAAGATCGAGGATTCATAAAGATGGAACAAGATCGAGGTTTTATCAAAATAGAACAAGCTGCTGGAGGATTTATGAAGGTGGAGGGTAAGCGGACTTTTTTTTGCGCAAAATTGCGAGAGAAAAACATTACACAAAAAGCTTTTATGGACGTCGTTATTTACTTTTGCGAGGCGTAAACTCGTTAATTCCATTGTTCCGCGAACACAATGAACCGAACAATAGTTTTTTTTTTCTAACGTAAAAGTCGTTTACGAGCTAGTATATATAGATAAAAATTACGTAAAGAAGATAACAAAACTTGCACAAAATAAAGTGTCAACGAACGAAAAGCGAAGCGAAGTAGATTGCGACGATAAAACTCGCTTCCGAGTATATGATCGTGCAACCGTGCACTTTGACTAGTATATTTTGCGCGGATAGTTCTCGGTTTCACCGCGTGTATATGTATATATTCTGTTTCTGATCCCGTTCGCGCTTTCGTCTTCATTCTGCGTAAAGCGAAGAATATAATTTGATATATGCTGAATGTCTGCGCCGTTGACACTTTCCAAACAGACTTTGTAACGCTTAAAATATATATACGTTACATATGCATAGGCATTATTCTGAAAAATTTGACAATTCAGTTGCTTGTAATAAAAAACAAAATAATAATAACAAAAGGTTTTATCGAACACTTTCCAAAACTGAGAACAAGTCAACAACAAATATTAGAACGTTAAATAAACCGGGATAATACACTGCGAGTCGGCCGAATTGTAGCGTCAGCTCGTGCACATAATACATCCTTGTTATCGGACTCGAGAGTAAAACGTCGCGAGTCTGCCGGGTTGTGTCCGTCTCTCTCACTCTCACCCGCAGTGTATTAGTCCACGCGCCGATCGGAGGTGAACGTCCTGTTCGTCCGTAAACAATCGAGCTTGTGTTGTTACAATATTGAGAGTTTTTCGGAGCTCGTCACTGCTTCCGGATCGCGTATCGACATTTTTACAGCCGACAATAGCGTATATACGCGCGCTAAAAAATTAATTCTATTTCGCTCGCATTCGAGATATATATATATACGCGATGTGATTAATCGTTGAAAATTTTTAAAGCGCGCGGCAATCTCGTGACGCGCGCGGAATTCAAAACAATTAATCATTGACCAAGCGTTTTATTATCATATCGCGTAAATTGGAAGAAAAAAAAATTAATTTTTGTATAGAGTATATACTCTACGTTCACACACGCATGCGCGTGCGACCAGCCGCGAGCCGTCGCAAATCGCCCGACGAAATGCTAATTTAACGCTGCTCACAATACAATCTCTCTCGCGACTCCATATATGCGGCCGCGTCTTATTTCACTCCGCGAGCTCCGTTACCTCGTGTATATATATATATGCATGTGTGTAGACTGGCCGCTCGATCTTTGTGTTACTCGATTTTTCTTTCTCTCTTGAGGGATATTAGCGTTATTTACGCTCGAAAAATTGAGCCAAAAGTCCTTGCGGCGCGTCGAATTGCTTTGCCGATAAATTTCGTTTATTGTGGCTGTGCGCGCGTATGCGTATAATATGATGCTGATGGAGAAAGGCGTTTTTCGCGGGAAATCCAAGTGGTCTCGAGAAATTGTTAAAATATTCTCTTGCAAAAATTGGAAATACTACCCTATCTCTTATACGACGATAAATACTAAAAAAAAAAATGAAAACCCACAAATTTAAAATTATTATCAATTCGAGTAATCCAATCAAATCGCATTAACAGCATAATAAGGATGAAAAAAAAGAACAGTCGTCAATAAGTTCCCTGACCCGAAAAGCTCAGTCAGTCAACGAAATTCCGGGCATTCAGTCAACCGCGTCCCGTTTCTCTACCAGCGGGTAATCCGTAAAATAGCCGACTACACGACACCCTCCCCATTCGACGATCCTTATTCCATTCAATTACCCCCGGACTATACTCGCTCCGCAAGCGCGTGTATAACAGCGAAACTTTGTGCTATTCTGTTACATGCTTTTCTTAGCTCGTTACACGCTCTCTTGTTTGGATCATTCGTCACGTAATTTTTACGACGTATCGACGATTAACACTTACCGTAGATCTTTTCGCGTACGTATGCATGTATAGGCGTGTGTATTATACGGCCTAAAATATTTACTCCGTGAGTTTAGCCGCTTGCAAAAACATCGTGTCGCTCAGTTGTTTCCTATAATACAGGCTTCATGTGTGTATGTGTGTGTGTAGGTTATATACGGCGTATATATATGTATAATATACAGAAGCTGAGTAGCTTGTAAAAATAAAACTTCATAACGCGGATATTTATAAAATAAGGATTATCGCTCTACAAGAAGATGCAGCGCTTGCATATAATACGTGACCAATTGCGAAAACACAATCGTGTATACCTGAGGCCATCGCGAGGATCGTTCATTTTTGCACGAAATTATCAGGTGCGGCTTATTATATATATAAGCCGATAATATAATACACGAGAATTTTTGGCAGTGACGCGCTTCGCCACCTGCTTAAACACACACATATATATATATAAAATTATGGATATACGCGAGCAAACTTCGATCGTTAATATTTCAGCTGTTAAATATTGACTTTTCGAATTTCTCTCCTTTCCCCGTTGGGATTTTGAACGGCCATTTTAAATTCGTTTAATCTAACCCGACGGGGACGTACTGGCGGACGATCAGTCACACTTAACGTCAGGATGATGTGCGAGAGCTGAAGTGACTCCCGGAACTCGGGGGTTGCGTTTGAGGCTATGGCTGCTGACGCTGCGATGGGTTAGAACCTTTCGCTATATATATATACAGTTGGATGCAAGAATGTCTTATACTATATTTGTCAAATATTTCATTTCTATATATACTCGGTCGTGTATACTCTCGGGTTTTCGAGTCTTGTGAGTCTGAATTTTGGTGTGGATAGAAAGATTACTGTACGTGTAGCTCACAGGTTAAATTTGTAATTCGCATAGGGAATCGCAGCTTCGAAGAAAAATATTCTCAAATCCCCATATCTAATCAAACGCAATCCAAGCATATAGTCATCGCGTCATCGAAAAATAATCCATCTACGTGGGATGACGCGCATAAACGCCGATAATCCGTTCGCAAACTCCTACGATTCGCCCTTCCTTTCCCATTAGCCCTAACAACCCCCCTGTACAGTCGGCCATCGCCGAATCTTCCCTCCGAACGTATAAGCTCTACATGTAACGCACACATACTCGCGTCGACAATACACAGCAGTACTCGAGGTCTCCCTTCGAAAGCAAAAGCAAAAAAATAAAAGAAACGGAATAACAGAAAAGGAAAAAGCGCGAGCAATAAGGGAAAGAGGACACGTGTCTACGACACTTGCGCCCCCTTTTTCGCGGCAGGGGAGCCATAGGCTCTCTGTGTTATACACTAATTGTTATTTGTCCGCCCTTTACTTCTGGATGGAGACCCTTGAAGGATGCCGAGTTAAAGAGAGAGAGACAGAGAGATTTAGTCTGTATATATATATATATAGAATATCGCGCGACGCTTATTATTTTACGATCATGTGAGGATGAGATTTTTCTTTGTTTTTCTTTCATGTTGCTTTGATTTAACGACGTTTGATGGGGTCGTGTACTCGTTTTCCGGCTGGTTTGCGGCGGGTAGTGGTGCGTATAAAGACAGCTCGACGTAAGGATCCGAGTTGCGAGAAATACAGCTGTTCAGTTGTTTAATAAAATTTATAAAATATCGTTATGCATAATTCTGAGGAGGCCGATAAATTTAATTCCATTAACAAAAAATGGAAACTTCGATAAAAAAAATGCAACCCCAGCCGGCATATGACAGCGCGCAGTTTAGCATCCCCGAATCCTCGCGCAGACGTCGAAATCGAGCGAAAGTTCCATCGCGCACGTGCGCAAGCGTCGAAATCCCGGCAAATATTATCGGAGAAGAGCCGCCGCGTGAAATCCGCGCACGCGACTGTTTGCGCATCTCGCCGTCCCTATATATACGTATATATATATAACTCGATCCCTCTCTCGTGTATTTTATTTTTTTTTTCGTGCAGAATATCGAGAGGACGAGTATATGCATATAATGTGTGTAGTTGCTGTTGATGTTATTTTTGCTAGTTGTCCCCGAGTTCCCTTTTTTTTTCGTCGTCGAGGGATTTTCAGTGAGGTGTACGTGACGAGTTGAGTTTACAGGACACGAAGGGATTTCTCTCTTTCTCGTTTTTTTTCGTTCGTTTTTTTTCGTCCAGGGATAATGGCTTTTTGTGTATTTTTTTTGTATATGGAAACCGATCGCGAGCGCGTATACATGTTTGGACAAAATAGTTTGACGATATGATGGACGGAGCTTTTTTTTTGTTTGATGTACCTTATATATTTTGTATATACTACATAATAATTCCACGGAATGTAAAAAAACGTCACAATCGTCGGAATCGCATGAGTCTTTAAACACAGATCTCCGTATCTATAACGTGTATACTCGGAACCCCGTATATTATACAACCACCTACGCGTATATATATATATACATACATACGCGAAAACTGCAACGCCTCGCACTTATTTTATATATATATATATATATATATATATATATATATATATATATATATATTCTCGAGCCCGAGTATATTGTGCTGACTCTTGCGTTTTCTCTCTTTCTTCGTTCTCTCGCTCACATATATATACATATACCGCATATATATACGTATATACACGAGGCGTATCAGCAGCGCAGAAAGAAAAACACGCAGTCGCGCGTATAATAAGACACCCTCGGTTTCTCTCTTGGTCGAGGGCCTGAAATATAATTACGTCACGTTGAGGAATCGACGGATTTTTTATTTTTTGTGAGTCGGAGAACAAGAGACCGATTGAGAGAAAGTAATAAAGAATTATTTTCTTGCGTGGGTATAAACAAGCTTTAATAGCGCGACTCTTTCTTATAATACACACAGTGTTTTATGACTATATTTTCAAGTAGGTTTTATAAAAGAAAGAGACATATACACATTTGACTCGCGTCAAGTTCGAATGATTCATAGAAACGATTTGATAATAATAATATATAATTTAATTATTCATCAAGTAAAATCGTTTAAAAGCTTCGACGTTTCAAAAAGAAGCAATAAATAAAATAACGCAAGAGTAGAAATGAAGAAACGAAGGCGTATATAAGAAAAGAAAAACGTGTAAGCCGCGCATAGCGTTAAAACGTCTATATCATATACCGTATGAGGTACTTATACGCTCACGGCTACATTGTTATGTAGGTACAATGTCGCGCAGCCGTCCGAGTAACAAACATCAGCCGCCCTCTCGACGCGAGTATAACCTTACACATTACATATATATATATATATAGTCGTCGAATTACGACTCGCAAGCTTGTACGGCTATATTTCAACGTTTGATCGACTATTTTTAAAAGACGAAGCCTTCGGGCATACTTCATTTGCACTGAAAATGCGCGAAAAGAATAAATATCTATATACACAAAACAACAGCTGTCATATGCAAGCCCTTTCGGCAATTAGTCGAAAAATATGTATATAAATCATATTCTGCAAACAATCAGATAGCATTTTTCACATGCGGAGAGAGAGAGAAAGAGAGCTACCCTCCACTCGACGTGCCCGAAAAGGGCGCGAGAAAGAGAGCACAAAACGAGCAACAAACTATATATATATATATATATATATACATACAGGAGACATAAACTCGACGAGCTATGCCGAGACACGCATCGCTATGCTAATGCGCGTGTCCCTGTACAGGAGGGAAGATCTTACGTCACAGGATGTTGGATCCGTGGCACAGGGTTATTGGGCTGCTGCAGATATCTGCTGTGCTTTTTTCACTGGAGCTATATATAGCACACGGGGCTTTGTATACTGAAGTGCGACGACGGTTATATTTATATGTATATACGAGGCTCGACATTCGCGGATATGAATGTATTTTAATTTTTTTATCGTTTTGAATTTCCCGCTCAAATATTAGAGAGCCGTGCGACAGAAACAAAGTTTTCCCGCGCACTTACAGCTCGTCGATCGTCATATATGTATATATAGCTACATACTCACGAGACAGAGTCAAGCAACTATCCGAGCCGTTAGTGAGTCATTCCATCATCCGGATTACTAGTCGTATATAAATACGTGAACGAACACACATAAAACTTTCATCGCCCGTACGATGAACTTGATAAACTCGCTCGAAGCATCAATGTTGCATTACGCAAGATGATCGTTTCGTACATAAACAGAAACTTATGTTCGATATTAGACT
Source organism: Muscidifurax raptorellus (assembly GCA_020010945.3). Classification (NCBI taxonomy): domain Eukaryota; kingdom Metazoa; phylum Arthropoda; class Insecta; order Hymenoptera; family Pteromalidae; genus Muscidifurax; species Muscidifurax raptorellus. The sequence continues at coordinate 6,237,990 of CM052079.1, read as the reverse complement.
CTATCTTACATAACTCTCTGGACAGACACTCGCAGTTCTTCATACATATATATATACACATCAATACCCTGTATAAATATATTTTATTCGGTAAAAATAACAGTGCTTTTCGTTAACACTATAATCAACTAAACACATCGATCATCGAGAAAAGCTAAAATCACAAGCTTCTCTTTTCTCCCCAACGCGCATATTATACATACAGAAACAAAGTGTCATTTATAACGCGTAAATGCGACATTGGCAGCGAAAACCTTCCGATTTCCACTTCCCACGCGCCGACAAAACGCGTATATATATATACACACAACAGTGTCACACCAACGGTATTATCACACATCAGAGAGCCGCGACGCGGGCGCGTGACCGTCTCAATGCACTTTCGGCGCTGATGGCGCGCGAGTTCGCAACGGTTCCTCGGCTTAGCGACTCTTTTTTCTCTCGTCGTTATGTTCCCTCTTTCTCTCTCTGTATATCAATCGCTGCTGCTGCGAGACACACGGCAGACGTCGCGCAGTATAATGGAACGAGCTCACCTACATTTTTTCGTCCGCAGAGCCGCCTTTTGTGCGGGGGTGGGACTGCGCGCTACGCTGTTCCGACTGATTATGCTCATTTCGCTAGTGTGATTTTTGGGATTGAATTTCGTTCGATTGTTGCCTATTGTATTGTACATGTTCGAGCGTGTAAATTGCTATCAATGGATCATTGTTGCGGATAGTATACGCGATGTAGCAGAATAATATGTATATATATAATCAAGACTCGTATTTATACAGGAGAAAATACAAAGCGAGCGATATCAGCTTTCAAAACGCACGATTCCGCCCAACGAAAACAGGGAAGCCTCGCAGCGAGCGTGCGAATCTTCTTCCCAAAGGACGACCTCCGGAAACGTTCTGTCCCTCAACAACTCTTCCGCATGCATATTCAATTAGCTGTATATAGGAGCCTATATACGTGCTCCCTCTCTATCTATCTATATATCTATATATATAAGCTCACACCCCCGCGCGTCGAGTAAGAAACCGGCCGTAAGGTCAACAAGACCGGCAAAAACGACGTCTCCATAATCCAAGTTTACGCCCATCTTTTATACGTGTATACAGGTAGCGGGACTATATTATTATGTAGAAGAATAACGAGGCCCAGTGAAATATGCGGGGACACACGTGAAATAACTCGAAACGATGCGGTCGGTGCAGTGCAGTAGGACAGTAGCAATAGAAGGATGGGGCTGTTTTTGGTAACTTTACACCGAGCGTGACAGGTTCGTGGGCGGCTTGCATAATGTGTATACGTGTATATATATAATTTCGACAGGTTTTTCGGTGTTGATTTTATTCCAGTAAAAGTATTTTAATTCTACACCGTTGTGCACAGTATTACATACTCTTGAATGAATTACAAAATTAAACGCAGGTACATATTTATCGCTGTCATTGTATAATAAACCACGATTACCCGCACGCGCGCAAAAGATGGTAAAAATTCGAAATTCCACGCTACTACACCGCCGCCATTGCCGGGCGCAGTCTCTCCATTGAAGAGTCACGATCTCGTTTCCTTTTTTTTCGCATCACACACTGCCGGCGCCACAAAGTCTGGCAAGGTAGCACGAGCCTCTACGGCACGTGTTGCCTGAATGAGCGAAGGGATTTTTCCGCTGGAATTTTCCCTAGCCGCATTCCGATCTCACTTTTGTCTCAGTTTCTCGCATCCGTTAAGGAAGTCGTGATTTTTTCGGCTATACACGCGCCGTTGCGATATATACGTGAGTTGAATAATAAGTTCGGCGGTGTCTGCATTGAATTTTCGGAACGACGTCGGAGGCTATATTTTTATGCTTCTTCTCTATATACATCGCGTTTGTCGTGCGCAAGGGTAACTGATTTTCGCGCGAAGCTTTTTTGGAGCTTCAAGCTGGTAACGTATATATACCGGGAGTAGCGCAAAAAGCTTGTTTATAAGTAGCCGTTAAAAATCGTTAACTTTACCCGGAATATTGGTAAATCGCGAGAGCACTTGTCTCGTAAGATGCGGCAAGGTCAGCAGCAGTGCGTTCCCCAGAGGCGCAGTAAAACCTGCAGCTTAGGAACTGCAAAGCCGAAACACATGTTGCGCTCGGCGGAGAGAAGTTGTCGAGATTTACCTCTCAGGTGCTGCCGCGAACATTGCAGTTTGCGCTGTGTTATATTTATCGCTCGTAGCATCTTCTGTGCTGTTTACTCTGGAGTCGTTTTATTTGCTCGACGGATTATTGATATTGCCGAAACGCACGAAGACTATACATATAAGATAACGATTAGTAATTAAAATTTGTTTAATGTACAACAATAACGTCTTCATTCAAATTGCTTCGTCGATGCTCGAAAGCCGCGTAAGGAAAGAGTAATCACCTGTTCACCCTCAGCTCCAAAAATAAAACAATCGACTCCTTGCTCTATACACCCTCCAGACGATCTTATCGCTCCGCGATCAGCAAGCACCGGCAGCGAAAAAAAATTCTCCCAATTTTCAAGCACTTGTCCCGAAGGCCGAATCGCCTCTTAATACTCCCTCTCGCTATATAATAACCCAAGCCAATAAACTCATCGTCCGCAATCCGAAACATGTGTCGTCGCCGTTTCTCTCTCTCTTTCTCTCTCACCTGACCCTCTTCACCAAGTGCATCGTTTTTCTCTCTGTGTCTCAGAAAGATATTTTTCCTCGAGAGACAGGTCCAAAGCCTGACTTTTACAGCCCCGTCCGAGCGAAAGCGAAAGGTGCATCAGCGCGCGAGAATTCGAAACACATGTCGAACACGTGCGTCGCCGGAGACGTCCCACTAAAGGTTGAGTATAATAATAAAGCTGCGAAGGTATACGCTCGAGAGCTCGGGCAAAAAGGGCCACCGACGCGCCACATGTTTTTCTAAATGACACCTCCGACAAGGAGAGGCGCGGAGAGCACACAGGTAGGCATTTCTAATACGAAACATGTGTTTTTACCCCCCGGGATGTATATATATTGTTTCTCGCTAAGGTGAGTCTATATTATAGCGGTACCGAGACGACGAGCGGGAGTCGGAGGGCCAACACGTGTTGGCGACGACTCGGAGTTTATGCTTTTGACACTACTGCCGGATGATACTTGACTGCTGCGAAGTCAGTTTGTGTAACCGTAATACCGCGGGGTTCTTGTGTATTGTTGAATTTTTTTTTTAATTTCGTCGATTGTCGAATTAACAATACTCGGAACAGGAAGCCGTAATACAAAGAGGTGTAGCTATCTCGTATGAATCGAATAAATAAAAACATCGGGTATCGTGCGATATAGTAGGTCGCACGTGTTTTAACACAGAATCTAATCGCTTAATCTAACAAATCGTGTATTTTTTCATACACATCCTCCTTCTCAGCGAATCAATGAAATTTTCCAGCCTCGACGTCGAGTTTCGGCCAAGTTAGGAGGATTTCCTCTTCGAGATAGAATCGCGATTGTCAAGAAAAACTTATGCAAGTACTTATGTACTTACCCTGCAGAGAAACAAGGACGTGTGGGAATACCGGAATTTCAAACTCTGATTTTTCACGGGAAAAGGGATTACGGATTATTTGTTTATTTATCTCGGGGACGAAGATGAGCCGGGATTCTGGGCTCGTGTCGTCGTTGTTGATTTTTCGGCGAGTCGATATTTCGATGAGATAGCGAATTTTAGGGATATTTCGGACGCGTGCATGAATGCCGATTGAATTTTTTTTTCTCAAAAGGATTGAAAACAACAGCGGCTTCTTCGAGAAGTGCGCGATAACAGATGTCAAGTAAACGCGTTATTCATCATATTTCTACGAGAGAATAAACCGTCGAGGAGGAATGACCGGCCGATGAGAGTATATATTGTACGCAGGTAAAAGGCAAAGTGTGAAGTTCGACATTCAGAAGTTCTCCGAGATTTATTGCGGCGAAATTTCCCAGCCCAACGCGGAATGACGCAGATAATTGTATAAAGAGATTTACACACGGCCTATATATACGACACTTTATTATATAGGTAACGCGACGACGTCGATCTTCTTGAAACTTGACGCGATAAGATTATGTAAAAAATTTTACAACTACGTGCTTCATGATGATCGAATAATTTCGTATATCAAAAGGATAACGTATAGTCTCATCATATGCATCATAGAATTTCACTCAAAATATCAAAAGCACTGGACTCACCCAAAGCCTGGGAAAAATCGTTTTTTCGCCGGTCAAGATCGCACAACGCCAGCAGAGGCATGTTTACAACTGGTCATTGTCTTGGCCTCGAACACCGAATACCACCCGCGCACTTTATATGCGCCAGACTCTCTCGCTCTCTCTCCCTCTCTCTCTCTTCCCCGAAATCTTTGCCGTTAGCATGCGCTGGGATTCCCCAGCTTCTATGAGAAGCCCGCAGGTGCTCTGCCTATATATATATAGAGGGAGAGAGAGAGAACATTTACTCTGAGGGGCCTCGAGAAAATTGGATTGATATTGTAGATTACAGGCCCGGCAGATATTCGCTCAGGATTCTTCTGTATATATAATATAGTCGAATGGACCACGCGTTCGTATAGCGGTACCACCGTGACCTATTGCAGCTGTGATTAGTTTGAGAGGTGTATCGAATACGATGCGATTGCTGTGTGCATTTTATAATTTCAACTGCCCGTAATCATTGCTCCTTATAAATATATATTCTGAATATTGAATGCGTATATACGTTTTCCGAGAGGTTACCTTTCCTCAACTATTACACACCGTGATAACAAAAACAAAAGTTAACAACAACAATAATACAACGATAGGCATAAGTCCCGCACATCCGCAAGATGCACCCGAAAAGTTTCCCACAAAGTCTGCCATCGTCGGAAATCCCTCTCTCCGAAATACCATCCCTCTCCGTCCCTCTCATTTGCAAGGACACCCCGTGGCGCTCCTTAGTAGAACAGTAACGCCACCAGTAAAGGTACCCGCGGTGAAATTTTCGGGCTTTCCCAGCCGTCTCCCACTACCTCCGTACCTTTTCTTTTCCTCCCCTGTGCAGTGGCGGAGGCGCAACGTTTTTCCGCGCGCGTGTGCATCGTCACAAAGGCTTTTGTTCTCGCCCCCCCCCCCCCCCCTCCTGACGTTGTATAATGTATTATGTGCTCGCGATGCGCCATCTTTTCTGATGTGTGTTAAAAGAGGGGAGGTTTTTAAAAGACCCGCGCCATCTTCGCGGAGGAGAGAAAAAAGTTCTTTTTTGCTATATATGGATGTATATTATTTAATCTTCGTTGTTGATTTGATACAGCGATGAGTATGCGAGAGGCATTTATTAATTAATACATAACAATATGAGTTTCGCCCTAAACAAGTATTAAAAAAAATTGAACACTTTTATCAAGTCTTTCTTTCCGATTGTATAATGTGTGATTGCAACGATAATCGAACGCACCTTAAAAACCTGCTCATATAACCTTATTTTGATTGCATCCAAATAAACGCTCGTTATATCAAGAATTATAATTATCCCGTGCGACCAAAAAATGTTAAACTCAAACATTCCGAGATACTGTAATTATTCAAGGATAATTAATAACTAAAAATGATGCCGAATCGAGCTCGCGAACACGCGCGCTCTTATCTCCCAGTACTTTCTCTCGCGCTAAATGACTAAACCGCATCCATATGCAGAAGCCGGACAATTTGGACGAGGATATAAATATTTGATGAATCTCATTTGCGCGAGCATCAGCTGAATTAGTCGCTTTTCTTCTTTGTGACTCACGCGCGATTTATAACTTATCGCACCGCGATGACCCGTAACAAAGCGTATATTCGTCCAATATCGCAAAGAAACTCGAAAAAAATCACTATCTTCAACGAAAACAGCTGCCAATAACGACGATCCTTCCTTGCGAATGAAAAAACCCTTCCAGCAATGCCGCGTAAAAACTCGCGCTATACGGCTCGCGCACAAGGGTGGAGCTTAAAATATAAGGGTGGATACCTTTCACGTTTTTACTCTCGTTCTCCCGCGGTGTCCCCCCTGAAACTACGTCCTGCAGCAGCGCCAGCCCCGTACACACACATACACACACACACAGTCTCCTATCCCCTAGATGGAGAGAGAGAGAGAGAGAGAGAGAGAGAGAGAGAGCTCGGCCCTTTGACAGTCGTCGAAACCGAGGCGAGTCGCTTGCAGCGCTCGGAGCAGTCACTCAGTCTCTCGGCGAACGCCCACGCGTGCGCGTCTCGGCGATGCGATATACTACGCGCGCATAAAAGTCCCTTGCTTATAGTGTTTAAAAAAAAATCGTAACGTGTGTAGAATATAATATATAGTATAATACAGAGAGAGAGAGAGAGAGTGCAGTGCAGTATTAAAGGGTCAGATGAAGGCCTGCAATTACCGAACAACGGAGATGCCGACGACGATGATGCACCACCACCAACACCAGAGCCAGATGCTCCGGCTTGAAAAAATGGCCGCGGGTGTGAAGAGGTACCGGTCCCCCGAGGAGTCCTGCGACGAGTCCAGCTGGAAGCGCAGGAAAGGTGTGCGATTCGTTGTTGTTTTTGTTTTTACGGCGATTCTCGGAACTAATACGAGGAAGTGTTGTCGCTAATCGACGACTTCACGCTTCGTAAAACGACTCTGCGCTTTAGCGCGCAGACCCGCCGCGAACCGAATAATAACAATAATAACCGTACAATTGATTTTCACGAGAAGCTCGCTATAAGCATTCCAATTATATCGATCTACGCGGAGTCTCGTCCTTAAAAATGTATATGCAGGAGGTTCTCGAAAGGTTATTCGCGAAAAAAAGACGGAGTCGCAATCTGCGTGATAATAGCGACGACAAGGCGTAGGATTGCGATATGGTCTCTCCTCGTTGTGTAGAGCGCAAAGGGGAGAGCGAGCCATCATTAAAAGCGTCGTCGACGACGACGACGACGACGATGGCAGGAGAAGAGCAGCGACCTAACGACGTTTCCGCCTTCTCACGAATGGAAATTCGCGCTTTGAATAATGCATATTTCTTTTTTCGACGACGAGCTGTCGTTGCTGGCCATATAGATGGCTGTATTTTTCATGGGAGTTTGTATGGCTTGATACGAATTTTTTGGGTGGGATATTGAACGTTTCTTTTTTTTCGATATGTAGTATATATACGAACGCTTAAAAAGACTCGGGGGTGAATTGAATGTGGCAATAAATCACGTTCTATGAATATGCGCATAAAAATCTCTCTTTTAACGCTCGCTCAAAAGTTTGATGAAAAAATAAAAATTTTTTTTGCAGAGTGCTCGCTTACGGACACGCTGGACTTAAGCTCAACCGAGCTGCAGCACCAGCAGCTGCAACAGCAGCAGCACCAGCTGCAGCTTCGTTGTCGCGCCAAGAGCACGTCTATCCCCCAGGAGTTTCGCTTCAACAACAACAACAGCAGCAGCAACAGCAGCAACAACAACAACAACAACAGCATCCACAGCAGCAACAACAACAACGCTCAACACCCGAACAACAACAATACGATCGGCCTGGCGACCGGTACAGCAACGCCGACTGGTCCCCAGGAGGTAGTGATGAAGGCGAAGAGCCGAGACGCGGCCAAGAACCGCCGGGAGAAGGAGAACCAGGAGTTCGGCGAATTGGCGAAACTCCTGCCACTGCCGGCAGCCATCACCTCGCAACTCGACAAGGCCAGCGTCATCAGACTCACCACGAGTTACCTCAAGCTCAGGAATCTATTCCCCGATGGTGAGTGGCTTATTGTATTCCTCGACAAAATGGAGCCGATGCGACCCGTGATAAACTATATATATATATGATTTAATGAAGCTCACGCACGTACGTCTATATACGAGCCTTTGTGCGCGTCGATTCGAAGACTATATTTTATTACGTACAGCGCGAGTGGCGCAAAGGGCAAATAGTATCGGATGAGATGGGTGTGATTGCGCACTTAATGCATTGTTAGCGGCGCCCTCTTCGCTTCGTATACATTATGTATATGTATATAGGTATACACAAAAGGGAAGCACGGGGGCCGCCGTATAGTCTTACAATGGCGCCTTCGTCGCGCGCCCCTGAATTTCCAGACATCGGCGAATTGAATTTCAAGTGGTCGCATCCCTCTCCGGCTTTTTTATTCGAACGAGGTGAGCGACGTGGAGAGTCGCGAATCGGGTGGTCGGAGGAAGCGCGATGAAAAATTTCCGCCGGAACTGTCTCCGGGAGGTCCGTCGAGTTTTTGATCTTCGCAATATTAACGAATTTCGTTAAATAAGAAAATGCAAAACCAGACGCACGTGTGCGCTCAGTCTATGACTATTCTCGCTATAGGAACAACAAGTGACAGTCCTTTGTCGGCTCCGAGAGATCTCAATCTGCGTCGAACACATCAATCCGTCGACGTCTCTTTATATCTAAACTTCCAAATCTTCTCTCGACACTCGCGTCTAAATTCGAGGGTAGCAACGGGCGCGTCATCGATTTTGAACGATCCGTTTGTCGGGCCTCGAGATTTCATCGAATTCCTTATACGTATAATATATACACGATGTGTATATATACACATATATAGACGACTCGCTTCTCGCGACATCAAAAACGTTCTTTCAAGCTTTTGTCGCTCGACGTATATATAATTATCATCGCAAATGTAGACACATCGCAGATAGGATGAAAGAGATCAACCCTCCGAGAAAAATTTTCCGCGGCAAGCTTTTCTCGCGCGCGGTGTCTAGTAAATTAATGCGCGGACACGAGACATCAAGTGCGAAACATTAACATACCAGCTTCATCTTTGAGCTGCATCAGAGGAGAGTATATGCATTGTACATAGAGCGTTTGCGCGCGGGTGTGGCTTTTAATGAGCCTTTGAGCGGCGGTTTTCCTTTTTGAAGGTGCGCTTTGTCTTTGATTTGAAAGAAAAACAAAATTCGTTCTCAGGTCTCGGAGATGCTTGGGGTGCAGCGCCGCCACTGAACCATCCTGGAGAGGCGACGATCAAAGAATTGGGATCGCATTTGTTACAGGTCAGTAGCAGTGTTCGCTCACGTTTGGACGAGGAGGTCTGATGTTATTTCTTCTTTTAAAAAAACACATTTTAACCACGATATTTTTTTCAGACCCTGGACGGTTTCATCTTCGTCGTGGCGCCTGACGGAAAGATCATGTACATCAGCGAGACGGCCAGCGTGCATCTAGGATTGTCCCAGGTTGGAGATATCCCCGCATTACTATATTTCTGTTTTCTCCTTCTCTGGCTATGCTTTTCGTTTGACTTGTCCAAACAAAAAAAAAAGATCATCTAACCGTCGATGTGCAACGATTGACTGAGGCGACGATTCGCTCCGTTCTGATCCACAGGTCGAGCTGACGGGCAACAGCATCTACGAGTACATCCACCAGTACGACCACGAGGAGATGGGTTCGGTTCTGAGCGGCTCGTGTCTGCCCAGTGGTTCCCTTCCACAGCCCAACGCTCAGGGCGACATCGAGATCGAACGAGCATTTTTCCTCAGGATGAAGTGCGTCCTGGCCAAGAGAAACGCCGGTCTTACGTCCGCCGGATTCAAGGTGAGAAGATTTTTTTAACAACATTTTCAAGTCTGCCGGGAGAACTGCGTAGCTTTTCTTTGCATATATTATCGTAGGAAATCGTAAAAAGAAATAAAAATTCGAATACTAAGTGTGCCGGAGTGAGATAAGGGGACCGACGACGCAGTATACAAGTATACTAACGTTGGAACATAACGCGGTTTAAGCAGAGGCCGCATTGTTATGGTCACGCGCGAGAGCCATTGCTACGGCCAGGTAGAATCGCTGCTGCACGCGCAGTGGCTTCGTATGCGATGACGACGTTCTGCTCGTGCGAATGAATAAAAAAGCGCGCCAGCAGGCATCATCAGCGTTATAGATAACAGTCATCGAGTTCTATATACGTATATATACTCGGATTGATGGTTGTAACCCTTTTCAGAATCTCGAGGGCCACTCGCGTGTCTGCTTTTACATTGAAGTTCACTTTGCTGTACTTGTGTATATGCAGCGATTCTTTTTCATCTCTGAAAAATTTATGGAACGAGGTTCGCGTCATTGAAAAAAAAAATTCGAAAGAATTTGAATTTTAAATGACGATCTCTTCCTTCCCTTCAATTGATCGTATGGTATGTACGCAACGCAGTGTATAGGGTATTTTTGAAAAAAAGCTCAGAAGTCGGCAAAATCAATCGCTATACTCAAGCGAACAAAAAAAGGCAAACTAATCGTAGAACACCACTTAACTCGGAAATCCTGACACTCGAGAGCAATAATCCCCCCCCCCCCCCCCCCAAAACAACAGCATATGACTGCGTAATTTCCTTAACGAGACTATTCACTCCATCGCAGAGAAAACGATCTTGAGAATGTTTGTCAAACAAGCGGCGCTTATACGCACAATACCGAATGCCGCTTTTCGTGTCTATACTATTATATACACGCCGAGAGTATAAAAGCCCGCCACGAGCCATTTTGTCTCGTCGATTTCAGCGAGAGAGAGTGTATAGAAGGAACGGATCGATGCTCCCGTCGTCGTGCAGCGAAGGAGTCAAGTGAGAGAATGGGACGAGGGAAAGGACGCGATACAATAGACGAGGCGGCTGCGGTGATGCTTCTTTGTGCAGCGAGGATGTCTTGTTTAGAGGCGTTTATACCCTCGGTTTGGTCTTATACCCGACGAGTCGATTATGTAATTTGGGATTTTCATGCCTGCTTCGATCGATGGCGAATCCTCGATCAACGAAAGAAGAAGAAAAAAAAATTTCACCGCATCTCAAGCTAGCCAAACTCGATGAAAAAGTGCACCCCTTCAACGTCGCGCGCATATATATAGCAGCAGCTGCGACACGCACTTATTTGCCTTCCAAATAAAAATCTCCGAATCGAGTGGCGCCCTTGCACTTTGCCGCATCGCATGCGCTTGCATACAGCCGCTTTTCCACCTCGGAATTGGTAATTTCTCTCTTATGTGTGCGGCGCAGAGAGAAGTGTCGCGCACTTATATACGGCGCAAGAAGCCAACGTGATTACACAGCTTAATTGGGCCTGTTTTTTATTTTACGTGTACGCAAGCGGCTCCTTTTGGCCTGTGATATATATACACGATGCGCGCGGGAAACGCGAATTAATTCAAGGGTGCATATATGCGTTCAGTGCACACGTGTCGCATATACATGTACGAAGAAGGAGAGGAGCTTGTTAGGTGCTTTTGATGCGCGCACGCGTGATTAACATTTTCGAGATTTTTAATTCGCCTGCGTGCACTGAAGGATTATTGGATCCGCTTGTTTATTAGCGTGAAAGAGAGGTGTGGCTTTTCGTATATACCAGTTATTGGCTGGCTTGATATTAGCTTTATTATTTTGAATCTCGCGGCGAAAAGTTTGCGTCAACAAAGAAACAAGAAGTCATCGACCTAATCTTCCGCGTTTTTACAGGTCATCCACTGTTCCGGCTACCTGAAGTTGAAACACGTGGCGGTACCAGCAAGCGCCGGTCCCGAGTACAACGAGTCCGGAGGCGGTGGCACGGCACCGGGAGGTGGCTACGAATTGCACAACGTTGGCCTCGTCGCCGTTGGACACTCGCTACCGCCTAGCGCCAACACGGAAATCAAGCTGCACCACAATATGTTCATGTTCCGGGCGTCGCTCGATCTCAAACTCATCTTCCTCGACGCCAGGTGAGTCCATGCTTTGTTTTTACTTTGGTTCGTCGACCCGAGGAAGCGAGTCGTGATCATTATATTGTTTTGATTTTGACATTGACTTTGGATTCGCGCGTTTGTTGGCCTTTGGAAGTGTCCGAGTCTATATGTAATGAAAAGCTGACGATGGCTCGGGTTACACTCGTCGATGGCTAAAAAAGAAGCTGGTCTCGTGTTACCGAGAGAATACGTACATACTCTGTTTGATTGAGGTCAATATTGACGATCTCATCGCACGAGTCGAACTAGTTTTATCACTTGTCTTAATGCACTGAGCTATAATGCAATTGATTTTCTCTCCATTGCAGCGTTCCACAGTTGACTGGGTATGAACCTCAGGAACTGATCGACAAAACGCTATACCACTACGTACACGTCAGCGACGCAGTCCACCTACAACAAGCCCATCAAATTTGTAAGTAAATTCTGCTATACACATCTTCCGAGCAAAAGCGATACGCCATTGAAAAAAAACACTTTATACTACAAGTAGAAGATCGATTAATTCGCACTTCAGAATACTCAGAAGTATTTGAAAAAAAATTCAGAGTACACCTCTCAAGCTTGCTGACGTCGGCCGAACCTTCGGGGGAGAACAATGAGATCAATATTACAAAACCGACGAGTCTCGCGTTACAAAGAGCGCAAAGTGCGACGTTAAATACAAGCGCTTTCCTTTCCAGCAAAAGCGGAATATAAGCACACGCGTATACGACTAGATTTCAAAATTGCAAATCTTCCTTCGAAAAGTCATTGATAATACATTACTACACACATACACATACCCGTCGTGATCATTAGTCCCGTCACACACGGCACAAAAAGCGTCGATACGATATCTCGCATCAGTCTGCTCCTCCGCCAATAAAGTGGCTTCCCGAAAGAGACGAGAGCCGAAAGGGTTGCGATGCAGCGTACATATATATATATAAGAATAACGCTGACGCTGCATCAGCATCAGCGACGGCCCTATATACTCCTCCTCCTTCTCGCCTTTGATCTTCTTTCCTCTCGAGCACTTTCCGCGCCTTATATTTTCGCTTTGTGCATGGACCGTTACTTTTGGCTATTCTTCTTCTACGTCTTCTTCTCATTCGGAAAACGCCCTTTCGCGAACGCCTTATACGTGTCACATCGGGCTACTTGGGATGCGCCGAGCTTCTGCTTATTTTTAACTCCGCGTGTTTGAGAATGGAGCAAGGCTGATGAGCGAGAGACTACCTACTTTGCGGCATGTTGAGAGCAAGGAGTGTTGTTATGTGTATACATATATATACATATGTATATATAACACACGTAAAGAAACTCAGAAGTGTGCGCCTTTTGAAATTTCTCAGGCTTTCTCATTTTTTAGATCGTTATGCTATTATTATAAATATTATCATCATTAACATCGCGAATATGGCTGCGCTGCTAGGATATTTCGCGAGAGCAGATTGCGCATGTGTGACGTCGCGCGGAAATTACAAGTGCACTGCGCGGTATAATATCGATCGAGCGATGCTCACGCGAGAGAGAGTCTGCGTGCTGTAATCGATTCTTCGGAATCCTATGAGACAGAGGCGATGACCAGAGAAGCCAATATACGGGCTATAGAAGAAAAAGCGCTTCTGCTTATAATACGCGGGGGCAAATCGAGCGCGAGAACGGTATATATAGGGAGAGAGGAAAATAGGGATAAGTGGATGGGAGGAGCGACGACGCGCGGAAGAGTATATATATACCTATATATATAGCGCGAGAAAGAGACGACGGAAGGCTGTTACCGCTATCGTTGTTTGAACAGACTCGCAGTTTCACGAGCTTAGCCTCAAAGGGGGATATATGTATATATACATGCAGGGCTTCTATGCTCTAGTCGGTGCTAATGTCGCCGAGGGAGAAAAAAAGGAGCGAGTTCGTCGGTGCGCGGCTCGTTCAAACACAGAGGGCGCGAAAACTATTTTTATTGCTGCTCTCCGCAGGATGGCCATTTTCGTGTATAGCTGCTGATAATGTGTGGAATTGATTGCGGTCATTCGAGAATATGCTCGGGGGAAATAAAAGATAGAGGGATTTCCTTGATTGTACAGTTAATTAATGCTAGACTATAAATACGAATTTTGCTTCGGACGAAAAAGATACCTTCAATTAATTGTTTCATTCCAGTGTTGTGCAAGGGTCAGGTGACGACGCGGTACTACAGGTTCCTGACGCGCACGGGTGGCTGGGTCTGGATGCAGTCGTACGCGACGATAGTCCATAACTCGCGCAGTTCCCGACCACACTGTATCGTCTCGGTCAACTACGTCCTGTCGCAGATCGAAGGCAAAGACCTGGTGCTCAGCTCCGATCAGAAGACGTCAGCTGCCTGTCCGGGTAACCCACCAAGTACACCGGTGTCCAAGGCGCCTCTGCCTACGGTCGTCGCCAACGCCAACAATGCCGAGATGCAAGAACCCAAGTCCCAAGCGCCAGCGCAACAACACAACAGCCCAACCTCACCGTACCGGACCAGAACTTTGACCGAGACTACCGCTGACTCGGAGTTTACCGATAGCTCGGGCTACGTCAGCTCCGAGTACGTACCGAATCATCCGCTGGCGTACAGCATGCCGCCGACGCCATTTGGCGCTCAAGGGACGCCGGCTCCGCACGAGGATGGTGGATACTATTTTCCCGATCTCATGTATCAGTATGGAGGTAAGTTCGTTGAAGGTTTTGCCGTTGAAGTTTGTAAAAGTATCGACCGGGTGATTTAAAGTTGAAATTGACTTGATTACAGGAAATCCTCATGAGCACCTGACGGCTGTTCAACAACAACAACAGCCTCAGCAACAGCATCCTCAGCTGATGCACCACGTGCCGAGTCCCATGACCACGATTCAACACAGTCCACAGAATCAACAGCAGCAGCAGCAGCGAAGGCCATACTCGGCATCCTCGAGCTCATGCGGAAGCACGGACGCCTCGGATACCCACCTGTCCAGTCCGCTCAACGCTAGTCACATTATCGAAGCTCCGCGAAGCGTCAACAGCTTCTCGCCCTATCAGCAGCATCCCACGCATCAACAGACTCCACAGCAGCACCATCTTTTAGACCAGTCGCCACCGAGCGTGGCCAGTATCGACGCCAGCGCCGCCATGTTCCCGAACTGCGGCTTCAACAACTTCCTCAACGGATACACCAACGCCACCAACACGGTGATACCCGGACACCACGAACAGACCTACCCCGGCAGTAATACCTCACCCAATCACCACGTGGCAATGCACGAGAACGGCAGGCATCATCACCACCATCTGCACGTGGACGGCGGCGTCGAACACCTGGACATTCCACTTTACACCAACAGTCAACAGTACAGCCCCAACTCCGTCCAGCCGCACCACCAGTTCGTCCACTGACAGCAGGCCACCGGTACCTGCTACGACGTCGTCGAGGCGCCCCAGGCTGCCGACATAACCGACGAGCGGGTGCTCAAGAGGCTCAGGGTCTTCTGAATAATTTTCGCGACGGTTCAAGTGCGCTGTTATTTACGAGACACACGAGTTGACTTTTTCATGCAAGTTTTTAGGTTAAAATATATGAAGCTGCGTGGGCAGATTCAAATGTGATTAGCGAAAACAAGTACTAGCCTAAGCGAGCAAGGTGTAGCGTATAATGCATAATAGTCTAAAAGTCCATTGATTTAATCCGTAGCGAGTCGATTTGCGGAGACTCTCGAGAGTCTTTTAGTGCGCTGTGATAATCAGCTGATCGCAATTGCGAGCGCCATTTTGGATGTCGGAATTATAAAGCGTCGTTACTGTATGTATATTAGGTATATTGTAGATCTGAATCAAAGTCGAAATCACAAGTTCTAGGAACAATAATAATTTCGAACTGATGAGGCAAAACGATATTTGTAACTAATCGACCGATCACGCTGGTCGTGAAGAGTCGAGAAGCTGTGAAAAAAAATAATCAAACGAGATTAATTTCAAAATTGTGTTATTCTAAAATTGAGTAAAAATCATGCGAACAATCTCTATTATACTATATACAGACGCGTTTGTATATTCACTGGTGATTTTTATTATCGACAATGTTCAACGACGTCGCGACGGTTGTAAATATAAATTATCCGGAATCACCAAGGAAGCGAAAAGTGTCACTAGTTGCTAGTTATTTTGTAATGTAAATAGACGAGTTTAATCGGTTGTAGATTGATCTTTAGAAAATCAGTAGGAATAACTTGTAAATATTTTATATAAACCCGAAGACTGACCGGTGCTTATGCCAACCGACCAAAGAAGCGACCTTTTATTAACATGTTACAATATTATTAGTAACATTTCACCAGCTGTCATTTAAAGTAAACAAAAGAAACAGTACACACCATGTAGATGAAGAGTTATAAATGTTGTAAATAGAGTTTCAAACTGTAGCATAATAATTTTAAAGGCAACATTTTTAAGGCTCGAGTTGGGTTTATTTAATTATGATTTTGTTCAACTTTACGTTGTAAGAATTAAACTGGAAATTAAAATATGTTAATCTGTTAAGACAATTGGATTTTCTCTCTAATTTTTAAATCATTAATATGGGGTATATTAGTAGTTTAAAAATTTTAATCGTATAATTTAATATAATTATAAGATTACTTTTATTGTATTGCATTACATTAAGGATATTCATTTTCTTTAAACCCAGCTCAAATGAAGAAATGACTTTTTTATTTTAAAAAAGTCGTCAGTTCTGTTGTACTACATTACACACAAAAAATTCGACTGTACTTATACGATGGCATACTTAATATACATAATGTATGTATATATATATATATATATATATATATATATATATATATATATATATATATATATATATATATATATATATATTTATTATACATACAGGATTATTATTTATATTTAATGTAAAGTACAAGTGTGACATTTATATAGCAAAGTTAAATTAACTTATGAAACTAGGCCGACGTTATCTAAGTCCTGTAAATATTGTAAAAGTACATAAATTTGCGCATTACGGTGCCTATACGCCGAAAATATATCATATTTTCCTCTGAAAACGTATCTTTTGTCATTATTGTCTCGTTCACTCAAAATAACAACAACTGAACGAAATCAATCGAAACGCGAGAAATTTAATTTAATTTAGTGCACATTTGGTATAATACGACAGAATCAGAACAAACAGATGCTAATAATACGTCTAATATCAAGGCTTATGTAAGCAAATCAGCGCTTACGAAAAAAGATTCCAGGTTCCGGATAAATTTATATCCACCCCATTTCTCAGGATTACGCCCATAGTGACACGACCCCCTGGTTATTTCCAAAATTGGGGATACATATGAATACACTTGCGATAATTTACGATTCGCCCTAATGTTACACGCCGAGTAAATAGTTCATTGAACTTGACATTCTCGCCTTCTATTATGTAAATTATACTTAAATATTTAATTACACATCTATACTAAAATGCGTAATCGAGCATTCGTTTACAATAACAAAATACACTAAATTAAAAAATTCCAAATCTTTTTGTGTATGTAGGTATATATTGCATACGCGGAAGCCACACCTACACCTACATACATCGCACGCGTCGATCGATCGAGCCTCTCAATTCCAAAGTTTCTCTCTAAACCCAACACCTATGCACACACACACACACACATATATATATATATAAGTATATGTATATATACAGCTACTCATTCTCGCCGTTTCATCCCCGGCATTTACGGCCCTCGACTGGAAAGAGCAAAGTCCGCACGACCATCTGGTCGGGATTTATTTACGACGCCGACGACGCGGCCCTTGTGCACACAAGTATATACCACTGCCTATATATATATATATACAACGGCATAGCAGGTACTTGGCCGGTGTGTTTACCCACTCAATAATACACGGGGCTACCTGCCGAGGAAATTATTGGGCCCCGCTTTTCTGCCGGCGATTATGGGGAAATTCCATGCCACCCCCTGTGGTGTCTTCCACAGAGGAACCGAGAGTTTAAGAGTGGGTTCAATAATTCCGAATTATGTTATTTGCGGGTTTTACGATTAGCGCGTGGGGAATACCTAATTGAATTAACCGGAGTTTTTTCAGAAATCCTGACGGGAGGTTATGTTCCACATGCTATGTGCTCTGTATGTGTATTACGCCGCGGCTGACGCATATTTTCCAAGGGGGTATACATTAAGGATTAGGTACTTATACATCAAAAGTCGATTTTTTACATACAGAGAGAGAGAGAGAGAGAGAGAGAGAGAGAGAGAGAGAGAGAGAGAGAGAGAGAGAGAGAGAGAGAGAGAGAGAGAGAGAGAGAGAGAGAGAGAGAGAGAGAGAGAGAGAGAGAGAGAGAGAGAGAGAGAGAGAGAGAGAGAGCAGAGCGAGAGAGAGAGAGAGAGAGAGAGAGAGAGAGAGAGAGAGAGAGAGAGAGAGAGAGAGAGAGAGAGAGAGAGAGGTTTGCAAAAGAGGCTCGCTTGCAAACGTAACCTACAAGGTCCATCTTAAATTACCGACAAAAAAATATTTATGTAAGCACGACAAAAAAATAGGTTCTCACTCACCCAGCTCGGTTCGCATGTGAAAAAAAATCCTCTTGTCGACGTCAATCCTTGCACACACTATATCTATGACAGAATATCCCGAAGACCCCCCACGGAATGAAAAAAACTCGAACGCAACCGCGGATCCCACGGCTTCTCTCTGCGAAAGTCAAAAACACAACAACGCTATAACCCTCGCGTTTTTACAATTGTGCGTCAACAATGCGCCAGAGTCGGCCGGATATACACACGTACCTTCTATACCTACAATGTAATAGGTACATATCGCGCCGCGCGTGGCTCGACGGGAGAGTGAAAAAAAGGGGGAGAGCCACGTGCCGGCCGCTCGCATTGTGCGAGTCATCGAGCTCCGAAAAGAGCCGTGTTTTTCCGCTGTTAGCGGCTTGATTGTCCTTGCTAATGAGACGACTGTGTAAGTACTACTGCTGCGGGGGATATTATATGATGTGCTGGAGGGAAGCTATGTGGCCTATACGCTTGATTGGGGGGCAACGTTAATTGCAGCTTGTGCCTGAAGTCGCGTCGGTAAATGAATCTGGAACGATTAGCTTTTGCGTGCGCGATTTGAATTTAATTTTCTCGTAAAATGCGCGATTATAGTGTAGGTCTATTATTTTATGCATAGGAAACTTCTGAATAAAAGTAAGCCACAATCGGAAACTCAACCGATGGTATATAAAAACGAAGAAGTCAGCGTGTGTCCGAATTTCTCCGAATAAGCAGATATGAGGCCGCAGGCAGTGCGCCGAGCTGGTCACGTGTCTCTCGTTAAAATCTTCGGCCGCGATGTGCGCGACTCCGTGAAATAATCGGAACGTCGCTCGTTACACGCCCCGGACGATTGAGCACCGCCGCGGACACCCGTCGCGCATCTGATGCACGCGACTTTTGCTCCACAGGAGGGTATATATGTAATGTGTATAATATGGATGTATACGATGCACAGAATCGAGTCACATATATATAGGGCAGGCGTTCGTTATTGTACTACGAGTCGCGGGTTGTTTGGAGTGTGTGATCCGAGAAAAGGCGGGTTCGAGACGTTTGTCATCGAGAGGTTTATATAATTCGAGTGAGTTGTTGAGTCATTATGTGAATAAGGATACTTTCTACGGGTTATTTGACTTATTGATATATAGAAGATTAGATTATTCCGAGTGTAGAGTTGTGCAAGTTTTTTTTTTAAGAAAGTCTTTCGATTTTTATTATTTTAGGTATAATACAGTGATGTGTCATCGACGAACAATTTAACAACTTCCGCGTGTATATACCGATAGCGAGCATCAACCTATTGGCTGTCTTCGTGAAGTTTCCAGCAGGACATCAGCTACCGCAACGCCAGTACACCGCGACATACGAACACTCAAGAACAGCTGATCTGATCCGGTAACCGTAAAATTGATAGTTGATAGTCTCAGACTTACTATCTATAAGTAAGTATACCTATACATATTATTTTAATCAAAAACCAGGATTAGTGCTTCCGAAATTCATTGCAATGGAGCTAGACAAGTCTCAGAACAAGTTTACGTCTTATGTAACTAGAATTAGACACGTGTAAGAAGTCGACACTACGACTGCTAATGGACAATCAACAATTTTCGCTTATATTCCAAAAACGACTTCAATCTCATCGACACATTCGATTCTCCCATATTCGAAACCGACGAAAGGTTCGCACGCAGAAAAAGTTGTTTATATACGAAACATGAGCTTGATAACCAAGAACCGATTTTTAAAAACTTGGTGCAAAATTGACAAAAAATAATATGAAAATTAAGGCATAGAAAAAAGAGGATTACGCCTCCGAAACGTCGGCCAAAACACATTATTTCATACTCGTGGCGATTATTTCTTCTCGATCCTTAAAAATCGGTTCAATTCGACGAAAACAGCGACCTGCTAACATTAATCGGTCAGCTGATTATCAGATGCAGAATAAGCATCAACGACAATATCTTCGTTAAAAAGAACTCGAATGTCCAGAGAAAGTGGCGAAAAAATGTCGATTCATCGAGTTCGACGACATGGAGATGCTTATCAAGAGGCCCAAATTAAGCGATGTCGAGTTTGTCGTCGGGTAACGTTCGTTTCATGCGCACAAGACTATCCTTTCGGTGCTCAGTCGAGTCTTCGGGGCCATGTTCGAGCATGTCATGAAGGAACGAGTGGAAAACAAGATCGTGATCATCGATAGCAACACCAAAGTTATTGAGCAGCTGTTTCTCTTCATCTACTTCGGTAAGGTCGACCTCGAGGAAATGCCGGAACTGTCGGACAAGCTTTTCAGACAGCTGACAAGTACGAGATTGAGGGATTAAAGAAGATATGCGAGGTGGCGCTGATCGAAAACCTTAGCGTCAACAATGCCGCAGAGGCTCTCAAACTCGAACCCAAGCTGTATTTGACGTTTTGCACGCGCAATTTTTTTAATTTTTAACAAAAATTATAATTCACACTTTGATGCTAGAGGTTCGGTTAAATATACATATGCGTTTGGTTTTGTGGACACAGTTAGAATTAGTTTTTATTTTTGTATGCGACTACGCTACTCGATCTGGACAAAATCTAGGGTCTGGCAAGTAGTGAGCGTTGATTCGACACCTGGAAATTGATAAAATATAGCTGAATTGTTTTGGAATTTTAACATGTAGCTGCAGAGAGGATTTAGATGTAATTTTGTCAGTGTTTTTTCCTGGATTTTCGTCATCAGAAGTTTGTTGGAAGAGTTGTGACCAGCGATTATTTATGCTTAGATTTAAGATTCGTATCAATAATGCATTCGCGTTTGTGTTATTTTATTACTAATTTCCGTTTGTAATAAACGAATACATACAGATTGAGTTTTTGAAATATACTCGGAAAATACATCGCCTATCTTTGTAATAGATGTATTTATTGATCAACGTATGGAATAAATGAATTACTAAAAAAATACGCGTTGTGTTGAAAAAAACACCTCTATCTAGCATAGCGTCTGATAAAACTACAGTAGTAGATAAAATATCTTCTACACCTTAAAAAAACGAGATATTCTCTAAAAGTAAATTCTTTTAAATCACAACCTATAATACACTCGTCCACGAGATCAGCAGCCCCATATAACGCCGCAGCGCAATACATATACAGTGCATAAACCGGCAGGGGGGGGGGGGGTAGGTGACATATGCACGCGATTATAGTCCGCGTGTCATAAAACTACCTACACTAATCCACCGAGATTTTGAAGAATAATAGCGACTCGTGCTATAACCCAAACACTCGAGCGAACCGCGCGCGCTTGGAAAACACTTTACATCGCAGCCTTGTGCGCCAGTGTATCTACGTGAAGTACTTGTAAAATTACGATTTTTTTCGTTTTTTTCAGAGCTTTAACATCTATCTAAATTTTAGAATTAATAAACACTCTTGTGAGCAAGAGTAATGAACTTTAGAAGGTAATTTATTAATAATTATATTAAAAAAACATGAGTTACTACATGATCCTGGTTAATCATTCGCAGATTATCTCGAAAATGATATCAATATAAACGCGATTAAGAAAATATCACAGTATAACAACGTATATAGACGACCATATATGTATATGTATATTGAAGAAGCAGCAGCTAAGCAAGAGCCTAAACGCGCATAACAGTGCAAAACGCAAGAGTATCATCGCCGACTCGACCGTATAACACAGACACACACACATACCTATACGTATCGTGTAGTATATGTGGAGCAAAGGCAGGCGGCGCACGACGAGCGAGAGGTAACCAGGACGACGGCACGTAACGCCGCCCACAGCATCCCGACGCGGCTGTCTTGTCCGCGATGTGTTTGCTCGATGATTTTATACCAATTACGGCCTATCCGCGCCTTCTCCCCTCTCCCGTCGTGTAACCCCCTTTTTTAGGCGCGCGTGCGGGTTAAAGCTCTGCTATGGCCCAGCCCAGAGTCGGTTGTATATATATATATGTATGTATTAGGTAGACATGTTGTATAGTGCAGCGACTTTTGGATCCGCTTAGCATTGATGATTTTATGAGGACAATTACGACTCGTTTTTTTTTAATCGACTTCAGTAAAAAAATAATGATAGTCGTTGATTTGTAATTCGATAAAAATCGCTTTGAAAATTAATATTGTGTTTGTCGATAAGCAATCGAGTATTATATAGAATTATTGTTGTGACTCTTCAAGCTATCCGTTTTTTTAGCACTTTTTTAACGTTAAATTTTAGCTTTAACTTCGTCGTGAAAATTATAAGTATAGTCTCTACATATATTTTCTACTATAACTATATTGAATGTTGTCTACAATAGTCTATAGATAAAAAAAGCAGTTGTCTTATTAAAAATTGTCATCTTCATTTAATTTATGATCTATATTTGTTTTTCGTAAAAAGTATACCTGAGTATAATTATTGACGAAATCGGAGTGTGAACGCGTTGAATCGATCTGACAAGTGGCGACGCTTTGCATCTGGCATTGAAACCCTACACAAAGCTTACGTGTCGTTGGCAGTTGTCGGCAAGGTAGAGTGTTTTACTAAACTCAATTAATTATATTTTATTATATATTAGAATTTTTTTTTAATTTTTATGATGATTAATTGTATTGTGTGTCATTTAATTGTATCATGGGAAATAATTACAAAAAATAATCAATTTATTATTGTCACGTATATTTTTCAAATTTTAATACGGACAATGGTGTGTTACAGTACTTATGGCGCACTTTACAATTTGTTAACAAATAACTATAATTACATATTAATATAATGTCGAATTAAAAATTTGTCTATTTATAGTTATAATTTATTATAATACCTAAGGCATAACAAATAAAAGGTTTTTGGTACTTCACAAATAGAGAAATCTTATAGCAATTCATAAATGCTTAATATTAAAAGTGAACAAATATAATATATGTCTACAAACATTCTGAATCTGACAGATTCTACTGCTTTACGCACAAAGTTACAAAGAACGTCTACTAACACTAATTTATACATTCAACTTGTACATAAATAATAATGATTAATTTGATGGATTTGATGCTATTATACATTATACTGCCCTTTTAGTGTCTCAGTTAAAAATTTATCTTATTACTTTATACTTATTTATAATTAAACAACATTCTATGTTAGGACAGGTATAACCTTGCAGTTCCCACAAATTAAATGCTTCTTGTTATTCAATCCTTCGTTAAAATGGTTAAAACGTTAGTAATGAAATCAATCTTAGAATTACGATGATAAGGCACATACATTTTCATTTCTATATTATCGCATATTTACAAGTTCGTTCGAATATCAGTTTGTCTTTCAAGGACATTTTTATTACACAACGCAAAATAAAAATTGTTTTGAAAGAAAACCTCAAAAATCATAAAATATGTACATTCAACTTTCCGTAAACTTCTCAGCGCATTCTAGATCGGTTCTATACACGTTTATACTCAGATATATAGTAAAGGAAATATTCCGTCTGATTAAAAAAAATCACATAGAGTTGCGATAATCCTGTTAATGTATCCTTGCAACGCCGAAACAAAAGCTCAGTCGTTTCTTGACATTAACAGCGCTTCGTTGGAAAAACACATCCAACCTATAGCTGGTTTAATCTGTAAAAAAATATCCTGCATTAAATATTCGCTTCTCCAATATAAAGTGATTTTCGCTATGATGTTTATTACTATTGATACATTACTATTATTTTTCAAGTTGATTTATAAAAAATATCGTTATTATTTGTCCTCATGTAAATACGATACCAACTAGGTATAATTTTTCAAAAGTTTTCAAACGCTAATCTGATCGCTTACATCACTCGAGGTCCTCAGAAGAGCATCACCACAGCCTCTCTAAAACTTGGAGCGAGTCTCCTGGTGTGGCCCCGAGTACTTGCTGCGGATTCCGTACTCGTCGATCAGGTTGTCGGATCCGCTGTACATGGAAAAACCTCGACGCGACAACTCCTCGCCTGGGACTATGGTCGGATTTGTGTAGCAGAACTCGGCCATCATGTTCGCCTGTCTTCCCAACTGGTTCGAACTGCAATGAAAAGAGGTGATTGTATGATTGTTTTTGTAACGGAATGTCTTTACTGAAAAGACGCTGTTTTCTATATTGTCTTAGTTTAGTTATATTCAAAAGTATATACAATTTCACAAGCAACGTTTTTGAAATTGCGCGCCAAACAAATTTGCCACCGGCCGATCCACAATTTTGTCGCTTCCGTCGCTTATAGGCGTAGGTATTTTTCTAATTTAAAGACACAACATTAGACTGAACAGAAGCTATCAACTCAGTTTCGTCCTACGAGTCGCCGCTGAATGACGTAAGTATACGCGTTAGCCCGTATATACCGACACAGCTTAAACCGCACGAGAACATCGGAAAACAGCTTTATTGTTAATCACATTGTCTATATCATGGCTCAGTATGACATCGCTCACGCCGATCTTAAAGAATCGGTCTACACGTGGACTATAAACAATTTTCAAAATTGCTCTAGCAAAGTAGGCGATTGCGTTGAATCCTCACAGTTTTACTCAGGCGTCAACAATGAGTTTGGATGGAAATTAATTCTCTACCCAACTGGATTGAACGAAATGTGCAAAGAGTATGTATCCCTTACGCTACAGCCGACATCTTTAAAGAACGAAATCGTTGTACATTTGACCATATCGCTTGTTTATATCGAATCCCAAAGAGAACGCGATGAAACATTGATCAAGAAAGACGTAACCATAAGACCTGTCGTCGACGAAAAAATTCACTTCTACAAGTTCGCCCATAAACCTGCTCTAAACAAGTTATTAACGAACGACCAACTAATAATCAGGTGTAGGATAAAGCACTCGTTACCCGGACACAAATCGTCCGAGCATTCGTTCTTTTTTCCCGGCAGACAGATCAACAATGATTATTGTGATACGAAAAATTTACCCGATATGAAGTTCATCATCGATGAAAAAGTACTCGTAGCTCACAAAGCTATTCTTTCGGCCCATAGCCCAGTGTTTGCTGAACAGATCTCGAAAATGAAGGATAACACGATGACCATCTGCGACGTTGATTACAACGTGATGCGAGAATTGTTGCGTTTCATCTACTATGGTAAGGTCAACGATTTGAAAACAATGGCCAAAGATCTTCTGGTAGCAGCTGAGAAATACAAACTCGAAAATCTGAAGAGACTTTGCTTATGCAAGAGATAACCCTTGATAACGTAGAGGATTGGCTGGATATATCTGTCCAGAAATTTCTCATGACGGCCAATACTAACGAGGAGGATTTGAAAAATGATGACATTGAAGAGTTGAGATCGAATACACGCATAATCATGGACACGCTGAATTTCATGCGGCAGAATTTATATAGATATACATATTTTTTTGTAAGTCTCTCAAACTGGTTTTATCCTTTATTTAACTATTCAGTTAGTATCACGATGGAATAAGCAGATTTTTGCAAATTTTAACCAATAAAATATTTTCGTAATCACCAGATATTTCTCTCTTTCAGTCTGTGTTACCTCACATAAATCATCATCTACTTCCTATATATAATCCAATAATATCGACTGCAAATTCTTCTTCCAAATTCCTTCAAACTTTGAAATACAACATTCAATATATTATCGCGAAATATCAGTCATCAAATATCTTCGTAATCGAAAGTACTATCACTTCCATTAAATTGTAAAATCCCGTCGAATAAAAGGGTTCCACTCGTGTACACGGCTGATCGCTCTCAAACAACAGCTTTTAATCAAAGCCCTCTATATACTCAGAGATGCGATAAAAATCTTATCACCGGCGATTTCGTCAAGAAACGAGCGAAAGATCGCGATGAGTCACCGCTTCACAATTCGATATATATATATACGGCTTATCGCCGCAGTTACGTTAAATTTCATTGTGCATGTAGTAAGTAAGAATTACCCTGTTGGATGTATATGTACGATACTTACTCGTCGGACACCAGTCGATTGACCTTGACGAAAAGGACCCCGATGAGGATGAAGATCACGAGGATACAGAGGCCCGTAACCCCGCACGAGATGTAGAAGTAGAGCTCGAGCTCCTCGAGAGTCGCCTGAAAATTTATATCGTTTCTTTTGGTATAACCGTATCCTGTAGTTATATCGTTTGAACTTAGCTCAATGGCACAGTTCTTTAAGATTCGATTCGCGGTCACACGGTTAAAAGTCTAGGTTTCTTCGATTTTTTATATCCTTTAAAAAAATATATTAACGTACATCTAAGCCTTCGCGCCGATTCTATACTAAGAAATCAAAGTTCTTCGAAATCTTAAAAATACAGCTTATGCATAGACCCTCGGTAATAATATTTCACAACATAAAACGAATATCGTTTCTCGAAACAACACGACGCTCGTTCCCGAAACTCAGGCGTCAACGAAACCTTCGAACATGCAGTGCACTGTATTCCAAACTCCTACGAACACGTATATATATGTAAGCTATTATTATCTTCGAATTGCGAAATCATTGCTCGAAATCCCAATACAAAGAATAGACAGGCCGTCGTGTACACACAACACCGCAATAACTCGCGCGACTCACTTCTGTACACATTGTGTATATCGTATAACGTGAATCAAAGGCGGAATTAACGCACATCCGCGATTTCGAAAGTCGGTCGCGTCGTCCCGAAATCTCAAGGCTTGTGTATTATATTATATTGCCGGCGTCGCGTTTTGTCATATATATGTATATATACATATGCCGAGTGTCATTGTTCTCGTTTCCGCGATTCGAGTGAAGAGCTGCAGTTTTGTATTTTGTATATATATAAAACACATTCCGGTTTATTAAAAAAAACAACAACAGTGTAATTAAAGAATAAATAAATAAACTTGCTCCTATGGGAATCGATGTCACGCGTAAAACTATATTCGCAACATAACGCGCATACGCAATCCAAATTCTATTATTCATGCAACATCATCCGCTACTCATTTTTTTCTCTCTCTACAGCGTTACATCCTCATTGTCTCACGATCCATTTATAAGAATGACAGCGACATGAAAAAAAAACACATCCGTCAACGCGCGGTTTCAATGAAGACGAAATTCCGCGATGCGCAAGGCCGAGTCGTGTAACTTTTTTTTCTGCAAAAATATATATATAATCTCATCCGATAAATCGTTTATCATTGTGTATAATATATATAGAGGTTCTGACGCAAGGGGAGTATAAGTATAGTAAACGGTGAGCGGATAGGAACGTTGTATATACAAGAGAAGATGATTTGCATAGAAAGTCCGCGATCTCTGATTACACTGCTCGCGGAACGTGTGTATACACAGTTGTCTGTTTTACGCCGAGTTATCGAGGAATAAACCGGGCGGATGGAACGAGTAGCGAAAGTGAATGTAGATATAGGATTCGCGTCCTTTTTTTAATTGTAGAATATTATTGCTTACTCCTATAGAGGAAACTTTGTAATAGTAACATTCTCAGTTTTTTTTATCAGTGTCGCGAATTTGAATA
This sequence comes from Muscidifurax raptorellus, assembly GCA_020010945.3. Classification (NCBI taxonomy): domain Eukaryota; kingdom Metazoa; phylum Arthropoda; class Insecta; order Hymenoptera; family Pteromalidae; genus Muscidifurax; species Muscidifurax raptorellus. The sequence continues at coordinate 6,210,155 of CM052079.1, read as the reverse complement.
CAAACGTTCTGATATGGATTAATTTTTAAATCAAAGGATTCTCTTTATTACAGAAAAAAAATCATCGATAAACTATCTTACATTATATCGATCATTCATCGATGCAGTAACGCCTAGTTAGCCAAGCTTTCACTGCGACCGCAAGCGGCTATACACTTGACACCTCGGAACGAATAATTTTTTTTTTTTTTCATGGAAATAATCAACGGCGCAATATACTTAACCTGTAGATACATATCCTAGAAAACTTACCATCGTGTTCAAGCGCGCGAAATTCAAAAAAACCAATACAAGTCGACTGCGTGATTATATCCTTCTCCGACGACAGCAGCGGCTCCGCCAGATCCTGCGGTCATCTCAGACTCAGAACGGCCTATTATTACATGAAAAAAAAACACGCATGTTTTATAATAAGCTTATTGTATACACGCTTTGAAGGACTCGCACGTGGCAGACGACTCGAGCGTTTCGGTATTGTCTGCTATATACTATGTCGCGGTGCGTAAACATGCAGTAAGTGGCCCGCGTTAGAAATTTCGTTTTCGTCGAGTTTTGAGAGGAGAAATACGACGGTGTATTTTGTAGAAAAATTTGACGATACGATTGTTCTGTCTTAAACGAGGCGTTTTGATGAAAAATATTCGATGTTATGTTAGAGTCTATATATATAAGCGATTTATCAGATTTGAAAAAATCAATTACATTCGATCGCTTAAAATAAGCTGGAGTTATCAGATTAGGTCAAAAAACTCTGTATCTAAATACAGTACATATTTATTCTTTTCATTGCATACCAGCTATATCACTACTCATTATTACAGTCTGACGCATACGCGAAAAATCCGTGAAGCTTATTATAAAGGCCATATTAATTAATCGTTATCAAACTACAAACTTATAAAGCACGTAGCAAGGATATATAGTCTATACATACGAGACCTCGTCGGAAAAAGCCTACGTATAATCGTTCCCGCGAGCGATAGCGCGAAGATAATAATATAAAACGTACACGCGCGCGTTCCTTCCTATTATGTCGTTTAATTATTTTCTCTTCGATTAATATCGGCATCAAATGTATATGAATATAAAATATCATTTTTATTTCCCGCTGATTCACACCGCGACATTGGTTTATCGACGATTCTCTTCTATATATACATATATATATATATATATATATAATACACCTGTTATCATTACCGATAATATACAAAACGTACACGATCACTTTCACGTGAATAATAAATCTTTTCTCCCAGCTTGAATTACATCACAGAGGCTTCACGCGGATCAGCTGTAGAAAGTAAACAGACATCCAACGCGGTGCCGCGCACTGATCATCCTCGCGGTCGGGCGAAATTTTTCACGCGCTTAAAATTAATAATCACCATCGATCAAAAAAAGACCAGCAGCAGATGTGTCTCTGTCTACAGAGCCACGATCGAGTCTGAAAAATACACGCGACAGCCTAATCGAAGCACTTGACACTTGCGTGTGTGTATAGCATAACACGCGCGCGCGTCTCGAGCGCTAAAAGAACACTAAGAGCTCGAGGAGCGCAAGGTGTGCCGAGCGGCAGCAGCGATACCGATAAACTCTCCCTACCTGCTGCGTGTGAACGGCGACTGGCTTGTTCTTGATACAGACGCTTTTCGGCGGTTATTTTTTTCGAAATTAGCGATTTTTTTCGACGGGCGGTGAGCTTGATACTGCGTAGTATTATGTATAAATAAGCGGCTTTTAGTTTCGAATGTTGCTTCAGAGGAATGGGTATAATCAGCAAAGGGATATAATAATAAAAAACAAAGGAAAAAGTTTCCTGCAAAATTTTCGTCAATATTATCTTCAAGTTTGAAGTATATATGCAAACACTGAGAAAGTTGAAATTTCTGCTTGAAATAAAAAAGAAATTTGCTTTGTGAATCAAATGCTACATCGAGCTGCATATCTGGAAATCCACTATACTAACGTTTTATTATTAGCTGCGTACGCAGGTATGTACTCGTATATGTACATTATGGATAGCGACTGTACGCAAATGTGTTTTTCGAGATAAGATAAAATAATCGTGCGCGGCTCGATTGAAACAGAGAAACCTTCTTGATATGTAAACTCATTAAAAACGTATTATTGAGATGTGCACTTATTTTTTCTTTGATCGCGAGGATCAATTCTTTTTTTCTTGTGCGGTGTTTTTCTAAAAAAGGCCCAATAAGTGAGGTGTGAAATAAAAATTGTTTAATTTGAAATGAGACATCATCGATACACACTTCGATGAAAATATTATTCGCTCGAAAAATAATTTTATAGCACTTTCTCCATTTGAGTAATCAGTACAAACATCTTATACTCTCGAAAAATTAAAAGTGCCAACAAGAGCCCGAAAAGCTATATACTTAGTCAAACATCAAACGAGTACTTATTAAACGCGCGCCTGTCACATGGCAGCCGCGCGGTTTCCTTTGTAAATTCCGAAACGCGCCAGGCATTTGAATTTTTCGAACAAATACGAATCGCTTATAAAAGACTAAACAGCTGCGCTATATACTTTTACGTATATTATAACACATAGGCGAAGCGACTCTGATGTCGGCGTATTATGTAGCACAAGTGTGCGAAAGATTATAAAGGTATGTATTATACTATAATTAGATGTGAGCATTCATACTATTAGCGAGTATAAACTATGTTTGACTCGCGAAGTATATTCCGGAATTTGATCTTGCATAGAACTTGCGTCATTGTTTTTCGAATCTAATGATTCACTAATATAGCAGTAGTTCGATTATTATTTTATGCACTTTACTCGTAAAATTGAATAAAAGTGTATTTATCACCCGATCGCTTATTATATTATACATTTAACGAGTAATCAATGATGTAATAAATACTAATAAATCATTGAATTTTATTCAAGTGCACTTCCGACCAGCTGTTATCCTCGTTAAGAATATGAATAATAAAATACAATGACCATTACTTGGTCGAAGAAAATGACAAGAGCCTTTGCTGAATTAGTTCAATGTTGCACAATCGCCTGATGCTGCTCGCGAGTGTAACATGCATAACGTCCTACTTTAAACAGCGTATAAAAAACGGTCGCAAACGAATTTTTATTGCTCGGCAAGCGCTTTTCTGCTCTGAAGGCATTCGGAGTGACTATTGAGCACTAAAAATCTGGTTTATTAAACAAAAAAGCTGTATTAATAATCTTACATCACATTCCAAGTATAAGTCAATTAGAACCCGTTATTACTTCTGTCATTCGAAACACTGGTACAGTTGATTATTATAGTTTGAATTATTCAAATTAATTTCTGTAACGATACGTTCCTTAGAAAAAAATAATGACATTAATAAAATAGATAAAAAAACTTACAGAAATCATCAAGTGCATCTCAACGTTGTTCATTGTTTACGCGTAAGGACAATATTTATGTGCGAAAGCACACAGGAGGAGGATCGGAATGCGAAGCGCTCGCGGGCCTTTTTATTCTTGAATCCTCATTCTTCCATCTCTTTTCGAAGCCTGTGATTTATCGACGAGTCGGTGCCTCGAGCTGATTTATTTGCTTATTGAAAAAGTGCACGCTCGAACGTATTTAAATTTTCGTAATTTTTCTTGATTTTGCCCTGCATTGAATATTATATCACGAAGGCGGTCCTGTGTACGAGACAATAGTATAGTTGAATCAAATAGAATTTCGTTAAATTTCATATTGGTATCTAGTGACTTAGCAGTATTTTCATTGCGATTATAATCTAGTTTGTTAAGAATATCATTTAATCTTTTGAGCTGAAAACGTTACAAAATCTTTATTATGCAAAATACATTTCTTAAAATATTATTGTTATCTTAGACTAGAATTATAATTTTGTATATTTTTTGTATTTTCTAACTTACAATACAAAATATAATTTCTCACTGTTTAGTCGAGTATATTAATCATATTGAAAACATGTATATATATCTATATAGCAAAGGCACATATCATTAATCCAATCACTTGTAACAAATGTCATTATGTATCCATTGTTTTCTAAGATGATTAAACAATGTTCACAAATGACAAGCCTTCAGTCTCCTTAGTCAATTGCCATTCCATTATCCACTGTATGAAGTATGGCAGCAACATGCATATAGTCAAATAAAAGTAATATGGAATTGGCTGCGTTGAGCCAAATGGCCAGAACCACAGACCTCTTCTATTGCCATCACGTACATGGTGGCTTATAAAACTTGCCAGAATCATCCATGCGTAAGTTATCAAAACTGGAAGATTTGCTACCTTGGAAGTCAAACTCATTATAATCCACAAAGTTATGGGTATCGTCGTACAGTGCAAGAAAGGCCTGTGATTTAGATGTGTGGCATCCTGAAAAATAAATTTAAATCGTCACAAATTAAATGAATTCAAGAATTTTTAAATTAAAATCAAGCAACTTACATTAATATCCCAACTTCCTGCTGTAATGAAATGATCGATATCAATTAACGAAGACATAAAGAAACAAATAACGATGCTTCCTAGATTATCTATCACAGATTTTTTTGATAAAACAAGCACCAGGGTCCATGTAATGCCACCAACAGTAGCATGCGTCAAGTTATCAGAAATAGCACGTATAATCTCGCTCTTTGCATTCTGCAGGCCTTTATCACCAAGGAATGATACAAGTCCAATTAAGCTTGTCAGGAATACACGCACTAACAATCCCTGTCTATAGTTCAACATAATTTCTTAAAGAGATGAACAATGTATGAATGCATAAAACTTGTGCAACAAATCCTCACGAGGCAGAGTACTTGAATTTTAATTATTTGATGGGATTTGATGAGACCATACCGAAGCAACTTGAAAGCAATCTAACCTAAAATGTACTGGTATTCAAAACACTGTTGTCATATATATATATAGTACAGCACATATAGAATACACGGATTGTTTGTTACAAATATTAAAAAAGTATTTTTAACTATAATTATCCAGATTACGACTCCACTTACTCTGTCTATAAATCTGAAATAGTTGCATGAAATTTTAATTAATCTCTGATAGTTTTACTAGCGGATCTTCGAGTAATACTTTTAATAACGAAACGAAAACCTTATAATTCAATTAAAACCCTAATTCACAATCATTTTATAAAGTAATGAGCTGACAATATCGCAGTTTTCAAAAATCCCGCGCGCTCTGACAAGCGATATCATATCACGAGAACTAACCTACCCAACGTTAATAAACCTATATAATAAATAGCATCGGGATATACCTATACCTATATATTATATCTGCACGCAAAGCACAAAAACAATAAGACGATCGATGAGAAAAGCCGTCCCGAAAAAACAGTTGGCAAATCGTCGACCAATAACGTACAAGTTTCAACTCAAAAAACACCATCGACCACACCTTATTATTTTCGACATACGCAGTTCTCCTCACAACAAACGACGTATAAATCGTATCAACGAAAAAGTGTCATTATATCCCTTCAGTAGACGAAGTCGCCGCATATCCTCGTTTATTTACGCGGCAGAGACAAAGCCGCGCGGAAAGTTTCGTGCTTTGTTTTGATTATACACACGTAGTAGATCAAAATTCCAGGACTCGCAGTTGTGTATGTGTATAGTGTCCTTGCGCGTGTATCAGAGAGAGAAAGACGATATCTCGGAGGAGGGTTGAGGCCATCATCAGTAGCTTGCTCGCTCGCGGTCTCACTAGTCACACCTTCGCCTGCAGTTTCAAGGTGAAAGCAAGTGTTTTTGTGTCTGGTTCGAATACATTTCATCGAGCTTGGTTTCCAATGAAAATGTCGAGTATCAGTACGACTGTTAAGGTAAGAACCAGCGATACATCCTTGCCATAAGCGTATGTACATTTTGATAACGTTATGGGCTCATTTGTTTTATGGTTTTTTTTTTATTACAACAAATATTTTTATGTCTCTCGGCAGCCCAGCGAGATGAAACGAGAAGAGTTTCGAAAGTACCTGGAGCATCATGGTGTTATGGATGCTTTGACCACTGTACTGGTGTCTTTGTACGAGGAGAACGAACGACCTGATGATGCTTTAGAGTATCCTTTTTTTAACTATTTTATTTGACGATATTACTGTAAAACCTGTTTTTTTCTCGTTTGCCAATGGTACGAGTGAGATATAGGTACTGACTACTTTTATCAAGTAGTTGCGTGAGTAGCATATAATTATTTATACTTGTGACATGGTATTAATATACTTTTATCATTACATATGCAATTAACTTTTTTCATATGATACCTTAACAAATTTAAAATAGATATATTCGAAAACATTTTGCTGTCCATGATGGTTCTAAAGCCGATAATACATCAGAGTTAGAAATTTTGAAGAGAGATTTGACTGAAGCCAAGTCGAAAATTGCAGAACTACAGGAGAAGCTTAACAAGAAGGAATCTGAGAATGCGGCATAATTATACAGACAGTTCATTGAGTAACTTGTGATTCTGTACTAGTCGTGATTCGTCCAAAAGAAATTGACAAGTCTGCCTCCAACAGAAGAAAAAGTACCGTGCCTTATATAAGATATAAAGGATATATGATGTAGTTCATTATCAACTGCTTAGCTCTTTGAATGTCTACATTTTAGGTATATTTAGACAAATTAATGTTCACATTCGCATAATTTTATTAATCAGTAAGTTACTTATTGACTAGTGTAAATCAGAGAAACAAAGGCCCAAACCTTATAAAAATTTATCTTAAATCTATAGAGTAGATTAAACATTTTTATTATATATATTAATTTCCTATATATAAAGTGTACTTGTGTTCATTACTTATATTGAATAAGTTTTTTTCATTTCAAATTCAATGTGTCAAGCTGTAAAAATTGAATAATAGCAATGTTTATATAGGCATAACTGTCAAAGACTGTTTAGCAAACAATGCTAAGGAATAATAATAAAAACATCTTTCGTACTTAAAAATTGTTACATTACTTTTTATTGGACATCCTTATCAATGCAATTGATACACAGATTTTGATTTAATACTTATAATGATAGATATTTAAATTCTTGCTTGATCTATAACTTTTGGTAGCATCGGTTCAATCTACATTTTTGTGCATATTTATTTAAAAATTAAAATATACACCAGAGACTAATGTAGATGAAATGCTCTAAAATGATGGTTACCAGTGCAATCTCTGTTATTCCAGAGACAAGTATTGATAAAAGTGGTAAAGTAGCAGGGTAAAGTCGATTTTAACATATTACAAAATCTGATATTGCTGTTTAAACATGCAGCTGCACTTGTGTCTAACAATATCTTTAATATAACAATAATTTAAAAAAAGCACTTATAAAGCTTCTCTGTTTCTTATATTGTTAAAAAACACTGAATAAGCTTTTTGATCTGACAGCAAAAAACTTGGTGGAATTATGAAACTAAAAAGTGAGACAAATAATTGCAGAATTAATAATATGAACGAATGTGGAATATACGTTTATTATGTACAAAATGAAAGTGTTTAACAATTTCAATATTGTCAATGTGAAAATTGAAACGAATCATTACCATTTGAATAAGATATAAGCAACACTGATTTTCACCAAGCTCAAAAATTCACCTCAACTGAAAAGTGTCACAACGTCAACTCATTCCTTATCGTGTGTTTTCACTCACATTAGTAGCAAACAATTACAAAATCATTAGCCTAGCAATTGTCATGGAAATCAATCGCTGACAATCGCATCAATATCCAGACTCTTCCAGTCTTCATGTAGCCTTCTCAGCCTGCCTCCTCTTGACACCCCAGTTGTACACTCTCGCCATATTAACCTCGGTAGTAGTGAACTGATCCCTGACAAAGTCTAGGTCGTGCTCGATGTAGGCAAGGTTCTTCTTGGCAGCCAGGATATTTTTGGTCAGCAATTCTTGAGCATCGTCCAGCGTGTACTCGAGCATGACGTTAGCTCCAAGCCACAGGCAGACCTTGTCCGTGGGTGCTATGACAGCCTTGGCGTACACCTGATCCGACAGCACAAACTGGGTTTCCAGATCGTGGCTGTTGTTCTTCTCGATCTGGAGCTTCTTTATCATCTCCAGGGAGTTTTCCAAGTCAGGAATCTGAGCCTTCAATCGCCTGCGCTTGTTCACCAGGTTGAACTCCATGAACTTGTACTTGCTGTGGTTCTCGTCCAGCTTCTTCAGCACTTTCTCCGACGAGCCACCGTTTTCCGGATTCGCCATAAAAGCGTCGACATCGTCCTGGAATAAAAAACGTTAATCTCATTATCGACATGTCTCACTGCAGGAGGTGAAACGCGAGACATCATCTTTCCGTGACCATATATGGCTGTGCTTTGAAGCTCGAGACACGTTTCAACCGTTCGACCATGACTTCAAGCCTTGGAAGGTCAAATCCTCCCCTTTCTACGCTAGAAAATCATTCCCGAAACAACGATCGGAAAGGATCCGGCGAAAATCATCGCGAATCCAACGCCAACGCGCGATATACTGCGCTTGTAGGTTATGAAGTTGAAAACTCAAAAAAGTCAATGGTGCTTTACCACAAACTCGGCCTCGGGGATGCCGGCGTAGGACTTCTTGTCAGCTGGAGGCTCGAGCTCGAGCTTATTGCCATCGTTCGACGACATCGTTCTTGAATTCGCGGTACACGTATAAGTACTTTATACTCGGACAGGACGACGAAAAAACCGCAGTAAGCCCATGCGCTAGTGTGGGGAAACAAAACTGGCGGCGCGCGCAGCAGATAATTTGAGATATATATTGTATGCGAGTGGAGTGCGGTTAAACGACGGAGTTACGAATATTCGATTCGGATTTTTTATCTGGTTTTATAATTGTATAAGATATTTGTTTCTGTAGTTGTAATCTGTAGAATGGACAATATATATATATATATATATATAGGTCCTTAAATATTTTATGGAATCGGGTAAAATTATGTGTATATGTAATTTTGTTAAAATAGAGCTCTTACCAATTTTACCAGATACGCAGTGAGAAATTTTTGAAGATGTATTTTAATTCGAAAAAAAACGCAAACTTATTTGCTCCACACCTTATATTGTATAATAAGCTCAAACGTGTATTCTGAAATAAAATCTTATTTTACATTAAAACGCTTGGTACTTTTCGTTATGTCCAAAATACTCACCAGATTTTGCACTATTCATCAGCATATAATAATTTTAAATAAATATATTTACAAGACATATCTTTGTAAGGTTTAAGCTATAAAAAAACGTATATCATATGCTTAATATTTTGTTGACGTTTAAATTTTGTATGAACTAACGTAAATATATATGTGCGACTAGAGTTTCTAGAAATAATTACATTTCATACTCGCACAGAAATATCCTGAGAATCCTGAGCGTGCACGTATCATTTTGTATAGACACGCAATTACGATATTTATTTACATTAATATAATCGCTGCTATATGCATAATACCTATATCATAATAATTGCGATAATCGTTCCTTCCAATAATTACATATGCGTACAAAACGCGGATTATTTACAGCCATACATGGCAGATGCGCAAAATCGATCCACCTCAAGTCTCCGCGAGGGGTGCAAACAAACGGAGAGTTCGATGAGCGAGAGACGTTCGAAGCAGTTTTATAATGAACGAGGAAGAAGTAGAGGAGTGTTTGGAAAGTTTGTGGCTGAATGGGACGCTATAGATTGATATTTTTCATGGTTTGTATATGGAGTTGTCGTAATAGATAAATTATGACGATAGAATCGTTGCCGTTTATCGTTTGGTTGCTGCTATACACTATCACAGGTAAGTCGTAGTCCTACATTGTGAAAAGAAAAAAATATTTATAAAACGGGCAACACACAAGTATTTAATATTTTTGCATATACATTTTTCACTCGTTTTAATTATGACAATATTTAAAATGTTATAATATATAATAATATACAAAAAAATTTTGAGGGAATTCATATTCACAGAAAAGGTATTGAAAAATCGTATATGAATTAATCAATTGTATACAGGTCATTAATATAAACACTTTATAAAAATATGTTTAAAAAAGTTCATTTAACTTGTTGCTAGATTATTGTAACCATACAAAAATTCTGGGAAAAAAATTACAATGCCGAATATTGAACATTTTTTGGAACCAATACTACTACGAATTTCATACATCGTTCTTGTTGTCAAATTTTATAGTAAAATATCAAAGGGATGCTAAACTCGTCAAGTAAGATCCTGATTTTTATTTTACATTACAGCTAGCAAACTGGACGTAGTTTTGGAAGTAATAATGATACTTTTATAATCACAGGTGTGTCGTTTCTCCTTTTACTTTTTAATGATAAAGGAGTTATGAACATTGTGCTTTTTATATACTTGTAACAATAAAATATTCCAAATATAAATAAAGACTATTTGTTTATTGCAATCATATAAGAAATATGAATAATGTAAATATATGTTATTGAAAAAATATATATATACATACATAAGATCGAGCTATATATGTATATTAATGTACAAATTTCTAGTAAAACGCTGGACCATTTTCAATCATTCATTGACATCATAACTGTAGCGTAAGACATTGACGTTTTCAAAATCTACAACGAATAAAAATAAATGTGTTGCTTGAAACATTTTGCGCGGGTACAAGTATATAGACATAAACAGGCAGTTTTAGTGTCATATCGTTATATAATATATACATTTTGCACTTCGAAATAACGCTCATTTTGCACGATAGTTTATTGAAAACAAAAAATTCTATAACAAGCTGGTAGTTTTGATCTTTGATTCTCGAAATGAACAATTGTACCTTGCTTTTGCATTTTGAATAGATGGATTAGAAAGTACAATCAGTTTGGCTTTAGTAGTAGGTGTTGATAGCAGATAATGTGTCTACGAAAAAGAAATGGAATTATAAATAAAATCATTTAAACTTACAGCTGCAAACTGCTGCAAATTCATTTCCACAACTCCTCCAGCTCTCAGGGTAATCTTTTTTACATTGTTCTGTAGTAAAAAGTATACCAATTTTTGTCCTTTTATCGACAAATTATACCATTTATTCGAATACCTAAAACATTGAAAGGTTTCAAATATAATAAAATACACTTCTTCTATCTTAATAAAATGCATTCAATTCGTCAATTGTAAAATAAGCCCATACACTGCTATGAAAATATCTTCGCTACTATTAGTCAGCTGTTGTGCAATCCAGTTCATATAAAATAAAAGTATATTTATGCCGAAACTTATAACGACTGCCATCATTTTCTCAACTGGATGTGACAAGTTAAATATGAACTGGAAATAACTTGGGTTATTATTACAATAATGTTACCTATGTCTTGTCATCATCAATCGAATAATTAATCTCTTACGTCGAAAAAAAGTATTGCAATGGCAAGAACGCAAGAGCCCATAAAAATCAAAAAAGTTATACTGAACGAGTTCCATATTAACTCGACACTTCTAAAGAAACCGAACATTAAAAATGAACATGATTTTTTTCGAAATATGCTTTTTACAAACACTCTTTAAATGTTATTTAATTTAACCTTAATGAATTCCGATGCATGTCGCATACGTCTACTATAGACTTGTAAATTTCTTGGTCATTGGCTACTCTAGATTCATATTCCTGTTCATTATCAAGTCTTCCAATTTTGTCTAACCTGTATCTGCAATAAAAATTTACAAATTGCATTAAAGTGCATATACGTACATATATGCATGTGATTATCATGATTTTTTTATCAATGTTTTATTTGATAAAGCTCATTAACCTAACGATAGAAAATAATCCACAAGTGTGTTGAATATTGGCCGCGAACATGATATCAATAGAAATAACGGATATCGTAACGACCATTGACACTACAGTGCCATGAAAGAGGTACAGATGATAATAGTATTTTTCAGAATCTATGATATAATAATAGGGATGGTAAGGCTTCACCCGATGTCGGGTTTCATTTTCTAAAGGACTTATTTTATCCATTATGAGAGTAATAAATGGAAAGCCGTAGAATATCGTTTCAGCAAACAATGCATAATATACCTGAAAGATATATTCAACTATTTAAAGATAAAGTATGTCACAAATATATCTAATGCTTAAAAACACGAATACGAGCTCCAATTTCAAGAAAAAGCTTGCAATTTTTACGACAACATTTTTTTACAAAGCTTACAATTTGTAAAATCACACTCGTATCTATTGAGAAAGATCGCGATTAGAGTAGTATAGTACGTGTAGTTGATATTAAAAATGAAAAAAATTAAGTTTATAAGACAAAAGCTGAAATTTTATGTAGACGACTTTCTCCGACGAAATAAGTCGTTATAATATAATATTATTACTTAATAAAAAAAAATCCTTAATACTTATTGAAAGTGGTACTATACGATATATGGCGGGTAGATCAAGGTGTAAAGCACTTTTAAGAAGAGCATACAGCTTTCATTAAATTATAATTCATGCACCATTGGACCGTTTAGATATAGAATATTCACGTCACCTACGTAAGCAATTGAAAGTAAACGTGCAAATCTGGAATGTTTATTCAAAATTTTAATTTCATCTTCATCGATCAAGTTGTTCCAGTCTGCATCTATTTGTTCATAAATTAGTTTAATCTAAAAATTAAGGAATATAAAGTCTTTTTTGTATGATACATTTAAGTAATATTGCATCTGATTAAAAAATAGTATATATTTACATACCCTGTCTTCAAATATATAACTTGCAAGGTATTTACACAAAGTGACTGTAAGATATAATAACGCGACAATATTTTCTACTATATATATCCAATTGCTTAGCTTTTGATAGTAGAAAACTCCAGCCAACTGTCATAAAAAATTATAAACGTTCATAAATTATATTACAGGTAAATCCTCTACATAGGTTATATATATACCCTATAAACATTTCGGGGCAAAGGGCCTGCAAATTGCCGTCCACGCGCGCTATCCCCATGTATTTAGTATAGGACTTTGCGCACGCTCGGCAACAAATGTTTGTAGGGATATATATATATATATATATATATATATATATATATATATATATATATATATATATATATATCAAAAAAGGATTTTTAGTTTTAAGGAGTCACGCGAAAGGCAAATGTAAGCCAAATGGAGTTTATGTACAATATTCATTAAAGTTAGGTATTGTTGAGCAGAACTTTGTCATTTTGTAAAAATATATTATAAATAAAGTCAAACGTGTGTATTTTAATATTATTAAAGTTAGCTCATTCCAGCGTTATAAAAAATGAAAAACATAGAAGTAGCACTTACTATCGGTCCATACAATGTTAACGTCACCAGAACAACAAGAACAAGAGAAATTACTTTTCTTCCTCTGCTTAAAGTTGGCCATAAGCCGAATATTGTTAAAAGTTTTTTATTCATGTTATAATGAGGCCCGTCGAATATCGATAAATTTTTATTATGTTGGTCCATCGTAGTAGAACGTTAAAATAATATGCAGCAATAAAAAAAATTGAATCAGTTATGAAGATCGTAAAATAGTTTACTGTTATTAAAAATCTTTGTCCGCAATATTGTAATGATCCGCATTAAATATGAACGTCCATCACTACTCGACACATTAAATATATTCTATAGTCTGTTACATTAATATTTAAGTTGCGATAATGTCTCTATTAAAGCTCTATAGTCTTACAAGGAAGCTGCATCGATTCTATATATTTATCGCTTTACACACCAGCGATTTTAATGCTAAAAACAAACATTTATTTTATAATTAATTACATTTTTTCAATCTTTAATGTAACTATTATAAATATATATCAATAAAACGTTCATGTACTTTATTATACTTTTAGTTTTATATTTTTTAGTAATCATTACTATTTAGTTTTAAAGCGCATAGCTATAGAGATAATTCATTTTCTACTACCATAGAATATAACAAGCGTAAAATATCACAAAAATCTTGGAGACTTTTACATCAACGAAAACAATCGAAAATCTCATCGCCGTCAAAGGAAACCACTAGCAAGACACGAGCTTATACGAAAACGAGATAACGATTGTATGTGTACATATTTCGATACATGATCATTACGTAGTTCCAATCTCAACCTCGATATATCACGACGACCAGAAAGAGAAAAAGTGGAGAGACTCTGGTGCTAAGTCACCTAGTAGTAGTTTCCTGCGGAAATGGCCATTACTCTTCACCGGCCAGCGACTCGTAGTATATATAGTCGTGCGTAAACCCGCATGATGCACGTATACACTGCTCTTATACGGTGTATCTATCTCGTCGGACCATCAGTAACTCGACTATATTATGTATAACGTTATATACATATATAGGGCCGGATTACGAAGTTTTGTCTATGATGAAGCTTCTCTTTATTGGGTCACTTGACTTTCTTCGAATTTAATCGGTTTGAATCATTGAGCGGAAGTCTGTAAAACATTTAGATCTTTGACACTTCCAGTAACCATCAGAATTCAGGCTTTAAAAATCGCCAAAATAATTTTGGATATTAATGTTTATGCTTCAAAAGGAGATGTATAACAAACATGAAGAAATATAACTAAGTTATCAACGATTTCGGATCGGCGAATTTTAACGATCCTCGCGCCGTATATTATTATTATTATGCTCTAACGTGCATGTGCACTTGTTGCATGGGACGACTCGACGCAAGCGTCATTATGATCTCGGCAGAGCAGCTGTATTACAATAAACGTCCGTATATGTGTCATCGCTCGTTTATCTTTTGCCGGACTTTCCCTTCGGTACAGCACTATATACAGTACTAGTACACATATGTATACACGTACGTTGAAAGAGCACCGAGTTACTTAATAGCGCCGAGAGTATTGTGGCTCTCGGGATACGATCCTTTGCGATGATTTTCAAATTCAATTTCGCAATTGCGCCAATGGAACGTAATCGCTATATATACACACGGCGATATTAAGTGTTGTTTATGAATATTTAAGTATACGTTGATTCGAAAATGTGTATAATATTTTTCTTGTCACGCCGCAGTACACTACACTCATCATGGGGGATTTCCATTTTATACCGATTATCCTCATCTGTAGCTATATACATATATGGGAAATAACAGATGTAGTGGTTTTTCTGAAATTATTTGTTCCGAAATTCTGGCTTTGAGTGTTATCGGTACTGTTGCTTAATTATACACATGCATTTATTCAGGTTGTATATGAGACTGATCGAACATGAATGAAACCGAAAGGGTTCACGTGTCTGCACTGAAAATCAGGTCAAACTACGGCAATTGAGCGCATCGGTCAGTCGCATCTGCGGCGTGTAATGTGTTCGTAAACTAGATTCAATCTGCAGTTATTGCATATGATGAGACTTGCATGTATATAGCAAATTCTTATTGAAAACAGTGCTTTGCTGCGGTTCATAAATGAAAGTTTAAACTTCTCGCCTTTAATTTACCTTTAATTTATTCAATTATTTCCATCGAGTGCAGATATATAATCGCGAATGTTAACTATTCACACTCTGAATCTATTGTTATACCATAACCTAAAAATACCAACATAACACCAGTAATATAAAGCCGTTGACCATCGAAATTTGCGAGAAAACAAACCTAAAAAAATGGTAAATAAAACACTCACCCATATATAAGTTGCACAGAGGAGAGCCGTTCAATCAAATCATCAGACATAAACAATGGATGCAGCGCGGCCAATCAGCTCAATAACACTTATATTACCTAATTGAGCTCTTATAAAATAAAGGGAGCAAGATCAAAGAGCTTACGCGCACACCTATACCCACACACGTACACGAAAAAAAGCCGAAAGAGAGACAGAGCCGAGGAGAAAGAGAGAGAGAAAGATTAAAACGCCGTCCGCATGTGTTGTGGGTCTGGTCGCAGAGAAAGACTTTCCTATTAGCACCGCTGCTGCGACGCCCGTAACGAGGAAGTGAAACGGAGATATATGGGGGCACCTGTCATCTGTTCTGCTCGAGAGAGAAGAGAAAGACCCCCAAGAGAAGCCGAAACAGATGTTACGAGAGAAAAAAGGGACGACGGGGGAGGTATATGGACGTATGGAAAAAAAGCGTTACGCCGGGAGAGAAAAGTCCAGATTGTTTTTACGTATCTATAAGTATATTCGGCGTTTATGACGGCTTCGGGAGAGCATAGCTCTGTAAACGTATACGGGAGAGAATTTGGAGATGCTAAAGTGAATGCGCGCAGTGGAATATTATCGCTATGCTTTCTGGGAAAGACTTTCCGTGAAAGAGCCGCTTTCATTTTTTTACTCTCTTTTATGCTCGATTATGTATGGCTTTTCGAATTTATGCGTTTTCACGAACGTTCCTTGGAATTTTCGTTCTCTGTAACATAATACAATATCCATTCAAAGCGTCTTCACGTACTACTTGTCCACCGTTTGCTCAGAAAAATTTGCATAAATAAGCATTCGAAATCAACAATGCAAAAACAAGCGACGATCCACTCCAAGAACCCATATATATACTAAAATCTTTTAACACCAAACAAAGCTGTATCAATAATATATACGATATACTACACTCACCCATCGCAAAGAGTCTTCTTCCCCTGACAACAATGAAAACCACGAAAACCCATATGCACCACCCAAGCAACGATTAAAATAAGGAAGCGCGACCGATTAAGAGTAATAACGCCGTGTGTCCGAGTGAGAAAAAAAACATTTAGGCACCACCGCAAAGAGAGAGAGAGAAGTCGCCGTCATGCGGCGCACAGCCGAACGATCTCATGCAGCGCTGCTGCTGCGCTATCCGTCAGTCGGCCCAAGCGCGCGGGTAACGAAGCATCGTGTTCACGACGTTCTCTGCTTCGCACGTGCGGACAGCTTGAGTTTTCTACTCTGTGTGTGTTTCGGCGAGAAAAGTGCCGTGGAGTGTGATCTGTGCTGTTTTTGATGGGAGTACGTTGGTGAAATCGGTGATTAAAAGATAACGTTGGTTTTATACTGATGTAACGAAGGGAGGATTTCCGTATAATTATAAGTGTCAATGTATTGCTCCGTATCGCGAATCGTCGGAATGATTAATTAATGATTAAGAAGAAGAAGTAGGATTTGCAACTAGACTACAGGAAGCAAAGAACAGCATACCCTCATAGCTGCGCTCGTGAATCAATTGAAAATCAATATAACCGAGATAGACGTTCTCCCAATGTGAGAAAACTCGCGGGTGTACTTATAATACCTAATATGATTCACTCGTCGCAAAAGTAAAGTATATAAGCGAGCGTCATGGGTTTGGAGAAAAGTATGAGATGACTACGACAACGTCGGAGATGAGCTGCAGCTCAGGAAGGACTAGCCGATAACGGATAGTATTCGATACACGAAAGGATTATGACGACGGTGACATGCCTATTGCAGCTGTTGCTCATCGCAGCGGCCGCGTCGGCTTACCTACCCGACGAAGAGCTACTCCAGGAGGCGCAACGGGCGCCGACCGGCGGTTGCGTCTCCGCTTGCGCCGATCAGAGTCAGGTACTTATGTTGTTGTTTTTATTTCGTTCCCGGAACTAGGATATGAGGGCTTTATCTGATCAGCTGTGGTTATGAAGATGAGTCAAGCGGGAGTTTCTGTATCGACTGATCAGTCAATTAAATTGTCACGATTGGATGATTTACTTCGAAGAGCTACACACACTTTATTTCATTACCGATCGGATCGTTTTAATTCGTGATATATTACTGGAAGAAACGTAAACACAGGGCCCAGTGTATCTAGCGTGAGTCTTTTCAGAAAACGTAATATTATTTTAAATCATAATCTCGTTATAGTTATCGCTGCTCTTAGGAAAAATGACTATTCGTTTCAGATCTCGCTGCTAATGCGATTTTAATGCCGCAACTTGAGAGAAAGAGAGAGAAACACGTCACACCACACGAATTCGCTCGGACAATTTTCTCGCTCGTGGATCGTCTCTCTCGAATTAACAACGCAGTGATTCACGTTTTGTACGTTTTTATTTTTTATTCGCCGCAGTCGTAAGAGAGAGAGAGACGTAATCGCAGTACAGTGGAATACAAAGCTCCCGTCACACGAAGGGGAACATTCTTATACCAATTTAAGGCTCATTAAACTATGACATCATAGCGACAGCGGCACCTCGGAAACTCGCGCGAACCTAATAATTAGCTTTATCAGACGCGACAAGCGTAATCAAATCTAGCCGTAGTTCCTCTACCCCCGACGTTATACAAAATTTCGCGCATCTCCAAACTTTTGAATTCCCCGCGCAACCGTCCACAAATTAGTTCATATGCTCGCGCAATATATTTTTCTATACCTACACAGTCTTATAACTACGATTAAATTCATAAAGCGTTTACAATCGCTAAACGATCGCCATCACGCACCGCTGAAATCGAAAGCAAGTTGAGTAAGTACTATACCGCTCGCTTTATGTGAAGCAGCGGCCCGTCAATTATGCCCGCAATTAACGGAAAGAACAATTATTATCGGCCGCGGTAAATACCGACCGTCGGTGAAAGCCGAGATGCGCTATAGTTGCAGCGGACGGAAAATTATGCGCGTATGAGAAAAATGAAGGCGGAGGTAATAATGGGAGGTACACAACAGCCTTTTGAATAGACAAGGTTGCGTCTAGACTGCATAACCTGTAAAATAGAGTGCACGGCAAGGCTGTCGCGAATGGATTTGATGGTTGGACAACGTGGTTAGAGATGTTTTTTGCTTATAATGTAGGATTGTTGAAAACGATGCAACGCAAAATTATTCTCGTTTCACTTTTGGTGACACACAGTTTTAGCGTAATATTTCCATGAGAGATGATAGGTGTAATGCGGGCTTGTATAACGCAACACTTTAATTTATCATTTTCTCTTTTGGGGTCACTGATTATGCTAATGCATCTACTGCTAATTGTTCGTCATTAGAATAATACGTTCGTTAGAATTTTTAACATGAAATGAAGCCGCCTTTGACAAAAGAATATACGAAACTTATGCGTCTTTTATACGGTTTCAGGTTTTTATCTTCCTTTGCGCTGAATAAGTGAATTATCCTATTTCTTGCAAGACAACACTATTTTTAGCCATTTTATTCAGATACTTGAAACTCATAAACACCACCGTATGCATTTGTGTTTTTCTCCGTGAAAATCTATCAGAACGAATAAATATGCGGTATAGTTCCATACTGATCTCATCGTCGGATAAGTTCATCATTTTTTACTCAGAAAGAAAAATTTTACACTTTCTCTCCAGTGTGCATTATTGAATTGTTAATAGCCATAGAATAATGAATAGCTAAAATGATACAAAGATCTTTAATTACAATACGTAAAATTTATAATAATAGCCATTTTAATATCAACGTGTGTTCCCCCTCTTTTTTTATTGTGATTCTCCTTGACATACTATAGTCTTTTTCGCTCAGTCATTATCTATACGTACGTAAACTAGTTTAATTGCCATCGCAGCTGTCCGTTTTTCTTCAAAATCATAAAAGCCTAATATTTCAATAATCAAACAAATCCCAGAAAAAAAATTTCACTACGTCCGTAGCAGTAGCCCAAATCTCACTCGAGCAAAAACATATCGCAAACAAACCCACGAACCCTCAATGTAAAACCGAGCCGTTCTCACCCATATTCCCGCAAATTCACACGCCTTCTGTACTATCAACCTCCGCAAAAAAAGAAGAAACATCTCGCGAGGGTCGTTCGCCTACTCCGCATCCATATCATCATCATCGTCGTCGGACAAAAACGCTCTGAGAATCGCAATTACTATAACTCTCACTCTCAATTCGTCGTCCCTTTCTCTTTTTTCTCTCTTCTCTCGTATATTATATTATACGTATGACGATACTACACGACGCATGCGTGTGCATACGTACACACGTGTATGTATACATATATATATATAAGAGCACGGAATGCCACGAAAATTGCCCGGAGCAGTAGTGATGTGTAGTAGTGTACGAAGGACGTATCAATTGAGGAAGAAACCGGCGACTCTTTGTCCCGACTGTACACGTAGTTCGTTAATCGACTTAACTGAGACGACGGCGACGACGGTGTTGTATACTGCAGCGTCTGCATCGTCAGAGGCTGATAATATGATGCTGCAGATGGCTTATGGTGGGCTTAGGTTGGGAGAGACAGGGACTTAACGTTGAATATTTTTTTTCAAGATTTTATCGAACAATTATTGAATCTACTGTTTTATCGAGGCTTAATCGATCCATCGAAATATATAATTATATATGCTTCAATAAGGGTGACATCGGTATTTTTCAAAGCAGAGACGATTAGAATATTTTTGGTTAGAAATTAACAATTTTGTCTAGTAATAAAAAAATTTTAATCTCTTTTTATAGGATTATCGGTGTTAGTCTCATGCATTACTAACTTAAAGATCCGATAATCGAGCACGTGTCAAATTTTTTTCAATATAACGACTATATAAATATCAGCAGGACGTTATTAACTAACAATATTTCTACAATGGATTGTTCGTCATTGAAATTAATAAAAATATTAATGACGTTAGCTTCGCACATGCCACACAACCAAATACCACGAGCTTCATATATATCAAGCAAATTTAAATATTTCGTGCCGTCACAATCTAAAGTTAGAGAGCAGATACAACACGTTTATAAGGAGTATTTAAAAAGGGTCGCAGAGGCAAACTGAAGAAAGTCGAGACACCCTCCTTCGCGATAACAATATGCATTAATTAGTGAAATTGTGAATCGCGCATTGGACGAAGGGTGTAGGGTTCTTTGTTTCGTGAAAGCATTCGAGTGTTGCTCTTAATTTATGCTTGAATTCACGCGAAAGATGAAAGTTTCAGACGATTTAAAAATGTAAATAACTTGATATATATTCGCAGGAAAATATTTTATCTAATGCGGGGATCGATTTCGCAAAGAAATGTAGATTGTAGTCTCGCGTGCTTGAAGCGAGTTTTCTAATGTTATTTCAGTTACATAGTGATTAAGTGACGTACAATACACGAAATAATTATTTTGTGTGGACGACGTGTTGAAAATTACTGGTAATCGATTTAATTATACCTAAAAAGAATAATAATTATGTATGAGTGAGACAATTAGTAAATGGGACTAGTGTGCGATTTTACCCGTAGTGTTATGTGGAAACGTAATTTCTGGGATTTTATCGCATTCGAAGCGATGTGCAGGTTCTGAAAAAAACATCCTCATTGTGAAACTGTGTCATTAAGGAGAAATCCAGTTTTTTTGATAAGACTCTTTGTCACAAAAATATTTACACACGAAAAATTCTTTACGCTTATACTTTCAAAACTTTAACAGATATTATCTTCCTACAATTACATGTACTATATAATCAATATATTTTCTAATTTTCAGGACGAAGCAGATGACGTCACCACGGAAGTCGGCTGCCTGTCCCGCTGCAGAATCGATCACGTAATAAACTCCCTCCCTAAAAAAATAAACACTTTCCTTCTCATAAGTACTCGCTCAGAGATAATAGCTTCCGATGGGATCCACATTTTTTGCGCTAATTAAACAATGTAGCCGTATCCCCCTTGGGTTCTTTTTTTTTATAACGTTTAAACTAAAACAAACAGCTGACCCTCCACTCTCGGGACTATATAACACAGAGAGACAATAGACCGTCGGCTTCCGGCGTTCGGTCAATTGTACCATGAGAAAAGAGTTAGTTGTCCTAGGAGAGAGAAAAAATGTGCGACTGATAGGAGTAGAGTGAGAGAATCGCACTGATAACGGGGTATCGCGTGAACGCGTTCTAGTTCACTGTTGTTCGAGAATTTGTATTTTCGCTCGAATAGAGGTGTGGTTTTTCATATCTTGCTAAAAAAAAAAGTTTTTAACGATGCGTCACAAATTTACATATTACAAAAATTTATCGCTCTTTTTTTTCAATGTGTAAAACGAGGAATCTCTCGTTATTGCCGCAGTGCTATCCTCATTATACCGCATGAATTCACTCGAGCAGTAAACATTGAAAGAGAGAAAAGAGACGCTATTATTATAGTAATTGCGCGAAACACCAATTCACGCGCTAATCGTCGCGCGTTTGCTCTCGAAACTAGGTTGTATATATAGCGTCACGAAGTACGTATTACTTTGAAAGTTTACATTTTTTTTTACTGGAGACACATACAATATAGGATGATGAGCAACTTCTATACACTATATACTCGTTTGGTTTTCGAAGAAATGTCAAACAAAGACAAATAGAAGCTTGAAACTCCCGCGCGTTTTACGAGCTATGAAAAGAAGGTTTAAGACTTACAGGAAAACTCGGTGACGCAATGTTGATTTGAATTTTAAATTGTAATGTACTTTTAAGGATAAGCGTATAACGTTCCATGATAAAGTTTTTCTTTTTGCAGCGATTTAGCTTCAGCAAAGCGTACGTCTGATATTATTTTTTTTTTAAATAGATACGAACCTAACTTTTCCAACCGTATAATCACTCGACAACGTAAGCCAAACTTTCTCAGCAAAAAAATTGCAACTGATTGCCAACAACTATAGGCATACGTAGCAAGTGCAAAGAAGCGCATCACGACTCGAAAAAGCGAAGCCGATGAATGGCTGCATCGCGGCTGAATGAACGAGACGAGATGCGCGTGTAAATGCGAAAGTACAGCGGCAATTTTCGTGCCACGAGTGAATTGCCGCGCGTCTATACACGCATACAGTCGAGTGCGTGAACTTTGACGGAAATCGCGCAATTGCCGTGTGACTATACGTTATTCTATTATATGCTGTGTGTTGTGCGTACGAAAATTGTTTTTTCAGATGCGATCTTTAGAAGTATTTATTAAGATAATTATGGGGTGAAAGTTTTGTATTTTTTTCTTTTTCGAGAAAGTGTGATTTCTTTTTTATTTTGAGAAAAAATTGTATCCGGATTTGTTCGCTTTTACCAATTTTAATGCTGTGTAATTTGTTTATAGATATAAAGCGTTACAAAAAATTCACAAGGATTCAGTATTTTTCCTATTATCAGCACGGCGTTAGGTGAACGTAGTAACCTTAGCAGAAATTAACGAGCATTATTGAAGAATCAAATTTCGTTCGCTTATTCACGTAGCGTATAATTAATTGTCCCGCTAGGCGTCAATCATCGCGTCGAACCGGTACAAGCGCATTGAAATTCAATTACCAAACAATTACAGTCCCATCGCTCTTTTTTCAAATCTCTCCTTACAATTCACGTTTTTTCCAATAGATTTTAACGATTCATTTCTCATTGTTGTTACAGTGCTCCGAAGGCTGTGTTATATGGGAACAGGCACTCACCTCGAGCTGTCAAGAAGTTTGTGTAAGTCGGCGATAAATAATATAAATACCGGTTTTTCTTGTAAAAATAATAACCACTGATTCATTTTTTCGTTCATCAGAATGCAACGCAAAGACTGCTGTCCGTTAAGGAGCTCTACTGTACAATCGGTTGCCAGAATGCTATGAGTAAATATTTTCAACGGTTGAAAGGTGAGAGCACGTGTTTTTCATTTGAATTAAATGTTATTTACAAACGCCTTCGGCACATTCGTTTTACACTATATACTATATCTACAATCGATACGACGAAATTCGCTCGCGTATATCTGAATCGCTCAAAAGTTAGCAAACTCTTTGGCAAACAGTTCCTCCTCACCAACGACAAGTACCTCCTCCTCGTATTCGTGGAAATTACTGTCATCTCCAGGACTACTCACAGCCGGCACGAAACTGGGAACCACAGCTCTGTTGTAGATCTTCAGCCAGTCGGTCTTCTGGAACCACTTGTGCTTCTTGATGTCCATGGGTCCACCCTTGAGGTTGCCGTACCTCCTGGTGAGGTCGACCTGGAGAAGGTTCTTGATGAGGTCCTTGAGATCCTCGTTGAAAAAAGCCGGGCAGCGATACTTGCCAGCGGTGATCTTCTCGTAGATCTTCATGGGGTTGTGGGAAAAGAAGGGCGAGTAGCCTGCGTTCATCTCGTAGACCAGGACGCCAAAGCTCCACCAGTCGACGCACTTGCCGTATCCCTTTGAAAGGATTATCTCTGGGGCGAGATACTCGGGAGTACCGCAGAGCGTCCAAGTTCTGTGGATTGATTTTGACTGTTTTTACAACTTTTATATCACATTTTCATCGGATTATCGTTGCGCAATATCGCATAATTCAATTTGATTCCAGATCGTAAAAGTGTTTATTCGATAATGTGCGCATCCGGACTATTTTTATAAAGAAAAACTAAAATTGTGGAATCGATATATTATGCGAGTATGTAAAAAGAACACATCGCACTTGCCTATTCTCGATCATCTTGCTGAATCCGAAATCCGTAACGCGAATGTAACCCGCATGATCGATAAGGATATTCTCGGGTTTGAGGTCCCTGTAGACGAGACTGCATTTGTGCAGATACTCGAGCACCAGTGCGACTTGAGCTGCGTAGAATCGCGCAAGAGCTTCGTCGAACTTGCCAAGTTTCCGTAAGTGGCTGAACATCTCCCCGCCGTTTATGAATGGCAGGATCAAGTATATATACGAATTATCCTTGAAGCAGTACTCGAGGTAGACGACGAACGGGAAACGTACACTCCACAGAATGTGCTTCTCGTTGTGCGTTGGCTCAACCTACACGTCGTTTTGTGGTTGTTGTAATTCTCTTTTTAGTTTGATGTTATTAATTAAAAAGTACTCGAATCTAAAAAAAAATGATTCATCGATAAACCTGCTTCATCTTGACGATCTTCGCCTTATCCAAAATCTTCATAGCGTGATATCCACCGTCGGCTTTATGCTTCACAAGAATGACTCTCCCAAAAGCCCCAATCCCAAGAGTCCTGAATCTCTCGAAATCCTCGAACTTAGCCCCGTTTTCTTCGCTATTAGCCACGACGTCGAGTTTCCAGCGTTCGTCAAAGGACTTCTTTAGTCCCTCGAGGATCGTCTCATACTCCTTGAAAGTCTGCTCGCGACGACGAGCGTCTATCGAACTGATCGGACGTCTGTTCGAGGATTTCGAGGAAATCGGTCGACTCGTTATCGACATCCTTGGCTGGAGTTTGGGCTACTTGCCGTGTCGCATCGCGTTGATGGTTTTTTTGGACTCGTTTGTTGGGTTTTGGAGAGAGTTAAGCGTGAGGATTTGTTCGACGCGAGGTTAGGCTTTGGTTTGATGCTTCGTGTTCGTTATAGATAACTTCATGATTGTGATTGAATATACTATTGATAAGAAATTCAGTAAATTTCATACATTTTTATTTGAAAATCCTGTAATTATTTATCAATTTGTTCAAACTATTTGGTAGGATTAAAAATTGTAAGGAAAGCTTCTTGCTCGAGTTATCATTTTGATGTTACTTTTTTCAGTCAATAACAAATGCATGTATATGTATATTTTAATGGAATTTTCAGTTGATATCGGAGTGCCACCCACGCCTGTTCTAGTCGAAAATTCAAATGCAGCAACGTCCCTCACGCTCAAATGGGACAACAGTCGTCTGAAACAATACGACTTCAAAGTCATGTATTTCGTTCAATGGAAATACGAAGATGTAGAGGGGGACTGGAGGTACTGCGAGTATCAGAGTTGGAACGGGAACAATCAGATTTTCGTACACAAATTACAGCCTTACACCAAATACAGGGTAATGTAGCCAAAATTGTCACCAAAATTTATTTGTAATTGCAAAAAAAATTTCTTTTGTATAAACATGAAATATTGCTCAAATAAATAATGTACTGATATCCTTAATAAATTTCAGTTTCGTCTGGCAATCCTGCTAAAATCAATGGAAGGGAATGACGTGCCGCTGTTCTCACAGCCTAGTGCAGCGATTCTCACGTTTCCGAGCGGACCACCTACATCGGCGCCGGTAATTTTACGCGCTCTGGCGATCGACCATTCAAGAATCTATGTAAATTGGAAGGAAGGTCTTTTTACCAACGGACCACTTTTCTCTTACGTTCTAAGACTTCAGCAGGAGGGCCACGAGGCATTTCAATTGAAAGTCAGTTTTTTTTATGCAGTAAGACACTGTGAATAGTAGATATTAGAGGTAATTGTTCGATTGCAGGATATTCCAGTCTCGCAGGATACTTTTATGTTTCAAAACCTCGAGCCGAATACCAACTATTCCGTCACTCTGACTATGAGAAATGGAGATGGCGAAGGGCCGGCTACGTTAGCTTTTGTACAGACGTTACTCGAACCGGAAGGTACTTTCCACGTTTAAAAAAATATTCAAAATATGATTGATTGAAAATTGCAAAAAATGTTACCTTGTAGCTAACTCATCCGAGAAACCCTCTCTGCTAATAACCAGCGAGTACACGGTGATCCGCCAAAGTGCAGACGTCCTGGTCGACGCAGCTTTACTCTACAGATCCACCGAGCAGATCCGCGATACAGCTCTTCTAATGTCTGCATCTCAGTTTTTCGTGAGCGACTCGGCCGAACGTCTATACTGTGTCTCCTTCAACGGAACTACCTCGAACAGTCAGCTCTTACTCGAGCCCAACAGCACAGATCTGAGGCCTTGGAGCCTCTCGGTCGACTGGCTTAACTCGAAATTGTACATAGCCGGAACCGATGACGATACCGGCTTCTGGAGAATCGCCAGATGCGATGACTTGGAGTGCAAGGATGTAAAGGTATTGATAGCGGGCTTGGGTGGAGAACCGACAAGACTCCAAGTCGATCCGTACAATGGATACTTATTCTGGATGACGGGGGACGGAATTTATAGAGTCGAGCTAGGCGAACTCGGGAGTGAGAACGTTCAGGTAAGATACCTTTTTGCTTACTTGAAACAATCATGATGGAAGTAGTTGTATGAGTCTTTTCTTTTAGCCGAAACAAATTTTGAAGAAATTGAATCTGGGCGCTTTTATCGTCGATTACAGCAACAGGCGTTTGCTGGTGTCGTATCAGTCGGAGAATACGATCAAGTCGGTCTCGTTAGACGGCAGAGTCGCGATCGATATCAGACTCAACACGAAGCAACCAAAATTCAAAAATGTAACTTCCATGTCCATAGTCAATGGATTATTTTATTGGACTAATGGAGTAGAAATCATTGCCGAAAGCTATGATTCTAACAACTATAGATATTTTCACAATGTTCTTATAAACAGGTAAATATTAATTTAAACAATTAGAGAAACCACTGTATTTTGCGTTTTATAAAGTACATCATCACCTTCTAGAATTGACGAAAACTTCATAAACCTGCACGCCCTGACCGAGGAAACGCAACCAATTCCTCTACCGACTCGTCCAGCCCGTGACCTTCAAGCTCTAGTCCTCTCTGAACGAGCAGTGATATCGTGGCGTGAGCCCCCACTACTGGGCGATCAAAGTTCAGCTGCCTGGAGCAACTGGTCTTATTTACTGTTTGTTGAGGATGATATAAACGGTGAGGTAATTCAGGAGCGCGAGATCTATGGCCACGAACACGCCGTCGACGAGTTAAGGGATCATTCGCTGTACACCATTAAAATCGCGCCTTATAGCAAAGCGGGAGACGGGCCTTGGTCCGCTGACTTTAAGGTCCAAACTATCAAGTGAGTTCATCGAGTTAATTTAGAATTGATGATAGATCGAAAACTGATTGTGATTCGTCTATTTCTCATATTTATTTTTAGAAAAGAGATGAATGTGTCCATTTTATGGGTGTCGAATGGGACTCTCTTGCAGAGCGACTTGATCGGCGAGAATATGAAAACTATTGTTAATATTACGGACTTAGATAAGGATAATGCTGTAAGCGTCGTTGATATTTGTTGGTATCAAGATTTGTTTTACATCGTTGGAAATAATTCAAAGCTTTATCAGTACAATACTACGAATAATCAGAAGAGTGTCATTAAGTTCGCA
This sequence comes from Muscidifurax raptorellus, assembly GCA_020010945.3. Lineage (NCBI taxonomy): Eukaryota > Metazoa > Arthropoda > Insecta > Hymenoptera > Pteromalidae > Muscidifurax > Muscidifurax raptorellus. Next base: position 6,182,219 of record CM052079.1, on the reverse strand, counting down.
AGCCCAGCCAGCAGTGTGGCTGTTGAATGGATGACGAAAAAAATTTACTGGGCTGATCCGCAGAAACGAATTGTAAGTTGAATCCATGATTAAAGCTCTCGTTCATATCTATAGTATTTCATAGGTCTAAAAGGCAATTTTTTTCAAATTTCAATTAGATTCTGCGGTCAAATTTAGATGGTACGCACAAAGAGCCGGTAGTGGTCGCAGGAATCGTGAAAAAATTGCTAATCGATTCTTTGGAAGCAAATCTATACTGGTCGACGAGTCGTACTGTAGAAGTTGCTCGATTAAATGGAGAAGACAGACGGCAGTATCGTTACGAGGGTGACTTCAACGGTCATCACGTGGCAGGTTTGACTTTGGATCTTGAAAACCGATTCGTCTACTGGATCATCGGTAATTACGAGAACGATTACAAGCTTTTCCGATCGCTTACAGCTGATATGCTGCCGATCGACCGTGAGATCATTCCTGAATTGGTTAGTTCAACTTCTGCACAACATTACTTTTCAAGACGAAAACAGTATATTACATAAATTTTATGTTATAATCGTTCGCAGGTATCATCGATCCATAACACGATCGGCAACTCGCTCTCATACGTTTCAGACCGGTTCGTCCTTCTCACTTCTCCGCGCACTGCCATGACGACCGATGCCTTCGGTAAATACACGGCAACACTAACTCCTCATCTCCCCAACAACACAATCGTTCAGTCCTTAACTCTAAAAACTCCGGTGCCACCTGCCCACTCGGAAACTCCACGTCTGATAGTTCACCCAAATTCGGTCGATCCTGAGAGTATTGCGATTGTCGGTACCTGGCGCGACTTCAACGTCACCTGGCAGCCGGTCAACAACACCAGCTATGGTCGAATCTTCTACGAAGTCGGCTTCGCCGATCTCGTCAATGTGGATACTCAACCCGTGTTCACCAACCGCAATAGCGTTAGTTATGCGAATGCGGATAGACTGCTGCCGTATTCGTTGATAGAGGTCACGATCAGGGCGTATACTTACTGGGAGAGTGCGGCAAAGGTCAGCAAGATCATCCGATCACCACAAAGCGTTCCGAGTCAGCCTACCGATCCGAGGATTTTCGTGGAGAGTTACAAGGATCCACTGGTCGAACATGTTGACTACTTTTTAACTTTTAGGTGAAGCTCTAAGTCTGTGATATTGTGCAAATTGGTATACAATCAAATCGATACATGGCAGTTAGGTTAATTATTATGTCTTTATGATTTTAGATGGAACATGCCCGAATTCGTTAACGGACCAGTTATCGGTTTCACAGTTCAATGCTGGTTCGTGATCGACGGTACGGAAGTGCAACTATGTGAGTCCGTTAATGTTCCAGTCTCCGAGTTAGGTGAGCTATATCATAAACTCTTATCGAATAGTCGGCATATATAGTTTGAACAAAAAATATCATAAACATAATCTTCTTTCAGAATATAAGGTCCATGATCTCCAACAAAACACGAGCTATTTCTTCCAAGTCTGTGCCTATGCGGAGGTAGGTGCTGGACCCTACACCGATCCGATCTCCACCTCAACGGATAACGAAAATCCAGTACCGCAACTCCTGGTCGCTACGATGGAGGATGTAAAGAAGGTTGATCTTGATCAGCGCACGAACCTCACCATAACTAGACACATAGCTGTTGAAGTTGCCCATTTAGCTGCCGAATCCAAGATTTATTGGATCAACGAAATGCAGGAGCTAGTTACGGCCGATGTCGACGGCAGGAATATCACAAAGATCCTTACATTGAACAATACGGCTTTAAGTTTATGCGCTGACTGGATATCCAGGAATCTTTTCTGGACGGAGTCTAGTTATGAACATTCGGGCATCAGTCACATCATGAAGCTGGATCTCACCGTGTGGGAAGCTGGAGTGTACAAGTACTCGAGAATATTGTCGAGAAACAGAAGAATCGTTAATCTTGACATTGCTCCTTTAACAGGGTAAATTTAAACAAAATTTTGTCTGATATATTATTAAAAAAATATTTAATGAATGAATTTGCTTCATTTCACAGCAACTTATTCTGGATGGAGTTGAGCACGAGTAATCTAGGCTTCGTCATGCAATCAGACTTGTCGGGCGAGAACGTGCAGCCGTTCTTCAACCACACGGAAGACTGCTCCTGTCTCTTCCGTCCCATGTTACAGCCAGTCTTCACGATTGACAACACCGACCCTCAGAATCCGGTGATCTACTTCATTTCTTCCGAGGGTCAGCTTTTCATCGCTGACATCGAGGGCTGCATTTGCAGTCTCGTCTTGGACGTGACTCCGTTTCATGGTCTACCCCCTACATCTCTCACAACCGATAAGAGCTACATTTACTGGTCCAATATGGCTTCGGGCAAGATCCACTATACGGATAAGACTTTCTCAGGGGAGGACATTCGTGTACAGGAGTACCCTATCAGCGACGCCATATACATCCGAGCGATCGGCAAATCTCTCCAGCCATATCCTGATTCGGACTGTCTCATGCCCCAACGAGCCGTGTACAGTGTTCAACAGGTCTCCAAGACTTCCACAAGTATCACCGTTAGGCTTCCCGAACCAGCAGCATATCTAGGCTGCGAAAAGTACAGTCTACCAGCGACGCTGTATACCATTGACGTATCCGAGTGCCGCAAGGTCATCGACAACCGCACGATCAGCGACGACGTCTGCGAGAACGACGATCGCATAAGGTTCCAGACTTACTGGAAGGTCTTTGAGGCTAAAGGTCTGAAGCCTTTTACCGAGTACCGGTTCAAGCTCACCTTGGCCAACTACTACGGGGACCAGGAGTTCGCTAACGTCGACCAGTACGGTCCAGGCCTGGTCCTCAGAACAGGGGCAGGTGTACCCTCGGAACCGCGAGACGTGCAGATCAGGTCGTTGACGCCAACTCTGGCAGAGGTCGAGTGGAGACATCCAAAACAATGGAATGCAGAGTACGTGAGGTACAAAGTCTTCTGGAGATCGACGAAGCCGGTGGACGGAGTCAGACCCGAGGGTGAAAAGACTGTCAAAGATGGAGACGTGTCCACTTATCTACAACCTCTGCTGCCAGGTCAAGAGTACCTGGTATACGTTGGAGCTTACCCCGAGAACTTCACCGACGTGCACAGCCAGAGCGAGGAGAAGCTTCTAAAGATGCTCCCAGAGCCAAACAATCTGACTTTAAGCGGAGTGAGCTCGGAAGCGTTAAATATCAGCTGGACACCGATGAAGGACTCCATAGTGAACCACTCTCTGGAGTATACCGTTAGCGAACTCGAGAGATGGCAGGTAGTTACCGAGTTTGCACAGATAAAGAATAGACTGATCTTCCGAGTGAGACATTTAAAGGCCAAGGAGTACTACAAGTTCAGATTGGTGCTGAGGTATCGCAACTGCTCGGAAGACTTCATCTGGCCATACGACGGCAGGTTCACCTTTCAGACACTCGAGGACATACCCACGGCTCCAGGTACACCCACACTTGTCAACATGCAGAACTCGAATTACCGCCTACGATGGGAACCAGCAAGGAGTTTAGGATCTCAGATTTTACACTATTTCCTCGAAGGAACTGCCATTACGTCGTACTCCGGAGATGAAAACGTTGGATACAACGTGACGAACAAGTGGCTGCCGTTGTATAACGGAACGGAGAACAGCTGGGACGTCCAGTCGGATATGCACCAGAAGTATTTGTTCAGAGTCAGAGCGAGAAACGATTACGGATTCGGTAATTGGAGTGAAATGAGCTCGGTTGTGGATCTTACGGAGATGACCAGAGCGATGGTTATTGCCCAAGAGCATTTGGGATTGATTCTTGGACTCAGCGTACCAGCTATTACTATAGTTCTGCTCTGCTTCTGCTATTGCTTATGTCGTAAGAGCTTGCATCAAATTTTCTAGTAAAATTAGTTATGAAGCTGAGCGTTTATTTATTTATCAGCTGGTTTAAATTTTACTCGACAGCATTCCACAAAAAATCGAAGGAAGACCCGAAGAAGATACCCATAAAGACGAAACCGAACGTAGAGCTGGCAACGCTCAGGGAGATTCCCAGAGGTAACTTCGTCGAAGCAAATGCACTCTACGTGGCCGCAGTTGAAGCTGACTCGGACGATTCTCTACTGCCAAAGATTCAAAGAGATCAGATCTCTCTAGCCAAGTTCCTCGGTAGTGGTGCCTTTGGAGAGGTAGAACATAGAACATTTTTTAAAATATAGATTTGTTGCATAAATTTGTAACAAATATTGATTAATTCGCAGGTATTCCAGGGGATCGTCAAGGAAATCAATGGTCCGGGTTCAAAGACCCCGATAGCAGTAAAGACTCTACGCAAGGGTGCTTCTGCTCAGGAGAAGAACGAGTTTATCCAAGAAGCCAAGCTCATGAGCCACTTCCAGCACAAGCACGTGTTGCGACTATTGGGAGTTTGTCTAGATACAGATCCACCGCTACTGTTACTCGAACTCATGGCTGGTGGTGATCTGCTTAGTTACTTGAGGACCAGCAGGCAAGTAGTTGTTTTTAGTTAACTTCAAGATACTACTGTATTGTAGACATGGAAAAATATTAAAAGACAAAATTTATTTAGCAGAGCGTTAAAACCAACGGATCAATCGGCACTACGGCTGCAAGACCTACTGTCCATGTGCGAGGACGTAGCTCGAGGTTGTCGCTATCTCGAAGAACTGCATTTTGTGCACCGTGACTTGGCTTGTCGTAACTGCCTTGTGTCGGCGCGCGAGCGCGAGCGTCGTGTTGTCAAGATCGGCGACTTTGGTCTTGCTCGCGATATTTACAAGAACGACTATTACCGCAAGGTACTTAGATGTCTTATCCCGATACTCTTTATCTAGAATATTTTTAGGCTTGAACTAATTACGAAATCCTTATATTTAAGGAGGGTGAAGGTTTACTACCCGTACGTTGGATGGCCCCAGAATCGCTAGTCGATGGTGTTTTCACGTCCCAGAGCGACGTCTGGTCCTTCGGTGTTCTCATGTGGGAGATCACGTCTTTGGGACAGCAGCCTTACCAGGCACGAACGAACCTCGAGGTGCTGCACCACGTGCGAGCAGGTGGTCGTCTTCCCAAACCACTAAACTGCCCTGCTAGACTGCATCAGCTAATGCTCAGTTGCTGGAGCGCAGTTGAATCCAGGCCGAGTTTTAAGGCCTGCCTTGAACATATCGTTGCATTGAGGAATTGTACAGAAGATTCTACACTCAGTCCTGTTAATCCTGGACAGTTCCTTGTTCGCGGTAGGAATAATTTGTTACCTACTTTACTTATGAAACTTAAGACTAATTCTTTCATTTTTTCATTTGTACTTTGACAATTTGTATATGTTGTATATTTCATGAAATATTACAGGTAACGCCTACAAATCGAACCACTTAAGAGACAACTTAAGTATTCAGTCCCTTTTTCAAGACTCCGACAGCTCGAAACCTGTCATTCAACCCAAGTACTCTTGGCTCCTCGACGACTCTATCGAATCCAACGAGTCCAAGGATCCACGAGCAGCCTATGAGATTCCCAAGTCTATCCCGGTACACGTGGGGACAGCAACCCAAGATAATGAGAGCAAGTACATCGAGATCTGCAGCAGTGAAAAGGATCCGGAGGAGTTACCGGAAAAGGACAACCTCAGCTGTACCGAGTCAAGTAGTACCATAACCGAAGGTGATATCCAAGAGAACCCCAGGTGGAACCGCAGCTCTGTGGCTAGTCTCAATTTGGCTGATAAAAAGTTCGACCGGATGAATATTTCAGACAAGCGCTCGTCGACCGCTAGCTTGGGAGACAAGTTCAAAGCTGCTCCGGATGGCAGTATGAAGCAGTCCGGCTCGTACGCGAGACTGGTAGGGAACGGCGAGTCGGTGAACTCTTTGAGCGACTGGCGAAGAGTCAAAAAGATAGCCAACGACGAAAGGGAAAGACTGAACGCGGAGAGAAGTAACGCCGAGGAGACAAGATCCAATGCTTCATCCTCGATCTCGTACTCCATGGTGACGTTTCCCCAGCTATCGACAAGTACTGAACCTACAGCTACTAGCAGCAAGACCACTCTGCCGAAACTGCAGAGGACCAAGTCAACTTTGCAGGGAAGCAAGGCTAACATTCCATTGGTGATCAACAGTGCACTGTTGAATTTGCTGAGACAGGCGCCGGAGATCGAAGACGAAGGAGATGACGTGAATTACGCAAACATTGATCCGGAATCCGTAAATGTGACTGATCTGTGACTTAGGTTTTTATTTATTATTTTAGGTAGAAGCGAGAGTACGAGATTGTTGGTTGGTTTAGTTTTAAAGATATTTCTTAATAGCCGGATTCGTTTAGTTTTTAGACGACGATTATTGTTATTTTATAATATTGGCTATTTATCGAAGTAATATTGAATGAATTTTTGAAGTGAAGATTGAATGGTAGATTTAGTGAACTATCAATGCGAAGTGATACAGCTAAAAATAACATTGTTTTTTAATTGGAGCTCTCAAGTGCAAGTATAAGTAGTTGATGTAATTTTAAATATATATAGAAGAGGTTGAAAAAAGTCAGAACATTGTTGAATAACTGTTTTTTGTCTGTGTAAGTGCTTCTATTGGTCTTTATTAAGCTTGAGAACTCTTGATCACCTTTAATAGATATATAAAATATCTGCCAAGAAAGATTTTTTAATCTATTATAAATTATGTTAGATTTTTTAAAGAAGATATAGTAATACAAAGTTATACAAAAAGTAAATAATATGTGTATGCTCGATACATATCAAACTTTTTTAAACAACGAGAAATTGATTAGAAACAAATAAGTCTGTGGACAATCTACAGAGGGGTTTAATATTTTAAAACTTGTGTCATACACATGTGTATACCAAAGTATTCTTAATTTTAAGATAATTAAATTTTGTAAAATATTGAAATACATTTTTATAAAGAAAAAAAAGAGATGTTCAATATGTAAAATAAGAATGCATTTATTACCTGAAACTAATTTATTTTTTCATGTTGTATATAAATTATATTATACATGGGTTCTTTACCTACTATTGTAATACAAACATTTTTCGAAATATATTAAACAGTTTTCTAATGATGCGAGTTAGAAGATTGCTGAACGTTGCAATATGTTTCCAAACTCAATGAAATGGCCGTATTTGTTAATAATAAATATATAAAAAATATCCTATACAAAAAATGGTTTTAGAACTACATGTTACTACAATTTTCTCGACTTATGATGATAATTCAGAAATAACGATAAATATACCTAAATTCGTAGTATATTACAGCTTTTTAAAATAATGTACATTGTATGTTGATTAATTTGACAAATGTTGAACACAAAGTTTTTCAAATCGAGGTATTTATACGATCGCTAAAAATTTGCCACTATAGAAGTTGCACTTCTACATATTACCTTAGTAGTAATACCTGCATATTATGAAAAATTTTCTTTAATCGATGAGATATAACAAGAGATAAAATGTCTCATAAAATCATCATTCAACATATGATTTTTGCTTCTTATAATACATTCTCATCCAAAAAATGTAATATTTTACTAAAAAAAGAATTCATACATTAATTTCTGATTTTCTGTTAATTTTATGGAAAATATGAAAATTTATTTAACGATATAAAAAAATACATACTTAAGTTTCGTTAACATCATCATCTTGATCTTCATCTTTGCTCTGTTCATGCAAAACGACATACTCCCTCGAGCTAAATCCGAACTTTATCACATCCCGCTCCAAAAGTTCGTGAAATCTTTTTGGCTCTAATTTGACATCATTAACAAAGGTTCCATTCGCGGATTCTAAGTCTATTATATATGGTCTAATATGTTTGCCATCTGTTCCATTCTCTCTTTTATAAGGAACAAGACGATATTGCAAGGCAGCATGCTGTTTTGAACAGGAGGGATGATCCAATGGAATATCAGCAATTTTTCTGTCTCTACCCATCAAGTACGCTGATTGTCTGTGAATATACAGAACCGGCAAAGCTTTCTCACCCTTGAATGGGTACAGGCGCCACCTACGCTTAGGCTTGCGAGCATCTGAAGGCTCTGCATATTTTATCACAACTCCGTTAACTGTGTTGGTATCTTCTGTGAGTTTACCAGAGGTCTGGAAATTTGGCTTCTCTTTCTCTTGAGGAGTTGGCTTAGATTCGTCCTTTATTCTTGGTTTACCCCATTCTGGCGAGGCCTCCTTTTTTACAAAAGGCTGAAATAATAAATTACATCTATATTATTCCCAAAGAAAAATGTAGGCATATTTAGACTTTCTTTAACAACTGGAGTAAAATTAGTACCCAGTAGTAGTAATAAAGAAACGTAATGTTTCTTTGAAATCTCTTACTATAAATGCTTATCAAAGTAGAACCCAAAGCTGCAGTAACCTAACCTTTCAAGCAGTTACCTATAAGCCTGGAGAAGTTCTTAGAAATAATAACTTAACGAACCTGTTCGAATCTAGACCTCCTGTTGTTCCTCTTGAATCTATCGTCGCCATCCCGACCTCTGTTATGCTGTCTCTCATCGTCTCCCCTGTTTCTCGATCTTTCGTCGTCCCGATGCCTGTCTTCGTCGTGATGCCTGTCGTTCTCGTGTCCTCTGTGCCTCTTGTTCTCGTTCATGTCTCGATGATGTTCTCGCCTGGGTCGATACTCTTCACGGTCTCGATACTCATTGTCGCTTTTACGTTTTCGCTCATTATGCCGATCGTCCGGTACCCGCCGATCGTCCCATCCACGACGCGTCTTAGTGTCCGACATTCTGATGCACCTTTACGTACTGTACTCACCGACGCTCCAAACTCATCTGATCCTATCCCCCTGCGATTTGGAGCCTGTCAACAGAAGAGTAGGGTGCGTTCGAGATTGGGGGCAGTTGATGATGCGCGTGCATATACGCCCGGCTGCGCAGAACTGTTACCTGCAGCCTGCAGCCATATTTATAAGTATATAATGCGTCGTCCGAAATAAATAGATCGTACGGTGGCGCCATCTTCTTTTAATAGAGGGACACTTACCATGTCTACGCAAAATCATTTTTTTTTTAATCATTTAGATCATTGTTGACAATAACTTTTATCAAATGTAAAATCAGTTCGAACTAAGATTCTCAGCTGCTACCGTGTCAAAAAAAATATTACTTTAAAATTGATAAAATGGTTGCCTATATTGGCAATATAACCCGGGACGTCGACTGCATACTATATATAGGTATAGCACCTGTGTAAAATGCTCCGTCGTTGGCCGCCATATTTATCAACTTGCAGCGTGCATATATTTATAGTACACATATAGCATATAGATGTAAGTATATAGTACATCGCTTCACTTCTATTTGTTTATAAGTAAAGTGGCAGCAAAGAACAGAGCGAATCTTCCAATAAAAGGCCTGTGATGGGTGACTTGTTCGACATCGCAAACCTTATAACAACAGTCGGAGTTGACGCGGTGAAAATCAAACCGGAGCCGGGACTCCCGGAGAAGTCGTCCAACGAGATCCTGACTGAGCTTTTTAGCACGTTTGACGTTGAGGACGACGACGAGGAAAACGAATCCGAGAGCAGTAACACCGATGAGGGAAAGAACGATAAGACAGAAGAAAAGGACGCTAATAAGAAGAAAACAGAGGATGAGAATGGAGAGGTTAATGTTGGAGAATTGAAGGTTAAGAAGGAAAAAGTAGACGGAGAAGATGATCGAGTTGGCAAAAAGAAGAAGTCAAAGAAGAAGCATAAGCATAAAAGCGAGGGAAAGGATAAGGAGAAAGATAAGAAACACAAGCATAAAAAGAAGTCCAAGCACCACTCACCGGAAAGCGCAAGTGACACTGAGAACGGAGGTTGGTTTAAATTGATGGCTTACATTTAGATCGATTAATGTGTGTTCTTAGTTTGCTTGAATAGAGTGAAATTTGATATTCCTTATCAAGAATGTTTTCGGTGTAGAATGTAAACACTTATAACATCTAAATAACTGCTTAATCGCATATATATATTTATATCAATATTTTGTTAATATTGCTATATATTTTAGACCTTAAAAGAATATATATTATATTTCAGGTTCAAAGAAAAGGAAGAAGAGAAAAAAATCAAAGCATAAACATGATTCTGATGACATTAAAACTGATAGTGGAGAACCACGCTCCAAAATAAGAAAGTTAGAGAAATCTGCTAAAGATAAATCCAAAGACAACAGTGATGCAAAAGGTACGTAATAATAAAAATTTAATTTAGTTTCAATGTCATTATAACATTAATAAGTATAAAGATTGATTTTACGAAATTATAGATATAAAATTATATATGAATTTTCTGATATATATCATTTGATATGGTTTTTGTATTAAAACACTATTTGTTATATGGTTGTGGAAAAACATTGTTAATTACTTTCATATTGTCATATTTTAGATAAAGTAAAATTGGATGATGTGGACACAGTGAAGATAAAGAAAGAGAAAGAAGACTCAAGCAATGAAACAAAACTGCCAGAATTAAAAGAAGGTAGTCCAGCCTTACAATCTGTGTCATCTGTATCTAAACTACTAAATGACGATGCAGAAGCTATTGAAGTACCAAAATTACTTGGTAATTAACATTTGCATTGTATTAAAGTCCGATTCTAAGCACGTTATATAGAAATAATGTTAATATTCATTTGGATATAATTTCGTATTTACAGAAAAGTCTAAGAATACTATAACCTGCAAGATCCTCATAAAAGACCTTAAAAACAGCGAGGTTTATAACAATGCAGTCAAAGAGGTCGAGAATCAAAAGAAAGAAAAAGCCGAGCGTATGGAAGATGGCGAGATAACTGATAGTGATGATGACGAAAACAACGCTAATGAAAACAATAACCGAACACCTACGTTAAGTCCAACTCCACCACCCGATAGAAGCGGCCTACGCTCTGATCGAAGCAGGTATTCTACAAGTCCATCCTTAAGCTGTATCACAAAAAAGACGGATCTCAGATTGATGCTTAAAGAAAAGGAAAAGAAAAAGAAACAATTTGAGGGTGGCAGGTCGAGGTCCAAGAGCAGTCGTAAGGACACAAAGCGTAGCAGGAGTAAAAATAGGAACAATGATAGAAGTCGTAGCTGTCATTCAAGAGATAGAAAAACTAGAAGTCGAAGCGGTAAGACGATTTTTTCTTGAGCAGCTTTGGAGAAAAAACTTATTTTTATTTTTATTTTCTGCAGGCGACCGAAACAGACATGTTAGAGGCAGAAGCAAAGATCGACGAAGCAGCAGACGAAGCAGCGAAAGGTATGATCGGGATGCAGACAGATATAAGAGTCGCAGTGAAGACAGAAATAAAAATAAGTGGCGTGGACGAAGTAGAAGTAGAGAGAGAAAGTGAGTGTACTTCTATTAAATATTTAAACAGCATCAAAATAATTGATTATATTTATTAAAAAACTATGAACTTTTAGGGAACGTATAGAAATAGATAAAAAGAAACTTTTGGAAATCGCTAGACGAAATGCGATCAATATGATCATGAAAGGCAAATTACCGCTAGCACAACAAGATAAAGCTATTGCTGCTATTCAAGCTGGAGGAAAGACCATTGATGAACTCACAGGTATATACATTGAATTTTAATATAGAATGATAACTTTTGTCTTTGAATATGTATGATTTATAATCATCTATTCTATTTTAGACTTTTGTAAATCTATATCAAAATCTGAAGCTATGGGTGAACTGTCAAGTATATCTTCTGATGATGAAAGTGGATCAGAAAAAGGCTTCCATCATCCTTTCCTCATTAAAGAGCGACCTAGCTCGATCATTATGAATATTCGAGTTCGTATATTTTGACCTATTTAACATATTCATTCTATAAACTTCATTTCAAAATATACTTTTACTGCAGGATTCGAAGCAATTACCTACAAAAACGTTGTTAGAAAAAACGGCTGAAGCTACAAATCAGTTGCGGCTGCAGTTTCCAGTTTCTAGTGGCCAACAACACAGAAAAAATGGTTAGTCACATTCACAAGTTTATTGTAATGGCAGTCGTACGATGAACTTTATTAATATACCGAAATTTTTCAAGCAATATATTGTACATTTCAGAAAATGAATGGATCCCAGTCACACCAGCAAAACCAAGCAAACATCCGAAACCTGGAGCTAAAAAGTTATTTATTCCAGCTAAAGAGGTACTTTATAGTGCGCCTTTACCTCTTGTAGTTCCCCCACTTGCTGTGCAACAAGCTCAAGCTCAAGCTCAGCCTGTCCATTCTGTTGGTTCTGTTGCGCCATATCAAAGTGTTCCACCAGTTCAAGCAGTTATGCCGTATCAACCCAATAGTCAAGATCCTCAAGGTGTACCTGTAGCATCAATCGAGCCTATGCAGCAACAACTGCCACAGGAATCAATCTTTCCAACGCCTCCTACTGATGTAAATACAAACTGTTGTAACTTAATATTCATATTTTAATTTATTTATCTAAATTGTATGCTTATATTTTAGGGGGTCGATATTAGTACTATAGTATCTCAACGATTAGCTGCTATGAGAAAGCTATCAGAAAATCCTAATGATGTGCAAGCTTTAAATCAAATGTACAAAGCTCAGAGTGGCGTAAGTAAATAAATATAAAATCAATGGTAATTATTTACTTCTTTTTGGCTTTACTTATTTTTTGTTGTGAATTTCAGATGAAATCGTGGATTGAAAGTAAGCAAATCCCGGGTCAGTTTACTGGTAGCACTGGGGCAAAAGTGCTGACACCAGCTGAACTTAATTCGGGACACCAAGCATGGGCGCGTAAGGTAACGAAATTAGAAACAATATACATCTATTCCTTTTCTACTAGCTTGCTTATTGCCCTAAAGTTTGTAAACCTTTAAGCGATGTTAAAGATTTAGAAACTCACAGTCCTTTTGAAGAAAATTTCAAAGATTATTTTAAAAATTTTAAAAAGAAAGTCAAAAAATAACTTTTGTAAAGTCAATAACTTTTGAAAAATCTGTAACAAGTTTTCAGGTACAGTCTTGTGGAATATCAGAATTATTCCTATAACTTTGGTATTACGAAGACTGTGTTGCAGGCACAGACCACTTCTTAATCAGAGGTGGATTCTGTGCCTGCACGGACACAAAAGGATTATTGCTAACTGATGAAAGAATTAGTTAGCAACGATTCTTTTGTGAGGTTACTGCTAACTCAAATACCAGCTTACTTCTAAATTGATCTTTCAAATCAATTCGATTTATATATGTTATAAAAAATCAGTTGTATAGAAACTGGTATTGGTATTTAGCAACAATCTGCATCCACCTGAGGGTTTGTTACAGGTATGTAGCTATATTGGAAAAGGACCACCAACAGCAGCCTGAAGTGTTAATTTTGTTCACTTTTGGTAAGTATTTTACTATAAAAAATTGTTTTTGAGAATTCACAATACATATTAATTAGTAATGTGTGAAAAGATTACATTTTTATATACTTTCGTGATATAGTATATTCGAATCAATGAATGTATATTGCCATTATCAACTGATACAATATATATTTGTTATCAAGACCCTTGTTAAATGCTATTTTTATATAATATATTGAACTTTCAGCTCAATATCAATAAGTTAAAATGAAATTTCACCATCATATACATTGTTAAAAGTAATGATAATCCTTGTACATGTAGTTGCAAATACTAATAGATGTTTTCTGTTTTTTTTTTTTTTTTACCAAAATAATATTACGTAGGATCAACTTTTGACGGCTCAGCCAGTCTCAGGGGGTATGGGAATGGCATTACTGCAGAAAATGGGTTGGAGGCCTGGGGAGGGTTTAGGAAAGAACAAAGAGGGTACTCTAGAGCCACTGCAGCTGGAAGTCAAATTGGACAAAAGGGGATTGGTATCCAATGAAGATGTTGGAGCTGCAAAACTTGGAAAAATAGCAAAGTCTGCTGTTCCTGCAGTCAAGACCTTGGAAGGTATATTTGAATTCATTACACAGCACAATTTTTTGTATAATATAATAGAAAATATCTCATACAAAGAAAAAGTGTTTAGTTAATGTTAATACTCGCACATTTTGTTACAGGCAAACATCCAGTTTCACTTTTGGGAGAATATTGCTCGAAACGTAAATTTGGAGCACCAGTATATGAATTATGCTTTGAATGTGGACCAGATCACAAAAAGAACTTCCTTTTCAAAGTAAGTCTACAATGTTCGTTAATCAATATTTATTTATTTATTATTCACCAGTGTAATACATAGTATATTCTGTTATGAAATGCAATCAAATTTATGAAAATCATGCTTATTACATTTTTTAGGTAAAAGTGAATGGGATTGAGTACAAACCAGCAGTTGCAAGTCCAAACAAAAAATTAGCTAAAGCCGAGGCTGCACAAGTGTGCTTGCAAACAATAGGGCTGTTGCAATAATAATTGGGTTTAACTTTCTTTGAATGCATTTGATGCTGTTAACACAAAGCAAACAATGGGACAGTGGCTATACTGGTACTTATGAAGTAACTAAAATCATCCAACTGTCACAATGAGTTGTTATAATTATATGTACATAATGTAAATAAGTTAATGTCCATATGTATATGAATATTTATTTCTATCTTGTATTTGATTGACCACTTTATAATTTTTTTATATACATGGTTAATACACATCGATATAAAGATTGCATTATTTATTGTAAACAATAAACGAAATATACAAAACACTTTTGTGAAAAACATTTTAAACTTTAAAACTTTATTCAATAACCACCAGAGCTATATCTGCCTGACAGAGATGATCTGTATATATGTGTGTGTGTGTGTGTGTGTGTGTGTGTGTGTGTGTGTGTGTGTGCGTATATATATAAAGTATGTCATACACAGAAAACCCAACCTCAAATACAAAATAGTTGACGCAGATCTCGCATTATAAGTACCTATACTTATATGCAGATAAACTTCGACAAATTTTTCCTCAACCTCTAACTTATTGTTTTTTTAATGTAAAAGAAATGTACAATTCTTAGATTTATATATACTCAATTAAAATGCTTTCGAAAATAAAGAATCAGAATATTCTATAAGCCCTCTGTGTACTGTGTATACATCTTCTCAAACGAAAATTTTTCTCTTTTTTCGAACGATTGGAAAAACTTCAGCATGAATCATCAGGTATGTGTATTTTGATTTATTAAACATCGAACGTGCATATTGTATCTTTAAAATTTTATTAAAAATAACTATTTCAAAATGTCAACCAGTTCCGTAAAACTAAAAGAGCAGAAAAAACGAATGAGTTACCCATGCAGTTTCCAGTTTCCAGTGGACAACAACATAGAAAAAATGGTGATTAAAAAACAGTCTTACAATTATCCTGAGCACTATAAATAAATTTGATGAAGAGTAAATTTAAATCAAATTTCATATTTTAGAAAGAGAAGGACTTTATAGTCATTTTGTTGAAGCAGCAGGACCTTATCAAACAGTTTTACCAGATCCAGTGGTCACGCAGAATCAAACACCCTCTCCAAGTTCAGCAAATACACAGTATCAAGCTCAACATAATCAAAGTGTACCTATAGCCACAATAAAGTCTATTCAACAAGAGTCACAACAACAATCAATCTTTCCAGCTCCTGAAGTCAGTATAAATTTTGGCTATTTATTCAAAGCTTATTTTGTAAATAAGATATTTTACTTTATTGCTTATATTTTAGACATTTGATATCAATGCTTTAATGCATCAACGGGCAGCTGTTATGAGAAAGGTATATGAAAATCCTAACAGCTTAGAAGCTATGAATGAAATGTACGATGTACAGACGAAAGTAAGTATTTACATCAAAATAAACTGGTGTCACTCAATTACTTCATTATATATATTTACATATTTTTATTTTCAATCCTTAGATGCAAGAATGGTTAGAAAGTAAGCAAACCCCGGGTCAGTTTACTGGTAGCACTGGAGCAAAAGTACTATCACCGGATGAACTTAGTTCAGGATACCAAGCTTGGGTACACCAGGTAATGAACTAAAAAAAATATATCAACCCTTCTTCTTGCTTATTATTTTATGATTTGTTCAAACCCTTGTTCCAAATATAATCCGAATACAATTTAAAAACCAATCTGAACATATATTTGGGCATACCACACCCACAATTATCGCGTTTTTCAATACCTATTAAATGAGACTAAAGTGATTTTTTTATTGATCATATAAATCTAATATTGATTGATTTTATTGATTTTTATTGATTGTATACCACATAATATTATGCAGGTAACAAAAAGTTTATTGCCTGCTTTTTTTATCCACATAAGGGTTTGTTACAAGCATGTAGTTATGGTTGGTTTAATCAATTTTTTGGTGAGTATTTGAAATGCCAAAAGTTATATAAAATTAAAATTATTATTTATGTTAATACGTAAAAGATCTAATTTTTTTACACATGACCCGAGTACTTAAATTTCATTATAAGCTATATTAGGTAAATTTTATGTTAGTTTTCTTGTACATAATAATTATTTTTTTATTAAAAATAAAATTGAATTATGTAGGATCAACTATTGAATGCACAACCAGTCACAGGAGGTATGGGAATGCTGCTGCTTCAAAAAATGGGTTGGAAACCAGGAGAAGGTTTAGGAAAGAACAGAAAAGGTGCTGTAGAGCCACTAAGTTTTAGAGTGAAGCTTGATAAGAGAGGTTTGGCATCCAACGAGGACATTATAGCTTCAATGAACAAAGTTCCAAAAGTATTAGACTCTTCTGTACCTGTCAGTGCAGCCAATACACTGCAAGGTAGATTTCGATTAAATTTTGTTTGTACAATCTGATATTTTTAAACTAATAACACTATCAAATATTTAATTGTAGGCAAACATCCAGTTTCCCTATTAGGGGAATATTGCTCTAAACGTAGATATGGAGCACCAAGGTATCAAGAATTTTGTGAATGTGGACAAGATAACAAAAAAAAGTACATTTTCAAAGTAAGTTTACAATTTTCACTCTGTTAAATTCTGTGAAAGGGATACAAACAAAATTTTGACAATTAATGTTTATTTACTGCTTAGGTCGTAGTAAATGGAGTCACATATAAACCAACAGTTGCAAATCCAAACAAGAAATTAGCCAAAGTGGAGGCTGCACAACTTTGTTTGCAATCGTTAGGAGTGTTGACTTAATAATATCATATTAACTGTTTGTGATGAAGCAAACTAAACTAGAAATGGACTTTTTATTAAAATATAGTTTTTATATAAGTGAGAATGTTGTTGTGCGACCTTACAAGATTAATGCTAGTTATGCTATCATACCAAGCATTTTACTTCATAACTTCTTAAATACTTTGTTATGCAGTCATTAATTTTATGAGTTATGTACATAATTGTAAATATGTAATTGGAATTAACTCGCCATTATTGATAATTTTATAAGCATATAAGTAGCTAAGTAGTTAATGAATATCGATTTAAAGTTCGTATCTATTTATTGTATAAAATGAACGAAATAAAGAAAAACACTTTAATGTATACTTGTCTTGTAATTATCACATCTCGTGTACTAATTTTCAAAACATATTAAGTTAATTTTAATTACTGTATAATTAATAATTGAATTTTAAAAACATTAAGCTTAAGTCTAAAATGCATATGTAAGCTTGTTTATATATAAAGTCTGATCACTACATATATATCATATATCATATATCCCGCCAAAAATGTATACGATAAATCGCCATCGTGACGTCATGGAACCTAACCTCAAAGACAAATTTGTAAATATAACATAGGTAACGGTTTTTATGAGTCTTTGACACCTTTTCAAACGTTGTAAACACGCGTGTGCGTGTTATGACACCGATAAAATGCGGAAAAACGTTAATTCTTGAAGTAAAAGTGTGGAATTAAGTACAATAAAAGTAAAATAAAGCCAAAATAATGACAACTTTTAACGAAGAAGACTGGAATACTAATTTTAATAAACCTGAGTTACCCTTAACACCGGAGTCTGTAGCAAGAACCAACTCAGATTGCACGGACACTAGTGAGGAGAATCAATTAAAAGGTCTACTTTCAATGGATGATTCTATTTTGAATGATGTCAAGCTTGATATCAGTTGTGCCCAGGTTTGCAATGAGTTTGAAGACTTTAATGATAAGGATGAGGAAGAAAAATCTCCAACTAACTCATGGTTTGATCAGGACCTGAATAAGTCTGGATTTTTTGTGGATAAGTTTACGCAAAATCTAAATAATGATGACGTAGATTGGAAAATCGTTACACCTATAAAAAATAAATTAGAGCATAATGATAGTATAATTGACTTGAATGAGTCTATCAGTTTGTTGAAGCATAAACTATTTGCTCCAGAAACTGATATCATTCCATTTAAGAGACGACATGCAGAGTCAAATAAGAGTTGTGTAACATCTAAGTACCCATTTTATGGTTTACCAGATAAAGTGAAAAATCTTATAAAGCAGCATAAAAGGATTGATAAATTATATGGTAAGTTATTTATATTTTTAATTGCCTTATATTTAATAACAGAGTTACAAACATATGTACATTTATTTTCAGATTGGCAAGATGAATGTCTCAATATGAAAGCTGTAAATGAAAAAAAAAACCTTATATATGCTTTACCTACTAGTGGAGGAAAGACTTTAGTTGCAGAAATTTTGATGCTTAGAGAAGTCATTTGCAATAAAAAAAATGCAATATTTGTTCTACCTTTTGTAGCGTTAGTTCAAGAAAAGGTAAATTGCAATTAATTATAAACTGTGTATTTTTTATGAAAATCATGAAATTTTTTTATTTATGTGAAATTTTATTTCAGATTCAATCTTTGACACCCTTTGCTTTGGCTTTAGATTTTTTAGTTGAAGAATATGCAGCAGAGAAAGGTCAATACCCCCCGAAAAAACGTCGGAAAAAGAATACTATTTACATATGCACTATTGAAAAAGCACAATCTATTGTTAACTGCCTGATAGAATTGGACCGTCTTAAAGAGGTGCATATACTTAATTTCTCGAATTAGAAGAAGATTTATTTAAAATTAAACAAATCATTTATTATTTCAGATAGGGATTATCGTGATCGACGAATTACATTTATTAGGGGAAAATGGAGGAAGAGGTGCTACATTAGAGTGCTTACTTACAAAAGTAATGCATGTAAATAGTATGTATAATTTACATTACTTGTATATAAGATTCAAATAAATAAATAGCTTTCTATTAGTTAAATTTTCTTGTACAGGTAGTGTACACATAGTCGGTATGAGTGCAACAATAGGCAATTTACAAGAAATTTCTGATTTTTTAAATGCAAAACTGTATACTCAAAATTTCAGACCAGTAGCTATCAAGGAATATGTTAAATGTGAAGGTGATATTTGGCTCATTGACTCTCAAGAAGAAAATATATTCACTGATAAGAAAACAATTAAATATAATGTTTGTTTTTTACATTTGTAATGACAATATTACAAATATGTGTATATGTAAGTCTTAATATACCATGCCAATTTTTCAGTATTCACAGAAAGCTTTGCAAGTTGATCCAGATTTCTTAGGTGGTTTAGTCATGGATGTTGTGCCAAAGGATTCTTGTCTCATATTCTGTTCAAGCAAGAAGAATTGTGAGAATGTAGCTGTTCTTCTAACACAAGTATTGCTGAAGTATGCATTTTTAAGAACGTCTACAATTATTTATGATATTAAAAGCAAGCGCTTACATATTTTCTACTTTTATTTTAAAGATCAGTGGAAATTCATAAAGCAGATGAAAAAATCAAATTACTTAATGCTCTCGAAACAGAAGCTGGAAGTATCTGCCCAGTCTTAAAGAAGACTATCAAATTTGGTGTAGCATATCATCATTCTGGTTTGACTGCAGAAGAGAGAAGATTATTAGAAGAAGCTTTCAAATCTGGGACACTTTGTGTGATATGTTGCACATCAACTTTGGCTGCCGGTGTTAATCTTCCAGCAAGAAGAGTAAGAATTTAATATTAATATTTTAAAAGCTATAGATGCCAAATCTAAAAATATTATGTTTTAGGTGATTTTGCGATCTCCATACGTTGGTACACAATTTTTGAATATGAGTCGATACAAACAAATGATTGGCAGAGCTGGAAGAGCTGGTATGGGAGAAATTGGCGAGAGCATACTTATTTGTACGAAAAGAGATACAGAAAAGGTATAGTAGTTTGTTAATAACTTTAAGTTTTTAGTGTACTCCTAATTTCTTAATTTGAATTTTAGGTACACGAACTTTTAAGATCGAAAATGGATGATTCGATAAGTACCATGCATATTGAGAAAGATCGCGGCGTCAACAATCTTATAATTAGTTCTGTGCTTCTTTCGATCGCTACAACAAGAAGCGATATACATAATATAATGTCAAAAACTCTATTGAAGGTTCAAGAACATAGACTTGGTATCAGCGTCAAAGAAGTCACGGATAAAGCCTTGGCTACACTTTTAAAAAGTGGAATTCTTAGAGTGAAGCAAAAACAAACAAAAGAGGTTTTCTCAAAACTTGATTCTTCTGTGATTTTTCCGTCTCAGATGGATGCTCCAAACGATGATGTACAGATAAATGTCGAAAACAAGAAAAAGAAATACATAACTCTGGTTAACAGTACAGAGTTAGAATTGTGTCCTCTCGGGCGAGCTGCAATGAAAGGTAGTAAAAAATATATTTACAAAAATATTTTTGTAAAGATAAGAATGCATAATAGAAAGAATGCATTTTAGGATCAATCGAGTTGCAAAGTGCTTATACTTTATACGAAGACTTGAAAAAAGCACAAGCTAATTTAGTGCTTATAGACAACATCCACCTTTTGTACCTGATAACTCCCTACGATATTGCTTGTCAAGTGAAACCTGCTGGCACGGTTTATTATGATGTTGTGAGTTTCATTGCTACTGTTTGTTGCACTTTACCAATCGTGCATAACTTATAATATCTATTTTCAGATGATGTCTTTGCCACCTCACCAAATGAAAGTAGCAAGATTACTTGGAATTAATGAAGCAGTTGTCGATAGATTGCGGGCAGGAATAACACCAAAGGTTTTTCATTTTGTATCTTATATATATATATATTTTTTTTTAATCGTAACTGAAATATATTATCTCTGATTTGTAGAATGTAGATCCAAGGATAGTACAAAGATTCTACGTGACGTTAATGCTTAATGAACTTTGGAATCGTCGATCTATTTTCTGTGTAGCTGATAAATATCAAGTGAATCGAGGCACTATTCAAAACCTGCTAAGTTTAGCTTCATCTTTTTCGTCTTCAGTCGTCCGTTTTTGTGAAGAGTTGGACGAGTTTTGGGCTTTTAAGGATTTATTGACGACTTTTGGTAAAAAATTGAATTACTGCTGTGCTGCCGAATTGGAATCGTTAATGGATTTACCATACGTTAAAATAGTAATGCCCATACTAAGCATTAACATCATTATAATACTTACTTTTATTATTTAAATGGATGTATTGCATTTCTTTCCTAGGGGCGTGCTAAACAACTATACAAAGCTGGATTCAAGACTTTGCAGGCAATCGCAAAAGCGAAACCTTATGATATGATAGACAAAATTGAACATTTACCAATGAAATTAGTTTTACAAATTATATCTTCTGCCAAAGTATGTGATCATTCAACATTCAAGTATAAACACTATAATAAAAAGTCAAAATAACTTTCAAAAATAATTTTTTTCAGCTTTTGTTACTAGAAAAAGTAGAGAATCTGAGAGATGAAGTAGAAGAGGTGTTGGATGGTCTGGAGATCTAAGCAATATTTCAATTTGAATAACATGTCAATCGTACAATGTTTACTGTGATATTAACAAAGTTGTAAATACGTAAGTCTAATCTTATCTTCGCGCCTGTACGTAATTGTAATAAAAATTGAAATAATTTTTTTGTATATAATATCTAATATTAATTTTGTAACATGACAGCTTTTTGCTGGATAAATTAAAATAATATATGATTGTTTATAATTATGAAATTATGAATCAGTTAATTATGTCTTAAAAATATCAAATTTTGTTGTCAATCCAATACAAGAATAAAAGATATTAGTCATTATAAGTTTTTCAAGGTTTTCTTTTTTTTTACTATTAACACAAATACTTGTGCATATCAGAACTATGCATTTTTTAAGATATTATGCATTGTTCAAGCTGGCACATATATAAAATTGTCATACAGTGATTTCAAACTTTCATGAAAGTAGATTGTTTGAAACACACTTAGTATGATACAATCTTAATTTTATTTTTAAAAAATCATGGACCTTAATATAACATGTATCATATTTATTATTAATAAAAGTATAAAAAATATTACACTCGTTATCTTTTTTTGTATAAACAAGGTTTAAGAGTTAATGAAGGCAATTTTTTTACATCCTTCTTGAGAACATCCTTGATTTTTTTGAAATCCATAAAATAAAATATGTTGTTGGATAAATCTTTCCAAGTATTTACAAATCCATAGGAAGTCATTAGTTTGATAAAATCATCTATTTTGTCAAATCTACTTTCAACTTCTGCTATTTTCAGAATACCACTGAAGTCAGAAAAAACAATAGATAGAATTTGTATTAAAGTTTACAATGATCATATTAAATTGTAAAAAATGAAATATTTACTCTTTTGCAAGTACTCTATTAGCTTCTAATAAATAGTCTCCTAAGTTTGTACCCATAAGAGAAAGACAAAATACTGCAACATTTACCCGACCAGTCAAAAGAGGAGTATTAGCCATATCACAAGCCTTGACTTTGTCATTTACAGCTACTAAATCAAACGAGTGAACTGTTTGAAGAACTGAGTCTGCAAGTTTTGCTTCACCACAACCAAAATCTGCTATGACGTGTTCCTTTGGCCTGAAAAAAAAAATGATATTAGTAGACTTATATCTAATTG
This sequence comes from Muscidifurax raptorellus, assembly GCA_020010945.3. Taxonomy (NCBI): domain Eukaryota; kingdom Metazoa; phylum Arthropoda; class Insecta; order Hymenoptera; family Pteromalidae; genus Muscidifurax; species Muscidifurax raptorellus. Next base: position 6,159,216 of record CM052079.1, on the reverse strand, counting down.
TATGTTGTAAAATAAAGAATGAACATACATTTTCTTAATAGAGTCAATTATAACATCCAATGGGTTCATAGGCCAGCGATCTACTTGTTGCTTATAACCCTCGTGATAAGCATAAAAAGCATCTGGATCTTCCTCGAAATATTTCTTACTCTGCGAACTATCACTATTATACAGCTGTTCATTTAAGAACCTAAACCGTGAAGCTTTCAACTGAGCCATCATTCGTTCTCGCAACGAAAGGGGAACCTCTTGCAGTTTCTTTTTCTTCATCTTACCTGTTGCTTGCTCTTTCTCCTGCAGCATCGTATTCAATCTATTCACGTTAAATCTTTTCAACAATTTATCTTTTTTTGTTATTTTAACATCCTTCATGTTTTGTTTACTTTTGGCCTTTGACACAACATTGCCTTTGATATTACTCTTATTTTTAGACTTGGACATAACGTTATCTTTGATATTCTGTTTACTCTTAGACTTGGCTAACACGTTATTACTGATGTTCTGTTTATTTTTGATTTTACTTTGTTTAGCAGCGTGTTTGAACTTCGTTTTCTCGTGTTTGTTTACACCCTTCAAATTCGTCTGCTTCGATTTGGACATCTGTTTTTGCTCGCTCTTCCCCTTTTTTTTCTTCGCCATTTTTAATGAAATATCACTAAATTCAAATAACAAATCTCAAAAAAATAATCCAATTTTTCTCTTTTGAAGGTTCACTAAAGACGCATGTACACGCGCTGAACGAGCAGTATAGCAAAATCATCTCGCGCGCACGCGTGCGGAGCAAATCCAAGTTAACCTAGCCTTACGTTATATTTTTTTTGGTTGCGCGCGCGGGAAAACGAGACGAGCTGTCGGCGGAATCGAGGAAAAAGCAAGACACGTTTAGGCTCCTAATTGTTGTGGAAAAACGTTGGTGGCATTTTAACAAAAGAGACAACTGGTATAAACTCAGTACTTTTATTTCAGATATTAATCACAGTTCAATTAACGTTCAGCGAAAATGGCTGTACAACCAAAGCAACAATTTGACATGGGTTCGTAGATATATACCTTTATAACCTGCGATATGCGGTGCTATTTTATATACGTAACATAAAGAATGATTTATGCTTTATTGATTTGATTTAAAGATTCGGCGACTCAGCAGGGATTCGTTAGATTCTTCAAGAGTTTGCCAGAGGTATGCATTCGTTTATTTATTCTAAACATATATGCAAGTACAATATGCATGTACATGAAAAAGGAGACTTTTGAGTCCATGTACAGAGAGTAAATTTAAATTTACTTAAAACTTAAAATTAAAAGCTTCAGTAACAACTTAACACTAGAGTTAAATTACTTAGGTCTTGTGTTTGAAGTAATGACAAATATAGATGATGTTGATTTATTCTGCATGTGTGCAAATGCATGTAGCTATGAAGTTTTAATAAACAAATTGATTATAAGTTACTTTTATTATGCTTGCCATGTGCTTTAATCTCAACCAAAGATATTTTTTGCCTTCTCTTTGGCCTTGTCGTATGAGTGAGATAACTTCTGACCTAGCTTCTTCCAAAATGTTGGTGGTGTAGTATTCTCTGACCAAGTATCAAGTGGTCTTCTTTCATCTAATGGTATTACACCAGCAGCTAAGAGATCTTCTGATCTTTGATTAGTTTCCTGTTGTTCAAACCCATATTGACTAGTTTGTTCAATTAATGGAAACTGGGTTCGCTGATTGTTTTCAAAATTTATAGGATTGAAGTCATAATTAGATGACGATTGCTCAAATTTGGATTGACTTAACTGTTTTTCTTGGAATCGATATGTAGATTGCTGGTCATGACCATATCCATTAGTTTGTGATTGGGTGTTAAGTTGACTTGAGGGATCTTGGATCGTTTGACCAATGTTACTACCTTGCTGGTTGAAATAATTAGAGTTTTGAGTATAAGAGAAATTATGACGAACACTATGATGCTGGTCAAAGCGATAAGTTCCACCAGTCTCCCCAAACTGGTTGTTTAGCCAGCTGTGTGATTCATTGTTCATTTTAAAATTAAAATCAACTTGTTCAGGCTGTTGTCCAATACAAAGATCATTACATGGTTTTGGAATGATGCTGGGTCTTTCAGTTGTTACTGGAATGTTATAGATTGGTGGTATAGTCGATTTTGAAGTAATGCTTGGTCTTTCAGTTGCTACTGGAATGTTAAAGATTGATGGCGTAGTCGATTCTGAAGTAGTTGGTTCTGACTGTCCAGGTAAGTCACCTCTGCTGAGAGGCTTGACACTTTTTGGAGTGGAAGATTGTTCAATACCTTGATTTTGATTTTCACTGGATCTCTGCTCATTCTCTGTTGGTCTACTGTTAATGTTATTTACTTGCCATGGTCTTGAGTATCTTGGCACAGGCTTTGGTGCTGGTCTAACACTGGGACGAATAGTGGAAATATATCCCTGGTTCCCTGTACTAGCATAACTCCTTTCAGTTTGACTGTCAGCACTTTCAATATATCTACCAGACTGACCAGACCCTAAATCCTGGGTATTATCGAAGGGCTGCTGATGCTGTTGAGATAGATTTTCAATGTACTGTCCAGTGGGATGCTCGTTTCTGCGTCCTACTTGAAGATTGTGAGATTGCTGTAAGTTATTTTGATTATAAGAGCTGTATCTCTCTGGTTTGGATAGTTCTTGAGAAGAGAAGCCTCTTCCCACCTGACTCTCAGGCCCAAAGTCAATCTGGCTAGCTGTTTGTTGTGTCAGATCACCCATACCAAAATCATCCAATCTTTCGAGTCTCTGATTTCGTATATCAGAACCAACAAAACGATTTTGTTGCTGACCGACATTTTCAGTCTGCTGGTTTAGTTGCAAGTTTTCAGAAGCCAGTGATCTCACTCCATCATTGAATCCACTATTCTCAAGAGTAAACTCTTGAGATCCTGACTGTCCATAGTTCCTAATTGGCTTGACTGGCTGTGGATTTTCTGTCAATCCGATCGGATAATCATTGAACCCACTGTTCTGCAGAGTCGAACCATGCGATGCGTGTTGCAAGTGTCCATATGTGGTTCTAGGTGTTGTCGTAAAGACATTTAAATTAGATTTCTCAGTTGGGTTGTTATAATCATTGAATCCACTCTTCTCAAGAGTGAACTCGCCGGATTGACGAACAGATCCCGACTGAACGCGTCCTGGAGTCCTGTGACCAAACACATCGACGTCTTGACTTCTTGGCCTTTGCAGCGAATCCAAGTCCTCGTTCTGACCATAACTTACATGTTGTTGGTTCAGATCCTCGGATTCTTGCTGACCTCTTCTATAATAGTCATCGACGTCTCCCTGTTGCCTTGTGAGATCGTCCAGGTGACTTCCACTTGCCCGATTGTATTGACTGTTTCTTATAGGCTGATGGTCTCGGGGAAGTTCGACGCGACCTGTATTTTGGTAGTTGTCCAAGGATGGGAGAACGTACTTTTGAGAGTAGTCTTCTGGCTGATCAAAAATCGGACCGTAGTCTGAAACACATGATGATTGATTTGTATATAATGACGTTGTCGATGTTTGATTTTCTTACGAGCTATACTTTGGAGGAAATCTGATTAGCGATTACAATAATACGAGAAGTAAACAATGATATATAAGTCATTGGTGTGTTAAAACGATTGTAAAATAATTAATAAAAAAACTTGCCTGTGATTCGTTATGGACGAAGCGTTATGATTTCCATTAGATTAAAATACCCATGAATTTTGAGATACTGTTCAATTACGTTTATTAATCACCTGAAATGTATTGTATATGGAAAAAGCAGTGTGGTCGGATAACGAAATAAGTGGAAGCGCCATATGTGAAATGATAATGTAACATGTTTTTATTCATAAACCTTATTAAAAAAATGTACAAACATATAAATTCATCTAAATCAAGCGAATGAGTTACTCGTTAATGGCAAAATCTCGAGCGTATACAAATGTGATAATATTCGGCTAAAACGTCAGCTGTTGTACAGAAGATATACATCGTAATAGTCTACGTGATAAAAAAATGACAAGCAAGCTTTAAAAAAAAAGGAAAAGAAAAAATAGGAGAATACTTTGGCACGGAACACGGACATTACATTGTCTTACTTATATATATAATATATACCGCGATTTACAATTGTCGTTATTACTTTATTACTATATGACACAACACGCGCCTCTGCAACGAGAGAATCAATCGAGCGAAAAACTATAAAAATCTCTCAGCCTGACATCGTCCTGGTCACCGCCACTGATCGCCTCGACTCTATTTACCTCCGACGTTCCTGCGGTTTCTCCTGGACGACGGTATGATACATGGCTGTCCAGCTTGCTGTTCAACGCAGTCGGCGCTACTGGAAAATCCACCGCCACCGAGATCGATGACACCACTTCTGTAGATGTCGTCAGCACCGGATCCGTACGATTTGTGAGCCGACGATTGGCTATAGCTGGAGCCAGATGAGTAATGCTGGACTGGTCTTCTGGACGAGCCGATTTCAACTTCGGTCGATTTCTCGTGGTTGACCTCGACATTGGTGATGCGCGATGGCTGTACAATCCGGCGACTTCCCGACGAATCGTAGCTGCTCGAAGATAAGTATCCACCGGAAACCGAAATCTGAGAGTCGGAGCTTATAGTTCTCGCGGCCTCGTTTTGGAATTTCTGGTAAAGCGACTCAAAGTGACGTTGCAGTTCCTGAGCGCTGTTCAGGAGATTCTGATTGTTGTATCTGCTGCTTGCATTGCAGATGTTCTCCAAGTTTTCGTGCAACTGCTCATACCTCCGTGAGGCTTCGTTGACGATACTGGCTTTGTTGTCAGCTGTGAGTCTCATTGTGTAGGAGTTGAATTTGTTCACTTCGTTTTGGATCCTGTTGAGATCTTGTTGCAGACGATTCACGGCAGCAGTCAGATCAATGTGTTGTTGGGGAATCGATGGTTGAGGTCTGGTGTAGGATCCAGCCGCGCTGCTTCCAGTGCTGCCGTACGATCCAGACACCGACTGATGAACTGTTGAGCTACCGGATACCTGGACAGTTCCAGTCATTTGAGGCCTGCTCGTCTGTATGGTTTGTGAATGAAGCTGCTGTTGTTGTTGCTGCTGCTGTTGATCAATTTGCCATTGAAGCTTTTCAGCTTGGCGTCTCCTTTCCTCGGCATTGATTTCCTCATTTCGGATTCTGGTTTCTTCATCCTCCAGAGCCTGTAGACGTCTGCGACTCTCAGCCAGCTCCTCTGCACGTTTCTTCTCGGTTTCATGACGCAGACGTTCAGCCTCTTGTTCTTGCTGACGTAGGCGATCTGCCTCCATGCGCAACTGATTCAGCTTTGCTTGCTCGTCGTTCTCCACTCTGATCTTTTCGTTTTTGATCTCTTGCAACCTCAGCTGACGCTTCGTTTCCTCCTCCTGTTCTCGTCGTACCATCTCTTGGATCGTATTACGAATCGACGAAACGTACGTCTCGAACTGGTTCTTCGCGTTCTCGATCCTCTGACGCTGGGACTGACTTACATCACTTTGCATATTCAGTTCAATGATCCTATCATTGATCTGCTTGACTGCGTTGTTGAGGTTCTCTTGAAACTTGATATCGCTCTCAATACGGTTGAACGTTGAGTAGAAGGTGCTGATCTGGTTCTGGATCTGGACAATGTCATCTTCAATGCGCTGCTGCTGCTGCTGTTGTTGAACGAATATGGCGTTATCGTCGGGTCTGACAACTGGTGCCGGTCTAGAGCTAATGCCGGGATAGCGATTGATAGATCCGTGAGTGGTTTGAGTGGTTTGAGTGGTATGAATGGTTTGGGTCATCTTGGCCTCAATTTCACGTCGACGTTCTTCGCTTTGACGGAAGAACTGTTGCATCTCCTGCATCATTTGTTGATACATAGAGCCGCCCACTTCCAACTGACCGCAGACGTCGTTGAATTGAGCGGTGATAAGATCGGCATTGCGCTTGAAGTCGTCGAGGAAGTTGGCGTTTACGAGGGAGTTGGATCCCAGGCTGTAGCTGCCCATGAAGCTGGCAATGCGGCTGCGAATGTTTTGCAGCTCATTGTTGAACTCGGAGGTGCTCAACACCTGCGAGTTGGACAGGGGAGCGTGGGAATCGTGGCTTCCGTATCTGTAGCTGTGAGAGGCATACTTGGAGTATCCGTTGTTGGTGACAGTCTGACCAGCGCGGTAATTCATCTCTCCCTTGCCGTCGTCGGTGACGTAGTGCTTCTCGTCCTGCCAGTTGCCAGGACGATCGAGTCCAGTGCTGCCGATCACAGCATTCTCGTCCAGGTCCTCGAGTCGGGCACCGGTGGCACCGAGACCTCCTCTCGAGCCACTCGAGTAGCTTTGGTGCGAGCCATATCTCGATTGTTTCGAGTAACTGCTGTGCGAGCCCCAGGACTGAGCTTGAGACTGGCCGTAGGAACCCGTGCTTTGGTCGCAGAGCTCGCCACAGTTGGTTGGGGCTCCCTGGGCAAGTTGCGCTATTAGCGCTGATGCTAGCACCAGAGCGAGCATTTTGTGCTGCTTGCGGTATAGGGCTTGGCTTGAGTTTAGTATTTTCTGCGGTCTCTGGAAATAGAAAAATTAAGATGCGGCGTTAGATTGACTGGGGTATATAAAATATGTTTGGCAAAACTACTTTTTTCGTTGGATATACTACATTATTATTAAAAAAATAATAATAATACGTTAGCCCCATAATTCTGAAGTAGTTTCGATTTGCTATTTTGATCAAGCTTATACATACGCGGCGGCACGTGTGCACTAAATGATAAAGGGTTTCGCAAGTCTGACCTTTCGCAATCACAATAATTTTATCTGCACTTTTTTTCTCGCGTGAGATGAGATTAATTTTATTTTATCGCGCTTCTATATACATAACGCCTCGTTAATTATTCAGTAAAGAAAAGGCTTTAAAAAATTGCTTAAGATTATTTTATTATTAGAATCTGTATTTTAAAGAATTGAAACCAAATATCTAGAGAAAGAGAGAGAGAGAGAGAGAGAGAGAGAGAGAGAGAGAGAGAGAGAACAAATTTTCAAGTAATAAAATCACTGATCAATCGCAACACCACCCGAATACTCATATTCTATACATATATAATATGCCAGCAAATCGCGTTCACGCGCAATAGAGCTCGTAAGCCGATTTTCCCCGCACTAAACTCAACCTATACATAAAAACTAGCATGCAGCACCGCGTTATATCACTAAAAATAATATCCGCGATAAACAGCGAAAAATATCACGTTATATAGATGTACCTATTCTCCGAAGGACCGTTGCTCAAAAAGCTCGAGGCGCAAAGTTGCGCGCCAGTATCACTCTTCCACGGATCCACTCACTCGGATGACTCGCGGACATGTAAGTCAGGCGGTCAGCAGCGGATCATTTATGCTCTCAACCCCGGGCTCCCCTTCCCTCTCCCGCGGCTGCCCCCTGACATTGAAGGTTTTCCCTCCATATACGCGTCGGTGCTGCGCCGATAAGTGCACACCGCTGTGCCCTCCTCCGCTTCTTCTTCTTCTTCTTCTTCTTTCTGTATTTTATTATAGACGAGTGTTTGCGTGGCTCGCGCGGGCCGAGAGTTTGTTATTTATCGGAATTCCACGAAGGGAACGAGTTTGTTGATCGATTCTGACGGCGCCAGTCTGATTTTTCAGGCGTTAATTGCGCTCGAGATGTAGTCGTTTGAATTTGGAAAATTAACTTTTGCGTTTAGCTGTATAGAGGGTGACATTGATTTTTGACGATGTACGTTTTTATGAAAATCGATTGATTTTATGTATTTTCGATACGCGACAAGTATGAGCCACTTCGTTCGAACGCGAATAAGACGTGTCAACTTGAGCTTTGATTATTCTCGGCGAAGAGTTGTTAAAAAAGCACGGAGAACGACATTCATGAAATGATATTTAAATAAAAGCGTGGGTCAATACACCTCGCGACGCACGAATATACATAACAATAAGTATATAGCTGCGCGGGAAATGAACAGTGACGAAATATCCACTCTTTTCGGCGCAGCAAACACTGACTATATAGTGTTTATTTATATCGGTTTTAAAATTAACCTTTTCACGACTGGCGAGTTATAAAACGGGAGAGATTCGTGGAATCTTTAACTACACGGCGAAAAATAAAACGTATTTACTGAGGGCTTTATTTTTTTCTATATAAAATGAAATGGCCGCCCTTAGTTTAATTTTACGTAATGCACATTTTCAAACATATAGCCTTTAACTTTTCAAGCTTCAAATTTTGCACCTTCTTGTTTTTGTTATAAAAAAGTACACCCACCTTTCGCGGACGAATCGAATAATTGCCACGAATAATACGGTTAGTCACGTCTGTCGCAATTGATATAAATAATTCTAACGACCGCCTACAACTTTGTTTGCCTCACGCGCGTTGAGAAAAAAAGACTTGAAATAGATGTATAATCGGTTCTGTTGGATTCTGAAGAGTATTTCAAGTAACAGTCGAAACGATTTTAAATTTTTAAAAAATCTGTTCATTGTATTCGTGGTATAACTTACTGAAAATGAAAAAGTCGTTTTTATTGAAATACATTAGTCAATAAAATAATATTACCGTTTATACGAAACACTTCAAACTTTGTTATTGGCGCAGTAACGCCTTCTGTTCTATCTTAGACAATGGTAGAGAGCAGAACACTGATTTATCTCGAACTCTAGTATTTATCGCACGAAATGCATAATATCATCTTGCGCTAACGCGTCTTTCATGCATCCCTGCATGCAAACAAGTGGCTAAAACGTCTCGTCACGTAGACTTCATTTGTATGGCTCCATATCTACATACGTGATCTTATAGATTTTTTCCTTCAACACAGGTCAATCAAAATTAAAATTTGAATTCAAATTCTACAACTCAGTTCATTTATTTAAACAAATATGACGAGTGAATCATAATATAATCCAACGAACGGTCAGGGCAAAAGCGAAGAAAACTCGCGCTCGAGCTCGGACACAGCCTTGATGTTCTACCGCGTAATTCGCTGACTAAAAATCGTTCAATAAGGATGTGCGGGTGTACATATAATCGTCGCGTCGTCTCGTGAATGACACACGCAGTCGGGCGAATCTAAATAAGGATTAGCGTATTTCCAGCGTTGCATAATGATCGAGATCTGCACTAGTCGCGCGAGCGAGTTCTCGTGCGCGATGTTGGAAAAAGTCGAGGTCGATAGAGAATTTCCCGGAGTGCCAAGTTCTCGGATTCGATTCCTTTTTTGAAATTTTCTGATGGGAAGCTTTGTTTTACTATTCGGGGTTCCCGAAGGCTGTGCAACAAATAATTTATCAGTCTATTGGGATTTGTTTCTAAAAATGAATCTTATTAAAGTTAAATTTAATTCGTCAATATTTTTGCAGGGTCTAAATAGAATATATCTTCTCGATAAAAAATACAGACTCCAATCAACGACCTTAAAAATCAGCGCACAATAAACGACAACATAAGCACATCAATCTTAAAAGAAGAACTGTCTTCTTATATATACATCAGCATGGCTGTACTCATTTTTCCGCCTGTCTTATACTCGCTCGCGATACCCTACTTTCGGCACCAATAGACCGAACCTTCTCTCAGGGATGCGGCCTCTGAACTTATACACTTTAATATATATATATATGTCTCATCTTTCGCAGATGCGGTAAACAAATTTTTCTGGCTACGCGCAGTGCTCACTTGTGCCTGAAAAACAATTAGTTCTCCGAACGATTCTGTTGTGCTATTATGTATACCCAGAAGATGGAACGAACGATGGGGTTCTGGAATATCGTCGCTGTTTGATAAGTCGTGATAGCGTCTCGTGGAAGATGTGGAGCGAGAGTTTGAATCTGTGTTGGGAATATTGTAGAACAATCTAATTGTTGCCAGTCGATTCAAAGTCAGTCTGCGGAGATTTTACTCAGAAATGGGGGAAACGTTGGCAGAACAATAAAGTTCATTCCAAATTGCTTTGCATATTCTTGAGTCTGATGGTCAGCATCATCTAAAATTTAAAAATAAACATTAATATTTAGGCTTATTGTAAAGTGCAATACAACTCGAATTTTCCATCCAACTTTTCTTGCGCTCGTGCCTTTCGATAGCTTATTATTATATTATCGCGGATATTCAGACTGGAATAATGAAATCTTCGACGTTACACTATCTATATCCATTGTCGGTTGTTTTTAGAATAAGGGAATTGTGTTTGCTGGTTTGCCCTCTTTCTTTTTTAACTAAAACAGATCTCACACTCTGAATTGAAAGGAGTTTCTTTTGTAAATCAACGAAGAGCTATAAGATTCGTATACATTTATAAAGTATGTAATGATAACGAAAGCCCGAGCAACGAAATCGTACAGCATAAATAATTGAAAAAATGTTTACGTCGAGGGGCTGTCAGTCAGTCCAATTATAGATTATAAACCGATTCCCAGAATTGTTATCGCCCTTTTTCTCATCGACCCTCGACTTACACGTGACTTTTTATTATTGAGGACTGCACATTACAGTATTTGTGGTGATTTACGATTAACAGTAAACAAAGCCGTGCATCTGGTGTATTTCTCTCTTTTTGTAATTGTGTGCCTGGCTGTAGTCTTTTTCACGTGTGCTCCTTACAACATTTTCTGTATATATGGTACAAACATAATTAGCGTGAGTCAAATCGAAATTTAACGAAAAATTATCAAACAGCGTGAATTTTAAAAATCGTAATCCGTGCACAGTAAAAAGACGCGATATTTTTGAATTCTCGCATCATACAAGTGCACGTGGCCGCGAAATCTCTGAATGAACGACATCATGGTTTTTTTGCCGATTTCGGGAAACCGTATCTCATATCCAATGCGTATACATACTTCTATGAACGAAGAACCCGCCGATGGCGCCTGACCTCGCGATAGGGGCATGACCTATACGTTTATCGGGTTTATTAGAATCGAGAGAAGACGACGCGTGTAATCAAATTGTTGAATACCTAGAAAACAGTCTTATTTTCTTTTTTTTTGCAACCGGTCGAATTTTCGCGTGTTGGGTTAATCCTGAATGCGATTCTTGACACAACTGTGTATATATATATGTACATCATTTCTCGAGTTGAACACGATAATTTTGAACGAATAGTAAGTACTACAGTCCCATTGCGTAAGATTATAACGAAATCAGTATAAACAGGGGGACACGCTTCTCTAGAAAGGAAAATTTCTTTTTTATCTATTTCAGCTCGATACAGCGAGTATCGTCGGAGTCGATTGCAATAATACAATTTTTTTGTTCCGTACAAGACTGGTGCGATTTCACGTATTATTTTATATGGACTAAACGGGACACGGAATCAAACCTGAGATTCGACGTCCTTGACACGAATTAGCTTTCATCGAGCGTCGAGAATAATTGCTTATTAAAAATGTTACGGTTAGTTTAAGCGATTGATACGACTTTGCGTGTGAAGCTATCTCGTGCGCAGTGATGTCTGATTCATGAAAAATAGTATCAGCGCGTTGATGTCCGAATTTATCGGTATGAAAAATACGCCTTTTCAAGGCCTCGCGCAAAATGATCATTTCTTTCAAAACACGCGCGCGTCTACTATTCTTGGAACGCTTTTGTTTATAAACTCATAAAAATTATGATAATCCACGGGAGCGTATAATCGAGCGTAAATTTCCCATTTCGTCAATGAAAAACGTCATGTACTTTCTCACTCTGTATCTTATAAACATGACGTAGATTTCGCAAATTCAGCGATAATCATCCGTTAATATATCTGGGTAGATTATCGTCGATCTAAAAAAATCATCACGATTACATCACTTGTTCATTTCGTATACAACAAATTACTCTGCAAACTATAAACTTTGCATAATGCACGTCGAGAAGTTTTAAACGTTACGAGTACACGACAATTTCTGCGAAGCTACTCTACACAGATGCATGATAAAATTTTTGTATACCGTTTTTCTTTTTTTATTGTTTAAGAAACCGAGCAGTACCATAAGGTTCTTCAACAGGTCGGACTATTACACATTGCACGGAAGCGATGCTTTGTTTGCTGCTCAGGAGGTATTCAAAACGACGTCCGTTTGCAAGAAGATCGGCCCAGGTTACTATGATATTTGCATTTAATATTGATAATTGTAAAATAATAATTTTACTTAATAACCGATAAACAATAATCTACTCCAACAGAGAACAACAAGATCGACGGGGTGATCCTGAACAAGAACAACTTTGAGACATTCGTGAGAGACCTGTTGCTGGTCAAGCAGTACCGCGTGGAGATCTACGTGAATCAAGGCTCACACAAGAATCAGGACTGGATCGTCGAGTACAAAGGCTCACCAGGTAATCTCGCTCAGTTCGAGGATCTGCTCTTCGGTAACAACGATGTGGCTGTCGAGGCTGGTGTCATCGCCGTCAAGTTCGGCGCTGAAGCTTCCTCGAAGGTGTGAAAAATATTTTCATTGTATTCCTGTAGTGTAAGAGTTTAAATTTTACTCTGATGGGTTTTATATGATACTTAGGTCGTTGGCGTTTCTTGCATCGATGCGATAAAATCGGTAATCTCGGTGTCCGAGTTCAAAGACGACGAAACTTTTATGGACCTCGAGGCGATCGTTGTATCCTTGAGACCGAAGGAGTGTATACTGCAGAGTGGCGAGAGTAATCCAGATTTTAAGACTGTCAAAGAGGTACTTACCTTTCTCGGTTCGATAATCTGTATAAATGACAAAATTTATATAATCATAATTGGATATATTGTCCGACAGTTGATGGAGAGAAACAACGTTCTTGTAACAACTAGAAAGAAAGCTGAGTTTGGCACAGATTCCATTATACAGGACCTGAACGTCATTTTACGATTCGACAAAGGCCAGCAGCGCAATTCTCAAGCTCTGCCTCAAACGGACATGAAACTAGCTATGTCTGCCACTGCTGCTCTTATCAGCTATTTGAATGTAAGAGGGGTTGCTTTTTAATCTATCTAATAATTGCCAAATGTATATAATAAATAGGAACAACAAACAGCTCATTGACGACGAAGGCAACGCGAACCAATTCGTCCTCGAAGAAATGGAACGCAGTCGCTATCTTCGCTTAGACGCCGCAGCGATAAAAGCTCTGAATCTAGAACCACGTCCCGATGATCCGGCACACGCGGGTAACAGCGCGACGTCTAGCATCCTCGGTTTACTAGACAAGTGCCGGACGGCTCAGGGTCGACGTTTGCTCGCCCAGTGGATTCGTCAACCTCTGAAAGATCTCGCGCTGATCAAGGAGAGACATGAGGTTGTCGGGACTTTCTTGGAAAACTCAATGTTGAGCACTGAATTGAACGAGGATTTTTTGAGGAGAGTACCGGATCTCCAGCAGTTGGCCAAGAAGCTGGCGAAGAAGAAGGCTGGCTTGTATGAGTGTTACAAGTAAGATGATCTGCGTTTAGTTTGTAATTTTTGTTTCGTTAAATTGTATATAAAAGTAAATTTCGCCAATGACCTTAATTGTGATATTAATGTGTTTATGTTGCAGGATATATCAGTGCATGATTAACCTACCAGGCTTGCTCGAAAAACTGAATTGTGTGTCAGACGTCGCTGCCGTCAAAGCCATGTTCCTCGATCCATTGAAAGAACATCTGGAAGAAATGGATAAATTTCAGCAGATGGTAGAGCAAACAATCGACTTGGACGCCGCTGATAAGGGCGATTTTCTCGTAAAACCAGAGTTCGACGAGGAGTTGAAAGGTAAATGCAATTATATCTAAGCGTAGATATCGAACTTCAAATTTAAATAAATTTTTGTAGAGTTAAAGTCCGTCATGGACGAGAAAGAGTCTAGAATGAAAAATCTGCTGAGCAGAGCTGCCGAAGATCTGGGTATGGAAGCGGGTAAGTCCATTAAGCTCGAGACAACTCCTCAGTATGGTTACCACTTCCGGATCACCTTAAAAGAAGAAAAGTCTCTTAGAAACAATAAAGCCTATATAATACTGGATTCCATTAAAGGTGGTGTTAGATTTAGGAACAAAAAGCTCGAGGACCTCAATGATGCTTACATGACTGCTCATAGTAGCTACACCTCTCAACAGAAAAACATCGTAGCGGAGATCATAGAAACAGCAGGTTTGTCGAAAATAGACGATGTGAAATATATAGATAATTTTTTGCATTACTTACATTATTTTATGATAAAATACAGTTGGATACGTTCCGCCTATTAAAATGATTGCCGGGATTGTCGCGACTCTCGATGTGCTCAATTCTTTCGCCATGGCAGCAGCGAGTGCACGTACGATGTACGTTCGCCCGGAGATGTTACCCAGTGAAGAGCAAGTACTACACCTTGTTCAGGTCAGACATCCATGTTTAGAGTTACAAGAAGGAGTCAATTACATAGCTAATGATGTACATTTTTCCAAGGGTAAAAATCGCGTACTCTTCATAATTTGCAAAAAAAATGTAAATGATTTAAAATTATGTTTCTTGAATCATCAGATAATCGATTCCATATTGTAACTGGGCCTAACATGGGCGGTAAAAGTACCTACATCAGGTCGATCGGCGTCACAGCATTGATGGCACACATCGGTAGTTTTGTACCATGCGACAAAGCTACTATTTCGCTACTTGATTCTATTCTGGCTAGGATAGGAGCTGACGACTCTCAAATCAAGGGACTTTCCACCTTCATGGCCGAAATGGTTGAGACCTCTGCAATTATAAGGGTAAAAAACAAAAATCTACTGTCAAATGAGCAATTCAATGCCTATAACAAATCTATTTCTATTCATAGACAGCGACTGCTAATTCGTTAGTCATTATTGATGAACTGGGAAGAGGAACATCGACTTACGATGGTTGCGGAATAGCATGGGCCATAGCAGAGTACATTTTTCAATATCCTATTAAATTAGAAATATATAAACAAAATAGTAACAAAATAGTAAGTTATATTGTCGTTCGACAGGCATTTGGCAAAGGAGGTAAAAGCGTACTGTCTATTCGCTACTCATTTTCACGAAATCACGAGGCTCGTGGAAGAAGTTCCTACTGCGAGTAATTATCACGTCACAGCAATTGTTGGAGACAAATTGATACTTTTGTACAAAGTTAAGCCTGGTATATGCGACCAAAGTTTCGGAATTCACGTTGCAAAAATGGCTAATTTTCCGGAAGAAGTGATTGAGGTATGTATTCGTTTTTCAAAACTAAGTGGACAATCAAACAATAATTTATTATTAACCATTCTTTTTAGTTTGCAAAGCAGAAGCAAGCGGAATTAGAAGATTTGCAAGGAGTAGTCTTTGAGGGATCTGATGACCCAGCGAAGAAAAAAGAAATTATCAATGTAAGTTGCTTGTTAACAATAATGTGTATTCAAATACACAAAATACTTGTATAAACTTCTATATCTGTATATATATTTTCTTTTTAAATAATGTTTAATAGGAGGGTGAACAAATTATCCGTGAATTTATGAACAAATGCAAGACCTTCGAAGAATCTTTACCAGAAGAGGAACTGATGAAGAAAGTAACAGATTTGCGGGACGAAATTCTAGCCAAAAACAATCCGTACATACAATCTCTATTAGGCGTTTCATAAATTGACTATACATTTTTTTTAAAGTACTTGAACAATTCAGTATTATCATTTTCTCTTACGAATAGGCTATTGTGTTAATTGTTTCACACCACACAAAACTCATCATTGTTTGATTAAAAAAAATCAAGTACGATCAAAGGCTACATATAAGTACAGACATATAAGGCTATTAAGTACAAAGTGAATCATCCTCGCGTTCGTATACGTGCGCCTATAAAAATCTCTGTGATGTCATCGGTTGCGTTCATTACTACGGTTCGCGTGCATGCATATATATTGGCTTCTGGCATCGACGTGCCTAGCGGCATGAAAACAACAGCTGTATAATCGTTGCTCCATTTTGTTCTGTTTGTAAACTAAGCTTATATACATATATACTAGAAGATGTCTGTCACTGGTTTATTTTGATACAACATAGATTATGTAGTTGCAATCCGTTAATTTACCAATTTATTGATTCAAGTATGTAATCCCGATTTGTGTGAAATATGCTTTTGTTTTTAAAAATATATAACTGCACCTATAGTGTATTTGCGCGTAATGTCTCGTATTTATCTGATTAAGAAAGATGCTGGTTTATCTTTAACAGATAATACATCATGTAACCATAATATAATGTTTATGTATCGTCGACTCCTAAAATATAAAATTGTATTGCGCGTAAAACACGCATTCAAAAATACTCTGTACCTAAATGATCAAAAGAGCTACTTCGGTAGATTAATAAAGTTTTGTATGTTTTTTAACAAGTCAAGTCTTATCTTCACATCAGATTCCAAGCAACAAATCATCTAGATATTAAGCTACCAGACTCTTAGAAATTTGCATATACACATGCATTTTTTTGCAAAAACCAAGTAATACAAGCGTAAAAAATCGATTCCGCATACAAGTGCGCGACCGACGGACGGTAAGTTGCGCACGCAGTTGATACGTTTTTTAACGTAGTAACCTTGAACCTGACTAGTGTATTCATGGATTTCGGGGAGTGTCAAGTTGTCGTCGTCGTCGTCGTCGTCGCGATCAGCAAAACGTCCTCGCGGCAGCAGTAGGCACCGATCGGAAATGCTAATCGCGTAAATTGTCGCGTGAGTCCTCGCATCTCCGTGTGTCGCAGTGGCACAGTTTGTCCTCGGCGTCATTTGGTGGGCGTGTGGGTGTGTAAAAAGGAAAAGGAGCTAAGGATATATCTTCACGATGGATCCGGCGGTCTTTCCCGAGGAGATCTGGATCAAAATCCTGCTCGAATGCGACGTACCAGACATCATCGCCTTCGGTAGTACCTGCAAGTACCTGCGCAAAACTTCGGACACGGATTACTTATGGTGGGTTTTACTTGCGAGGTTATGGGGGCACATACAGTACTTGAATTGCGCCTTTTATTAGCCAAGCGTTCGATTTGCGCGTATTGATTGTGGATGTGAAATTGATTAGGTTTACAAGGTTTTTTATCACAATTCAATGCTTCAGACAAATTTCGTATAATTTTTTAACGTTAGAGAATGAAACGGTTCTTTTTGAGCTAAAGTCTTTTTATAGTTTGTTTTTTCCAAAGCTGTATCTATTTTGATCTTAGTTTGCTCGTTGTGTGTATACCTGATGATGTTAGCAAAGTAAACATTTGCAAGGCTTTCTAAGTGTATTCTCTGGATTAATTAGCTACATTATGCATTTCTTTTAGGTTTCTGCTATGAATAATAGCTACAAATGATTGTTTACTCATATTTTAGGAAAATGAAGTGGTTGCAACTTATATCGACAGTACAATTTCAATTCCCTGACATGAAATGTCTGCAGATGCTCAGCGTCAGTTTCAAGGCCATGTGTTACCGACTGCACATGATCCTAACATTAAACGAGAGCAACGAGAACTCCTTCCCAAAGTGCTGCAACTGCAGCAGCTATACCTGTCAAAGGAACTGTGTTGAAGGTTCCAGTGTTAAAGTAGTTATAGAGATAGGAAACAAGTATACATGGGTCATCACTCCAAATTTTGGCCTGAGGAGGCACTTTTCCATGCTTGGATTTCCCAAATACAACAGTGAAACGCACGATGTAGAACAAGTACCTCCTCCACAACCACCGCCAAACATTCCTAGTAGCAGTAGTCGTAGAAAATCTGAAAGCAAGTTTGTGACAAAGAAGTCTATTGTAAAATTATTAAAACTTGCAGAGCCTGAATCTACTAAAGTACCACCACGCAGTGGTCCCTTTTGTGTTTTCTGTAATTCAGTCCAGTTGTATAGAGAGAAAAGGAGATTAGAGCAGCATCCCAATGATGCTTCTTGTTATACTCGATGCAATCCTATTTATCAAAAATTAGTCAATGGTTATTGCACAGATACAGAACGCGTACTGGGAATACCAAATATAGATTTGTTCAATCCAGCTGAAGCACTACTTGTTGATGGAACATTTTCAGTTCTGAAGGATTTTGTTGATCATCTATTTCGTCAAATGGGTCTAACAGAGACTTTAAGAAAACCAAATGCTGTTCTTATGTTCTGCGAACCATTAGCTATTCATCCGCTACTTAGAAAACAACTTTTACATTATCTATTTCAAGAAGTAAAAATAGCTAGGTAAGAAAACAACTAAATTTTAATTAGACAAAATATAGCAATTTGTAGTTGAGTAAAATAATCTTTCAACATTTCACATTATTGCAGAGTTTGCTTAGTTCCCAAGCCACTGGCAGCATGTGCTATGCTGGGCATAGAAACTTGTATTGTAATTGACAGTGGTGCTTTAAGTACAACAGTAGCTGTTGTAATCGATGGAAGAGTGATACCACAACGTTGGAAATTAATACCTGTCGGAGGTTGGCATGTAGCTTACTACTTGAAACAAGCAATGAACTGGCAGCCAAAAGAATTCCATGAGATTCCAATTTCTTACCTGGATTATCCTACAGTCAAGGAACGTTGTAGGCTCAGTCTTGATATTAGGAAAGAAGAGTTCAGTAGCAAATCTGATAGGCTTTATAAAAGTAGTCAAAGCAAAGCTGAAAAGGTCGATATAGATATTAGAGTTGATACTTATGCGAATTGCAAAAAAGATTGGGTAAGTACTGTAGGGTGAAAATCTTCAATGTAGATTAAGTTCTTTTGGCAATATTCGGTTTCAATGCCATCTGTTTTTTAGAGAATTTCTTTGGGTTCAGAACTGTACACAGCTCCAGAGCTGATGTATCTGAGTATGGATTTACCTGAGGTAGTGAAGCAAGTGACAAAAGGCCTTCCAGAAGAAATAAGAGAAGACTGCTTATCGCGGATTCTTCTCACAGGTGGAAATACAGATTTAGCAGGTTTTGAACTGCGATTGAAGCAAGATTTAAAAAAGGTTCTTCCCGAATATGCACATATCTTGGAAGTTAAAAGTTGTCCAGGCACTCATAGCTGGAATGTAGCAATGGGATCTACTTATGTGCCTTTAGCTGTGCATCCTGGTAAGTAGCTAACTCCCAATGGCACATAACTAAGTACGGATCAGTAAAAATATTCAAAAATATTTTTTTCTTTCATTTATATTTAGATAAAACGCCACCGGAATATCAGAAAGGAAATCCATTCTGGTTATCTAGAGAGGAGTATATTCTATTCGGATGCGAGTCGCTGGCGGGTCAACAGCAATGAAGAGCATTATAGACGAGACCGTCGATTTATCATTGTGAAAGAATGAGTGAGCTGCTTAACTGCAAGAGAAACAAATATGGGACGAAAAAACGTACTCGTACAATGTATGTACACGTATACAAACGATATCAGAAGAGAAAATGTTACCATCTTACAATATATTCTATTCCATGCTATGTCTATAAATCCATAGGGATAGCGTGAAAGTTAAAGATTTGTCCAGCATTCTGATCACTAATAGAAAATGGTGTTTTTAAGAAGTATTCACATTGGTATATGGTTTAGTTCATGAATAAATTTTTAAAGATGCTAGTTATCTTAGATCGATTAATTTGAAGTCGTTCAGAAATTTAAAAATTTGCAATTTAGCATGCAGATAAATTATTATGATCTGTGCTTAAATTGATAAGAATCAGATAGCATTTTTTCTGGACATTCCTGCACAATTCAGTTATGCTAATTTTCAACCCATAGAATCTATGAATACAAGCATTATTCCTTACATATAAACGAATGCAAATAGCACATCATTTTTAAGTATAACTATTCAAGTTTAAACAAAAGCTTTAATCTTACAATTTCTATTATGAATGGATTCTTTGAGCATCTTCCATTCTTGTGAAGAAGTTAAAATAATGCAAGAAAAGCTAATTGTGGAATTGACAATGATTCTCCCGAGCATCGAATATATAAAACATATGTTATTTCTGCAATAACTTGAAATTATAATATCACTATGGCTGTTTAATAGCTTCGTTAGCCCTTTGTTGTTATTCATAAATTCGATGCACATTTGATATCAATTATTAATGTGCACATAGTGCACTGCACTTGCGAATAAATTGTATTGTCAATAATAAAAAAAAAGGAAAGCATGTGTATTGCTGCGAGATTCTTAAAACAAATCAAGGATGCACTAGAAATAATGAGTGATTGATTATTCCAATTCGTGAAACGAAGAATAATTTTTAAAGGAGCAAGAAAAGAAGAATGTGTCATCGTTATGATTTACGAAAACTTTGGTTTGAAGAACACATCTCATTAACCTTATGTATGAACGTAGTTAAGATGATCGTCATGCGAAAAGTTGTTTTGTAAATAATAAGAAAGAAGAATGAGTGTACTACCAAAAGGCTTGACAATAGTCTTGCTAGGTAAAAAGGAAAAATAATTATGTGATAAAGAACTTAGTATTTCTTAAAAAATGATAAGAAAATACGACATAAAAATGTCAGCTGTTTCGTAAATTTATATTGGATAAAATCTTGCCAAAAAATAGATATGAGATAAAGAAGGAGAATGAAAAAAAAAGTTATATAGGGAAGTTTCTAGTCATATTTGAAACCTAGGATTATAAGAGAGTTTACTTCCAAGTTAATATATTCAGTAATAAAAGAAAAAAATCCTGTAGTTCGAATATTAGCTATATGAATATCATAAAGCTCTACTTCTGTTAGGTTTACAAAAAGTAGTTATATAGGAAAAAAGTGGAAGCGAGCTAAAATAAAACATTAGCACGAAATTAAATATTCAATTGTTACCCAGATATTTATCCGACATTCTTCAAAAAAAACTTGTAACGCGAACAAAATTATAAAAAAATCTTGTCATATTCTATATCTATACTTATATGCACATTACGGACATTCTGCAAATTACCCTAGAACAATTCATTATCTGATTATATTCCGAGCCACAATTTCTGTTTAGTACATTTAGAATAAGTTTAGATTGTCAACTATCTTAAACGGTCACAGGGAGAAAAAAATAGAGCATGACTCGAACGTAGTGCTATTAAAGTTATTTTTTATTTTGTTAAGATAGTTCAATTATAACAATTTTAAAATGCTGCCCTACATAAGAAAACTATCTCGAAATACGGCTTTTACAAAAATTTGTACGCTTATAATGAAAAATTGTATATGCTTGATAAATTGTGCTCACTCGCAGTTAGTAACGAAATGTATTTTTAATTAATTAATTGGCCATGTATATATAGAAATATAAAATTAGTTATGTTATTGCAAGATTAGCAAATAGTTGGAAATTTTTATTACTTCGATAATATTTTTCATTTTATATATATATATACATATATATTTATTTTATAGAATCTATTCATTCAATTTTAGGAAGAGATACATAAACTGTAATCGAAAACGTATACGATTGAATGTGATCTATCGAATTATTTATCACGTTATAAAATTGAAATTTGAAAACAATAATTACAAAATTTATCGGAAGTCGTTCTTATTGTATATGTTAAATTTATCTATTTTTATAAAGTATCTTTTCAAAGCTTTGTAAGTACATATTAAAGGTCAGTACAAATTAGAAAACGATTGTTATTTAATTACTTACCATTAAAATAATCATTAAAAAATTATTACAAATTTATATCCCGAAATAAAGTATAAATTTTTGTTCAGCCGTGCACTACAATAAAGACTTAGTGTATCACTTTAAACATTGTACAAGTATAAGAAAAAGCTATTATTATAGCCTTTAGCGTTGGGCACTAATCATCATTGTAAAAACAGAACCTTATTCATTTTTGTAAATATTTAATTCAAACTTTTTCAATTATGAAGTGACAAAGTAGAATTACAAAATTGAATAACAGTTTTTTATTCTGTTATTAAAACATTGTGCTCTATTCAACGAAATAACTATGAATAACGCGTGAAAGCGAATAATTTTTGTTTATGTCAAAAACTACCATCAACTTTTTTATTTTATATATCCATATATCTATTATTATTTGGTATTATTACCGTAGAGACATCTTTTCTTTTCTTTTTTTGTAACAATTATATTATCTTATTATAAAAAGTGATGTATTGTACAAATTACCTATTAATATTCTTCTTGCGTTAAATTTTTAAAGATATTTTCTGGTTAATTCAAGTTTAATAAAATAATTTTACTTATCTAATTACGTCTTAAGAATAGAATGATTTAATGAATTTCCACAGTACATAAAAATTAACCTTGCCATCTCTATATATACAATATCCAAACTAAAATGTGTATTTGAAATGGGATAGAGAATTTTAGTTCCTTATGGATAGGATCCAATAGAAACTAGGCAAAACCTCCTTCGTAAAAGATTTTCTTGAAAAATTATAAAATTGTGACCACGCGATCAAAATGATTTTATAAATAAAGCAATGGACAGATATTGAATGTGTATTTTTTTAAATAACCCTTCATTTTAAATATTTTAGGAATAGATTATAATTATAAAGTAGATAACAAGAAGGTATTTTCTAGTCACCTTTTTTATTTAGTTTATTAACAAGACAATTAACAAAATAGATGATTTTTGGTTTAAACAATATCAAAGCATGTTTCTAACAAAAAAGTGATATCTTAAAAGAAACGCCCGACAACTTCGTATATACCGCCAAATATGTCCAATCTATGTTTAAAAGTTATCAAGAGTATCAATGTGTGATTTGACACAAGTAGGGTACATATACATACATCTAATTAACCATATTTCGACCAAATAAATTGAGCTTCTTAAAATATGTCAAAATTTTCAGTCGATAAAACGCTGATGAATCGAAATTCAGCCGGATATTCGTACAAATGTTAAGTTGTTTAAATGTGTTGTATATCTTGCATCATCTAATTGTGCAAAGTTATAAATTTAAAAGATATCAAATAACTTAATTATGAGTTCATTTTCATTCATTTAATATAAACCGTCGTAAAGTATGCAATTCATTCAATGACTATAGTTAGACTAACACGGTTTGAACACGTTGACAGTGACAAATGTATTATTAATGAAAAATAATCACTAATTTCAAGTTAAAAAATTATCTTCAAATGCTCTAGTAATAAAAAAGCTCCATCGTTCGTGAAAGCCAATGTGTTATTTTATTTAATTTTTTTTATTAAAATAAATAAGTTCTTACAAAATTTAATTAATTATATCGGCATATATATTATAGACATATATATTTGTAATTTGGAATAATAATAAAAATGTATTTTCTTTATACATATATCGTAGGGAGTTAAAAAGTTAAAGTCATATAAGCAGTCTTTATGAAGAAAAGATTGAGCATCGTACAGTATATATATATATATATATATATATATATATATATATATATAACTGACGGGCCAAAAACAGAATCATAGAATCGTATATATGCACAACCAGTTAAATGTATTTAAAAAAGCAATTGAAAACACATTGTAGTTCCGGGGATTGGAAAATTTGGCAAGAGACAAATATTCGCCGATGACGTCCTTCTTAATTCGATTTGTCACAAACGCAATGCGTAAACAAAAAAATCTTATGAATATTAAACGTGCAGATCTCCCTTGTACGTATATAATATATACGCACAGCATCTCCGACCGTACGTTAAATTAGTTCATGTAATATTTATATAGTTTGTTTTTTGCTGTTTATTTACATTGCTCATATTCTTATAATGCTTAACTTTTTACGTTTTTGTTGATATCGTATAAGAAACTTTTTTTTTCACTAGCCTACCGCGTTTAAATCTTCTTCGCGATGCGATCAACATTTTCTTTCTACTCTTAGTTTTTTCCGCGACTCAAGAGTCTTCTATGGTGTAATTTGCGCCACTTTATATATAATAGTCTTCGAGAAAAAAACTATTGTATGTAATTTATAATTGTAAATTCGTAAGCAATTGATGCTACATTTGAATTCTGTTTACTTAAAAAAATTTAACAGCTTATGATTCTACATTTGTGACTTGGATTGATTACTCGTTTGCTTTTGCTAAGTAAACATATTAGCAATTAAATGTAACATAGGATTAAATTAATTCTAAAAATATTTGTATATATTTTAGTATACAATACAATATTTAGAGAGACGTGTTTCTAAGAATAATTTTTTTAATTAATTGATTAAAATTTTTTCAATATTTCCATAATTATAGAATTAATCGTATTTAAATGAGAGCAGAATAAATTCTCGCAAAATCACATACAATATTTTTCCCAATAGTTGCACAACACAGTTTTTCTATTGAGCGACAGCGAAGCGCAATAGAAGCTGTATAAATTTTGCACCCTTTCGCTTTATCCTTCTACATGCTCTATAAACGTTAATTGGTATCGACTAATAGGTATAAAATATATTAGTTTAAAAATGTTACAATTAAGCTGTAGAAAATGTGTTGTCCACAACGCTTTTAAATTTCTCACATGATTAAATTCAATAAAATTCTATAAAGCTTCGCTCACAACGCAATTAGCTGCTATTATACGGTGACTTCGATTTGTATATATTCCTGAACTCAAAAACGTCAATGATTTAAAAAAATATCCACTTTTGTGTATACATTTAGTTACGTGTTTATACAAAAACTTAACAGTACCTTACTTGCTTCAGTTATAACCAACAAATCGTTTTTCATAGAACTGAATATAATGCGTAACGGATTATGTTGCCAAATCCCAAGAGAAAAGTAATTTGATGCGGCTATACACTTTTGATTTTTACTGTAATACAAACGTGCTTCTAACACTATAAATTTATAATTACGAAGACGCGCCGCGACTGGATCTCGCTAGAGCTATATGCATCTTTTTGTATTTATAAGGTACATGCTCTTATCTGATCCATTTATACAAACTATATACAAAATGAAAACAATATTTATTTCTATACATTTTTTATCGATGTTTCTATATAATAGTCTCTTCTTCAGGTCGAAGATCTCTAAAAAGAAGTAAGAATGCACCATAATTTTCGTTAGTCTACCATGTCGCAAACATACTCAATAAAAGCCCAATAAAAGCCAAAATAAAAAATGTTTCGTACAAGTATAAAAAATATGATTATCTAAAAGTTTTTGGACAATTATTTCCGTTATATTTGCTCAATATTTAAAAAATTTGACTCACTGTATTAGAACTCAGATTTCCTGATGTACAACGTTATTAATGCATTCTTACGTTTTGTGTTTTTCGTTCGACAAATCAAAAATAAAAACCAATCCAGAGAAAAAAATGTGTACAATGATCTCCTGTTTTTGTATACTCTTAACGACGAAACGATGGCACTTTATATTTTAATAAAGCTATAAATAACAAATTTTCAGATTAATTAAAATGTAGTAATATTTTAGAAGTACTTTACGTGTCTGCAATATACTTTTGCAAACATAGAAAGCATTTCATTGAAAAGCAAACAAACACCGTTATATATGTTAGCCTCGTGGCGCCCGGTCTGTGTATTATACGGACGGGCGTAACGACGCCGATCGATATGAGCTCATTTCTATTCTTAATTGACATTGCGGAATCCGTTCGTTTGGTACAATTTATCCATTTGACACACTTCCTTGAAATTATTACATTTCTACAAAAATTGTATCAACTTTGAACGAAAACTAATCTGTAATAATTTTGAGCAATTTTCGTGATATCTCAATCAATGGATAGATACAAATTCAGAACGAGCAGTACACCGATTTCTCCTCTGGACCCAAAATCAAACCACCTCCTCATCGAAAACAATAATCAATAAAAAAATAATAATAAACCACAGCGAAGAACAATATACAGTCTCTCTTTCCCGTGTTTAACAGCACGAGCTCTTGGTAGGTTCCGCCTCGACTAGATTGAAGTCCAAGCCACCGGGTCTGGCAAATCCCGTCTTGATTCCATCCCAGCCGTCTTCCACTTTATACTCTCCATTTTGTATCCGATTGTAGACCTCCTGGGTGACAGTACGAAAGGCTTCCTCGACGTTGAGTCCGGTCTTGGCGCTGGTCTCGACGTGATGGACGCCATACTGGTCGGCAAAAGCTCGGGCTTCTTCGCGAGATACCTCGCGTCTGCCGCCGTTCGTCACGAGGTCGAGCTTGCAGCCGACCAAACAGAAGACCGGTCGGTGAGGTTCGATGTGACGACGTGCCTCCATCATCCAACGGGGAATGTGCTCGAAGCTTGTACGGTTGCACACGTCGTAGACGAGAAGGGCACCTACGCTGTTGCGGTAGTATGACTTTGTTATGGACCTGAAAGCAATTTATTTTTTATAGTTTTCAGCAAAGAATTTGTTTGTGCATACGAGCTTGTTTAATTTCGTATTCACGTGAGAGATATTTTTACATTTCGCGAAAGTACGAAGAGCAGTTGAAATATTCTACGTAAGAAAGTCTGAAACGCACCTTTTCTATTCACGAAAAAGTTCAGCAAGTACGTGGTATAAATTATGCAGTAAATATAGAAAGAGCAAAGTACTTCAACTTATACTTTTATTCCAAGTATTGTATTGTATTGTAAATAAGAAAGAAACTTGAACTCCACTTTTTTCCAACGGATAAAATCTATAACGCCAGAGACCATTAGTACACACGCGCAGACACTAGTCATTTCATCCTCATGTTGATCACATCAAAATAATATATATATATATATGCTCGTCGGACGTTTCGAGCTCATCCTACGCACGACGACGTGACTCAACTGCACTGTACCGTACTTGTATTGTTGGAATACAACGATATACACGACGAACGTATACAAGGCATACGGATACACCCCCACCATCATCATCTCAAGGGAGAGAAAAACCGTCTGGGTTTTATTATAGGGCCTGAGGGTTTAAAAGCAGCCGGACCTACAGGAAGCTAGTTCACTCCTAGAGAGCCATCAGCACCAAGCAATCCACAACCTCCATACTCAACACTTATATTGTATCTTTCCATTAAACTAGAGTCTGTATTAATTATTATTAAATAAAGAACAAACATTTAATAAAACCAACAGGTTATGGGCCCAGGTCCTAGTGCTAGTGAAAAGTGCAAGTGAAAGACAGTTAAAAACTCTTAGGTCAGTTATAACGTCAAGTGTGAATTTAAGAACAATCATAAAAAATGTCAGACACTGCGGGTTTCCGGTTTGCCGTGGAAAAACTCAACGGTGACAACTACCCAGTGTGGAGTTACAAAATGGAACTCCTAATGATTAAAGAAGGAACGTGGACAGTGATAAAAGAAGACCCCCCAAGTACTGCATCTAGCGATTGGACGAAGAAGGACGATCAGGCTCGTGCATCAATCGGCCTCAGTGTAGAGAATAATCAGCTCACGCACATCAGGAATGCTAGTACAGCAAAAGAAGCTTGGGATGCTTTAAAAAATTATCACCAAAAATCGACAGCAACTAGTAGAGTGCACTTACTAAAAAGAGCTTGTCGCATGGTGCTTAAAGAAGGTGGAGATATGGAAGAGCACATAACGCTCTACTCGAATCTCTGGGACCGACTCGCTGATATGGGAGACAAGACTCCCAAGGATGTCATTGCCATACTGCTTTTAACAAGTCTTCCAGAGTCATACGATACTCTCCTCACGGCTCTCGAAGGCCGGCCAGAAAGCGAACTCACGCTAGAATTCGTCAAAAGTAAACTAATCGACGAATACAAAAGGCGCAAGGGGATCGAGGAATCGCGCGGCAACGCATCGCGAAGTGACACAGCCATGAACGTAATGCATAAAAGTAACGATGCAAACAAACGTTCGCAGAAGAGATACTGTTTTTTCTGCAAGAAAACGGGACATATTAAAAGTGAGTGCAGAAAACTCAAGACATGGCAACAAAAGCAAGAAAAAGCTAACATAGCTTCCGCAAGTCCACATGAAGACAAATCCATTGGTTCTCTCTTTCTCGCAAGGCATACAAATTTCATTGAAGAAAAAGCCCTCCTCAGCGGAAAGACGCCGAAAGGCTCAGAGAGCTGGCTCGTCGACTCAGGCGCAACTAGCCACATGGTAAATACACGAAATTTTTTCAACAATTTCGATCCAAGCCAGAAAGGATTTGTGCGTCTCGCCGATGACAATAAAATCGCAGAAGTACAAGGCATGGGGACAGGAGTCATAAACTGCGTGGTCGAGGGGACGAGTATCTCCGCACTTAAGATCGACGACGTACTCTATGTTCCACAGCTGGCCTGCAATTTATTGTCAGTCAAAAAACTAGCAAACAATGGATACAATGTTGCTTTCCAAAACAGCGACTGCATCGTATCGAAGATGGGAAAACCCGTAGCCGTAGCGAGATTATCTCCAGAACTATATGAGGTGAGGACCGCCGAAAAGGCCTGCGCGGCTATTAGTGCAATAAACTCGGGACCGAGTGCAATAAACGCAGGGCACACAGAGGACTGCCAGCACACATGGCACAGACGCCTCGGACATCGGGACCCGAACGCAATAAAAGGCTTAGCCGAAAAAGGCCTAGCTACCGGGATTAAAATAAAAGACTGCGGAAAGCGTGAGATTTGTGAGTGCTGCATAAAAGGAAAGATGGCACGCGCACCTTTCCCAAAAGAGTCCAGCAATAAAACACAGGCCGTTCTAGACCTCGTGCATACGGACATTTGCGGACCCATGCAGACAGTAACCCCAGGCAATAAAAGATACCTCCTAACTATCATCGATGACTACTCCAGGTACTGCACCGTATATTTCCTGCAATTTAAGAGTGAGGCTACTACATGTATTAAGAATTTTGTCCAGATGGCAAAAACGCAGCTCAATAAAAAGCCTAAAATCATACGCTCGGATCAAGGAAGGGAGTACGTCAACGACGAACTCCGGTCATACCTGAAAGCTGAGGGCATCCGTATACAATATACAGCGGCTTACTCACCCCAGCAAAACGGAGTAGCCGAGAGAAAAAATAGATCCCTGCTCGAGATGGCACGATGCATGCTAATAGACGCAGGTATGGAGAAAAGATATTGGGCGGAGGCCGTAAACACGGCTAACTATCTGCAAAACAAACTGCCTACAAGAGCAATAGACAGAACGCCTTTTGAACTATGGACATCTAAAAAGCCAGATTTATCAAATCTCCATATATTTGGAAGCAAGGCTTATATACATATTCATGCAGAACAGAGAAGAAAGCTTGACGACAAAGCAGTACCACTGATCTTCGTAGGGTATTCAGAGGAATCAAAAGCATTTCGATTCCTAGATATGAAAACGGAGCGCATCAAAATCAGCCGCGACGTTACCTTCCTCGATAAAATGTGTGAGAAAGGAATTCGAGACAACGACACTCCCGAAGAAATAGAGTTTATCAATGGCAACTGCAAGGAAGATCAACCAGAAGAGCCTTACGTCAATGAGTCAAGCGCAGATGAATATGAGTCCATAAGTTCCGAAAGTAGCGAAGAAGCAGCCTTACAAGAAGTGCAACTTAGACGCTCAGAAAGGAGCAACAGGGGTGTGCCACCCTTAAGATACATGGCTATCACGAAACTCGCTAAGATATCAGCGAATGAGGAGCCAACCAGTGTCGATCAAGCTTTATCCGGACCCGATAAAGAAAAATGGCAAAAAGCAATGCAAGAAGAGATCGACTCACAGGTAAAAAATGGTACATGGGAAGTGGTACCCAAACCAAAAGGCCAGAATATCATCGCATGCAAATGGGTTTTTAAACTTAAAAGAAACGCCGAAGGAGAAATCGCACGATACAAAGCGAGATTAGTAGCCAAAGGCTATTCACAAATATACGCCGTCGATTATATCGAAGTTTTTGCCCCTGTAGTGCGTCAAGCAACCTTCAGAGCCCTCCTAGTCGTTGCAGGTCATAAAGCTATGACTATAAAACACTTCGATGCGAAGACGGCTTTCCTCAACGGTGATCTACAGGAGACAATTTATATGCAGCTACCTGAAGGCTACACAGGTGCAAACAAAGAAGAGAATGTGTGCAAATTGAAGAAGGGCCTGTACGGATTGAAGCAAGCAGCAAAGATTTGGTACGATAAATTGAACAGCATCGTTCAAAAATGCGGATTTGTACAGAGCAAGGCTGATCCCTGCCTGTACATAAAACGAAACCAAGGCGACTACATCTACCTGATCGTGCACGTCGATGATTTCTTAATCGCTGCAAAGAACGAAGACGAGATCAATAAAGTCGCAGATTTGTTAAAGAAAAATTTTGAAGTAACTGATCTTGGAAGTTTGAATTACTATCTTGGCATAGAAATACGCAAAGATCGGAATGGCATTTATTGCATAAAGCAGTCAAAATACATCGACGATGTTGTATGCAGAACCGGTCTACAAGACGCAAAAATTTCAGCAGTGCCATTGGATCCAGGTTACTATAAAATTAGAGGCGAACAGCCACCTATGCCAGACAGCAGAAAATATCAGCAACTAATCGGAGCTCTACTGTATATAGCGGTTAATACACGCCCCGACATAGCTGCTAGCGTAACAATTTTAAGCCAGCACAATAAACAACCTACAACGGTCGACTGGAATGAAGCAAAAAGGGTCGCGCGCTACCTGAAAGGGACAAGGAATTACGAACTGCGTCTTGGTCAACCAAAAGGACCAATCGGCCTAATCGGATACGCCGACGCAGATCACGCCGAGGACAGGCTCCAGCGAAAATCTAATAGCGGCTACCTTTTCCAATATTATGGAGGATCAATCAGCTGGGCGTGCAGAAAGCAAACATGCGTGGCACAATCATCTACTGAGGCCGAGTACATCGCACTCGCCGAGGCTTCGCAAGAAGCTATATGGATTCGACGTCTGCTCGAAGATTTTGAGGAAAAAATGCCATCGCAGACAACAATATACGAAGACAATCAAAGCTGTCTAAAAATTATCAACAACAATAAATTCAGCAACAGGACGAAGCACATAGACACAAAATACCACTTCGTCAAAGACCTGCATAATCAAGGATTAATAAAATATGAATACTGTCCTACAGACCACATGGCAGCAGACATGCTTACAAAACCTCTAGCGAGAACAAAGCTAAAAAGCATGATAGATAAATGCGGATTGACCAATCAAATATAAAAAACAAAGATTAATCCGCGTGACTATCGTTGAGGAAGGGTGTTGGAATACAACGATATACACGACGAACGTATACAAGGCATACGGATACACCCCCACCATCATCATCTCAAGGGAGAGAAAAACCGTCTGGGTTTTATTATAGGGCCTGAGGGTTTAAAAGCAGCCGGACCTACAGGAAGCTAGTTCACTCCTAGAGAGCCATCAGCACCAAGCAATCCACAACCTCCATACTCAACACTTATATTGTATCTTTCCATTAAACTAGAGTCTGTATTAATTATTATTAAATAAAGAACAAACATTTAATAAAACCAACATGTATACATAAAATGATTCCGTTTCCCTCGAACTCTCTGCTCAGAAACTACATTCAAGATCCTAATGACGCCTACAAAGCCACAATCAAGTCCAATCAGCTGATGTGTTTTCTAAACCCGGCTAAATCGTGTCGTGAGAAATTGTACCATCCGAGAATCGTTACAGACAAAAAAACAAGACAGCAGTAATTTCTCTCACCGAAATCGTTCCTGTCCAGCCGTATCCCAGAGCTGTAGCTTGATTCTCGTGCCATCTTTGACTTCGATGAGCCGCGCGAAAAAGTCCACTCCAACCGTTGGGTCTGATAGCTGCAACAGAAATTAATTTTTGATTGAATATGCTGTGGCAAAAGATGAACCGACGGGTAGCTTGTGTTTGTAACAAGGCTTGCATAATTTTGACACTTGACTGAGTTGGTGTATGCATATTATGATTCGTGATTATGCAATGGGTGCTTTCTTGTGCTTCGAAATACAGTTGAACTTTTTTTTTGTTGAATAATAATTTATTTTATTCTCTCTAGTTTTTGCAATAGCTCTGCTGAATATTTTAGGAATTAGCGATTGCCCATGTTTGTATAGTAAAAAAATTGATCGCGGCTTACGAAACGAAAAGTGAATCTCGCCACATCGGAAATTAATAAGCGCAGATTATACTTGCAAATCGCGCTCATAAATGTGTATAACGACATTATTTGCGCCCGTCGCTTCCTGATGCTAAAAAGAGGTGTCAAATAAAGTCTATCACTCGTTGTTCTATCGCTATCACCGCAATATGTGTTTTATCATTCGACACTTCTGTTACACAGTCAATAAAAATCTTTTTTTGTTTATAAGAATGCAAATAACGATAAAGGACTTAAGAGATTCTTATAAAGAACTTGAACTAAATTGAACTTTTCCCAGTAATATTGGAGTTTCATGAGGAATTTCCTGTTGGCGAGTAAAGTACGCGAATGCGCATAAAAAATGAAATTGCACTTGTTGATTCATTGCTCCCAAATATGTGCGTATCTTTCTTTGACCTTCCAAATTTGTTTATAAATACGTAATCGTGTGATATTAACACTTTGCATTAATGTGTTTCTCAGAGGAGATATTGTCCTGCTGTAGAAGATGAAAAATATGTGCGTAATTAAAAAAATTACTTAACTATCTCGTAAGTGGATTATATAAACAAATATTAACATCTAACAGGTTTTCAGTGACTAAGGTATATAATCATATACGATTTCGCGTTCTGTTGCAAGAGTGAATTAAACGTTTAGCAATAATTGAACGCCTACTAAAAATTGTTTAACGCCTGCTAAAAATGTAATTTGAGTAAAAAAAATCATATCCAGATCTTATCAATCGCTGATACTCCTTTAATTGCTTCTCTATTTACCAACACACAGACACTCTTATCTAAACAGCGCATCTGAAAGTATTATATATATATATTCTTATTCATTTATATTATTTTTCTTTTATCAATAAAGAAACACTTCATGAGACGATTAACGAAACCAACAACAAAAGCTAATCAAGAAGCTAACATAACATCGTTCATCTTCAAATATCAGCATCTGGTAGATCGTATTTCGCTTTTGCAAGTGTCGGGAGCAAGCGAGAGATGCTCCTAAACAAATGAGCCGTATCACTTTACTACCACTACACGCATAACTGTAACGCCGTGAACTCGATCTCCGATCGTTCTTTCGCTGCTCATAACGCGAATACGCATTAGATGGTGAAAAAAATATAGAAATTTCTATTATACAGCTCGCAGTTTTTTTTCAACCAGTTGGTTTATGAAAGTTACTTTCAAGTTATATTGTTATGGTATCATCATTTGAATGTAGTGTTCATGATCTGTTAGTCATGATATTGATGAATTTTTTAATTAAAAAACGTTTTATTAACGACTAACAAATCAACAAAGTGTATACACAAACAAAGAGAATGTAAATATCGACTTCAAAATGTCTAATATTAAAATCCAACTACGTCGCATGGATTCAACGACCTCGACAGTTCATATTCATTCATCCTCGAGACCTACGCGCAACAACGCAAATCGCGTTCACTATACGCTTATTAAAATAAAGGCCTCGTCGTCGCCTTTCTCACGTAAAAAGGTAGAAACACGCGCGTGGAAATTACGTCTTGACTCAGGCTATACAGTGCTGTAGTCATCAAGGCAACGAAAAGTCTCATTTACGAAACTCGCGCGTTTACACACACACACACACACACGTGTGAATCGTAGGTATATGTAGCCTCTATGTAGGGTGAATGAGCGTCGTGTGTGGATTTTGTTTTCTATAAAAAGATACGATTTTTTATGGGTTTGTTTGTGCCTGAATGTAGTATTTTCGGAGGGAAAGTATAAGTGGAAAATTACGGTTTTATTTTCATGAGTGATAAATTGGGCTGATAGAACGTTTTTTGGAGTGTTTGTCTAGGTCTAAAAATAAATGAGGCCAGTTTGTGAGTCGGAATTTTGGGATTCTTTTCAGGTATTGTCTAAGTATATTTATAGTCTGTATTGTATTGGAAATACTCATAATGCAGCTTTCATTTGTTTCTACTGGTGTCATCACAATTATTATCGAATACAGTGCTCACTGCTGATAAGAGTTTTGAACCAAAAGTCTTGTTTGAAATTTGTTTCAAAAGAGAAAGTAGCGAAGTTTGTAACCTGCAAAATTTCATCTTTGGCTTTAGCATTGATAGAAATATTACAAACTTTATGAATGAATGTAATTATCAACAATTATAGAGCAATAGGTATTATTTTCTTATTCATCTGAACTCATTGCATCTCCAATCAGAAATAATAGATCAAAACTGATGACTGGACACAATAGACAATACTACGCTTATCAATTATGCAAAGACTAAAACTAGTCAGCATTAGTCAGAATGTGAATTATGAAATCATAACAAGGCTCAAAATAAACGTATTTGCATGAGTAATCAATAAAAACTTGAATTTCACTACAAATTTTTCTCTCTAAAAACAAGCAATTGTGATTTACAAGTCTACTGTAAAAACAAAAATGAAGATCCAAAGGTATGAAGCAACAACTTGTGATGACAAAAAGTGTAAGTAAAGAAAAGATCTTCTAGAGCTCAAATTAAAATTTTTGCAGTTTGCTTTTTAGCAAACCTTGTTGAAATCACCGCTGCAAGAGAGCTTCATGCAGCTTTAAGTCACCGTTGTTATTGTACCTAATGACTCAACAACACACCAATCAGCCTTCCCTATTTACAAAATCTCCCACAGAACTACTCGGTCTGCCAGACAGCCATCACCCAGAGAATGTTATTCTGGTCGGCTCGGTAACCTTAACCCTAATAAACTCGCGTTTTGCACCCTACCCAAAACCTCGGGTCAACCCCCTCAGCCGAGCGCACATATAAACAAAGAGCACAAAGAAACGAGTCAACAACAACAGTACCTATATGTATCTAAATTAGCGAAAAACATCGCAGACAAGAGAGTGTTACAAGTAAAGCGCGCGTCGCAGTCTCCTTTTGCGTCGTACATATTATTCGTTCTGGCAAAGAGTTATACGTTACCTCGGCGAATTTGCCATCGGTGAAGTACTTGAGCAGCGAGCTCTTGCCCACGGTACTGTCGCCGATCAGGATCAGGCGAAACTGATAGTCGAAGATCGGCTCCACCATTTTGAGTCAACTTCGATGATATATACACGCTGCTTTATATGTGCTTCACTATGTAAGTACCACAATATCGCCGACCGCGCGAAAACCACAACACACAGTCACGAGCACTCGGTCTTCGCCTTCTTCTCTTTCTACTGCGTACACACAGTGTATTATGTGCGACGACTCTGTATCTATAGGTATACACAGAGCGGCGTATACGATGTAGACTGTCGAAGGGGCTTCTCCTTAGGACGACGAGTAGCTCATCCCCTCCGGCCGAAAACCGCTCAGCTGAGCGGACATAATTACACGACGACTATGCAGCAGCAAGAGAGAAGAGATTCTCTAATGCAGTGTGTATGGTAAGTAAGACTTACACACGATGGCTGGTGTCAGGCTACTGTCGATGTGATCGTGGAGTTTAGAGAAGCCGGGTGGGGACATCTAGTGACAAAAATAATAAACCACGCGGACATACGACGAATGCCCTAGTAAATCGAATAATTTAGTGTACGGAGATTCAAAATACTTGTTTGAAATGATAATTTTATTTATTATTAGTGTATTTTTGCGTACACTGAATAATAATAGCAAACATAATTTATAAAATAAAATATATTAGAGATTGGTTCACTTGTGCAGACGTTATAAGAAAAGGTGGGGACACTAAAGATGGTGGTTCTAAGCGCAGTATTCGCGGGAAATTCAAATAATCACACTTGTACTGAAAATTAAGGTCATTAGAAAACGTCATAGAATCGTCCAATCACATCAATGCTAAAACGTTGCATCGCAACGTAGCAGAAGAAAAGTCAATTATTCCATTTTATCAAGAAGCAGCGCATATATACAAGCGATCAAGGAAACACTATATATACTTACACATATAGATTATAAATCTATATTCTGCAACAGAGTGCACAAGGTCAAAATGCGGCAATGGTCTCGGTGACGAAATGCGTAACTTATTGCGATAACGCGACGAATTCTTCTCATTATCAAGGTGTCAGCTATTTAAATCGTGATGTTACTTCCCAGTTCACAATAAGACAGCATTGATATCGCAAGTGCCTGCAGTGATTTGATTATTTTATCAAAGCGAAATTTTAACTGTTCATCAGGGTGTACAATCTTTGATATCGCAAATATTTTGTTTACTTTTGAGTGTTCGCACTTTTTATGAGTATTACTACTGATAATCGAAGTGATTAGAATTTTTTTTTACAAAAATGAGTGGCAAATTTAACCCTACAGGTGTGTAAATTAAAAGTACCAATGAGTGTTATTTATAGACATCGATCGTCGGATATGAAAAAACTCATTGACACTTGTTGCAGATCATCAACATGTACGATATAATCCTCTCAAGGGTGACTGGATTCTCGTTTCTCCTCATAGAATGAAACGTCCTTGGGGTGGGCAGGTGGAGCCAAGCAACGATGAAGAGATGCCTGACTATGATCCAAAGAACCCACTCTGTCCTGGGAATACTCGAGCTAATGGAGATGTAACTCAAATTTTTTTCCTCAATATTGTTAAAAGACCTTGATAAGTATACTTGAATGATTCTTATATGACATATATTTTTAGGTAACTCCAAACTATGAACATACGTATTCTTTTACAAATGACTTCCCAGCACTTCTGGAGAATGTACCTAATCCTCCAGAATATGATGACGAGCTATTTCAAATGGGTCCTGCAAGAGGTACTTGCAGAGTCATGTGTTTCCATCCAAAATCAAATGTAACAATAGCTCTTATGAAGGTTGACGAGATTAAGGAAGTAATCAAGCAGTGAGTAGAGTTACTCGTGTTTCATATTAAAATTATAATCTGTAGATAGTTATATTTTTTTAAATTTTGTTAAGGTGGATCAATGAGATGACAGAATTGGGAAAGAAGTGGACTTGGGTACAGATTTTTGAAAATAGAGGTGCTCTAATGGGTTGCAGTAATGCTCATCCACATTGCCAAATTTGGGCCAGTTCTTTCTTGCCTAATGAGGCTAGAATAAAAGATCAACAATTGAGAGACTACTTCAATCGTCATAAAGTACCTCTACTGTTCAAATATGTGAAAAAGGAAATTGCCATTAAAGTATGTAGTCATGCTTTAAATTTATGCAAATAACAAAGTTAGTTATTCAAAAATAAATTTTAGGAGAGGATAGTCTTGGAAACACGTGACTGGGTTGTTCTTGTACCTTTTTGGGCTGCCTGGCCTTATGAGACCATGATTTTACCAAAGAGACAAGTTACAAGGATGCAAGAGTTAACGGAAGATGAACAAGAAAGTCTAGGAGCAGTTATGAAAACTCTGTGCACAAAGTATGACAACTTGTTTCAGTGTTCATTTCCATATTCCATGGGATGGCATGGTAAAAATAAAATTTTTTAAATCTTAATGTATTGAAAAGTAGAACTGGATTATGTAAAGTGAATCTTTGTGCATTTTATTCATTCAGGAGCCCCTACTGGTCCAGATGCTACCGAGGAGTATAAACACTGGACCTTCCATGGAATATACTTACCGCCATTGCTTCGTTCTGCAACAATAAAGAAGCACATGGTAGGGTATGAGCTTTTAGCACAGGTTCAAAGAGATTTAACTCCTGAACAGGCAGCTGAGAAATTGAGAAGTGTACCTTCGTTTCACTATAAATATCCAGAAACGAGCTTATCATCTGAAGAATTATCGAAATACATTTAGAATTATCATTTTTCTATTATCAGAACATGATCAAAAAATAATAATTTGTGTAATTAACTTATAGACTATTATTTACAAAATTGTACAAAGTGTAATATAAAATTATTTTTGTTACTCTGATCCATAATTCATTAATAAATAGGAAATTCAGGATCTATGTTGTGAGTCCATGCGTGAATTCCTCCAACTATATCTTTTATTTGTAGGCTATGATTTGATAGAGAATCTTGTAATATTCTCACTGCTTTTTGGGAGTCGTTTCCACGACGGCACAGAACAAAAACTAAAAAAATCGTAATAAAAATGGTTATATAAATTTTATAAATTGACAAAAAATGTTTAAAAATTAAAAGATTTATAGTACTATTAGAAATTTCGGGACCAGCTTCATGTAATTTTTTCTTCAAAATGTCCAAACTAGTCTCGCTTTTTATTTTTGTGTAGGGAATGTTGATCGAGTTTTTCAAGCGACACATTTCAAACTCTTCATGAGATCTTACATCTACTAACAAGTGTGGCTCTGATGATATTTTGTTGATCTCCTTATATTCATTAACAGTTATCCTTTCATTGGCATTTAATATTTTTAAATTTGGATTTTTATCATTAGCCTTTGCCCCACAAAATTCCTCATAATCAATTAATTTATGTATCATAGGATTTGTACCACAGACTGCACATTCTGGGTTTTTTTGTCTTAACTTCAAATTTCTAAAAGTAGTTTCCATTCCATCAAACATTAACAATCTTCCAGAAAGAATTCCAGGCATATTTAAAATTATTTTCACAACCTGCAGAGCTTGTAAAACGCCAATTGTTCCAACAACTGTAAGGAAAAGACAGAGATTTTAGAGAGGAATTAGAAAATGTCAAAAGGATGAAAAATTCTAAATAAGCATTTACCTGCTCCCAAGACGCCACTATCCCCACAGTTGTTAACAGTTTCTGGTGGAGGTGGTTTTGGAAAAATACACCTATAACAGGGACCTGAATAATTGTAAACAGTCAATTGACCTTCGAATTGCAATGCTGATCCAGAAATTAGAGGTTTTCCTGCCATTACACAAGCATCATTCAGTAAATATCGAGTGGCTACATTGTCTGTTGCATCGAGTATCACATTATATTGTTTTACAATTTCCAAAGCATTACTGCTTTGAATTTGAAGTTTGTATGGAGTGATTTTAATGTTGTCATTTAACCTAACAGAAGTAAAATTAATTAGAAATATAATTTTTTGAAAATCAAGAAAATTAAATAGACACCTTTGAAGAGATTCTGCTACAGTACCAACTTTTGACGTTCCAATATCTAGAGTTGAGAAAAGTAGTTGTCTGTGAAGGTTAGTGAGTTCTATGTCATCGTAATCAACGATGCCTATGTGCCCAACTCCAGCTCCTGCTAGATACAAAGCTGATGGACATCCTAGTCCTCCTGCTCCAACTATGAGTACCGATGCATTTTTCAACTTCACTTGTCCTAAAACAGGCGATTGTAAACAAAACAACAAACAAATTAAGGGCGCAAATATTACTTAATATTTTATTTCCTTAATTGGCATACCTTTGACACCGATGTCAGGTAAAAGAATCTGCCTACTGTATCTCGCGATTTCAGCATTGTTCAGTCCATTCGACTGCAGTATTTGTTTTTCGCGCCGCAACTTGGCGAGGTTAGCCTCCTTCTCTCGCAATTTGGCCTTCAAACTCGCTATCTCCTCCAAAAGACTTTCCTCGCTCATGATCGTAAGTATAAATATCTCACAAAAAATGCTATAAAAAACAAATTTCAACTTGAATTAAGTATTAAAAAATTCCTCCCTCCGTGCGATGATGGAAAATGTTGTTCGCGAGGCAAACAGCTGATCGCTGCAAGTGCGTCTGATGTGCTCCAAAATCATGAACATCCTATAGGTACTGCTCCGAAAATCACTAGAAAATTTATTGCTTTTTGTCATTGTTATGTAATTTAATTGTTTTGCATGATGAAATATCTTACCAAGTTTGTATAAGACGGATTATGTTTTAGAATAGACAATTGATATATATTGAGTGCAAAAAAGTACTTCTCCAAAATGAGAAATAAGCTTATATGCAATTTGCAATATGCTTGCATTGTAGCTATATTGTTGTTCGTGTATATTTCTAAATAATTTCAAAACTTAGATTATAAATATTACCTTAAACGCATTTATATAAAATTTCTGAAGTTTAAATTTTGTTTATTTTGATTTATACACATCGTGTTTGAATTTCCCGCGAATACTGCACCGATAGAAAAAATAAGTACAATTACATAAAATATAAAATTAATTTTATTTTTATTTTCAGTCAATACAAACATTACATTCTTAATAATTTTCATATTCATATGAAATTTTAAAAATTAAGCTAAAAAAAAATTTAATATATTAATACAAAATATTCAGAAAAACTGTTCTTGATTCAGATTTAACATTTAAAACTGTCTTTTTCTGATCTTAAAGAAGCCATTACATCAATTGGATCACACTTCTTGGTATGTGCCTTAACAGTAGGCTCACAAACTCTCATGAATGGATTGAATAATTTCTCTTCTCCAATCGTACTTGGCACAGTTGGAAGATTGTTCTTACGGCGGCAGCAAGCCCACTCCAATTTTTCTAATAGTGCTTGATTATTTGGTTCCACTTGGCGTCCATATTTCAGATTATTTACAGTGTATTCATGTCCACAATATACTTTCTAAAATAATAAAATGCTCATTTAATGTATTCTAATATTGACATTGACATCTGTCAAGGTAATACCGTCTGATCTGGTAGCTTAGCTAAAACTTCATTAAGAGCTTTGTTCATCTGTTCAGCGGTTCCTTCAAAGAATCTTCCACAGCCTCCACTGAATAAAGTGTCACCTGTGATAGAAAAAAAATGAGAAATTTTTTCTGATTGTCAGTTAATTGCAACAGAGTATTTATTTCGTTACCTGTAAAAACAGCTGGCTCGGCACAATCTTTCGTCACATAATAACAGATATGTCCACGGGTATGGCAGGGCGTATGTAAACATTCAATTTTCAAACTTCCCAGGTTGATAACGCTTCCATGGCCAACTTTACAAGTCAGTGCATCAATTCTATCATCTCCTCCATATACTTGCACATCAGGTACTGAACAGCTTAAACACTTGTTACCACCTGCATGATCCCAGTGATGATGAGTTGTCAGTATCTTGGTAAGTTTGCAGTTATTCTCTTTGACTGCTGCTACTACTTGATCTGGACTTACTGGGTCAACAACAGCTGCTTCTTGACTATCTTCATCTATGATCTATATAAAAAAAGTATATATAAATAATAAAGCCAAATGATTTATAAGAAGAAATCGTTCTTAGTTTTTGTTTAAAAAATTCAGATATCTCACGAGATACATATAGTTATCTTCAAGAGCAGGCAGAATCTCAACCTTCATCCTGTTGTGATCTACGGAAACGCAAGAACTGTGAAGAAATGTTCTGAGAATCGACACTGGAATGTGTTTTGCTGCAATTGAAATATAACTTTATTAACAATCTTCAAACACTATAAGCGAAAAATCTCAAACTCCGATTTTTCCACAAAAGGTATGTACACAAGAAAAGAAGCAGAAAAAAAAGATAAAAATATCCTTAAAAAGAACAAAGCTCGCCTGTACCATTGAAATAAACATTGCTCAGCCCGGCTTTTAGACGCGAGGAACAGAGTGACAAAGTGGTTTTCAGCATGATTTATTGAAGATGGTAAAAAATAAAGATACTAAAGAACGGAACCGAAAAGGAAATTTCAAAGAGGTTGCTTCG
This sequence comes from Muscidifurax raptorellus, assembly GCA_020010945.3. NCBI lineage: Eukaryota > Metazoa > Arthropoda > Insecta > Hymenoptera > Pteromalidae > Muscidifurax > Muscidifurax raptorellus. Next base: position 6,117,589 of record CM052079.1, on the reverse strand, counting down.
TCAATAAACAAATGCAATAATCATTGTTTTGTGAAACTTAGCTTACTTCGGAGTCGCACTGCCGCAAAACGGCAAAACACCACACAGTGCTCGGTTCTTTTACACTGAAATCAGCTGATAAGAATTATACCTATATATATATTTTTAAAGAAGAATATGGCGGTGGAGAACTCTAACCTCAAAAAAAATGTAAACAAGTCGATTTATACTTTGGTAAGGATAGATTATGGTTTTTTTAATAAAGTCTATTTTTATGAGATAAATGTGCGGTGTATTTGATTAAAATGTCTGCTGGAAGTTCCAAGGACGTCGTCGACATCGATGGTGAAGAGTATAAAGGTAAAATATTCTGGTATTTTTAAATATCTTTACGGGAATTACGTGTGGAAGCAAAGATAGAATTTAACTGTAATAAACGCAATAACAATACAGAGAAAAAAACGTTTCTGACTAATAGAATAGTTACATTTTTAGCTTTGTATTTTTTTTATAATTATAATTATTTTTCTTCAGAAATTTATTTGCTCTCTTATTGCAGTCACTGAAGAGGACGAAATAACAGCAATTGACTATGAATTACGGCAAATAGAAGCAGAACAACAGAAGTTGGAGGACCGGAAGAAAGTCCTACTTGATCGTAAACAAAAACTAAAAGATGACGCTCTTCTAAAAAAGAGTTTCACTCTATCAAAGAAGAACTGGGATTTGGAAAATTTTCATTGGTCAAAGAATCTCAAGAAAGCATTGACCGATGTCTTCAAAATCAAAGAGCTCAGGCCCTTACAGCTGCAGACTATGAATGCCTCCCTGTCAAATGAAGATGTGATTCTTATCATGCCAACTGGTGGTGGAAAGAGTTTGTGCTATCAATTACCTGCTGTGATAAGTAAAGGTGTGACTATAGTAGTGTCACCTCTGGTTGCCTTGATGGAAGACCAGCTTAACGGTTTGCACAAATTGAATGTAAATGCCAAAATGTTAAGTTCCAAAGCCCCAAAAGAAGATGTGAAAGCTATAATGACGGGATTAGTGGACAATAAGTCAGATTTAAAACTGGTTTATGTGACACCAGAGTACATGGCCAAGTCAAATAGATTCATGAGTAAACTCCAAAAAGCTTTTGAGATGAAAAGACTGGATCGTTTTGCAATTGACGAAGTCCACTGCTGCAGTCAGTGGGGTCATGATTTCAGGCCTGATTACAAGTTCCTAGGAATTCTGAAGTCCATGTTCCCAAATGTTCCTCTTCTTGGTCTTACTGCCACAGCTCCAGCCAAAATCATTGTAGATGTACAGAAAATGCTGGACATTCAGGGTTGCCTTGTACTTAGAGCATCGTTTAATAGACCCAATCTCTTTTACGAAGTTCGAAGAAAACCATCCGACAAAGAGACATGCCTAGAGATGATAGTCAGCCTCTTAAAAAATAGGTGAGCTACTCAAAATTCAACTCCATTGACAAAAAATAAAATTGACCAATACCACATTTTACTTAATTGAATTCTTCCAGATTTGAGGGCAAATCTGGCATAATCTACACGACGACGATCAAAGAATCCGAACAACTAACCACAGACCTCCGTGCTCGCGGTCTACGAATCGGCTGTTACCACGCGATGTTGGAGCCCGAGTACCGCACCAAGGTCTACTCGAAATGGTTTTCTGGCGAGTACCAAGCCGTAGTAGCAACGATAGCCTTCGGTTTGGGTATCGACAAACCTGACGTCCGCTTCGTCATCCATCACTGTCTGTCCAAGTCCATGGAGAACTTCTACCAGGAGAGCGGCAGAGCTGGTCGAGATGGACAAAAATCGTACTGTATCTTGATGTACCGTCTCATGGACGTATTTAAGCTCAGTACCATGGTATTCCAGGATAAGGTAGGACTGCAGAACTTGTACAAAATTCTGAACTATTGCCTGGATCAAAGCTCCTGTAGGAGGAGCCTCATAGCTACGCATTTCGAGGAAACCTGGACGAAAAGCGACTGCAAGGAGATGTGCGATCACTGCAAGAAACCTAAGAAGAAGAAAGAAATCGACATAGGTCCTTCCTGCCGATACCTCTACCAAATAATGCAGAAGGCTGTGCAAAGCGAACAGAGACTGACTCCTCTGAAGCTCTTAGACGCTTGGTACAATAAAGGAGCTGCCAGTTTAAGAGTAGCCAGTGTTCCCACGCCAAAGTTTCCGCGAGAGATTGGCGAAGCTGTCGTCGGGTACCTGCTGGTCAACGGGTACTTGCAGGAGGATTTTCATTTCTCGGCCTACTCTACGATTACGTATGTCAAGAGGGGACCGAAAGCAGGGCTGGCTCTGGCGAATGATCACAAGATCATGGTTGAAGTGGATGATCACTGAGCCAAGGCGAGTGAACGCGTTGTATATAGACTTTTCGTACTCACGAGTATCCTGACGAGTGTTAGACTTTCTAAACGTTAAATATAAGGCTTCAGTTTAAAGAAAGAAGTAAACGAAGGTCATTTGCAGGTTTTTTTACAGTAATTTGTAATTTTACATAAATTACAATACAAATACACGAATTTCTCCGAATTATATATTTACTCGATTCACAATTTAATTTTTCCCAAAAGTCAATTTCAAATTAATCGTATGTTATAGTCCTTGCGAAAGACGAGAAATGCACGGTGAAAGTCAATCGAGTAGCGTGAGAAATTACAGCTGGTTTACCTATCCTTATCTACGCTGGCCGGACACGTTAGACACTTGCTCTACATAAGCGCATGACGGATAATTCCCGGATGCTCCTTTATCGACTTTGACCTTATTTATTTCGCTATGCTCGACCTTGTTAATCGCCTCTGAGTTTTGAGGTCTCATTTTATTAAAAAAATGTTTGCATTGATGAATTTGTTATAGTAGAGAATTTTCTTTTAGTCGATACAATTTTTCGCATTTCCGAGCTTCCAAAGAGAAATTCACTTTTCGTGTCACGCGACTTTTATTGGTAAAGTAGAAGCTTTTTTCTCTTTTTTTATATACCCTCGGAGACTTGTTGCTTCTCACTGAGGATCTCCGACATCATCTTTTGAATTATGGAATTCATCGATATATAAAATGCTCGACATTTATATTATGTCGAAAGTATTCGTGGAATTCGTGCAAATTCTGAAATGATTGATGAAGGGAAAATTGCGAAGTGCATTGAAATTTCTTCGATGTGGCTGGAATAATGCCTTTAGACGATATAGAGATGCAAATACTTCATTACGATTTAACCAAATTAAAAGTATACATTTTTCTATAGCAATAATTGGAACATTGTCGAAAAAATATTTCGTTGGAAAAAGTGCACTGTAAGAAAGTGTCCACTTTTATTACTTTACATATACTGAATTTTTCAGAAGAAATCATCATACCGTATTTAAATGTGCGCTTTATACTCATTTCATTCACAATCATTGACCGCTAGGACAGTAAATTTAACTTTTCATCGCGAAAATTCCGCTTCCTTGTCATAATTTACATAAGCATCTAATATACACCCCAAAGCCCCATACGACCCTGGAATAATTCATATGCGCGCCACGTTATTTTCCAACCAAAAAACTGCGCGTTCGACACATCCTAATCTACATTTTCCGCATCTAATCAGCTGCGCGTGCATCGCAAAAAAAACACACGCGCAACTCGATTACGATTTTCAAATCCTTCGAAAATTCCTCAGCGCAACAACGGACACATGCACGAAACAACTCACGCTTATTATCAGACATAACACGCATATAAGCATCAGCGCAACAGAGTGTATAAAGTATAGCGCGCGAAAAGTCGAATAACCGCGTGTTCCTGCGTTCGCCGACTCGTCGATCAATAAGTCCACGCAGAGTCAAAGCGCAACATTATATATACGAGAGAGAAGCTCAGCGGCGAGTAGTATTATAGTGTAAGAGTAGAACACGGCAGTCGCGATTCGCCGTCCGTCGTGCTCGCAGGGGCCGATGTATTGATCTCTCGTTGAAGAGACAGACTTATATTAGTTATCTGCGTGTAAGCTCTAGTGTAGTGTGGTGTTGTTGTTGTTGTGGTCGTCGTCGTCGTAGTATATTGCGTATAGGGTGGAGTACTTGTAGGAAGAATTTTGACGACGATGTGGATCGTAGAGGTTCGTTTTTATGTAATACACATTTTGACGCTGTTATTGTTATTGTTGTTGTTATGCCTATACGAAATTGTTCTAAGACGCGAAATTGATTAAGCGTTAAGTTTTCTATATATTCCTCTGGAGTAACAGCGTCGACGTTATAATTTCGTTTTTAAAGGGGGGAAATAAGACCTTTTCTTATAACTTTAATCTCAGCGAAGCGGCAGCACAATGGCGCGAAATAGTATATTAGTTATATAGCTGCATTTTTCAGAAAACGACTTTGCTTACGGGGTTGATTGTACGGAACAGAAGGAAGTCTTTGTATATTTTGAGTTAATTAAAACGGTTAGTTATATGCTAATTTCCACTGCAGCGCAGACTTAAGAAAGCTCGACACAACCAACCCCTCGAATAAACTCTCATAACCTACATCCGCGCGTCGTCGTCCTCCTCCCTAAAACAAAATTGCCTACCAGACTGAATTTCGACTCCCGCGAAAAATAAAAGCTCAGCGCCGTAAATTCAATACGCGCGTGTGTCTAAACGCTATATATTATCTACTGCGAAGCGGCTATATAAGTATGCGCACATACGTGCTTATATAGCTATCGTTTTCCGGCGTTGTATATACGTATCTCGCGCGAAAGCCTTGAGAGCATTTCTGGGGGGTATACGAGCGAGTAAGAATGTCAATTTGGGAGGAAATGCTGATTATTACCATGCCGGAGCTTTTTTTCGCGCGTGGGAGTCGTGAATATGAATTTTCAGAGCTTTTTCGCGGGCTTTATTTCGGAGGGAATTCGGGGGGATGTGCTCTTTTGGGAGAGCTTTGCTCGAGTGGTTTATTGTCAAATGATATGGGGTTGCTTTTTAGGCGGAATGCTATATTTGATGGGTTTAGTAAGTAGAGTTGGTGATTTGTATTAAACGCTCAAGATTATGATAGCTAAGAAATTGTTGAGTTTTACAATGAAAAATTATTCTTCGATACCAGCATCTACAATTCCACAATGTTTAAAGCTCCAACAGTACCCCGAGCCATAGCATCGGGATCGAACCCGATCAATATACCTAACATTCTTACATAATAATCCATCAAATCCCGTAAAACCACCGAGACAACGGTCGATTCTCCATATACACTCGGACAATAAAACTATGAACTTGCAAGCACGGAAGCTCTGAATTTCCCATCAGGCGATATTCGCGCCAGGTGAACTGGGTCGCCGCTGCACCAGACACGAAAAACAGATATCCCCCAAGTTATACAGCCGCAGCTGCTGCACTAGTCGATAGAATAAATATATAACACACCCACGAAGGTGCTTTTGCAGCGGGCGCAGGAAACGACGAAATCCCTCAATGTCGAGTCTGATACTACCTGCGCACGTTAGGGAGTTGGCTTTTTAGAGTGCGCGCAACTACATTTTTTAGAAAGTTTATACCGTCCGTGTTTAGCTTACTTTTTTTTATCGTTTCTCGTTTTTCTCACTTTTTATGTTCGACTCGGTATATGTGCTCTGTGTGAAGTTATGCAATCGTTCGTAAACAAGACTAATAATGATTTCTAATTAGAATTGTACGTGTTTTTGATACATCTAGTATAAAAAAAATGCCGATTCATTTTCGACGGGATGTCCGCTGAAAATTTCATCAACGAGCCAATCGACGGTATACCAATCGAGGGATGAAGAAAAAAATAAATTCGCAGCAAACGCCATTATCCCGACGACACACGAGTCCTTATCGCACAGGCTCTTCCCCCAAAATCACGTTCGCTCCTCGTGTCTCGATAAAAGGCTGTATATATTACATAAACACCGCGAGACAGGAACTAGTCTATCGTCTGCGACTGACGCCCCCGAAAAAGCCATTGTGTGTATAGGTACGAGCTAAGGAAAGAAACATATACTGAAATCTCGCACGCTAGTATATATATATACATATAGTATATGAAAGTAGGCCAGCCATATGTGTGTGTATATGTGCAGTATAACGACACGACGACTACGCCGTGTAATAAACTTATGGATCGGGGCTAATTGGGCCGGCGATAAGGCGATGCGGAATCGGTCTTCCTTTATTTATTTTTTTTTTTGTTCTCTTTCACTCTCTCACTCTATACACGCGCTTCCTTTAGTTCCTGCGTATACTTGGTCGTTCGAGCATCGTTTTTTCTTTTTCGAAATGCCAGCTGGGACGTTTGCCTGTCTCGGCGCTTTCTTGTGGGGGATCCTTCTTATCGTTAAAGTGTTCAAGTACTTCTGAATATTAAAAATTTTTAATATAGAAGACAAACATAAAAAAAAATTCCAGGATCGGCGGACGATCTCACAGTATATATATAGTAATACATAATTTATAAAAAGCTGCTCTCGCGTCACGGCTCAGCTGCATATATACTATTCCGTGTAAAATTACACCGAGTGACGTTTACAGCGATGCGCGTCATGGATCGCGTAATCATCATCGTCGGCAGCAATCGCAGCGGAAACAGTAGCGGAGAGTTGACCCCGTGATATTCTTCCGAACAACGCGTCGGAATCTTCGGCTAAAGTCGTCCTGCATCAGGTCTGTTATATAACGAACTGCGTCTATATATAGGGTGTATATATATATAGTAACTTCGCGAAGTTGTTTGATGAGTATAGTTTGAATGAGCTGTAGAGGAATGGAATGAAACGGGCGAAGAGATAGTTTGGATTACTGATCGTCGGTTTTGGAATTTAGAGTTTCACGCGGGTTTATACAATGCGCTATTGGTATATAGAACTTTTCTTGTGTTATGTATAGATATGAGGAAACGGTGAGCTTTGAAATTTTATGTATATAGTGTCTTATTGCGCGATACTATACATAGGCGTCTTGCAGAGATATCTGTTCTAGTATATAATGAACTTTGTTATTGGAAATTCGTATAGATGCAATGAATAGTTATGCGGTTAGTTGCGCGTTACGCAAACTTTGACGCGTATATGATTTATCTATATATATAACGTTCGTTGCAACTGATGCACCGAGTAGAGTAATTTTTACGATGTTTTTTTTCCGCACTTGATAGCAGTGAAATCGATATCACTCGGCAACGAGAACAAAGTTCTATAATAATTTTTAAAATTAAACTTTCCATTATTCTTTTCCAACAGGATAAGTGCAGGTAGCGTATCAGTGCGCTTGCAAGGACATGGATTATCGTGAACGATGGCAAAACATCAGCAACACAGTTGCGGCTTCGGGGGTAGCAGCGGCGGCAGTAGTGCTCTGCACAAGGGCGCCTTAGTGGCGCGCGAGACGCGCTGCGAGTTGAGCTTCTGCGCGATGCCGCTGCCCAGTATACTGAAAAAGGCCAGCAGCTACATCCTCGGGGAGAGCTGTCAGGACAGCCTGAGAGCCATGTACCAGGTGTGTGTTTTTCCTTCGTTCTTGTTGAAAAATTATTTATCAGTGTCGGATAATCGACTCTCTCGATCTCTATTTCGATATATCGATGAAAGTAAAGCTCGAGGATTTTGTGAAAAATAAAATTGTGTATCGTCGCATATGTCTTTGGAAAATTATAAACGCGATACTTCTATTCTTTTTTTTTGTCAAAGCAAAACGATTTGTTAGGATAGTAACAATTACGAAATGATAATAATTTTATTGCAATAATGGCAATTTAAAACCAGGACGGTGAGACGTTATTCTGCAAAAACAACGTGTGCGTACATCCCCCGACGTTGCTGCGCCAGCAGTGCGACGTGGTGCATCACCCGGGCTACATGACGGTCACCTGCAAGCTCGACAAGCCCACTGGCACACCGACTCTACACCTCAGCTGGATACCCAACAGTACATTGAGAAAACATCCCAGTACACTGGAAAACGCCAGGAGACTGGAGACCGCCAAGGAGAACGAGCCGCAAGTCGAAGAACCTGGTTAGTCATTGAGAGAAAAAGCTTTATGAGTAGTTATTTCTGTTGCAGTTCAAATTATGAAATAGCACAACGAATCATAATTTCGAATACGATAGAGTAATCGATTGTCAATGAATTACAGGAAAAACGAAAATCCCAGAAAAGTTAGACGGCTGTCTGGAGGCCAAGGAACCGGTGAACTGCGGCGACTGCGAGCGAGTATGTTCAGGTGGAACGCAAGCTCCTCCGGCTCCTATAGCGTGTCAACCGGCGAGTAACGGCGACGCCAGTCCCAAAGAGCTTTTGATAGAGAGAAACGGTGCCGTTGCCACCATCGCCAAGGAGCCGACCTCTGATTGCGCCAAGAGAACCCAACCGACAAGTATACAATTCGTCAGATCGGATTCCACCGATTCCAGAAGTGAGGAGGTCAACGGTGTGAAGGACAAACTCAAGGATGGGGACGATGTCAGTGTCAAGAGTCGAAGCATGTCGCTCACTTCGACTTGCAGTCTGTCCATTACTATTACGAACGATGGTGAGTACGTGGTAAAAGACCGGTGAAAATGTACAAATAAATAAAAATTATTCACTGCTATATTGTTGAGAAGAAATCGTTTTGTGAACATCCGACTTTTACCGATATACAAAAAAAAACAAAATACTCGTATCCTCGCTTTCAGAAGAAATCCCAACGTGGATGAGAACTCCAGAGCTCCTAGCGCTGCAGCACAACCTGACCTTCCCAGAAAGCGCGACAGCCTCGCCGGTTGCGGTACGCCGAGCACACCGCTGTCGTCGTTTCTCCGTCGATCTGGGACAGATGCGCTCGTTGCGACTGTTTTTCGCCGACCCCGAGTGTACCTCCGGTCAGCTCGTCGTCGCCAGTCGTGAAAGCCAGTACAAGATCCTGCACTTTCATCACGGTGGACTCGACAGACTCGCAGCCACGCTGCACCAGTGGCATCAGCTGCTCAATCCTAATTTGAACGTCGATACCGAAGAGAGCTTGCCTTATAGGTGAGTCCTGTAATGAAATCGAGCATTGACATTTCTTTCGAGTGTTTATGAACGATATGTGTACACTTTTTTACCATCTCGCGATCGGTCATTAAAAGAAAGTATCTTTCATCAGGCACTTCATGGTATGTCGTCCCGAAGTGACGCGTGACGAGCTTCATCCCGAGGAAGGCCAAGTCCCGATGATCACTTCTTTAGCCTGGAAGGATTTGTTGAACGAACGCGGCCAGGTCGAGGATGACCTGACATTGCGCAAAGGCATTTTCTTCGGAGGTCTCGAGCCGGCTCTTCGAAAACTCGTCTGGCCGTTCCTACTTCACTGCTATTCGTACCAGAGCACCTACGACGATCGCGAGCAGATCGACGCGATAAGAAGGCAGGAGTACGAGGAGATCAAGAGGCGCAGGGAGACGATGAACCCCGAGGAGGCCGATAAGTTCTGGAGGAACGTCGTTTGTATTGTTGAGAAAGACGTGGTCAGGACAGATCGGGGTAATCCTTATTATGCTGGGGAGGATAATCCGAACATCGAGGTCATGAAGTGAGTTTCTATTCTTTTATTCGATATTTATTTTTTACTTCACGGGAGAAGAGCCTGTTGCTTATAGTACAGAAGCTGATCGAGAATAGAGATCATGATTTTCCCTTCTATTTTTCAGAAATATCCTCTTGAACTACGCGGTGTACAACGCATGTCTAGGGTACACTCAGGGTATGTCGGATCTGCTGTCGCCATTATTGGCAGAATTAAACGACGAACAAGAAGCCTTCTGGTGCTTCGCCGGGCTAATGCAGCGATCGGTCGCGGTGTGTACCCCAACGGACGTCGACATGGACCGGAACCTCTGCTACCTCCGCGAACTGCTCAGGATCATGGTGCCCAGCTTTTACGCGCACCTCGAGAAACACACGGATGCGCTTGAGCTGCTTTTCTGTCATCGATGGATACTTCTGTGAGTTTCTTTTAGAGTCGACGAGTTGCGATTCTTGCTTGATTAAAAATAATATAACGACAATCTTGATTTTCCGAAAAAAAAACAGATGCTTGAAACGTGAATTCCCAATGGACGTAGCCCTGACGATGTGGGAAGCCTGTTGGGTGAACTACCTGACGGATCACTTTCACCTGTTCCTTTGCCTGGCGATAATGTGCGTCTACGCAGACGACGTGGTAGCCCAAGATCTGCGCACCGACGAGATGTTGCTTCACTTCAGCTCATTGGCCATGTACATGGACGGTACTGTGATCCTTCGCAAAGCTCGTGGTCTGCTGCATCACTTCCGCCTGCTGGACAGGCTTCCCTGTACACTGGCTGGTTTGTGCAAACAGTGCGGACCCGGAATGTGGGATAGTTCGCACGATCCTGTGATCGAGTGCGTCGGACACGAGGACGAGAAATGCCCGCACGCCGAAAATTACTCGAGAAATGCATTGGAGTGAATTGAATATTTGCTGTAGGGGAAAGTTTGTCAAACGCATATCTGGAGAGAGAGAGAGTGTGGGGATCATCGAGGCGTTATTATTATAGAAATTGTTTGAATATTGGCTTGACAAAAGTGATATGATTATAATCGTGCGTATATATATGTGAATTAGAGAAGAAACGAGAATAACCGTTTAATGATTAATTTCGAAAAATTAGTTGGAACGTTTAGAACGTTTGGTTTTATTGATAGAGCGAAGAAAATTATTGAAATGTTGCCTATTTTTATTGGAAAAGACCAAACTAAACATAATCAGCAGGTGTAAGAATCAATCGATGTGTTAATAGAAAAGATTTAGGAATAAAGCATTATATTATATACAGATTGAAATTGACTCACAGATCTGTGTTACTACTAGATATTATATGTATACAAAATGTATTTTCATTGTTGAAAAAAATTCAAAGTATAAACGTTTAGGAAAGCTTATTTTGCAATTAAACGGTTATTCCTCTTTAAAGCATGCTGAAAAGAGTGCCAATCAGCTCGATGAAGTTTAGCTGAAAATTTCATTGAGATCGCTCGGTGATTACAGCCAATGAAATTACACATTCAAAGATATTTACCGTCTACCGCACTGGTTTTAAATAACATCACAAACAGCAAAAAAATGTTTGAAAAGAAAAACTTTTAGCTGTTACAAAGCATTAAAAGAAAATTACAAAGTGTTTCTTATGTGTTCAAGTGGATTCACGATTTTGTAAATATATAGAATGAGGAAAACTAAATATTAAAGAGTATCAATAAATTACGAGGAACGAACGCACTCGATCGGCTACAGATACGTTTGAAATTGCCTAAAAATAATGAAACGCGTAAAATCACTTCTAATACACATACATATACATACAAAAGTTTAGTTTTCTCAGACTTAAACATAAACTGCTACGTAGATAATATTTTAATGTAAATAAAGTAATACTTAAAGATAAGTTTGAGCAGTTTAATTTAAGTCATCATTGTTTTTTTACCATTAACGTGATATTTTCAAATTGGAAAATCATCGAGGTGGCCAATAAAAGTGATGCACCGGCAGTAACTCTTAGCGTATCAAAACAAAAATATCTCCTACAAGTACTCGTACATACGTAAAAGAAAATGACCGATAAGTATTAGGTATAAAGATTAATTACAATTAAAAAAAGAGAAGATGATTCGTAGTACAAGATAAGACTGATGTCAAACAAAAAAGTAAATAAAATGATCACATACACACAAAAGTATAAACGTTTTCCTTATCGGTTTGAATGAGACGAAATTCTTCGATCTGCTTTGCTAGGGCCTACTGAAAGAGATTTTTTGCAGTTTTGTGTTAATTTTGTACGACCATATGACGTATTTGTCAGTACTTTTTTAATTTAGCTCATGATCACATTAAATTTATACAAACTCAATAAAGTATAAGTAACATTTTATCAATTAACGACTGAAGTGCCAATCTTGAGAACGAGCTACCAATTTAACATATGAATAAAATCAAACGTATGTGTTCTATCATTCGGAGCGTAAGAATGCCGAGAAGTAACGTTAAACAACAAGAAATTTTAGTTCCAATTGTTTTGTCAATTGTTCAAGGCACCTTAGTCACTTCAAAGACACAAACGGAAAAATGTATAAACAGGACGAAATAATTCCTGACTTTGTAATTCATTTACTTCAATTAAACATTTTTGATATCATGAATGTCATAAAATTGAAGTGGCTAAGTTGTTATAGTAAATAACACCACAAAATGTGTAAAAGGAAGTGAAATATTTTTAGTACTACAGGACGACCACCCTCTTTATTCGTGTTTTCTTTTATCTATTCTTACTCGCTTCAATTGTAAATAGCTCTATTCATTGCATACTTAAGTTTTGTCGCATATGCATTGTATGCAAATAAATATTTTTCTTCTTGAGTGTTTGTATTTTAAGCGATACACAAAAACGAAAATTCTAGCGAATAAGATATTTCAAATTCTTGACGTTATATTGTATAATTATATCTCGATCAATATCAGTTATCAACACACATTGTCATTTCATTATTTCGAGCTCACCGCACGAGCGACTGTTTGTGATAAATGTAAAAATATCGAACCTTCTGCTCAAATGGTACAATACTAATTTTAGATGATGTATATGATATGATTTTCCTTTTATTTAAAATTTTGAATTAGTTTTACACATGTCCAAGAGAAATAACGAAATGATGCCAATAGTGTAAGTACCGAGTAGAAGGAGCTCGTCGGAAATTTTACTGTGCTACCTTGTCTTGTTGGAGTATTTGAAAAGAAGTCTATTCGTGTTAAGATCTGTGAACGCTTTTGAGTCTATATCAACCATTAAAATAAAATAATAATTAAAAGAAAATACACCAGTGATTCAGTCAAAAAAATTTATTGTTTTTTGGCATTCATTATTTTTTCCCTTTTATAATAATATATACACTTCACGCTAAATATTTTATACTTTCGTTGTTCGAAAATACACGCTTTCTTTACAGTACGCAATCTCGACTGGTTTTACTTATGTACGTTTACAGCAAACGTAATCACACTGTTCGACATTGGTTTTGGACTTGGGTGCATTTACTTATATTTTTCTTTGTAATTTTTAAATCGTTTCTCTACACAGCTGAGATTCAAGTTCAAGAATATTCAATTTTATGAATTCGTATAATATGAATGATAAATACTGTGAAATGGAAATGGGATGTATAAAGTACGTATAAAGAATAATATAAGTAAATTAAAAAATAATTCACATGGTGAATTCATAATCCCTTTACAGCTTGGTAATGATAGTTTATATTTAAGTAAATATAAATGTTTCTAAAATTAGTAGATCCCTATGGTACATGAATTAAAAAAAATCTATAACTTATGAGATAAATATTCTATACAATAGCCTTATCAGACTTTACTAGTTTTGGAAAATTTTCTATGTAATTTTGGCATATCCTTCAACAATAATTATGCCCGTATCAACTTATCAGGCAATTTACAGCAGGAAAATTGTTACATCAACTGTAACGTATACATTTGTGGAGAGTGAAAAAATTTCCTAATATACAGTTTTGATTGTTTAAAAAAATATAATTTCTCTAATCTCATATTTTTAGTTTAATGTTGTGTCGACTTCACCGAAATCATAACTTAATATATCAATTAATCCCCTCTAATAATATAATTTTCTTTAAAAAATTTTACATCTCTAAATAAGTTTTTAATTTTTGGAAACATTTTATAAAATAATGTTTTGATAGACAACTTTACTTAGTTAAAGTAATTTCGTACCTCTCTTACTTTTGTGCAATTTTAGTTCTGCTCTGACACCAGGTAAAACTTCAAGTCATGATTCCTTAACGCTAGATGTAATATTATATACAGTCCTTTTGTTGCACTTCAATTCAGAGAAATAATACAATAATTCATACTATTCTTATAAATAAAAAAATCAAGACTAACGTATAAGTTTTGAATATACGATTGGCCCACTTAAAGCCGATTTCAAGACTTTATGCAGGTTATTGTCAATTATGTTGCGCGCGTACGCTGTTTTTTTTATATGTTTGACAAATATTAACAATTAAATTTTGCCTTGTTGTAAGGCATAGAACGCCTTTTTTTCTTACATACCTTCGTAACTTTCGAAGGAACTAGTCTTAGTTTTTCAATCTTTTCACTGTTTCCCTATCACAGTAAAAATAAACTATCTTTCGTCTGTGCGTCGTATCAGGGATGACAAAAATTGTAATTGTATCAAATCAACACTAAGATATGTTATTATATGGTATTGGATAGTAAAAACACTTTACTTAATTATTGTGACCATCTAATAAAAAAACAGAAAGTCTATTACAATTTTTGTCATAGCTCTATGACCTTGTATAAATTTTTATTTTTACCATAAATTTTCTAAGCTAGCCGACAGATGTTTTTCAATAAAGTTAAGAGACACAAGCATCATACAAACAGCGGCCCAGAGCAAAATAAAGAGAATCCATAGGACACTTGCGAATGGACTAGCAAATTTATTTGTCACACCCTGTCCAATAATTTCGGCAGTCTGCTTCCTTGCATTATATACTAAGAAGATAGGTATCAAATACTGGATTCCAGTACCTGCATACGAACCTGTTATGCTCACTAGTACAGAAAGATTCTTCGTGCTCATTGCTATCAAGTATGGGGGAAACACTGCCAGCACCGGGAATAAAAGCTTGCGCAGACACAGATTGTAAGTTTCATTTTCTTTTAGGAACAGAGACTGCAGATTATTCCTAAGGGTTATGGCGATTATAGGAAAACTGGTGCTGAGAGTGAAAACGGGAAAGAGAGCAAGGAAGTACTGGATAATGATTATGAAAATGTTCTCACCGTACGAGCAGTTTCTAGGACCGAAATCGAGGGTATAGAGGTCGTCCAATTGCTCGAAGGCAAAAGCACCTGTGAGAGCTAGCAAAAGGTAGAAAACGGAGATCAGTATAAAGTCGAAGCTCAATGACTTGTTAAGCTTCGATTTGTCCGAGATCGGAGCTACCAGAGCAGGTAAGGAGTGATGGCACATGAAGGAGTACACACATACACCAAAAAGTCCAGGCAATTCTATAAAAAAACGACAATTTTGCATGTAATGTAATAGAATATAAATGGATACATTGTTTGATTGAATCTTACCAGAAATATTGGAATCTTGTGGTTTTCCTGCTGGACCATCAACTATCAACTTTCTTGCAGCATAGATGATCATTATCATAAAAGCCATCCATCTCATAGCAGACGTTAACATTTGCAAGTATTTTGTTTTTTGAACATTAAAAAAAGCAAATGGACCCAAGAACATGACAAATAATGTCTGAAAATTAATTGATAAATTTGTATTTGAATGATTACAATAAATATCCGGTATAAAGAGAGCGCGTATAAATTAGAAAAATAAAAGATTTACCAAAAATAATCTGTATGCATCCAATCGATTGAGACCATAGGATTCCCAACAAAGTTCAGAATCTGAGATAGTTTCGTTACATGTGTAATTAACTGGTAAATACGTGCACGACACATCGGTTACAGATTTGGCGATAGCCGTTCCATAAATGCTCAGGTCACCGTAAAGATAAACAGCAAGGCAAACATAGAATAGCGTCACTCCCATTTTGCTGAAGAATATAGAGGCCATCTCACCCATCTCAATTTTTTCGGTAATAACGTAGTATCGATACGTTGAACCAGCCCGTTCAGGAGACTTTGGTGCTGGGGTCACCAAAGGTGTATCTTCAGAGTCTGAGTTGGAGGGTCCAGATTCACCGATAGCTTGCATTGCCTGAAAATTGCGATATAGATAAGCAAGAGAAACCAGAACAAAATTTATATCTAACTCAAGATGCCAGCTTAAGCTAAAAATTAAGCAGAAAAATAAAATAAACAAATAACAGCAGGTTTTGCATTTTGCATCGAGTCAAAATATAGAAACCTCCAACTCTGGTCCAGTGAAGGCCGAGTCTTGGATGAGACCTACTCTTTTACGTTGTTGAATTTTCCTCCATATCATTATAGCATTTGCAGAAGCTATAGCTTCTATAACAAATGTCACTGTAATGAAGCTGTAAAATTAAATTTGATTAGTGAGTATAACACAGTTATTTCAGATGTGAAGTACATACATAGATAAATAATATATTCAACGCTAACCTTATAAATGCCAGGATCAAAACCACTGCTGATCCAAGAAGCCATCCTGCTCGACTGAAGACAGCTGGGAGTGCTAGAGCTCCAGTACCAACGATGAGATTGAACACGTACACTAATCCCACCTTTAAAAATTGAAAAAATAAATTCACATGTTTATTAATCTGTGAAAGTAGTGTCTAATTCTTAAGAAAATTCTTAATTAATTACTTAATTAATAATTTTCTCTCATGATCTTTCAAAAAGATTTGACAGACACCTTAAAGGTTCTATCTGTCTCTCATAGTACACAAAAAACAGCTGATTACCCGACATTCCACTCAATTCTTAAAATTTCACTGATAACAATAACAACTGAGACGTTTACTACACAGTCAAAACAAATGAATTGTATAATTGCAAAAGGGAAAATGAATCACCGTAATCGCTCCGAAGCGAGAATAAACAAATATATTATCTGATCGAACAAAAAGTGAGGTTATGTCGTCTCCCGAAGATAAGGTGAACTTCAACGCTATCAAACTCTTCAAGCGTTATTCGAAGCTTCGTCACAGCTAACAAAGATAAAAAAACTATTCCAAAGCAGACGACAGTGAATAAAATAACAGCTGTCAATACCGGAGCGCAATATAAAGAACAAAGTGTTCGATAGCCCTATGCATATATGGATTTTCTCACGCCTCTAATATCCCAATGTATATCAATCATGAAAGGCCAACAAAGAGACTCCACTTAAATAAACAAAAGCCCGACAAAAAGGTCCATCAACCCCATTGTAGTCGCAACAGTTCTACGTCTGTCAGACGTGTGACGTGTTACACACAGCAGATAACCTCAAAATTATAACAAAGAAAACTCGTTAGAATAATAACTCACCCATGTCGAGTATTGCTCGCCACTGCTAATTTCGGGCATTTTCTAACCGCTGCAGCAGTAAAAACGGCGAGAATCGTATCATCCGACCAGTCTTGCACGAAGAGCGTTTTATTTTTCTTGGAGAGAAACGCGACACGATGCTTATTCCTGCGAGAACTGAGCGTCACGACGCGATCGCTGCAGTCGAGGAGTCGTTTATCGCGCAGAGCGCCTTAGGAGTACTTTTCCGACCATAGTTGCGCGGCGAGTGTCGAAATCTGTCGAGGCGAGCCGGAGATCAGGAGGATGTAGGAGGTTGCGCTCTCTCGGATAACAGCTGTTCTGATCTGAGCTTCGGATGCGCATTTGAGATTTTTCTTTCGGGGAAATATACGGTTTATTTGCATAATTATCAAAGGCTATTTATTTTGAAGGAAAGTTATTTTGAAAAATATTATTTATATAAATTTTTTATTGTAATTTATTAAATGAATTGATTGGTTAATTGTACGAAATTGAGCTTTTGATCGTCAATCGATTAGAGAATTTTCAAACGTTCATGTGAAACTAATTATACGAACATTTTGACTGAACTTTGCAAATAAAAAATTAATTGCAGTTTTTTAGATTTTCGAACGGCTGCTAATTTTACTTTAATTTATTAATTTGTAATAATTTTGTTTTATTCGTAAAAAAAGCAAATTCCTTTGCAGCCGGTAACATTACATATAGGGACGATCCTTTCCCTCCTCCTCGAGCATACTTTCCAAAGTTCGTTGACACTGGAGATACTTATGTTCTCCTGACACGAGGCAACGGTTTTTACTTTTGATGCCAGCTTTGCCACCGCCGAGCACAGCAACAGCAGAAAATACTTACGAATCTTATATCCACTTCACCGCGTTATTGCAAAATTATTTTTCTGAATATAGCCGCGTTATCGAAATATGCAAGAAAGCATGATTCGAATGATATCTAATGAGAGAATTGATAAAACTATATAGAACTGCGAAAAACAAGCGAGAAAAATATCGGCGATGCGAGTATTTTAAATATTTTTATGTACAGAATATACCAATGAAAAGAGCAGATAGAAAACAAAGTATTTTAATTGAAAATAACTTTTATTGAATCGAAAGTATAAACCTAATCGATATATATCATCCTTAGAGATAAAAACTATCGTACGTTCAACCGCGAGTCTTATAAATTACAAAGATGAATGACAAAATGAAAGGGGGATGTAGTTATTACAAAGTGTGTTATGTGTGTGCCTCGAAAACGAGAGACAATAATGATTAATATTATGGTAAAACAATTCTTAATTAAGCAAAAAAGTAAAAGTAACGGGAAAGAAAATTAATGACTTGATTTTTAAAACAATATAAAGATCAATTACAAAGGTTTCTTTCTTCGATCTTCAGTAAGTATCGACATTTTCTTAGCGAGACAGAGAAAAAGAAATCAAGGATTATTATTGAGGGTGGAAAAACGTTAAAGTCTTTACGTGTGAATGAAGAGTACGTTTTTTTATGAGAAAAGCGTTGTTTCAATAAGCATAAGAAGCAAGATACAATGCGTGTGTTTTTCAGATTTTTATTTTTATAATCCCATAAGTCTAAAGTAGTAGTCTTTACGTCGTGTGTACGTGAGAGTGGTCTTGCACAATACAATGGGAATAAATTATAATACTTTGGCTACGCTTGCGGGGGTACGGACACTCCAAGTGTCCGAGTGGAAACAAGGCTCCTCTCTCTCATCTCAGTTTGAGCTGGTTACACATATCATGCATGCATATTCTTTGTTCCTTAGACATTAGTTTGAGAATACGATTAATAAAAAAGTCTGGAGTAGGAGCCTCGTTTCCACTTACCCTCTGTGTATTCGCCTTTTAATCATTATTATTCTTTTTCTTTCAATCTTCATTATTCCTTAATATTCATCGATAACTCGGTGTTGTAGCCGTATAAAATAGGAAATGATCTCGACGAGGCCGGGAGGGATCACCTCCTGACCAATTGTCCGGAATGATTGCGCCCTCGCAACGACGCGGAAAAACAAAAAAAAAAAAAGAAAAGCTAAAAAATTTCTCTCCTTAAAAAACAAACAAACAAACGCGCGTGTACAAAGAATCGAAAACGCAGCTTATACAATGCTCGTGTTTAGTGTTTGTGATTTTGTTTAACTCTTAAATGTATGCATGTTTTTTTGTTTAATCCTTTTTTGGCCATCGTTTACACGTTTTTCCTCTTTTTCCTTTCTGCATGTTTCAATACACAACTCGTACGCGAGGTTCCTAGCTAAAACGAGCGGCTGCTCGGCTTGTTCAAAATTGTTGTTTTTTGTTTATCAATTACGGAGCGAATGTATAAGAAATAGGAATGATGCGTCTCTGCGTTGGCTGCCACTGCTGCTGCTTCTTCGAGATGACGACACGCCGCAGTGTGGTTGTTCCTCATCCGGGATGCCGTGGAGGATTCGACCACACTCGAGAGCCAGCCAGCGCTTCGAAAATGCATGGTGCTGCATTGGTACGCCTTCGACAGAGGCTCCTCTTCTCCTCTTCGTGTGTATCTCTCTCTTTTTTCTCTCTCTCTCCGATTATTTTTTTTTGAAAGGAGTGGGTAAAGGGGGAAAGGGAATGACAGTAATGACGCAAGGATGTGTGATTTTTGTGTATGAGTGTACGTTGATGTGTGGGGGAGGATGCGAAGGGGGATAAGATGATGATCGAAAAAGGCGCTGGCTTCGCTGCAATCTCTCTTTTCGTGTCTCTTGCAATCTCTCCTCTCTCTCTCTTTCTTCCTCTCGTCTCGCGTGTTCTCTCCGTGTGACTGGGAACGCCGAGCTTGGATATCGGGTAGCGGCGTCGCAGCTTAGAAGCACTTCCTGTGGACGATGGACGGGCCGGACTCATCGTACTCCTGCTTGGAGATCCACATCTGCTGGAAGGTCGAGAGCGAGGCGAGAATGGAACCACCGATCCAGACAGAGTATTTCCTCTCGGGCGGCGCGATGATCTTGATCTTCATGGTGGACGGGGCCAGAGCCGTGATTTCCTTCTGCATCCTGTCGGCGATGCCCGGGTACATGGTAGTACCACCGGAGAGTACGGTGTTGGCGTACAGGTCCTTACGGATATCGACATCGCACTTCATGATAGAATTGTAGGTCGTCTCGTGGATACCACAGGCTTCCATACCCAAGAACGAGGGCTGGAAGAGAGCCTCGGGGCAACGGAAGCGCTCGTTACCGATGGTGATGACCTGTCCGTCGGGGAGCTCGTAGCTCTTCTCGAGCGAGGATGAGGAGGCGGCTGTGGCCATCTCCTGCTCGAAGTCAAGGGCGACGTAGCAAAGCTTTTCCTTGATGTCACGAACGATTTCACGCTCGGCGGTGGTGGTGAAGGAGTATCCTCTCTCGGTGAGGATCTTCATGAGGTAGTCGGTGAGGTCACGACCGGCCAAGTCGAGACGAAGGATGGCGTGGGGCAGAGCGTATCCCTCGTAGATGGGCACGGTGTGGGAGACACCGTCACCGCTGTCGAGGACGATACCGGTGGTACGACCGGAAGCGTACAGCGAGAGCACGGCCTGGATGGCGACGTACATGGCCGGCGTGTTGAAGGTCTCGAACATGATCTGGGTCATCTTCTCACGGTTGGCCTTGGGGTTGAGGGGAGCCTCGGTCAGGAGAACTGGGTGCTCCTCGGGGGCAACTCGCAGCTCGTTGTAGAAGGTGTGATGCCAGATCTTCTCCATATCGTCCCAGTTGGTGACGATACCGTGCTCGATCGGGTACTTCAGGGTGAGGATACCACGCTTGGACTGGGCCTCATCACCGACGTACGAATCCTTCTGTCCCATACCGACCATGACACCCTGGTGCCGGGGCCTGCCGACGATTGAGGGGAAGACGGCACGGGGCGCGTCGTCACCGGCGAATCCGGCCTTGCACATACCGGAGCCATTGTCAACTACGAGCGCTGCAACCTCGTCGTCGCACATTGTGAGTTTGTGGATTTAGCTGTAAACAGAAGAAAAAACAAGACTTTAGTATATACATTTATTAATGCATCAAATTTTTGAGTCACGTTTAAGATCAAGGCTCGGTTTGCAGGTGAAAAATTGGGTCAGCGAATACGAGATTACACAAGCGGAGCATCGCTCGTTTGCTCAGTATAGACCGACGTAAGTTTAAAATAAAGTACGTCAGCTTGATAGGAGCTTTTCTTCTTATCACTAATTCAAACAGTCTCGATAAACACCTTTGATTACACTGCAATTAACTTGCGACAACGTTTCTAATAAATCTTTATAGACTATCGAGAAAAATAACGAGAAATTTATTATTCGCTGAGTAATTTTTCAACTACACCAAACATGAATCATCAAAAAATTATCCACTCTAGCAGACACGAGTGGTCTCCAATAAAAAAATCGGAGCAGCATCTCATTCAGAGAATGAAAAAAAAGTACTCCGAATTTATCATCACTCATACATCAAACTCGTGGAAATTTCAATACTATCAGGTGATTCACGCAATTACAATAAAAGCAAGATAAATACGTCACTAATAACTCCTATCCCAAATTCTTCAATTTTACTCATTATCACGAAATAGTCGATCGACTCTCCGATAAAATCCTTATCACGACCACTCGCACAAAAAAATCCGCCGAATATTCCACGCGATAAGTGAAAAAAAGCGGCCGGTATCGGAGCAACCTCATCTCCACGTCACGTGATATCCCGTACCATAAAATGGCAGCCAAGAAGACGCCTCTCGATATATTGTATGTACCTTTCCCACAAAGTCGCCGGCGCGAATTTCAAGGGTATATCTATACACACACGCGCGTATAACCCAGGAGAGAAACGAAAGGATTACGCTGCAGAGCCGAGAGAGAGAGAGAAAGAGAGAAGAGATTCGCCACGAGGCTCCAAGCGGCGAGTCTCGGAACTTTCTAGGCGCGTCGCTCGCGGCGGCACACAACCGCACCCTGCCCCGCCCAACCCCGGCGTCCAACGGTCGATAGCCGGCGCGGAGAGATCCTTCTCTCTTGCCGGAAGTCCCACGAAGGAGAGGAGATTACTATGTGAAATATACCGATGTTTTTTTAAACTGATAGAAGACCTTGGAGGAGAGAGATGGGATCGCCCGAGTTGTCGAGGGCGGACTTGACTAGAGTTCTGCGGTTTGAAATTTTCAAACGATTCAGAGAACGGCGGTGGCCGGCTGAAATTCCGGAGCAGAAAGCAAGACACTCGTACGGCAACCCACTGAATGTTGATAAAAGAAACTGTTGTCACGAGCGATTTTTATTATTCGCGGGGAAAAAATCACACCGCCGCGAGGTCCTTACGCGCACAGACGCCTATGTAGCGTAGAAAATGGAAGCTCGCTTGACTCACGGCGAAGGCGGTGGCGGCGTCTTGTACTCGTGTATTCGAATTCGAAAGTCCGAAACACCGCTGCGGTTTCGCGGAAAAAAAGGAAAGCGAGGAATACACAAAAGGAGGAATCACTGTGTGTCACAACCAAATAAGCCTCGCCAAGTGGTTTCTCTCTATCTATCTCTCTCGCTCCACACCCACTTTGCACTCGATGCTGCCCACACAATATAGATATATAAAATATAAACTATATTACGGACTCGTATTATGTCACTGAAACGACCACACAATTTTTTCACAAAAACCGTCGATATGTTTTCGTTTCTCTATTACGGATCACCAGAGGTAAAATTCAAAACTTACTTCTCTTAAATAACAAAGTACAAAAAGTAGCAGTGGCAGAGACGCCGCGACGTGTGTACGTGTATAAAAAAATATGTACAGCGAACAACTACTCTCAGCACTGGTCGAGCACCACAGCGAGAATGTCGACCGGGCCGGCGGTCCGCGAGGTGTTATACGCGAGGCGCCGGCGGTCGGCCCCCTCCTGCCGCGCGGCTCTCCCCCACCGTTACCTAAGGGCAGCCAACCCTCGTCCAATCCTGGCTTTCTTTACCATATATGGAAGCGAACTCGCCGTAGTAGGGGAAGAGCTCGTTCCCCTACTCTCTCATCGTGCCGGTATTGCTCGCGATGATGATGATGACGACGACGACGACGAGGAAAGAGAGAGAGATAACCTAACCTACGCGAGGGTGGCTGCCGCGGCTGCTTTTTTCCTCGAACTTGATGCGTGCGCGAGTGTGTGCGTGTGTGTGTGTGACACGTAGACGTCAGATTTCTGCTGTCGATGCGTTATCGAGGATGATGATTTCATGCGAGGTGCGGGTTTTTCTGATGTTTGATTGGGACTTTGATTTTACGGACGGGATTCAGATTTTTTGGGTTTAATTGCAGAAAGTAAGGACGGCACAGTTATGTTAGATTTTAATTCGAGCAATCAAACATTGGTATCGAATCCTGTGATTTTCTCGTTTTGGTCGCGGGCAGAAATTTATCGCACGCCCGATATTTATATAACCCGGGTTTGTTAATGGCCGTATCATTAGCATTTTCATCTTAGGAATGTAAAACAGCGTTATCAGCTGTTTGTCGTTTACGTAAAACATGCGTGTGTCATTGATGACTAATTTCTGTGTTTTCTTTCGCTCGACTCTCGCGAACGTGTTTTTCCGGGCTGGATGTGTATACTTGGGAGTATAGTGTTTTCGGAAGTGAATTTTCGCGGGCTTCTGGTTTCTGAATGAAACATATGTGCGTTTGCTATAATGTTTATTACTTTACGTTAGTTGTTTCAAGGTTGTTACTGTGTATTAAAGAAGTGTGAATTATGCTTTTGTATTTTTGTAAAGTTCGAACTTGTAAGAATGTTATTCGAATTTTACAAAAATGCCATTAATAACTGCGTGACTCATCGCCCAAACTATAGTCGATTATTCATAATCGCTTAACCAAAGAACGCCCAGTTTTTGTAAACTGATAAATTAAATATGACGATTACAAAAAAATCTTTTGACACTGACGTAATTCATAAAGTTGTACAGACCGAATAAATCAATATTACCGTGAAATGGCTACATATTATCACGTTCACCTTCTCACGAATTCCTAAGATAACGAAGACTAAAATCTTCGATAACGAATCAATAGACATCCAAGTGTAATCAAAACTTAAAAAATAGTATATCACCAATAATTTTCAAAAGTTCAACTAATTCATTTTAAAGTCCAAAAACATTCCAACCCAAAAGTCCGTTTGTTTACCAACAAACTCCTAATCGTCAAACGTCAATCCCGTTAAACTCCTCGAAAAAGCGAAGACGCATCCCGTTGCGTTGAGCGCACACCCATAAGACATTCCGATCTCCTCGAGTGTGAAGGGCTGATGCACCGCGCGCGAGAGAGAGAAAGAGCGCACGTGGATAAATGCCTGTATACTCTACTGCACTGTGGGAAATTTCCTGCCGCAGCTTAATAGAGGAAATCGGCATTAGAATAGCCGCTCTCCACGTTGTTTGCAATTTAAATTAGACTTCTTTCGATTACGAAGAGCGCATGTAAATTTTTCTTTTAAATTGAGAGATATTCAGAAGCAAGTGTGAGACGAGTGTGTATGTTTCTCACATTACTCGATGAAGCGTCAAATTTTGTTCTATGTAGCTGTGTCCTTTTGAATTAGTATTTAAATTCGACATAAAATAGTAAAAATGATCAAATAATAAAACTATTTTCAAATACTTTTAATCAAATTGTTCATACGCAAGCTCTAAATTAATATAACAAAGTTTTATAACAGGCACGAATGTGAAAATCCATTAGCGAGATCACCGCTTTAGAACAGCGGCTGCACATCTCCCCCCTCTCCATACACCTCATTTACTCGGCCAAGGAAAGGATGAATGGAGTCACTCTTTCTCTCTCTCTCTCTCTCTCTTTCATCGCATTCTAAGCCGCACTATTTAAAGTGCACGCGATGCGCGTACACGCTCTCACCTATACGACCTAACCCAAAAAAATTCCTTTTCAAATCCGACGTCCATTGAAAAAAATGTCGAGTGCATGACGCGCGTACTACAGAATCAACAGAGCGAAATTTTCGTGAAAGCGCCGACTATATACTCGTAATCGTTCAAAACTCATTCTGCGTCCCGGGCCTAATAAGCTCGCGTCATTATACACACCGACTGACTCAATCTAGTGTTTCCTTAATTACGAGACACTCGCAATTATACGCGTACGAGCGTGTAAACACATTACGTATCCCAAATTCGATCTTTAAATAAGCATACGCGAACGAGGAGACCGAAAAGAATAAATAGTGTATTATAGTCGAAAGAATGCAGTCGAGCGCGTTGGCTTCCTCATTAGCTGCTCGCCGGCGCAAAACGAGCACGATATAAAAAAAGGGGGTGAAACTCCTCTCACTGTGTGTATATATACCTATATACATACACACACACATACACGGCTCGGATCAGTAAGCCGAACGGAAAGCTTCATTCCTCGGCGCATAACGACTCTCTTTCTCCGGTGGTTGTGTTATATACGCGAAGACGCTGTGCGTCTAATAATAGAGAACGGCGGCGGCGGCGACGACCACCTGCAAAAGAAAACCACCTGATCTCCGTAGCACACGCGGCAACAACCTGCTACATCTTGCCGGTCAACGGTCGCGTGGTGGTGAATTTGACTATGTAATGGTTATAGTGGGCAATTTGCGTTTATACTGGCGATTTGTGTGTTTGTTGTTGGTCGAGGTATTTACTGTCCTGGGCGATGGGACTTGCCAAATTTTATTATCTCAAATGGATTAGGCTGCTGATTGCATGGGCGGACATAACCTCAAAAATAAGCGTTGACAATTTAAAAAAAATAATAATACGAGCACGCTATCTTTATTTACAATTTCATGGTTAAATTGAGAATGTCGTTTTTAGGTTAATCTCTAATTGTTGAAGCTTAAGTAGTCTCAACGGCCAAGCGTTCTCTGTCGCATGTAACGCGCTAAATGAAAAGTATGTTAAATAGCAATAAACGAGCGCGTTAAACAATTAACAAACTCCGCGCGATCAGACGGTTTCGTTACAAAATCCAAATCCGGCTCGGGAAGGCAAGTACACAACCGGCAATGTAACGATCGAATAATCCAATATACAAGCTATAAAAGCGCTCGTAATCTCCTTAAACCGAAAACAATGTCGAAACTCCCCCGATAATCCTTAACGACCACGCCATAAAATCTCTCCAGCGGTTCCATCCTCGCATAATACTTACAGGCGAACAAAAGAAAGTCACAACTGTCAAATGACCGCTGGGCTGCCGAACCTTACCGGAAAATCCGTGCGCTTTCCCAACATACCCCCGACCAGCTACATACGAATCATCATCACGAAACTAGTATGAGCGAACCGTCGAAAAAGCCGCAAACGACGCTCTATCCACGCGTGCAAGAGCAACGCCCTGCCATGATGGCGGCTGCGAAGCCGGCGTTTTCTCTCCCTCGCCAACATCCTGCTGCCACGTCGCGCCTGTTATCAAGGTCGTCGTCGAACCTCGATCGAAAAAGTGCGCAATAATAACGCGAGAAAAATCCCCGCAGGAGAGAGACACAGCCCTTACCTTCTGTGAAGAAGAAGTAGAACTCGAAGAGCGATATCGGCTCGCTAATGTAACGGCGTGAGAAGAATAGGAAGGACGAGACGGCGGCTGAAGCTGACGTACTCGGGGGCTCTCGGCACACTGGCTCGCGCGCGACTCGCCGGATCCTCTCGGCGCGCTCTCACCGCATAGGTGGGGGGGGGCTGTAGGTATAGCTATAATACCGGTAAAAGTCTCCTTGGACTCGTCCGTCGTCGCTCTCGCTCTCTCGCACTCGTGTGTCGCCGTATGAGACTGTCTCTCTCGCGGTAAGCCAGGACCTCGTGGGGATTTTTCAATTTTTACGCCGTCGGGTCGGACTTGCGGATTTTTGCGAGGAACCTAACCAAGAACGGCATCGATATTCGAGGCGGTCGTCCTGGAAAATGGCTCGCGAGTGAAAAATTCGCAGTGAAGACGAGAAACGCCGGGGCATGGACTCGTCCGCAATACACTCGTGTCTCGCTTCCCCTCGCGCGCTCCGAGTGTCTATATAGCTTCCCCTGCGGCGGTGCCTCTCCCACTACCCGGCAGCCACGACGCTCGGCTCTTGCCATATATGGGCATAAAACGAACGCGGCTCTGCGATTGGTCGGCCGGCCGGCTGCCGGCTAGATTCTCCAAATGCCGCTTCAAACTGCACGATATCGCGACGCAGACAACGGCGATATGTATATAGCTATAGTATACGTAAGCAGCGCTGTGTGTGCGTGTATATGCGTGTAAAGCGGTGAGCTGGCACCTCGAGCCGGGCTTCTGATTAGCGATAGCGTAACGGCCGTTCGAAGCTGTGCGAATTCTCGGGGAAATTTTGAATTTGACGGCGCTTTTTTAAGATTCTCGTATTTTTTTAAAGAAAAGCGTAAAATCGAGCACGAGTTTCGCTCTGCGCCAGTAGAGCTGTAATACTTGTACGTGTATATACACAGGCCGGCTGTGATGCAGATTGAGGTTATGCGCGTATGTGTGTGTGTCTGGCTGTTGATCACGCGTGGCGTGTCTTGCGAAAAAACCGAATGAGGAAGAGAGACTCGGGAAAGTTTTTTCTTTCTGTCATAAACGCGATGATTTCTTTTTTATTTTACCAATTTTCAGAGATGTTCAGATCAGGATGCGGATTTATTTTTAGGCTCGGTATAGCTGCTTTATGTAACTTTGAGTGGGCGGTTCGTTGGATATATTATATTGATTCGTTCGTCTTGGGGACGATCGATGGAATATTTCAGTTGGCATTGTTCATGCGTTATCACGCTTGTTGTTCGAAGAATTAACTTGTATACACATTTTTTTGCGTAGCGAGGCTCGATTGGTATTTTTTTTTAAATTATGCACACTGCTGCATTGTGAGACTATTTTTTTTTTGAGTGCGTCACTGTTTTCAAACGCTGACTCGTATAGTGATCAAGTTTAATTAGGGTTCTCGCTTCTCATTGATTTAGATTTATCCGGTTATTACTGAAATATCATAAATGATACACTTCCTTTGATCCCATTTTGTTTTATTTCATTCTCTCTTTATAGCTCCAATCACTGTTGGTCACTTAAAACGGCAATGTTTTGTCTTTCACATTACAATTATTTTTCGACTTTGAACTGTGTATCAATTGCAATTAAACTGTATACACTTGTTTTATAAATAATTGCAAAATTAATCGTCGGAGTTTGTGAATAACCGATTTACATCCCTACCTGTAATTGCAGCTTGAATATTTATGATATTATAGCCATCGGAGTGAATTTAATATTTGGTGAATAAGTTTGTTACTGCAAATACGACGATACATTTATATAAAAGTGTTTTCATTCAATACTCACAAATATAATCTTCAGATTATACGGTTGCAATAAGTTATCAAAACTTGAATGCATTTTTAAGTAATTATTGAAAAACAATATAATAGAATCAAAATTTTTTTTTCAACATTAAACTGGACTTTATCGCATTATTTAGTCGGAGATAGTGGGTGTGTGCAACTTAGATGAGTCTCGTGCGATTGCAAAGTGATACACACATAAAGATAGGGCAACTCGTGCTGATAGCGAGACATTGGCGCGACCGCACACATAAAGAATTATCTGTGTCACCAAATGCGTAGGTGGGAAAAGTCAGTATAACATCATCACTTATACCATATTAAATTCCTCAGCGATGTTTGCCCACTAATTGCTGTTCCATAGTCCACTGTAAATCATCAATATTTCCACATCTCAATAAAAACATTTACTCGAGCAATATTTCAAAATTAAGCGTTCTATATCAGATTACACCAATTAATCGCCGCAACAAATCCAAATCATCATTGGGAAAGCTAATGACCATCAGCTCGAAAAACAAGCCAAGCCAAACGTCAAAATAAACGTCCCACATCCCTGCAGCAGCGATAAATCGCAATCCGCGCAAACATACAAGCCCAGTCTCCGCGTGTATATATACATACACACACGCGCCACTCACACACTCGCCGAAACCGCGAGTAACAAAATCAATAAGTCGCGTCTAGAGGAACAAGACGACGACGGAGAGGAAAGAGAGGGAAAATTGGCACGAGCGCCAAGTTATTCAATGAATTCTCTCGCGGCTGCGAGCATGTATATAGCGCTAATTTCACGAGCGCCCCCGCGAAATTCAAACGCGCGTAATATGTCTCAAGGTCTGTTTTTGTTTTGGTTCTGATACGGAGATATTGCACATGTACAGCTAGAGATTTTTGGTGGATTTTTATGTGAG
Organism: Muscidifurax raptorellus; assembly: GCA_020010945.3. Lineage (NCBI taxonomy): Eukaryota > Metazoa > Arthropoda > Insecta > Hymenoptera > Pteromalidae > Muscidifurax > Muscidifurax raptorellus. Next base: position 6,088,229 of record CM052079.1, on the reverse strand, counting down.
AGCTCTTTGGAGAGAGTTTTTCATTAAGGCTCAGTTACGACCTCATCTTTATTAAACTTTTGACTCGCTAAAAGCAACAGTTTTCATTACAAAAATTCATGGACAGCGTATAATACAGTGTATAGCCAGTTTAACTACTTTCTGCGGTTTGATGCGTTTAACTAACGATATTTTTAATGCTGCTGCTGTAATATGCGCAACTTTCATTTAGCAAATTACGTGACTAATTAGACTGTTTTCTTCGTTTGTGTTTCCTAGTATGATTAAGAGTAACGGATAAAATAATAACTATATCTATAGATAAGAAATACCTGTTCTTTTCAATAAAGCACAAAATCGAATTGAAAATAAACCAACCAATTAGAAAACTTACGAAAACTGTATAGTTAGACTTTTCAACGAAGGTTATCTTATATATTTGAATTCTTTCTCAAAAACTCAATCTTTCCTCTCGCAATCAACCGCGTTGTCTCACATTCTAATACAAAATTAATTATAACTATACATTATACTATGTCACGTATTCACTTATCGAACCAACCGTATATTTTTCAAGTATTATACTTCTTATCGCTCGCATACCACAGCACTAAGTTTTGCAATAATCCTTTCTGTACGAAAAAAAAATCTTCGAAGGTCACACAGCGGAGCATCATCGTCAGTTAAAGAAAAGAGTTCGAAATCCGATCGTCTCGGCGCGATTTTGTATCCGTTTGCTGAAACCGAAAACTGCGCATGCGGTGCCCGCATATATATAGGTATATATGCATACTCGGTTTGAAGATGCGGCTCGTTTTTGTATACCTGAGTGGCTTCGGCGTTTACGATGCGGGAGACGAAAGCGATTCGGAGAATATATGCTGCAGAATATTGCCTACGTGGCGTTTACGAAGATTGCTTGGGAGTATTTTTCTTCTGTTTTGAAATTATTTAAGTCGCAGTTGAAGATTTTACGTGAAGTATGTTCTCTTCTGATACTGTTTTCTAAGTTTCATTATAAATCGTAAAAATTTATATATATATATATATATATATATATATATATATATATATATATAACACATACACGATCAATGTTGAAAGGCGATTATAAAATAATGTAGTACACCTCGCTGGCAGACAAAATTTATTTCTCAACATTAGAACGCGAGCGTTTAATTACAGCGAGTGTCCATAAGCTCGACTGCTAGAGAGAGAGAGAAAGAATATCACGAGATAAAGAGGTGTCGAGAAAGACGCAGACGAATGTATATCATACAGAGGCACTTCATTATGTGTCTTGTTAATGGGCAATTGGCATACGGCCAAACTTGCTCATCTCCAAGAGCTGCATTAGCAATGAAAATAAGATGAGAAAGCTCGAGGTTCCGGACTTGTCGTCTTATGTTTACACAAGCCGGAAATGGCTGTTTGAACGTGTCAGGAAATGTATCAGAATTTTATGCTCAGTTTGCAAAGCGTTCTGAGGCCAATTTGATTCTATTAAGGTTGCACTTACAGATATAACTGTACATTGTCATGAAAAAAAAATTTTTTTTTTCTCGAAGACAAAAAAGCAAGCCAGCACAGCAGGTCGAGCCTTTCTTATCCGATAACTCATCGTATGCGATTCCTCCACCTTCTCTCGAACTCTTCTTTCCTTCTTCCGATATATATATATATATATATATATATATGTATACATAGAGAAGACCATAGTAGACTCCTCGAGGGTTCTCACCATCGCGGGATTCCTTGTGCCAGCTCCTTAAGCTCTCTCTCTCTTTATTTTTCCTAATCAAATCGAAAATGTCGAACGTTTTAATTGTACCCTCTACTGTCGCGATATAAATTTGATATTCGAAAATATGCGAGAAGATCAAAGCTAAATTCGTATTTCAAGCTCCTAGGAGAGAATGTCGACTAACTGCAATATGAAAATTGTTCGAAAAAAAATCTCCACAAAAGAACAGCACGCGTGCCTGATATCTTTATAGATGCACTCGAGGCGACGCAAGGGGCTGTATAGTAGGTACATCAGAACTTGAGAGGGAGGAAGAAGAAAGTGAGTTGGCGGGTCGCCGTGACCTGAGGAGGAGGAGGAGGTTGTCGCCGAAAATAAATTCAAGGACGCGATGCGATGCTGGTGAGCTTGAAAAAGAGAGAAGAGATTACTGGAACTATGCGTTTCACGCTCTGAGATTATCGCCTTTTTTGGTATACTGTACCTAAGAGCTTGCGGGATCAACGAAGCTTGTACTTCGGAAATTGCTCAAATTATAGTGATTTATCGATTCGTTCCGATGCACAAAATTTCAATTCATTACTCAACAATAATTGCGTGAAAAATAAAAAAATTCACCACAAAAGCTTTCATTTCCCGTTTAACGCAGCTCACTTCGCTTTCTATTCCAGCATCCCCTCATCGACTTTTCGAGCAGCTTCACGTCGCGTCATCCCTGCACCTATATATATATATGTTATATACGAACGACGTCGACGGTGCAACGTTCGCTGGAAATCGATATCCATACATGCAAGTCTGCTCTGTCGATGCTCAGAAGGGGAAAAAGAGTTTCGAGAGCACGTGGCGCGGGAATGTCAAAGAGGGAGAGAGAACGTATTATGTATGTATATATATATATGGTGGCTGCAACTCTCCCCATTTTTCGCGCGAGCAAGCGCATGTGGCCGAGAGAAGCGTGATTGGCGTTGCTTTTGTTTTTTCAAGTTTTCTGAGAGAGGGAGTTGTGGGAATTGTTTGAAACGCGAACACTTCGACCGATGAAATTTTTAATAATTTTCAGCTTATCGTTGAAGAGAAGTAGTAAAATATGCAAATTTTGAGTAAACGAATCTTTTATTGGAAAAAGTCTTCGATATAGTATAGCCATAGTATAGGTCGAACTTATCTTTTCCTCAGCCACCAAATTTCGCATCTTCAATATTCGTTGAATAATACTCAATACCAGCAGACGAATTTACTGACTGTATTAAAATCAGGACTTGTCCGAATGACATCGCTACATACCCTACTCTACATCCGATCTACAAAAAAAAAAATAACGTATAACATAATGAAATCCTAGTCCATCAAATATACAACGCGCGCGAGCGTATGCAATTTAAATGCCGAGAAAACGTCGAGCGAATCGTCATTAGCACAGCTTGCAGTTTATATTTTTATACAATTACGCGAGCACATCACAGCACGCGCGCGTTCTCCTCGCAAATGTATATAATACACGGAGAAAGTTGGGCAACGATCTCCAAATGGGACAATGTCTCGTGAGCATCGACTCGCCGCTTCCGCCATACATTAAGACGATCGTTTGGAAATCGAGTCGAGACACGGTACGCGTGTGTATTCAGATGATCCGTGGAGTCGACAAGTGCCAACTGTTCGCGAGATAGTTTATCAATTGATTTTCCGGTGACATCTGTTACTTTGGTTTATTATTCTTCCAATTTTGGCTCGTGGTTTTTGTTCAAGCATCAATTTTATAAATAATCACGTCTATATACTGATAGCAATATTATTCAAAGGATATATATATAACTGAGACATTGTTGCGAAAGCAAATTCAAACAATTAAGCAGAACAATTTCCGTTTCCGTATTTCAAAACACTCAATAACATACATAAAATATTCACATTGATGACGCAATACTTATATATCTATAGGGTAACCAAAATCAATTATATAGTCGAACGTTTCTAAGGAAAAAGTCCGAGGTAACAATAGGCGCTCTTTTCTCGACGCTTCATTATCAAAAGGTCTTTACGTTAAAGAGGAAGCCATGAAAGTCCAGCAATTATGTCCAGATTACCCGCGAACTGCTGCAGAACGCAACGTCTTGGTTCTTCAGCCATCGTCGATAAAATAATTTTTCGACCTCCTTTTTCGTCTTTCATACCTCGCCAACACGAAGCGTAGGTTGACTTCTAGTGGTCTCTCGAAGTTTGTAAAAGGCAATTATATGGCAAGACTCGTCGTTCGCTTGAATTTTTTTAAAATAGAAAAACTTTTATTAATTCCAGGTATACTGTAACAAGCTACTCGAGCATCGACTTCTAACTTATTCTAAGATATCATCATCGTTGCGTATCATTGCTATTTAATTAAGAAAAACCAACATATATATATATATATCTAAACTAAATTTTCACCGCTCGAGCGTCAGCGGCATATCCCGGTCTTATGCGCTGTCTTCCTCTTACTCTCTTTCTCTCCTTAGACGCGGTGCGTTGAACCTGAGGTACGTCGGGTCCGCGTGTGTGCGTATATTCCGGTATTGATTTCGCGCGGCGCACCTGCTCTCTCTCTTGTCCGCAGACGCTGAGATGAGCCCGACGTGCAGCCGCACTTATATAGGCTGCTGCTGAGGCTGTTTTATTGTGTAATGTTAGGGATGAAGATTGTTTTATTCCGAGTGGGATGAATTCTCTTTTTTCTCAGGAGGAGGAGTTGTAGCGAATTGTATGTAGGGTAGATCGTTTGTGAAATTGCTTTTTATCGCAGTGTCTGGAGTGGCTGGTCCTTAATTGGTATATGTGAAGGATATTTGTGGGGTTTGGATGGGATTGATTTTTTATAAAACCATATAATGGAGAAGCATTGTATATCTCACTCGTTCGTATCTTTTCAACCGCAATTGTTACAATCCAAGCTTTTCGACTCTTCTTACTTTATACACTTTGGATTCAAAGCTTCTCAGCATATACGGCTGTCTCATAAGCTCTCAAATGAAACTCTATTCGAAAACCAAACTCCAAACAAACATCGCTCGAATCGCGTATATATCCTTGCACAACCATCTCGCTTTCCCTCGAGTCAAGCTCTGAGCACCACCATCGGCTACGACATATTCGCAAACAAAAACGTTCTCATCGAAGAATTCGCCTCACGTGCGAATTTCACTTTCAACATTACACATCCTCGTCGTCGCCCCTAAAAAGTCGCGAGCCTCGCGACGCCTCTGTTTCACGATGACTAAGTATAATACATAACGCCAAAGTTCGCTGCCTCACGTGCGTACGCGATGATGATCGGTCGTTATACGTATACAGATATACCCGCGCGCAATTTTTTTCTTTAAGGTAATCGAACGTTATAATAAGTATACAACTACGCGTGCGGGGGCCTTACGCAAGGCCACCCATCCGAGAGGGGTGTCCTTATTTGGACGTCAAGGTCGTCCGGTAGAGCAGCTGCGGTTGTGGGATAGCGGGCCATTGGGACTTGCGGTTCTTCGTCATGGGGGCGCAAGTTTGTCATGTGTTTGTTTGATGCTGGATATTAATTGATAGAAGAGTGTTGGAGTCACTTTAATGCAGTTTTATGTAGTAGATTTTATTATACAGTTTCCGGTCGACTTATTCGCCAACTGCACTGATGAGTCACTGGCTGATTGAGTCGAGATATGTCAAGGGTGCAGCCGATTTCAAAGTTCTTTCGCGTTTTGCATTTTTCGACAAGATTGTGCTTTAAATGTTTGTGAAAATGTGCACCAACACGATTTCTTTTTCTTTTCGTAAGTACTGTAGTAGTTCACTGAAAATCAATGGAATTCTTGCACATCAGACTGTCAACGCATCTATATAGCTATCACAATATGTTATTCTATCCCCGAGAAAACTCCTTCCGGACGAAAAGCTGCTCAATAAAAATATACCTACAAACACAGAAAGACACCCTTCGAAACTCTTCTGAAAAATCATAGCAGGCAAACAACGCTTATTCCTCTACTCATCTTCTGGCCCATGAAAATAAACGTCGCAGCGGCTGGAGAGGGCCCAAAAATAGCAGTGAGAGCAAGATGAACGCATCTGTTTTTCGTATAGGCCGTTAACAAAACCGCGTGTGAATGAAACTTACAAAGCAAGTTCGACGAAATGAAGAGTCTGCTACTTATTTCGAGTTTTTCTTCTGATGGATGTTAAAGTGACTGTGGAGCACAAAAAATGGAAAATGAGGCTTCTGTTTAAATGCATAAAGCTTTTCTTGTGTACACTTGGCTATTCCGTTTTATGATACAAGATCCTGCCTTGTTAACATCATACTTATATACGTTTTCAATTTTATTTCAATATTATTTTATTGAATTATTAACCATTATGTACTCAAAGTCTTAATAAAAAATGAAAGCAACTTAAGTATATATCTATACTCTGAAGTTGTACAGAATAGCGCTAACATTACAAGATGTTCTTACTCGCATAAATAAGGTTTTATAAAACTAGTCACAAAATCTTCCTATTCACAGCCAGTCATCCAAAAAAATCCAACGCAACATCTCCCACAACAATAATGCGGACACCCCGCATACATACGATCCTCTTCATACTCAACCAACGCACAGCACGGATATAAATCAGACCCTCGAATTCCTCTTCTTTAATCCCAAGCTATGTATACTCGCGCGTCGTCTCATTGAGGCATCGCGTCGCGCATCTGTGCTGCTCCACATATGCTTTTTCAGGGGGTCTCGCGTGTGGATGTGTAAACGCAGCGCCGACCAACGTTACACATTCGCGTGCTGTACTGCGTGTCTGAGTCACGTGACGACGTCGAGGAAGGGCTAAAAATGCCGGATTTTGAAGGATGTTTCCGTGCGGGGTTTTGCGAGACTCGTTGAAGGTTTCGCACGTGGTGACGCGGTGTCATTATTTCTTCCATGTAGGGAGGAGTGATACTCGTGGACGGGGTTAACGAGGCTTTTTAGGTAGAAATGTAGAATTTCAATTGACTTTCAACGTTTCAAATGTTTTACGTAAGATTGAACCTCATGAATATTTCATCAATTTGTTTTTTTTATACACATCAGAGCGATGAAATATCGATAGCACTTGGTGAAAAAAATTGATAAGATTACAAAATACTTTATACTTAAAAATTCGTACTTGGAAGACTATAATAGACGCACGAGCGATGCTCTAACTGAAAAACAAAAATACCCACGAATTACGATAAATTAACACGACGATCATCTCCTCGCGATTCATCTCGGCGACGAAAACAGCTGTAGCGTAAAAGTACGCGTGGCATCGGCAAAAAGTCACGCGGCGAGAAATCGATTGACCTTATCGTGGAAAATCGCCATCGACCTGGCCTCGGATCGAATCTCGCGTTGAGGGAATTGATTTCTTTCTTCTACTACTCGATGATGACGTATGTAACGTGTTTCAAGTCAAGTTCCAAGTCTGAACGATGATGCGGACACGGGATTGTAAATTTAGCTGATTATGTGTGCTAGTGTGGTAAAGTAATTGGACATCTTTGTTTGACATGAGAAGTGAGGTGCGGATGAAATACAAATTTTTACTTTTTAACGAGAAGAATAAAGTACATATTAGAGAACAAAAATTATTATTGAATCACACATCAACATCGACCAAGTGCAACATTCAAGTCGTCACATCCCGACGTCATGAACATCTTTCCTTTTCTTCTCGCACAGGCATATATATCAGCATCACCATCATCGCGAGCAATTTAAAGCTAAAATATACCCAGTCTAATACCGTCGATGATAAGACCTCAACTATACATTCACACAGTAGAACAAGTGTACACACAATCATCGATGATTCAAGGCAATCTAATGGCCAGCTGCTCTCGTCACTCTCGACACGATGTATTATATATAGCTCGCGCGGAAAGAATTCCTCTCGCATAATTCAGCTATATATACATGCACGCACAGTACACAAGCAGATACGAGCTAGTCGGTGTACAAATACACAGCATGAGGTCACTCGGAATCGCAGAGTCCGCTCATGTCTCGGCCTTTCTCCGTATGGAGTATATTGGTATGCCTGTGACGTGGGGGTTTCTTTTTTCACTTTTTGTTTTTCGCTTTTCGCGACTGAGGTCGTGCGTACAGTATATGCATTGTGCAGTAGGCGCATGCCTGATTTTGCCGAGGCTTCTCTCCAATGGCTGTAGATATAGGTGTATTATATTAGTGGCGATGACTGCATGGTGTCGAGGTTTGAAGAAGGAGTTTCTTCTTTTTCAAATTTTTCAAAGCTTGTTTGGTTTGGGTTTTGATTTTTTAATGCTGTTTTCGACGTTTGACTCTGCTGCTGAAGGAGTGACGACTGTTTCTCTCGATTGAATCGATATGACTGGTTATATTATTAACGAGTCTCAAATAATAATGTAGACTCAACAGGTTTAGTCTGAATATAATGGAATATTTGATAGTTTAAACTTTATTTGAAATTATGGTTGCTAAAATATCTAGCAATTTATAAATATCCCATTATTGTTTACAAGTACATTCCTCAACAATTATACAGTACATATAAAACGAAGAAAAAGTAAAACTAAAAGCACTCAAAATTCTTCTACGCGCAAAAATCACGTATATAAGATCGCGATCCATTGATCGTCCAGTTGCGAGCAGAGGGACACCGGATTCCTCGATCCAAGCGTATACGCGATGTTGACCTTGCAGCGCCGAGCCGGCTGACCCAGAACAGGTGGCCAACCGGTATAGGCCGTGTATAGTATTATATACCGGTAAGCATCATCGGGCAGCGCTTAGCTCCACGAGGACGGGATCTAAGGATAAAAACTATGCGCGTCGAGAAATGCTTCTAAAAAATTTTGAATATATAGTATGCAGCTTTGGACCAGGAAAAACAATTTTACAGACGATGCCTCGTGATCACGAGACATACTGGTGCTGAAGAGATGCACTTTTTCAAACGATTGCGTCATATTTTTCTATTCGCATACATGTTTGTGCATTTTACGAGCATCGTATTTCATTGAATTTAAAATATAGCAGCTTATTGGTTAATCTGCACTTCTGAGGATGTGTACTTTTTATGCAATATTGTCGAATGGGTTTTACAATTGATCATGTCATGTGGAAATCAATAACACTCATATCATTGAATTAAGTGATTTAGTATGAAAATTTCTGTAGGAATGAAGTCTTTTGTAATCGTTACTATGAACGGATTGATTATCTCTCGAGCCGTATTATACATATATCGACGAGCAATTAAGTGCACAAAGAGTCTTAATAAATCCGCTTTGAATCAATGAAAAGTTTCGTCAAATTCTCAGAACTGCTAATAATGATAAATGAATTCAGTTACATCATACGTATATTCAAGATACAGCAAAAATTGACCTGAATCAAAGAACATTTATGATTTAAAAAAAATCTACATTCGTGTGTCATATTTGAAAATAAATCGAATCTTTCCCTTTTTCTTTTACTCCTAAAATAGACACAGTCAGACCATAGAACTACACCCAATCGACCATACCATAAGCAAAAAACACTGACTCCTACCATTCAGAAATTCAAATAGACCTTCCATATATTCGCACTATGGCATCTCTCTGCGATTCCCAGAATTCGCCTCCGGTCTCAAACGGTCCCTTGTCCTCTGCATCGCTGATAAATCGACTGAAAAAACATTTGTCTGTCGTCCCTGACTAGATACTTCTGCTCTTGACTCCAATAGTCGGTTGCTCTCAAGGACCAGGATCATGAGTTCGATTCCAAAATCGGTGAGTTTTTACATTTTAAAAGGAGCCGCGCTCTGTACGTTATTTGTGTATATATAGGGATATGTATACGGCGATGCCTTTGAGAAAATGTGGGACACACATGTACTGGCGCCAGATGTGGAGATTACGCACTTGGATGGAATGAAGCAAGGTTTCTGTGCGAATTTTGGAGATAAAGCGTTCGATCATTTACCAAAATTAAGTAAAAGCTGGATTTTTCAAAATATCAAGTATCAATCAAGTAAAAATTAAATAAATAACATTAACGCAACCAATTAAAACCACGACATCGAAACTATAATGACGAATAGAAGTGTTTGTCAAACCACGTCAGGCACTACAATCAATGTTTAAAAACCCAGTCGTCGTCGCATCCGCAGAACGATAACAGTAATACGCTCCGGCAATTCAGCAAAGCATCGCAACAAACTTTTCTAATTGCACAAACTAAGCGCCTTTCAAACCGCAACGGCAGCAGCGCACGACGTTTTCATAAACACGAAACGAGCGCAGCCCATCCAACGACCTCGAGTCGCGTGGATTTGCCTATTATAAGAGACCGACCTTGATTTCCATGAATTCGGCGACTGCTGTAATCTCGGAGCGACCCATTTTTATTCGGTACATTTTGGTTCCGTTGCAGCCTTGGCTCTTATTTTATTCTTCTCTTTATAGTTTTATTGTTACGGAAGTGCTGGAGTCAGCAGTTTGCATTTTTATTCAAACGAGAATCAATGGATTCGGGCGTATTGTCACTAACGTCGATCTATCCGCCGATAAATCAGGCAAAACGTCCAATAAATCCTAAAATTTTATCTTATATACTTTATAAAGCGAGTGTACGTATACCAACTGCGAGTTGTAATTATATATAGATGCTGGTTTGCATATGGCCTTGAGAAACGATAATTTGCACTCGATATAATTAAGAAAACGTGAGCTTTCAAATTGGTCTGTGTGTGAATTTGATTGATTATTATAAATCTGATAAGCTTCGTTAGCATGTTAATTTCGAAAATTCAACTTTCTCGAAATAGACTTCTATCTAACGGACGTGTCGTATCGGAGAGACAAGCAAAGAGCAACAAAGTGTCATGATTTGCGGTCGGGCGCGTATGTAGCTAGTTGAATCTGTTTTCAGCGCGGAAATTTTAATCTTGCACCACTTGTCATTCATTTCCGACGAGGAAACAAAATTGTAGTCTCGATGTCGGTTATTTGACGATGCGTGATAAACAATTGTTATTTTAAAAATTCATTTTTAATTTTGGAGTTGCAGAAATTACATATTATTTATTACAGCAGTATCAATTCGTGCTCTTATAAAATAACATTTAAGCTTAATCGTATAAGTTTTTTAATAAAAACTATATCTTGTATAACCCTACAAAATTAACCACGATTTTTCAATTGTTCTTAATTCAATTTTCTGTAATTCAAAGATATAATTAAAAACCAGTATATAAAGTAGACACTAATTCAAGCCAAAAAAATGTCATACCCGTAAGCGATAGAGCAAACATAGCTCAGCAATCCGATACCTCAATTAACCGTCGGCAAACACTACTTCGATCCTCGGAAAATTTTCGCATCAGACACCGTTGCCGTACGCGAAAAACACACAGGCACGTGTGTATGCATTAATTTAAGCCGCCACACGCCAAGTTCACGGTCTACTTGAACGAGCCAATCGCATCCCGATTAAGCGCGTTAATTATTACCCTCACCGCAAGGGCTGCAGCAGCGCAATGAACTATCGCGTGTTTATGGGCAATACGTGCCAGTACAGCATAAAACTTGGTGTCTAGCACGTGTAATATAGAAGCTTCGTTCGCTGAGACGACATTGAACTTAGGTTCTTTGCAGAGCGATCGATCAGCTGTTTTCTCTGACGAGTATTTTTTTATATATATAGACTGATGGTTTATTCCACATCTTTTTTTCGATCAGATATCTGACGCTGTATGCATAGAAATACGCCTAAGGATTCGCAATTAAGCCGTAAAATTTCCAGTATATAAGGCCTTTTTTAGTCATAGAAGAGATTCGATCGCTATATATACACACGTCAAAGCAGATTTATTTGACGTTGTTTGCACACATCGTCCGACTTTCTTATGCGCGATACCGAAAGCTCTATCGATTTTCGAAAGCTGTTTCGAAAGCGGATCCGTGATCGGATCGCGTCTAAAGACAATTCTTCCGTTTTACCGTAAAATCGTTTTTTCTTCTTCTACAGATATAGATTTTTTTCTCGCGACATATTTTACGCGGCCGTAAACCTACATAAATTTATTAATCACATACCGGCTTGTAATCTCGGTTGTAAAATTAGCTGATTACTAGCCTTTAATTATCCAGATGATATAGAGATACGTTTCAGTGAAAAATAATCAGCTTCGCTCGACAAAGTGCGAGAAAACTAATGCTTTATCCATTAGACTAAATATCGAGACATATAGATATACGAATTAAGATTACGTCTATAGGGAAACACGTGCGGTTATTACGACAACAATATTTCACATTATCTTATCTAACCGCGAACGAAAATCTTATTTATCGACTTAACGGAATATCCAACAGTAGTTTAAGAACGACCAAAATTATACCGATTTGACCAATCAGAGACAACGTATAAATACCACCGTTTAATCTACTCCATTACCCAAAAATCGCATCCAATCAACAACAATTAACCTTCCTTATGCACGCAAAATCACGACTAACGTCTTCGACTATAGTCATCCATTTATCTTTCTCACGTTACACGTGCACATATACAGAGCCAGCGCTTGGCTCGACCCACTTTCGACAGAGTAATGAGATCGCTGCACTTGGCCTGGCCTAAGTCTACTGGCGCATGAATATAGGCGCACGTCTAGCTTTATATATACATAGGCATACTGGTGTATTATACACCTAAACGAGAGAGAGAGTGACTTGTGTGAGTGGTCCTAATACTTTTCTGCCTTGGCTTCCATCGAATCATCCCTGAGACCCGCTTATGCTTGTGTGTGTGTGTGTGTGTGTATCTATATGATATAATGTAGTAGGTATACTGATTGATATTATTTTGGTAGTAGGATAAGGAACACTGACAGTGCGCTGGATTAAGAAAAGATTATTTATATATTTTTTCAAATATAAAACTATTTTAGAAAGTCGTTTTTACGAGAGGAATCAAAGTCGATGACCTCTTGTCATGCTGAGGCGAGCAAAATGATTCGTAATCGCATCTACTGACGGAAGGTTATTAAAATACTGCAGCGTACATATTTTAGAATAAGCGCATGTATTATAAACGATGCGGTCGAAATACAGTATTTTTAATAAGAATTCATTTGAAAGAACAATGTGCACAAGATAAAAATATTGTTTTCCCTTCAGCATTTACATACATACGAACAACATTAATAATCTACAAAGATTCCAGTCACAGTATAAAAATGACAAATCGCACGCGATACAACAGAAAAATGCATTATTTCGCCACGTCGATGTGTGCGTATATATATAAAACTGTGAAACTTGCACATTCCTTCACTACAAACTATGCGAACTCGTGCACCGAATAAAAGCCGTTGCACTTTTAATGAGAAGCGCGCAAAAAGAGAAAAACGATATATATATATGTATTCCGTGTCATTAACGCTTTAAACGGAGGGAATCGCGCGCGCTCTTCGCGGGAAAGAGAGATGAGCTAAGGCGCGCGGGCAAAAAAATAAAGGAGAGACGCGGATATCGCGACGGGTGAAACGACTTCATTATAATGCGAAAATGAGAATAAATGAGAGTACGCGAGCTCGTGTCGGATGCCTTATTCGATCGTACGAGTTTCTCCTTTTGCCGATGTATATATTTTTTCGATTTACATGACGCCAGACCTGATGGTCTACATATAAAGCTGGAGTCAGTATTACGTCACGAGGATATTTTTTACTTATAATTTTAGCGAGCTTTTATGGCTATATTATATGCATAACCCTAATTAGTGAGAAATTTTTGTTTTTAATACGAATGTTTATAGAAATATAACGAAAGTAGTTTCGTAAAGGTTCTAATTCAATCTGACCATCTTCCAAAGCAAGCCAGTATACAGACTTTGGAGTCGAAAAAGCAAACGAGCCTCGCGTGCTTCACCATCATATCCTTTGTAATCCGCACAGTAAGTTTATAAGCTTTCTTCCCGAAAAGTCGCGTGGTTCTCGCGTCAATTAGCGATCTGCGCTCACCGCTCGCGTGTTTCGGGTTCTCCCTCTAGCGGCGAGTCGCAAAAACTCGACCCACATACTAAGTACATACACACTCCTGGATCGCGTGGTTTTTGTTCCTATATGTATATTTACAGTATATTAGCATGGAAAATCGGAGCAGCGACGCAAGCATGAATTTATATACGTAAACCGAGATTTCACTCGGTAATTCCGTATATATATGTATATGCGTTACGCGTTTGCGTGTATACGCGCAGCTATGAGGTGCGTGCGAATCATAGCTCTGATGCATGCATCTTTTGTATGTGGAAGAAAACGAGTTTGTTCCATATTTCTCACATTGCTGAGTTGCTGTTATTTAGGTGATGGATATATGTGTAGTATACGTCGTCGTATGGGGTTTAGAGAGGAAAGTGGAGTAAGACGAATCGCTGTAGACGAGTTTTCAATGGATTTCTTTGCCATTGATAAACTTTGGTTTCCTCTGCAGAGAACTATTTAAGTATGTATAAAGTCACACGCGTGTATGGATCAAAAGTGACGATTGTTATTGACTTGAATGGAGCGATATCTGTTTCTTCTGTCAATTTTCACCTGTTAAAGATTCAGTTAGAAATTCTGTTGTTAAACCGATGGATTAGTCTATACAAAAGCACCGCTAGGTGGCGCTCGATTTAAGTATAATATCGTCTCCAAAAGAAGATAAATACATCCGAAGTCGAAGGCGCAATTCAATCCATTAGAAGAACTCCTTGATGTACCAAAGGGAGAATCTTTCAACATAACCTCCAAAAAACCCACATCTCTCATATAATCACATCGCAGCGTTAACAGATGTACCTCACTAATCACGCGAGAAGTAAATCCGAGAAGCAGACACCCACAGCTAACAAAGGAACAGCATCGCAGCCATATACTATATAACGGCGCATTTAAGAATTCGAGAAACGCGCCTCTGTTGGAAATAGCCACGTTTCCGCTGCTGTCACGCCCCGGGGATCTCCATACGTGTGTGTATGTGTCGCATGTCTTCCGCTATATAGAAGACTGCACCTCGCGGATCCTTCGCTTTATAACTTTTCAAGGCCACGGGGCGAGTCAGAATACTTTGTTCGAGTCTGGACGTCGTTTATTTGATTTTTTTATTGCATCCGCTGCTGCTGCGCTTCTCTGTATAAGAAATGCTACACGAGCGCGCGGTGTGCGATCGTCTTTTTATCGAGCTTTTTAAGGTGTTATAATGGCTAAAAATAAAAGGTGAACGTGAAAACATGTTTGCGCAGCGAATTTTTTAAATGGTCATTGCACAATCTTGGTTAAATTAAGTAACGATAAGTTGTATAAGATTGTAATTGTGTTTTCGTGACGCAGCGGCGACTCGAGAGCTTTCTCGCGCATATAAGAGGCAAACCTTGTGAAGCATATAAGGACAGAATGCCTCGTGAGCACCATATATGTTGCACGAAGAGTGTGGTTTCATATTCTTTATTGATTATAAAACTATGTTACTTTTTTTTCAAAAAAATGTTGATTCGGTTCAGGCTCAACTACCAAATTGACTAACCAAATTCAATTGCAATTTGCCCTTCGTATCACAATTGTTACATTCTAAACAAGACCAACCAATCGAAGCATCATCAAAGCGCAAATAATGCTATAATTACCGCAAAATAAATAGCCGACCAATCAAGCTCTACCAAAAAGAGCAAATTCGATAAAAGCGCATAGCGATCAACGAGGCCGAACCGATGAAACTTTACCCTTGTAGCCTACTTTTCCAGATCGAATCGCGACAAAAAGGCGATAAAAAGCCATCGAACGTTCAGTATACTGCTTCTGTCGGTTATACTATAGTTGTGCACGTGGTATGTGTGGACCTTCAACGATGAATGAAAGAAAAAAGTTCTGCTGCGAGTAAAAGGCGTAAATGAATGGAGGAGAGATGAAACCACGTGATTCGATGAATAGGAAGATGATGACTCGGGGCAAGATTATAGTTTTTATCTGTGAAGCGACTAACGAGATAATCCGACGATGGATTGTCTGCGAGGGAAATTCTTCTTGCTATAGGAGCTCAATGAAAAAGGCCTTGTGTTTCTTTTGATGGGGAAAAGGGGGACGACGTGAATCTTCGAATCTTCTGTTATTCAATAGTCTTGGGTGACTTGTAGCTAAAGGATTTAAGTGTTCAGCTCTTACTTGCTTATTCTCTATGTATCTCTTTATAAAGCTGTAAAAAATGGATCAATATTCAATCGATAAATTCGAAAATCGGATATTTCAAGCTTAAAAAACATTTCAGTTTCACTTTAAACTTTCTCCAAAGAATGTACTCTATTTTCAAATATAAACGCATCGTTGTAAGAACAAGCCTGCACAAACGAAACCTTTCAAGATCACTCCGAAACGAGCAAGAAAAAGGCGCTGAAGCATGCATGTCAAAGGTTCGCTCTCGGCACGAAAAAAAACGAAAGCTACTGCACTAAAGAATAAACAAAGCTCTTTCTCCTCGTTTCAAACTCCGTCTCTCAGGAATCTTCCATCCCTCGAAGGACGTACGAAAATAAATACAACTCGAAAGGGGGAGGACCTCCGCTGTCGTAAAGAAGAAAGAGGCGACATGCGAATATTACTATATATATATACACGAACTGCAAACGCTCGGTAAGTTGTCAATCGGAAATGACGAACTGCCGCGCGCGAGTCTCTGCGGTTTGCCGTGAGACTGAGAGGAAGGAAAGACGGATGGATGGAAAAATTATCGCTAGAGGCACTTTTACGAGAGGGCCTTTTATTGCTCTCTGTCTCTCTTCGGGTTTGCGCGAGCGGAATTTTAAGGCCCGGGTTAATAAGCGGTTTTACAGGGCTTTGGGGAACGAGGTTTTTTGCTTTTTATTGTAGGGAAGAATAGTTTGTAATTTATCGGGGGATTGATTTTTGTATACTGCTGTAGTTGACTTCGATGTTGTATTTACGCAGTTGTATAGATAAGGTGTAAAGTCAGGGTCGTAAAAAAATGTCGGTTAATCTTCCAACATTTTTTCATAATACATACTCGATCTAACTATACATCGCGATACGCTTTGTCTTTTTAAACAACCACGACTATATCTCCAGAGAAAATAAATCGCAAGCAATTAAGAGCCTATAAGGATGAGAATCAGACTTTCGAAAACCGACAAAATCAAATCCTAATAGCTTCCCTTAACTAAAAGTGACGTCCTTGACGGCTACCCGAAGGCCTCTCGTAAATATACCGAACTACAGATAAAGAAAGAAACGAACGTCTGCCGCGGATGTCGCTCGAGCGCGTCTCGTCGTTCCAGATTCGAGAGTGCATTAGCAAAAGCGATAATGCCGCTCTCTCTAATTGGCAAACGACCTATGCGCATGCTGAGGCTGCTCGGGACGAAAGCTGCGAGCTCTTTACCTATTTATCGATTACGCTAATTTCACCGCGAGACTCGCTTCGCAGCGTAAAATTATTTTGAAAAAAAAATAAAGAATCGCGCGTTGTACGCTCAATATACAATATATATCCTGCGATTCTTAATTCACGGCGCAGAGATTGAAATAAAGAACACACGCGCATAAGCGAAAGAAAAGACGGCTACCCGACTTCCGGCTCTCGTCTCTTTCCTGCACACATGGTATAATACACACTCATCGAAGGCCTTTACGACGACAATGCGCGCCTTTTACAACTGCTCGCGCCGACAAATGACAAGTTTACGAGGAGTGGCCCATTAAAGCGCAATAAACGCGCGCACGATATTATACTCTGCCATCTTTCTCTCTGCTGTGGATAATGGATACCTTATTTTTCGAATATTTTCTCTGTGTATGTATATAATACCGTAGAAGCTTAGAGAGCTTATCGGCGCGAGGGAAGGAAAATTAGCGAAGGATATGCCTGCTGAGTTTGCCGTTAAAATGGGAAGGCGGGAACTGCGGCTTTGAAAGAACTGCGGGGCGAGTTGCAAAAAGTTTAGAGCCGGTTAGAAGTTATACTATATACGTATTCTCGAGGTGTTTAAACTTTTTGAGAAAATATCATCGGAAGAGTAAATTTGTAATGTAGAAATGGACATTTAAATTTGAGAAAATGCACGCGGAGTGATAAAAATAACGCGAAAACGCACTCGTGAAACAGCGCAGCTGAACATCGGCAATCGGGCAAACACAGCCGTAAGTATGCGCGTGTGTCTAATACGAGACATTCGAGAAATCCTCGGTACATCCACAAGAAAAGGAAAAGCACCGCTAAGGAAATTCCTCGACCGACAATGCCAGCGGCTCCTCTGCCGGCGAATAAATTACGAAGGAATGCGAGCTGCCGGTATATATTATATATATATATATATTCCTTGCAGGAGAACGAAGACGCTCGTGTATATACACATCGGATACTACTCTTTGCAAAGCGTTGCTTTGCGATTTTTTCATAATTTTCTTCGGAAACTTAATTATTTCATTCGATCCAAAGTGTAAAAATAATTCAATAAAGTAACACACAACTCTATAATAATCTCATAACAAGCCATTCAACCTATACAAAAATAACCTAGAGCAGAGACGACGCACGATCGTCTCGGCCACGAATCAAAGCGACGACATCAGAGGAAGACAGAGAAAGCATCACGCTCCACATTCCTGTCAAGTTCAAGTTCGCGGCGACCTTACGAAGACAACAGCAGCTCTCGTATGCCGAGGGATCCACGCGCGCGCGCGTATAGCAATCTCGCTTTTATGGGAAATGAAGGAAGCCGGATGCGAGTATAATTAACGATTTGCAATGTTAATCACGAGGAGATCGTGGGAAGCGACAGTATGTACGTGTATATGCGCGTGTATGGCGTCGAGTGTGAGCATGTGTTCTCTATGGGTTAGTTGGGAGAGTTTATTGTATCGCGACTGTTTAAGTGGCGTGTGAATTGAGAAAGAAGCTCTCGTTGTGATGGATGCGATATGTATATAGGTTTGCGGAGATGACGAACTTTTTTTTCTA
Organism: Muscidifurax raptorellus; assembly: GCA_020010945.3. Taxonomy (NCBI): domain Eukaryota; kingdom Metazoa; phylum Arthropoda; class Insecta; order Hymenoptera; family Pteromalidae; genus Muscidifurax; species Muscidifurax raptorellus. The sequence goes on along the minus strand of CM052079.1, from coordinate 6,069,489 downwards.
GACTGACGCGTGTTGTACGATGCACTTTATTATTATATAGTTGGTTTTCAAATTGGTGGAGTTTTTCGAATTTTTTGGCTAGTTTGATTTTATTAAGCCAAAAATATCTTTAGCGTCTTTACCAGAGAATAATAGTAAATTCAAAAAATGCACAAATATTAAACGGTATTTCATGATTCCTCAATCCCAATTGCACCAACGCACGAGGCTGCCTCGATCTTTCTCAAAAACCTGCTCACATGTGTATCCAGACGCGAGGAATCCTCGCTATAATCCAAGGCGAAAAACGGGTCTCTCTCTTCTCTCGGCTCACGCGGAAGAAGAGGAGAAGAGAAGAAGTCGATGGAGAACCTGCTCTCAACCTGCCACCTGTCGAGCCGTTATATTCCACGCTCTCGGGACCTCCTCCTTCTCGCGGAATTCAGCTCGTCGTCTTCGGCGTCATCATCGATTCCACTTCGGTTTTATGCCACTGCTAATTCTTTCCTCGCTGGATTGGTATTGTCGGCGCCCGAATTGTGGAGCAGGTGCTTTGGTACTGTAATTTGTCTTTGAATTAATTCTGGAAAAGTTTCCGTTGAACGCGATCGGCAGAAATTATTTGTGAGATTCTTCTGCGAGGCTTCTTTAAAACTTACACTTCGATGTGTATAAAGTCTATTTTAAGACGAATCGAGTGACGTAATGAAATTTATCTTCCTGTTCGTGTATGACGCTAATGGCGGTACGTAATGCAAAGGAATGTCACTCCCATAACTCGATATAAGTGATGATTATTAAATGCGCGTTTATTTTTAAGAAGCGCTGGCTATCCATAGAACATATGAATAATATTCCCCGTGGATTATGGATAAAACGTTCCTCTCGGTGTAAATTATACGTGAAATACGAATCGGAATTTTTGTGGTGCTCTTTTTAAGCTTTGTCTTACATTCCAGTCAAAAGAAAAGTGACGCCGATTTGCGCATCACAATAGGACCGAATAACATCCATATAGACATGTACTTATATACATAGCGAAACTCGTGCAAACTATGCACTAATATGCTGGAAACGTATACATATGGACTCTCTCGCGGCCTAATTTTTCTCCGCAACGATTTTCCAATAGAGCGACGCGTATGTGTATATACAAGACTACTCGATTTATGGTCATGCGCGCGATTTCTTCTTTCTGCGTATTATACCTGTATATCGTTGAATTTCACTTTTCTTTTGTAAGTTTCTCCGCTGCCGTTGCCGTCGATTGTTTAGGTGGAACGTACGAGGGCGATGATCGGTTTGAATGCCGTGGAAATTCGCAGTGCGTAGGTATTTGAGTGGAGAGATGAAGCGACTATGTGGGTGGAGAAAGTTTTCTCGCGTGCATGTAGGTGAAATGAAAAATTTTATGAAAGGAGGGAGAGTTCCTCGGCTCGGGTTGATGGATCGAGGTTGATGTGAGATTTTTTTAGTAGCGTATAGTTTGATAACTTTATGGCTAAGTTTTTAAAAAGCTGGCGAATATACTTATGATGTCCGCTGTAAAAGTATGGAAAGAATCATAGAGCTTGCGGAAAGAAAATTTTAAGTCTGTTTCAATTCTTGTAAATTCTGAATATTATATTGCAATCTCATCGTTGATGTATTCAAGTCCATGTAAATCGTTAAAATTTGGGTTTAAAGTTTTGCTGTTCCAAGCCTCATCAAAATGCGTTAATGTGCACATAACGAAATCCGACCATCGACAATATTTACATTCGAAAAACAATGGCTCGATAAACCGATTACGGATGATCATCTCTCGAAACGATACTATTTACACCTACGCGAGGCCTAATTGAATGACGACGAGGCGGTAATCAGGCTGCCGACGCCCATGTAAAACGTGCTCGATTCGTCGAAAAACGGAGCCGATATCCAAACGCCGTCGCAGATCTCCGGTGACCCTATATAGGATGAGTCAGAGCCGGCTTTTGCCGAAAATTCGATACCCTGTGGGAAGACCTTCGAGTATTAAATTATAGAAGACAGCGTTCAGCGACGTTTAGTTTCAGAACGTTGTCGAAAACTTTTTCATGCGATCTATAATTGCTTTAAAAAAAAACGATGCCACATGCTAATCGGTATCGATAGTATCGATCGATGATAAGATTTATCGCTCTATCGAATAAAAAGAAACGTATTTGCGTGTGATTATAATTAGATACACATTACACTTTTCGATTATACGTCGGCTGTCAATAGTTTACAATACTCCTGGTGTATATCACCAAAGTAAATATTATTATTGGCCACAGGCTGAATATCAAATTATATACGGCCAAACTATTAAAAAAGAAAACGTAAGTGTAACCGCATGTCATAAACTTTCACGCAAAAGATATAGTCATCTTTCACATCCTCCTTCCTGCACATAAAACCACGTCAACGAGGAAATAAGCGAGACGAATCAATGAAAAATGCATCGAACCTTAAGCATCATTCTTCCGACAATATAACTTCATATATACTATGCCTATACACATAACTATCTAACGGCATCACATCAAAAGAATCGACGTTCAGAGAGAGAGGGTCGATGCCTTATCTTATCGCATCGCAATTGGCATTGTCATGCCGTCGATTATGCAATACACGCACTTACGGACTCATCGTAACGCTGAATTCTCTCGGAAGATAAGTATCGCGACACAAGGGAACGGAGGTCATCGCATCGCCAGGATACTTTTTCTTCGCGTGCTTTTCGCTCTTTTGGGCTTCGGAGGTATAGTATAAGGAAGCGTAATGAGTTTGTCGAAATTTACTCGATAGAAAGTTGTATATGGTGACTAATGATAACGACACACTCTCCTGGCGTGACCTGGACGATGTTTGAGGTTCCCGTCATCCATACACGACATTTCTGATGGTGAAAACAAACGATTAAAGAAGACATTTTTCAAAATAACACAGTCTCCCAGCGCACGATCAACCTTTCCATACACGCGAGCCAACCGTCACCGGACGTTTTTTCAACAGTACACAGGAACAAAGAGACACACACATCCCCTTCGAAAAGAACAGCAGCGCATGCACTGCTCTCTCAAATCCCAAAGAAGCACGTGGCTGTATACAGCTCCTTCGAATAGTAATCTCCGTATCGTATCAGAGAAGCCTGTGTGTATCTTATCTACAACACACAACGCGCGTGTCGATGCACATGGTGGTACCTGCAGGAGGAAATTTTGGAAAAACCGGATGCGCGTCACGCCCCGTATGGGTGGACCAGGAAGCGCGTCGTTGATGCGTTCACTTTAAATAATACGCGGAAAAGTTAATCGCTCAGAAAATATAGAAGTTTACGTAAGGCTATCCGTAATGAATAGATGCCATTGTGGTGAGTACGTATTGATGAAAATCTAATGGATTTTAAGTGGATCGGTTTTGAAGGTGCGGATCTCGTCGAGCGATTGTAGTAGATTATTAAGCAATGAACTGATGAGAGGATCGCCGTTTAAGCAGATTTGAATGCGTTTGTAGATAAACAGTTCGTATTCGTATCATCGTATGGCAGAGGATATTATTCATGGTGAACATGAGTGGAGAGTCAATACTGTTTCAGGAGAAGGAAAAGACCCCCATATGTATTATGAAGAAGGGTTCGCTTCCCTAATCGATAAAAGCTTTGAATCATAGTAACAATACTCTCAATATAGAAAAGGCTCTTCAGACGAAACGATTATACGTCTGCGAGAAGATAATCTACTTTTCTCGGTGTTCGTATTATATTGTTAAAGATTCAGATTTTGATAACAATAATTTTTTTTTTCGATCGTGAAGACCGAAGGAAGTGAAATGTAAAAATCACATTCTTCTTCAACGTCAATCATCCAGATAAATCCAAAGTAGGCTGACAAATTAAAACGAACCTCGCTCTTCGACACGCTCTCAAATCGAGAGAAAACCAGAAATAAAAGTACAAAAATACCTCTCAATCCCATAAAACATCCAGCTGAAACCGTCACATCAAGATCTAAATATCCTTAATCACACCAAGAGAAATCATCGCGTACATCCTGTCAAGATCCTCTCCAACAGAAAAAAAAATCCAAAAAATGTTCATACCGGCAGACGCGAATATACATTTCCTTTCACTTTCCAGGCTGCTGCTGCTGCTGCCGGCCGGGCGGCAGCAGCAGCAGCAGCATCCTGCAGTGGTAGTCTCGGATCGATCGTACTCTCTCTCCTCTCACGCTTTGGCTGGCTACACCACACCCAAAAGCCACGTTGGGGGCGACTCTGACTCTCTCGGCATGAGTCACCCTGCGACGCACGATATAACGGAGGACATTCACTGCAACTCGCCCTTTTCATATGTATTTTTCTTCCAGTGTGTATGGAGGTGGAAGATTTTTTGTTGACTGGGTGGGACTGGTTTATTCAATTGAATTCTTGCTGCGGGTTTTCGCCTGCCCGGTTTCAGGTATTCAGATGTCCGACTGCTGTCGTACGTCGTTATGGGCTTTTGATGTAAGTTATGCGAATAGCTTTAAGGATTATAATGCTATTATTTCGTATTCTGAGGTGGTTTACTATCGATTAAACAAGGTACTTGTGGACGGAAATCGAGCGATAATTAAGAAGAGGTTGAATGGAAAATACAGGAATGAAAATTACAGAAATATATCTCATACGTATACACATCCAGGGGAAAAAAGAAGCTAGCCGGCATCTCTCCCACGCATCGAATTGAACCTTGATAAGCCTCAATATAACGCATTGTCATTTCCAACAGGGGGTAGAAAAGACCCACTAGGGTTCAAGGGAAAGGCCGTGTAGCCTCGTAGACGAAATTTTCGGATTCTGCGCGAGCTTGACCCTGATGGTGTTTCCGGGGGGATCGAACTCTGCTGTTGCGATATTTGCCGGCTGTGTGTGGCTAAGTAAGCATATATATATATATATATATATATATGTGGAGAGAAAAGAGAGAGAGAGAGAGAGGGAGCGAGGGGTGGCTTTGATTGATTATTGCAGTTCTGGTCCTCGCGCTGGAAGCTAATTGCTCTGGATGGTGACAGTGCGGAGCTGGGAGAATGATTTAACGGGCTTTAGTTGATGGTTTATAGTGCGCAGAGAGAGGTGTTTAGATCGAATGAAAGATCACGCCTTGAATCGAGTTTGTTCTCTAAGTACACGTTGTGTGATTGCATGGAACGATGGTTTCAAGTTAAACCTGTAAATGTGAATCTACTACACACTTCAAAGTGTAAAAGACGCGAACGAAGCAACCCGTCATCATCGACAAAAGTATAAAAATCATTCAAACGTCAGCAGAGCATTAAAATACAAAACCAGCAACGCCGAACCCCCTGTATAACTCCAAAAGTATAATACAGCCCGACTTTCTTTCCCCCCATCATGCAGAACGAACTCACAAAGTTATCGAGCGACTGACTCCGGGCAACAGCAGCAGTATAGCAGCAGCAGCCGGGCGCGGGCGTGTCACGGGAATTCCCCTCTTCTTTCCCATACATATACATGTATATTCCACTCTCTGTGCTCAGCTCGAGCGTCGTCTGCTGCACGGGACACCATGATGATATCCTTCGTCCTGGCTTTGATAAAGCCTGATAATCGCTTTTTGATGAGCATAAGGAACGTCTTCAGCATTGGATGCATTGCTTGTAGAAAGATTTCTCTGGGAGAAGACTGATGTTGCAAGAGCAGAGGAGGACGTTGTCGTGAGGTTGGGACAGTGCTAAGGTTGTGATTAGGCAAAGTAAATACTAGGCGGGAGTTGTGTGGTTAAGCTTTTTTTGGAGGATTGTACACGGCTGTAGGCGCAATATTGTTGTGCAGAGCGTGAACTCGAAAGTTGGTGAAATTTCACAAATTCAGCAGATCAGTACTGTAGATTAAATGGCTACCAAACTGAAAAACTCTGCTTTTCAAACCTGACCTTCGCACATCCTCAACCCAAAGCTCTTTCACATATCGACCTTTAATTGGGCTGTTTAACAATATACTTGTTTATGAAAACACGATATATATTCGTGCAGCTCCTCCTTCGTGTCCACAAAGCCCAGCATATCGCCCCAACACTTTATATACATACATAAACCAATCCCATAGCCGCGAACATAAAGCATCGAGTAAACGAGGCCAGGTGTATTACACAACAAGCTATCAAACTGGGTCTCGGTATATATAGTATCGGGGTGCGATGCAGTACATAGTCCCATCCATCCCAGCTTCCGCCTCTGGCGACATAACCAAATACGGGCATCGACATCGACTTCCGGAATCGTTTGTCACACGCGCGCGATTATTCGCCGCACTGCGCCTAGTTTTTTAAAACTCTTCTCGCGACTTTTTGGGATCGGTTGTTGTTGACGAGAATAGAAGGTTTGGCGATTGGGGAGATGAATTGCTCGTGGGTATCGATTACGTACGGTTGTGGATCGGTATATGGATGGGTTTGGTGAATGATGCCATTTGGTCGTTGATATCACAAAGAAAATATTGCTCGTGCACGATTGACTAATGCCTCGTCGTTTTGCTCATCGAAATGTCGTCGTATATCGTCTTTCGAAGACAGTAGTCGTGTAGTGAATCATAATGCTCAGTACTCATTTCGTTGCATACTTTCGCACGACAGCAAGAAATTGAATATATCGCGAGGAAGGTGCATATTTGATTATCTCCTATATATATATATGAGTCACAAGTGGCAACGCCCGATAATACGAATTTCATTCTTTCTCTCATAACATCAGTGCGTATTCCATTATGCTGTTTAACGCTAGCAAATATTTTCACACTTTTTATCTCCTAATTACAACTCTACCATCACCAAAGCTTCGAAAAATCGCGAGCAAAAAAAAATATACTCTTCAACCCTCAACCCCGTCCAGTACCAGCCAGACACATGACGCATCGGTGTCGGCTGGTCTCGTCGCTGAAAAAGAACCGCATCAAAGCCCGCGAAATTTAAAAAAAGCTCACGCAAGTCCATAGACGGCGAGTCGGCATTTAAACATACGCACACTAGTGCGTTTTTCTTTTCGGTCGTATGAATGTATATAAACTGCGGCGCGAGGCGAGCCGATCAAAACGCGGCGTTTTTTATCCAATTATAGCCGCGAGACGCGAGGATCTTGCCATATACGAAATGCGTGTCAAGGGGGCTTTTAAAGGCCCGATATATATATGCGATGCTGATGACCAGCTGATGTTATGGGATGAAGGATTCGCTGCCGGTGTATACAAAATATGGGGGTTTGATGCGATGGCTGATTTTTTTTATAGCTACAAGCTGTAGAGAGATCGTTTGATGTTCTTTGACGATTAATGAAAAGTGTATATTATTGCTCACGAAATGATTTTTTTTAAGCAGATGGTTTTGAAAATTACTCTGTGATTTAATGGATAGTTTTTACGTAAAATTATTTAAAGTCAGCGTATAAAAATGTTATTGAATTTAGGATATAAATTTTTACACGTTATATTCTCATTTTGGGATCCATATACGAGTCGTCGTCGTGCAGAATAATCGCTTCGAAAGGAAGAAATCACCTCACGCAGTACTTTCACGGCGTCGACGGCGCAGTATCGGCACGATTACTCTCTTTTACCGTTTGACTAATCTGGAAATCCACTTTGAGTCACTTCCTTCCCTTCTGTGTCATTCGCGTTATTCAATTTATAATCATTTTTTTCAAGAGTGACTATTTCTGTATTTTATCATTTAACGTTTGGATAAGGCTGTGCATATAGTTTTATCGCAGTGTTTCATTGATCTGCTTCAATTGTATTCTATAGATATCAAGCAAACTTGCTTAAAATTATTTTTAGCGACGAATCGTGAGATCAAAACTGATTTACCAGGCGAGCAAACTTCCATCGAATTACTTCGTCCTTAACCTCCGTTAGGAGTAATTTTCGAAGCTTCAAAAAAACCAATAAACATGACTTTGCACTCGAAAAATCACCAACATTATTTGTGGTACATCCGAACATACTCTACAAGTACTCGCTGCATTTCAACGTCGGTCGCGTGATCGTAAGGCCCCGAGGGAAGAGTGAATTTTTGGTAGCATGAGTCACACGTGCCGAGCGAAAAGAGCGAGGTCGACGCTCGATTTCTCTCCTTCGCGTGTGTGTACGCGATGCTCTTACTTATTATCATGATAATCCGCCCGTGGGGTATATATAAGTCTGGCCCAGAATTTTTCAACCTTAAAAGGATCCTTCGAACGACGAATATGGGACTTTTGGAGTGATTCGTGTAATAATCGAAACGTATAGGGGATTTTTACAATTTTTAAATAAATTGTATGTGATTATTGTACTATTATTTTTATACTAAAGAAACATATTGGGCTACACCTACAGAATACAACAAATTGGGAGACTCATGCAGCCCGAACAAAATCGGTTTAAAAACAGCATCGAGGTGAGGCCGTTGTGCGTGACATTCGCGGCCAGCGAAAAGAACTGCCTTAAAAAGGCATCAAATGTCGGGAGAGAGAAGAGGAGTCAGAGGCGATAAGTAAAGTCGCGGCCGAGATAAGGCTTACGTCCGGATACATTTTTTTTAGTTTTATGGTAGAACTAGTAGAAATTTACGTATCGCTGAAATTTTTTAAGATCAATTTAAAATTAGAACAGATATTCTTCAGAATCATCGACTGAGGCATTTCTTCTACGTAGTATGTAATGCATAGTCTCAAACCTGCGATCTATTATTACACCAATGGGCATCAATTCTGCACTATCTTTTCTCGTACACCCGATACTTTGTATACCAGGACACTATTCTACTCTCTAATATTTATACCAACTCAACTGTACAAAGTGTAACACAGTAAAATTTCTCCTCAACCTTATTTCAAATAAAGGAAAGACCACAGCTCGGTGCATTACAAAACCGAATCCAAAATTCTGATCTACTCCAAAAAATCAATGAATCACATCAATGATAATTATCCATCTCTCTCAGCGAGAAACTCCTTGGAATTTCGCGGCCATTACCGAGAAGCCGAGTGTGATTCAGCTACGTGTATTATACTATATATATAACGCACGACACATGCAGGCGTCTCGCGAACGATGAATCATCACACGTACCTATATATGCTGCAGCTCGAGGGGATGAGTGTATAAGTGGGTACACTATGTACAGATTTAAAGTTTCATTGCACGCATAGTTTGGCTGCGAACTTGACACGATTAATTACTGACGAAATTCTTTTTTTTTAGAATCAGATAAGGAGGGCCTTATAAGGATTGTTGTCAGGTTATTTCTGGGTTGTTTAGACGCGACGATGTAATGCGAGTCTAAAGTTAAACGTGTACTTCGAATAAGTTAATGTTTTGCAAGTGGTGCATTAAGGAAATGTCTACAGGTATTCGAATCATCGAAGACTTGTCTAATTCGATAACGAAATTTAATTGCTTATGAAATTGAAAAATTTACGTAATGCTACTGCTAAATCAAGTTACAGAGACAACCGACACGCGCGAAATAAAAAGTTACCGAATATAGGCACACTATATAAGTGTAAATTCAATTCCATACTCGTCCGCACACGCAAGAGCAAACGCATGTCGCCGAGCAAATAACGAACCCGAGCGGCATACAGATAACCCCTTGATTTTGAGTAAACAAAAAAATACAAACAATTCGTCGGTTGTACCTACATGTATATAACAAATAACCACGTGCAAGCTTATCAAGCCACCAAAGACGTTCGCAAGCATGAGACGATAAAATTGTCTCGTATTTTATACCGAATCGATATGACGATTCTTTTCGTGACTGTTTTTCAAGTTTTCTGCAGTGATCTACTTTGAGAGAAGATGATACTGAATTCTTAATTACATCTTGCAATTATCAATAGTCCGTTTCTTACTCCATGTATCTTTGCATTGTTCGTTCAAAGTTGGATGATTAATTTTCGTCATCAGTCACTGTAAATAGCAGGGAAAAAGTATGAACGATTTTTCTGATTCTGACGAATGGCTATACGAAGATAACTACTGTGACTCTTTTTCATGTACAAGTACCTTGACGTTATCATAGGAATTCGCATCGTACCATAAACAAATATTTTCTCTCTGGGCGTCTAACATTACACCAAGGCATAAATTAGAAATACTTATATATATGAGTCATACTATTTTGATTCTCGTATTATCAAGACGATTAGTCACGGTCGCACTAATCAACTGTTCAATGCTCATCGAACAACAATTAAAAGTATACTATTCGTATAGAGTACTTACATTCGAAGTTCCAGGATTTATAACAGCGCAGAGCGTCTTTTTCAGGAAATCTGAAATTCTGTGAACGTTGACTTTAGAGACGATCACATAAAGTTACATCCACTAGTTGCACCAAAAAGTACTTACAATCTTCAGATCGCGATTTCGTAATTCTTGATTATTGATCGTATTCAACGGTTTTATTCAGAAATTATCAACTGAAAATGTTCTTGATTATCCGAAGAACGATTGTAAGGCAGCTGTACGAGTGATGATACCTTCGCCATCTTGCGAGAGAGTCAGTTGTTCGCGATCTGTGACCCTCTGACGGTAACGAAGTTAGCTGACATATCAGCGCCTTCTTGATAATCTTGATAGTGCAGTTGCATCGAATTGACGCGCGAAATTTAAATGTTGTTAGTTGTAAACGATACAATAATATAAAGATTTTTTAATTGAATTATGAAAATAGTATTTTTAATAACGAATTCACAATAAATTTAGAAAATTATTAAATTAATCGAACAATAGACGTGCAAGAAGGAATGCTGAGGTTCTTTGTGTTGCTTATCTTGTGTTGCTTGAATAAATTGTTATATTTACATGAATGTTTTTATCTTCACTGTATCGAGATAAAAAATTATATAAATTTTATAATTGCTATTCCAGCATGTAACATGAGAATCATATCTTTCAAATTTATTGCTATCTCAATGCTTTTTAAATATTCTCTAAAAAATATTTAACAATAATAAACCTTTCAAAATATCATATTTCTCTCTCAGGTCATAAAAATCCAGGTAACCAACAAACGCTGCTCTCTTTCTCGGGCCGATAATTGCAAAACCATCGTCAAATTCTATTTCCTTTCTTCTCTCGCCCAGGTTCCGACTCTCCGAAAATACACATCTCGCAGGAAAAATCGACCGTACTACCTACGCATCACACAAACACAGCGCAGTTCTCGGCTCTATAATATATCATATGGGCTCTGCGCTCGGCCCCCAAGAGAAAAAGAAAGGCATCGCGTATCTACAACACGAGAGGGAGGGAGAGAGAAAAGGACAGCTGATACGTCTAGCAGCGATGCAGTATACACCGGAAAGAGATGGAGCTATACAGGCTATATCGACTATATATATATGTATATACTTGGTGCAGTCAGCAGTGTGACTGCGCTGTATTATATATAGTTGGATAGAGAAGGAAAGACAGTAGCAGCAGCAGCAGTAGCTCTTTAAACGCGTTGATCCGATTTTCCGAGGACGACGACGAACATGCAGACGACCAAGTGACTCGACTGGCGAATTCCGGAGGATTTGTTTATATCCTGCAGCGTCGAGACTCGAAAATGACTCAGGCTAACAGGTTAGTTCTTGTTTACTACATGACTATTGTAACTCTTTTTTGGACTTTAGTATCTTGCAACGAATGCACTGACGAGAGTGGAAGAGATTTTCTGGGCGAGGACGATTTAAGAGACAAAGGAAATGTTGATGATTTTTTATTTTTTTAATGGAATCGGAGTTTTCGACAGGATTTTCCTACAATATATGGAAGGGGCATTGCTTTTTTTCTTCTGGGGCTTGTTCATTGCTTTGTTTATACATTTGAGAGCAGCATATTGAATGTTTGGCACAGGTGCTGATGCCTGGAACTGCCACTGTTGCTCGTGTTAATGGGATATAATTTGGCTGACAATTTGTTATATCATAGTGTTTTTTTTCATGCGTGTGTAAAACTGAGAGCCATGCAGGTTTAGACATGACACATTTTTGTTGGTAAATGGGACTTTTTATTTAGGATTTTTAGGAGACAGTTATGAAGATACAGGAAACTTTGTAGTATCACTGGCTTCAACTAAAGATTATTATCTTTTCATTATCTTTCATGTGAATGCATTCGTACAATGTGTATGTTCATTTTATCTATGACACGAATCCTAGATTTGTTAATGTGGTTTAGATACTTTGAGCTTTGTATTTAATTACATGGAATTCTTTTTGCAATCATTGTTTGTGCTTTCAACCAGATAAGTTTATCATGACTTAGAGCAAAGTACTTTTTGTTGATACTGCTTAAAATATGGTGATAATGACTGGTCTTTGTTTGAATACTGATTAATTGACGTTTAAGTCCTTGTGGATTTAATTTTTATATTACAAATTATTTATTCCAATGTAGTAGTTCATTATTTCTTTCTTCTTGACAGGAAACGTGGCCGTGACATGGAGGAGGAGAGTGCTGAATTTATGCCTTTGAGCAAAAGGATAAACAATCTCCATCTTAACAATTTCTCTGGAATTCAGGAAGGTTCACCTGAACAACTGGAATGGAATGGGAACAATCAAAATTTCGTCCCATCTCCAAATCACTCTGAGCCATCGCAAGGCTCCTCATCATGCGATGGCTACAGTTCAAGTCACAGCAGCTACACAATAGAATACAGGCCAGATTTAAGTGCCACTGACAATCCTTACTACTACGAGAACAATAAACTTTTGTACAATTTACATATGGAGCGCCTGCAAAGAACAGAAAATCTTTATTGACATCTGTGAACCTAGATGCTAACACTATGACTGACATTGCGGGTGCATGTGCATTTTGCTTGTGGGTGTCTTTGTGCATAACAAACGAATTTTAATTTAAGCTAAATAAAACTAATTATTACGTTGAGAAAGTAACTGTGAATCTGCACTCGCTTAATTGGCAAATTTCAATGTGTCATGTTTGAACAAACTTTAAATACTTATGTAATAACAAAGAAAATGTTTAAAAAAATGATAAAATTTCGAGTGCTTGTACATTAGATAGATTAAGTGCAGCAGCTACTAAGCAGCCTCTTGATGTGCAGCTAGCAAGATAAAAAGTTAGCACATAACTTTTTAAAGAAGTTTTGTGTTATAACCGATGCCTAACATTCATTGATCAATGTATATTTAAAATTAAGAATGAATTTATTTTTTGTAATGTACATATTATACGTATTCATCCAATTCGTTTCTGATTATTAGAATATTGTTATAATCGCTTATTTAACAAATCACTTGTTGAAAACCAAAGATTTCAGAACACGTATGTAATTTTTGTCACAACAAATGATTAGTTTCGAATGAAAAAACTTCTTTAAAATTTTAAGTGTAAAATAAATTTAAAAAATCACGTGTTAGATCTATTCAAATAACAGTTATTTTAATTCTGTATAAATAGCGAGTATGATATCATGGAACTATGGATTTGGAGTGTTTGATTTGTTGCTTAGGAACTTTTGAATGCGATTGTTATTAAGTATTTGACGTTGCGTTGCTCGCCATGACGTGACTTAAAAGAAGTACAAGCTCATTTGTTGAGCCAGTGATGAATCGCTTTTTATCGATGAGTACGAAAGTGTAAGTGTATTTCTTAATATGTTTTAGGAGGAAATGCACAAATCATTCCATCAAACACTAAAAAGCAATACAACATTTTGTAATTATATTGACAACTTTCGAATTGTCAATATAATTATCTATATAAATGGATTTGTATAACATAAAAAATTCTCTATGCATTTATTTAGAAGGCTTGACAACTGGATTTTGGGTTACCTATAATAAATAAATGATGATTATCATCATCAGGGTACAAAATATCTAGTGAAAAATTGTTGGTTTAAACATTGATATATTACGAGTACTACAGAATCATAAAAATATTGCATATACACCAAACATTGAAAACTCATGCTTGTCGTATATCATACAAACAATAACAATAAATCACAGTATATATTCAGAAATTCCTGCAAGAATATTCGATACTAAAACAAATCATGCCAATATTAAAAACTTTTGTTTAATGAAATAGCATGAAATGGAATATTAATGATAAGCTATGATTTATTTGTAAAGGAATCTGTGACTGCGTAAAATATGTTCTAGTGGCTAGATGAAGAAAATGTATTTTGTCTACTAAAATTATCATTTAGATTAAAAATTATAATAAGTAATAATGTACGCCAATTACGTCTCATTAAACCTCATTTGAAAATTGTGAATTATTTTAAAAATAAAATATCAAAATACGATCCAAGTCCTCGTTATTTCTGCATATTTTCAAGCTTGTTAACAATAACTAATTACATTACATTATGCTTAGTATAAAACGAACATAGAGTCAAGATCAAAATTTTAACCGAAGTTATCTTCACTCGGATTACAGCGTCTAAAAATATCGCCTCTAATCTCATCGTACGCCCGACCATTGAAATCCAAAACAGCGAACCCGCGATTCAAATATCCCGCAACGATATCTCGAGTCCACATCCGTTCGATCTCTCGACACCGCATCCAGATCGCTGCAAACATAACGGGCGGGAAAGAGAGACTTCAGCTACGTCCGCTCACGCGCCAGCGCACTGCGCAGACACAGTATCGTGCGGCTGGCGAAGCGCGTTGGTCGCCCTTTGGAGAGGTGGTAACTTGGTGCCGTCGTAGTAGGGGCTGAGGAACCATCGGAAGCCACTCGAGAGGGAGAGCAGAGGTATATATCTATACCTACCGCTGCTGCAGCAAGTGAGTGTGGAAACGCGTGCACGAAAACTCGTGTATATAGATATATATACATATACATATATCAATCTACCTTTCTCGAGTCTCGTGTATGTGTATAAGTACATACTTGTTCCCCTCCTTTTCATAGCCGCGGGGCCGACGAACCCGAAAAAAAGCAGGTAAACTTGAATAAGAAAAGAGCGTTGAGGTGTTCCGGAAGAGAGGGAGATAGTCGATGTATCATATTATACGGCGAAACGTGTGTGAGAACGTCGCCGACGAGATAATACTGAGAGGAGCTCGGCTGTGATAACGACGTCTGATTGATACGGCTGTGTGTGCGCGCGTACGTGCTACGAGTTATTTCGTGTAATATGGATGGATTATCGCATATAATATACTACTTTGACAAAAAAAAATTTATAGATACAGAGGGGCGCATGCGCGCCTCGATTAGTATTTATGTATATACATATTTTGACGTATCGAGTCTGTGCCGTGAGATGTTATATATGCTTTCCACGTCGATTGGATTATATAGGTGTAGGCTCGTGTATACAATATAATGCGAGAGTAATGGGCTATCCGGTACGGGTTTTATTATAGCTATACATATACGTATACAGCAGTTTACCTTTACTGCTACCACTACTTAAGCTAAGCGAGATTTAATTGTAGTTTTGCTTTTGCGCTCTGTAAGATAGCGATGCGCGTTTAGATAAATCACATGTATTTTTTTTATCCGCTAACTGTGTCAAGTATAATGATGATTCATTAAAAATGAAGAAATTTGACTAAAAAAAAAATGAAGACAATTCCAGTTTTACATGAGAAAGTATAACGGGCAGGTAAAAAATTAATTTAAATTCACCTAAGAAGTAAAATAAAAGTAAAAAGTACTCCAAAAAGCCTGTAAGCATCTCCAAGTGCACACGTCCGCAGGTATAGCGCGGTACCGTTAGAATGTAGCCGACTCACCGTAAAACGAGCTTCTCTCTCTCTCTCTCTCTCTCGCACGCACAACAGCAGTATATAGTCTCTCGTGCTGTCTACCTATATAGGTAGAGAGTCGAGTAAGTAGCGCCAGCTATAGCGCGCGGAGAGAAAAGTGCAGGCAAGCGGAGCTGCCGCAGAAGAGCCACGCTCGCCGCGCTGCTCGCATCATACCTAAGCGCGTTTGATCGTTCTTCAGTGGTTTTTTGCTCTTTCTCGATGTGAATTCACGACTTGAAAATCTCGTACATCGTTCTCATTTATTCTTATTATTCGTACGAAAATAGACACTGTGCTTTCGGTGAATGTGTGCGTGTGGAGCGGAGATAAAGCCCTTGGAATCCGTGTGTATCCGCTGGCAGGTAAGAAGCTCAGTTTTAAGGTTATGTCTCGCCGAGGCTACCCTCCGGCGCATCATCCTCTACTCCCGCGGCTACTAAAATCCGGCGCGCTTTTGACAACTCTCCGGCGCGGTGGGGTGTGTATGTACTGCACGAGAGAAGCAGCCGCGTGGAGGTATACGGATCACAGAGTGGTAGAAGGAGAGAGCGAGAGAGAGAGAAAGAAGGAAGGAGCTGCGAGCTCGCTCCCCTGGTGGGGTTGGAAATTGCGTGGTGGTGGCTTCTCTCTCTCTCTCTCTCTCACTCTGGCAGCAGCTATCGGGGGCCCTCTCTTTTCTCTCTCTCTTGACGCCGCCGCCGCGTGTGTTTTGCGAGGTGGGGGTGTAAACAACAGCCCCCCACGGTACCCGCTCTTCTCTCTCTCGTACACTCGATCCTCGGCCCTACTCGAGATCGGAGAGAGGCGTTTTCCTCCGACTGCATCATGGTGTGCGATGCGGTTCTGGAATCTCGCTGTAATATAGTTAGATTGCGCAATGCAAGTTCGGGCTTGTTTACGATTGGGACGAAAGTATATTATACTTTATCGCTGCTCTCTCTTTCTCGGTCTGCGGCTATAAATGGCCGTTGGTAATGCGCTTCTTGGAATATCGGCCGCTTCTCGAGGACCCTTTTACGCTGAACTCTCAGTATCGACTTCGTACGTACAGGTATACTTATTCCGATGCGTGAACTTTGCGCGTATTGTCATTAACCACGGGGTAATAATATGGATTGATGTGAGATTGCGTCCGTCGAATGTAATGCGCGCGCGAGTGTGTATTTTCGAGTCGCGAAAGCGTAAAAGGGGCGACTTGTATGGTATATAGTAGCGTTTTTCATGATGGCCGTCGGACACGTACTATATATACGCTGACGTGTACACTTTTTCGGAGGCTCTTTCCAAGAGGGACATATACTTACATTATATGCGGGTTCGCTCGTCTCGACGATAACAAAGTGCGTCTCGTGTGTGTATGCATTGCGTGTCTCTTTTTTACTCTACACACACACACACACGAGAGAAACATTAAAGTATACAGCACTACTATACGGCCAACGCCCAGCGGTCTGTTAACGCTTGGCCGGCGTCGACGCTTTTGTATGATGTGCCCGTGTATACCTATATACGTGTGCCTAGTCGGCTTCCCTCTCCTGCGTGATGGTTGTGGGAACGTCGATGGGGGGAATAATACTACGACGGGCTGTTTCATTGTTGTCTATTCTACCGGCGAAACCCTTTCTGCGTTTCGGGCTCATTATGCTGCGCGCGCGCGTGAGAGGAAGTTTCTTCTTCCCGCTTTTTTTCGCTTATGAGGATTGTATACAGGGAAATTAAAAATTTTTTTTAGATTTCACTCCGTGTACGCTGCGTAGGCTACTTATTTCGAGGATTTTAGAAAGTCATTGGACAGCCGAGAAACAGTCGCAATAATCGCTGCTTGATGATTAATAAAATACGATTTTTCAAGACAGCTGTGCGTCTAGTCAGGTTTTTCCCGACTGAACGGAATAACAGATCGTTAACTAGCACAATGACAAACGCAACCGATAAAATGTATTATCCGGCCGAGGCTGAATATATTCTACAGCGATTGTAAAAAAGAAAAATATTCTCTCTTTGCAGTCGCTCTAATAGAATTCTCAGTTTTCGTGCACTGCTTCAATTTCACTCGAGAGCAGGAGAAATCCTCGTGCGTTGGTGACCTTATCTCGGGGATTTCTATTTCTAGACTGACGCATTCGAGATTCGAAAAGAAAAAGTCGCGAAATTCAACGCTCGCCAATTTGCGCGATGATTAGTCAGCCGACGCGGCCTTTAGTCATCGGTACCCTTTTATTTTCGAAAAATATTTGCCCGACGATATCATTGCATAGCTGCGACGAAAAGAAAAACGCGACACTGCTGGCGTGTGTTTGCTGTAGCCCTGACACAGAATAAACTATGTAGATAGATGTGTATAATATATTCTTGGCGTTTCGCTATATAATATATAAAGCTCGGAAAAACAATGAAGGCTCCGAGGCAGAAATATTGGGTTCGCCGAGTGAGGCGGATTCCTCGCGATCTAATCAGAACTGCTTATTACGCACTATTTGACTCCTCGTTTCGTTTTTATCTCTGACTCGTGTCGTCATCGAAATTTTTAATGTACGATCATGTACAACTATCTCTGACGAGCGCAACGGTTACGTAAATCGCTGGAATATTAAAAAAAAAGTTTAATAATTATAAAATTCTACACAAGGCGTATACTACGCGATTCCATTCGACGTAATAATCGATTGGCGCATCGCATCGTGTATATTATTTTTTTATTCTTCAAACGAGCGCGTGCGATAGTGTGTATATATATATACATGTATATCGAGATCGACGCTTCTTTTTCTTTCTACTAGGAAAATCGATGAATGATAATTTTACGTAATACATGCCCTTCTTCTCTTTCGCTACGTACATATAGGTATATACAAAAGCTGTCGCGCTCATATCCGCATGAAATTGCGTACATCTGGCGCGCGCGCGCGCGCGGCACATGCGGTTCATATAGATTTTGCGAAATTTCGAGGCTATTCTGCAGTACATGTTCGTTTTCAATATGGTTCTCTGGTCGGTGTAGCATATGCTTCATGGTAACGCCTTAATTTTAAGCTACAGTTGTACCACGCTTGAGTATAAACAAGGAATATACGAATATTCGACTTTATTTAAATTTATATAAGTAAAAATGAACTCGATCAAGTCTCCATGTTTCTCGTTTACTCTCGTGGAATATACACTGTTGCTCAATTGAGTGTTTATTGATTCTTTCTCGGCGGGCGTCGTATTTACTTACTCAATTAAGCAACTCTTTGAGTATAGAAGAAGAAAAAAGAAGTCCATCAATTAGTCCGTCACGTGTCGCCGACGCGTATAATAATTCCGGGGAGAGAATCTTTCCTTTTCTTTTCCGTTCTATCGCGCAATCGTTAGCCTCGATCGCGAGATTATTTTTCAAGGCCGGAAGAGAAACCGTGGAGTGTCTTGGACTTATATATATACGCCGAAAAGTGCACGACATCGCTATACGGTCAACGGACCCTTTCTCTCACTACTACTCGGCCATGTAATACCGTTGAGGATCTTGGCACTTGTTCGTCGTGCGACAGGACAACTGGTTTCAGTGACGAATATATGTATGTAACGGTGAGGTTTGCATGTACATTATCTGGAGAGAACGGAATGTTTAATGCCTTCGATGGAAATTTTCAATCGCTCATACAGCTTTAAATCGACGTTTCTAGATGTCCAACAATGGAAATTTTTAATAGTCTATTTTGTCGTCGCGTGAATCACTCCTAGACAGAGTATAATTTTGTCTCGTTCTTTCCGAGCCAGTCGTAAAAGATTTTACAACGTCTCTCCGGTGACTCCCTCCACCGCTGCACGCGTGTATAAATTAGAGAATTTACTACAGGCTCAAGTCCGAACGAAATAATAAATAAAAGTAAACGATTGGAGAGCAACAGCTGACAAGGGCAAAAGTGATTCTACGAAAAAATCGCGATCAGCTGACTCACGAAGCGGCTTCCCGCCAACAGAGCCTCACGACATTTCGGAGCAGCATCAACGCAGCAACAACAATCCAAGCGCAGTTCGTGTCATCGGAGCAACTCCGCACTCTAGAGCTCGCCGCCATATTGCCGCGAAGACTACAGTGGAGTCGTTCGTGCGGTCTGAGCATGCGCAAACAGTCCGACAACTCTCCTCTCTCTCTCTCTCTCAGTCTGTCTGTCTGTCTCTCTCGGCAACGAGAACACTTGCGAGTGCCGCCACGGCGGAGCAGCTCCGTTTTCTACGCTGCAGAGAGCTGCGGACGTCGAGGCCTTGTAACATTGCTCGATTATTATTGAACGACTTATCAGCGCACCAGGTGCACACACGCGCACGTAGAGGATACGTGGCCTCCCTCTCTTTCTCGATACATGGTAACGTATGCAAACACACGCACATACAGCACACAGTCGCACACACACGATTTCCGGGCTGAAAATCTTTGCTGCTTTCTCCGAAGCGTCGCTGGCCTACTTTGTACAGGCGGCCATAGCACACACTGTGCAGCCGAGGCGTTAGCTTGGACTGCTGCCTCCCGGAGCCGTAGGTAGTCCACACACATAACGCACTCCTTCCTTCCTCTCTCTCTCTATGTGTGTCTGTTGCTTCTCTCTCTCCCTTGTCCGTAGTGAGGAAGCAGAAGGAGAGCCTCCCTCTTGGGGGATCACACCGCTATACCGTAGCTGCAGTGGTGGCGGGGCTCCCTTCTTTTTCTAGATCTCTCCCTGCCGCCGACACGCTGCTCCCTACCCCGCCCCCCCGCTTCTCTCTGTGATCCGTTTGGTTACCTCCACTCTCTGATGCACGCTGTGCTCTGGTGCTATACTTACTCTGCTCTGATGCACGATAGGTGCTATCCGACCGCTGCCTCTGTACACTGGGTGATTGTCATGGGTGATTGTCGTAGGCTACCCTTTGGTGATGTGCTACGTGGCATATTCTCTGTGTGATGTACAGTATTACATCGTGTTCTCGAGTATACTTATACAAGTCTGTGGAGTGTCAAATGCTTATATGTATGTTGTGTAACGAGTGAGATGTGGCAAGAGTTCGCTCGCGCGCGCGCGTGTGTGTGTGTGTGGATGGTGACGAGAGTATGCGCGGGTATAATATATGTGACCGTCACGAAAACCGTCGCGGGGACTCGTCCTATACTGTCTGTATATACGGCTCTGCGATGCATTTATGTGGTTTGTACATAGTTTGGAAGCACAGTGTATATACGCATGTATACGAGAAGTTTGAATGACTGTGGGAGATTAGTTTACTCGGCATTGATTAGAGACAATATTACATAGGGACGAGGCGCACGAGAGACACGCGATAGCCCCATTTAGTCATGTATACTGCGGGGGGAGATAATATATATGTGTACGAATAGACAGTGTATTGATGACGTGCTTTGAAAATGTTGCTTTAAATATGATGAATTATAAAATACGTGATTGATTTGTTTTTGTAGAGAGAAAACCGCTCCCGGAATTACGTATCAGCGTCGCAGGAGACTGATAATAGTGAAAGTCGTTAAGGCCTCGTGATAACAATAATATTCAAGTGTACAAAACTTTTAATAAAAATAACATCTACTGCTTTTCAGATTAATATAGATGCTGTACGAATTATACTATGTGTGTATTAAAAATTTAAGAAGTTGAAATAAAGAAAGTTTTCCACGTCAAAAATAAAGAAAAACAGTTTATTCTATGTAGTGTACATTATCTAAAATAAAAGAGTAAAAGCCGCATCGGGTGTATAAAGGACTCGACATTCATTGGTCTAATTGTCGCTTGCAAAAATTATTTAAAAAAAACTCTCCTCGTATAAAAATGAAAAAAAAAATTCTTCTCCAAGCCATGAATGTCGATCTCACCCCCTCGAGTCTCTGACCCGCTGCACGCGGAGAAAATCAACGTATACACTCGTACAAGTAACAAACTCTCAGGGGGGCGAAACCCCGCGCTCGCGCTCGTCGGTTGCACCGCGTCGCATAGCGGCTCGACTGCCGGCTTCTAGGCCAGAGCAAGCCAGCCGATGGCAGCTCTCCCCTGCCTTGGACCCGCGAAAAGAAGGGGGCAGAGGCGACGACCAAAGAGAGAGGGAGACACAGTGAGAGAGAGAGAGAGAGAGATCGAGGGTGGTACTACTCTACTCTCTGCTTCACACGAAGCCAGACGTTGCTGCTTGTGGGGGGTGATGACATACACGTGCTACTACTGGTTATAGGGGAGGGGGAGGCTGAACTTGGCAGGGCAAAGTCCGCAGGGAGTGGAGAGAGAGAGAGGACTTTTTTTAGAGCTTTCGCAGGTGGGTGGGGGACCCCGAGGAGTGAGGGACTGTGCAGTCGAGCTGCAGCTTTGTGGTGGGCTAGAGACTGGTGGTGGGTGGGTGTGCGTGTGAGAGAGAGAGGAGGTCGGCGCTGCTGCCGGTGTCAGCTGCTGGGCATGAATGAATCGGACTTGTGTGCGTCTGTTTATTGTGTAAAGGATTTGTCGTTATAACTCTCGATGTTTAATTTCAGCTAACGAGCCAAGGTGCACGCGCTCGAGTTCGCGGAAGCACATACGCGTTGAGGTGTTTAAACTCGGTTATCGGAATTCTATATGTAACTTTGATCGCTCGATGCTCAAAGGGAGTAAGCATCCCCCGCGGGAATAATCGCTTTTAATAGAGTCGCGATTATTTCGTAATGCGACGGGCATCGCGATCGATCGCGATATACGTCGATTCGCATTATATCTATGCAAATTCATTTTCCAATATAAAAGTGCGTTACGAGCTGTACGAAAAAAAAATTTCTTTTGAAGTAGGCATACTCGTATCGGTGTCGCGATTACGCTACTGGGTTCGAGACTGCGTATTATATAATGCGTTATACATTCAGAGTTGTGTAGAGTAGTGTAATGCGCGTTCTTGTCACGTCCGCCGCGCGGTCGTCTATCCTACTCGGTTTCCACTTATTTATGCATTTTCCGCCTGGCTGGTATTACCGTCACGTTGATGATATTAAAACTTTCTCGTTTTGCTCGTTTCACGCGAGCTTTATAGCTGTAAAGGGGTTGGCTTTTCTTTCATATTCGTATCTCTACCGTATACTAACTGGAATACGAGAGTTGAAAGAACAAATACGGATAGAATATTTCATGTACGTTCTATCGATTAATTCGTAGAAGTAATTTACTGTACGAAAGCTCAAAACGTTATATAGAATTCTCAAACGCTGTAACATATGAGGTCGATGGAACCGCAGCATCACACACACACACACAGACCTGTCGTCTCGGAAAACTATACACGACTCCCACCCGCACCAGTGCTCCTTATCTCCTTGACCCCACTTCATCGTCTTCTCTCTCTCTTCTCTCCTCCTTCCTCTCGTCATCCCAACTCCTTTCCGTTCTCTCAACCTGTACACAAGCTCCATAGGCACTTTTCTCTCTCCCCGCGGCTTTTTCTCCCCGCAACAGTGGATAGACAGAGAGCGAGAGAGAGAGAGAGGTCCCCTCCACGGTAATCCCTTGCACCCACCCCCACCAGTACAGCACCCCCCGGTAGTTCTCTCGCTCTCTCTCACAGTCTCTGCCACCTACGTGTGTCGTCCACCACCTCTCTCGCTCTTGTCTCGTAGGGATATCGCTGTATAACAGAGTGAGAGGAAAGTGGAGTGGGGCAGACGTGCCCCCTGTCAGTGGCGAACTGTTACCACGAAAGCAAGAGAGAGTGTGTGTGTATGTTCGAGGCGGGATGTCATTGTTACTGTTCTCCGATACGGTCTTGTGATGCACAGTTGGGTGAGAAAGAAAGCTCGCTGTGGTGTCGGGTTGCACTTCGGTCTATGCTTATTATATTACATTTTCTAAGAGTGCACCCCTTGAGCTTTTTAGTATTCTATCTGCAAGCTTCGAAACTTTAAATCGAGGCGGTACACCAAACTAAGCTTTGTCAGGCCAAGACACAGACCTACAGTTGCAACCATCATCGTTCACCAAACTCTCTCTCTCTCTCCCCGTTTATTTTTATCTCGTCGGCGGCTCCCTCCCCATCCCGTAGCATATCCCCCCACGTGCATCGCAGAGCAGAGAGAGAGAGAGAGAAAGAGAGAGAGAGACCGCGGATCCCCCCGGCGAGTCAGCAGCAGCTCACCCGCGAAAGCTTCCTATGGGGGGAGTAGGGGGTGAAGTGGGGGATTCCCTCGCCACTATACTCGTTCTCTCTCTCTCTCACTCTCTCGCGATCGCGAACTTTGCTGCTGTGTGCACCCCACCTCGTTCTTCGCTTCCGCTGCCGCTCTTTCCCTCTCTTCGTCGGAGTCGTTGTGTACGCGTATAAGTAGGTGTAGTAGACACGTGCGAGGCCAACGACTCATGCAGACAAGGCGGTATAGAGAAGATATTGTCGTATTATTCGCCGAAAGCAATCGCCGTACGTCAAACCTTAAAAAGAAGTTTCTTCTCCTAATTTATGATGGACTTACCGGTAATGCGATGCGATAGTGCAAATCGCTAATTTCAGAGCGAAGCTCTTCATTCTCTTTCATCGGAAGAATGAACACTACTCGAGCTTTCCTTCGATCAACCTTTCTCGACACATGACACCGCTTCGTGTCAGTCTACTCGAGAATCTCGCAGAAAAGCTCCAAGTGCGCTCTACAAGCAACTAGCGCGTGGTCGACGCGCCGCGGGCAAAAGCCCGCTCGACCAAGTCAACCCCACGCCTATATAATACGTACCCCCCGCCCAATTGACTCTCTCTCGCTCTCTCTTCACCCCCGCCCCTCGATGGGGGATTCCCTCTCTCGCAGCCAGACACCCTCTCTCTTCTTCCTTCATATGTATATATATACATATATGTCAAGCTACTTCTTCTCCCTTCCCGCACCGCGGAACCCCACCCCCGACGACGACGACGTGCCCTTCTCTCGCCCGAGTTCGTATGCCTCTCTCTCTCTCTCTCTCTCTCTCTCTCTCTCTCTCTCTCTCTCTCTCTCTCTCTCTCTCTCTCTCTCTCTCTCTCTCTCTCTCTCTCTCATGAGAGAAGACCCCCACCCGAGACGCGCGCGTTGGTCACACCGGAAAAGTTTGGGGGAAGGATAGAGAGGTGGAGAGCGAGAGAGAGAGAGCACTTGTTGAACAGCTGATGCTATGTTTCTACGGGGGGAGGTGTCGGTGCACGTATATGCATAATACCCAAGGGGTCAAGGTCAAGCGAGAAGAGAGAGATCGACTCGGGTTTGTTGTGTAATATGGGATTGTAAGTAGAGCCAGACGTTGGATTTTTGTTTACCATTTTGATCGTCCCTTCGGCGTCTGTTATTCAAACTTAATACCGGCTCCCGACCGAACCTATCATATACGCGTATCACAACAAACAAGAATACACCGAACGGTTTTTAAAGATCGCACATACGTATCAGAGAACAAGACGACGAGAAAAATGTACGCATATACATACACGATATAAAACGGGAAGGGAAGGGAACAACGTCGCGTGGGAGGAAATGTGTCTGTGTGTGCGTGCTGCAAGAGGTGGAGGCGCGAACAACCGGTGGTGGAGGAAACCGGACTATCCGAAAGAGGTGGAACGTCGACTCTCTCTCTCTCTCTCTCTCCATCTCCCTCTTGCTCCGTTCGCACTTTTAAGAGAGGGTATAATGTGGAAGGGTACCCGCGAGCACTGACTGATATATCGTACAGGCCGCTGCTGACATGAATGGATGATGCGCTTTTCGAGAGTCAGATGTCTGTGTGTGTGTGTGTGTGAGGAAGCGCGATAATTGATAAACATAATACAGGCTGATGCTCGACAATAAAATACAAATCTAATAAAAAAACTTTCCTCTCTTGATTCCAGACTTACTGACTGAAAGTAAAAGCAACCAGTAGCAGCAGTAGTAAACCAAAATGAACTTCACGCCGTTCCCGGGCTTCACAACGGGCTCGTTACCCACGGGAACGGTTCACCAGTTCGCCACAGCGAAATTCGCTCAGAACCTGACTACCGGAGGTCAGGTGGTCGGTGTCCTGTCAGGCGGTGAAGGAGGCGTGCACTACCTTCGTCCGGTCGACCCTAACGGTTTCACCGTTGCCCAGAGCGCCGGCAATCAGCAGCAGCAGATCATCACTCTGCCCATCACTGTGCCCGGCAAAGATGGCACTCAGCAACAGCAAACGGTTCAGATTCAGGTGGTCAATCCGAACGTATCGCAAAGCGGCAGCAGCAACGAGCAGCCAAAGTATCATCTGGCTCCGATATCGCTTAGCCAGTTTCCTCAAGGGGCTGCCACTGTGCTCACCGTAGCTTACAGTCAGCCTGGCACCGAAGGTGTACAGATTCAGGTTCAGCCGCAGAACACCGTTGCGACCACGCAGACGTGAGTGTACTTTTTTTTGGTCGTCTGTGCTCGTTGGGAGAGATTGACATTGAGAGTTGTTAACCCTGAAATTGTATTTGTTCATCAGGTCCGAGCAGACGACGCAGAGCACGTCAACGGCGACGTCCACGGCTCAGCAGACAATCCAGCAGACGGTGCAGTTGCCGGGTGCCCCGGAGGGTCTGACTGTCGTGGCGCAGATCCCGCACGATTTGATTCTCCGCGAAAGTATCGAGGAAGCCAAGGAGACCGAGGTGAAGACCGAGGCAGGCACGACGCCGGTAGCACTGATCAAGCGGGGAGGCGTAAAAAATCAGGGTAACCAGAGCGGCGAAGAATTTATCGCTCAGATGCAGGGTACATGGCCAAGTATTACCGCCGGAGCTTCGGTTGCTGACTACCTGTCCAGGTAAATACTGTCTACTAAATCGAAATTAGCTGTCGTAAAAATCATCTTAAAAAATATACGGTATCGACGTTTTCATAACAATTTTTTGCAGGTTGCCAGCAAGCACTTTACCTCTGTCCTTGCAACACTTCCTCAAGTTCTCGGCGGAGACGATAAAACGCGAGGCGATGATCGAATCGAGTCCACTAGGTGCGGACGGTCTGGAAGCTGGTGGTGCGGCCGGTGAAGGTCAGACTGTCCAGATCACAGTCGCCGGCGGTGAAACTGAGATCATACCCGATGTTGTGGAGGAAGCTGCTGGCGAGGCTGGCGTTAAACCCAAGCGCAAGAAGAAGTACAAGAAGAAACCACCTAAGCCCAAGAAGCCCAAGCCTGGCCAGGTGAGTTTTATAGACCAAACGAGATAAGAGACAAGATGTTTTGACGCTGAGATTGCATGCGCTCTTTCGCTTAATCTGGGGCCGTTCCACGTGGAATCATCTTTCAATTTTGGTGGCTACTACGTTTTCTTTTTGTTTTAAGACTGGGAACTTGTAGATTCGTTTATTGGAGCTGTATGTTTAGGAACTTTTACTTTGAATCGTTTGTGGGTTGTAGAACGAGCCTTTAACGCCTTGTACTAATAATCATTTGTTAACTATTTATTGACAGAATCTTCACTGGTATTTTTTTTAACGATGATTTTACATAGAACAGCCCTCCATACGCATTTGTTATTCGAGCTCATATGAGAGACACAAATTTTTCAATCCGTCTTTTCTCTTTTTGTTTGTTTTGACACATTGACACACTCTTGCGATGGTACAGGTGAGCTACGTCGAATTACCCGAAAACTCCAAAAGTAGACGTTTTAAGGTACAGCTGTCTTTTTTTAAGAAATACTTTTTATAACGCTTGAATGAACGTTCCTTTTAAATTATGTTTCGTTCTCTTTTTACATTTTTATTTCGTTCACAAATTTCTCTTAGATGGTATGATCATTTTTGTTTATTGGTAAGAGATACACTGAGACTATGTAAACTTTTACTTTTTGGAGTTCTTTCTTTTTTATACAAAAATAATCTTTCTTTAAACTGTGTTCAATGCATTGACGGTATAGGGTTCTATTTATGAAAGAAAATAATTCATAGTCCAGTGGTTTAAATAATTACCGATTAGACAAATAAGTTATAATTTAAAATTATACATTTTCTATATTGACATGGCATTAGATGATATTTTCTTTTTGACTTTTATTAAGTTTATTTGACTTTTTAATTCAATCTCACGCCTTTACATTTTCTATTTTAAAAAATAACTGACTTGACACGCTGATAGTATTTTATTTTATCTGCTTATAAACAGTTAATCGAGCAATAAATTACTTTACGATGCTACATTTTGATAATGGAACCCATCAAATATTTTTATTTTAATATTTGATTACTATATTATTAATTCACCAATTATTGTACTGCATTATAGTAATTATACCATAGTGCTGTATATATACAATTACTGTAGTGTCATGCGAACTTAACTCACCAATGTTTTAATTTTGTTTACCTCACCCTTTTTATTCTCGAGTCTCGAAAAGTATGTAAGTGAAGCTTCTGTACTCTGTAGATACGTTTGTTTGTGTAATGTTTCTGTGCAATGTCCAGCAAAAAATGTCGATGAAAGACGAAAAGAGACTAATATGTAATTGTACAAAATTGTTGCTCTTGCAGGTGAGCATCGTCACGGCCCTGGATGGCACCACTCTGTTTTGCTGTCCTCAGTGCAATATGGCTTATCCCGAGAAGGAACTACTTGAGCAGCACTTGATAGGCCACAAGATCGAGAGGCGATTTATTTGCGACATCTGTGGAGCTGGACTCAAGAGGAAAGAGCACCTCGAGAGGCACAAGCTTGGGCACAATCCGGACAGGCCTTTTATTTGCTCTGTTTGCATGAAGGTGCGCAGATATAAATTTAAATACAAATCAGTTCTATGCGAATATATATATTGACTAAATCAGCAAATTTTCTTTAACAGGGCTTTAAGAGAAAAGAGCATCTGAATCTGCACTTCGTAATTCACAGTGGTCAGAAAACGGAGGTGTGTACAGAGTGCGGTAAAGCTTTTTACCGGAAGGATCACTTGCGGAAGCACGCGAGAAGTCACTTGGCTAAGCGTGCCAAGGAAAGCGATCCTCTCGGTAACACAGACAATGCTCAGGCCCAACAGCAAGCTCAACAGCAGGCTCAACAACAAGCCCAGCAACAGGCTGAACAACAGCAGCAACAAGAGCTTCAGCAATCTCAGGGGGTGCCAGAGGGCGTTCAGCAGATTCAAATCCAAGTAAGTATATCACCTCGCTAATCGCTATTTTCATTTTCGCTTCTTACTCCAATTATCGTAAATTGCATGTTATATTAGCTCCGTTCACATGTTGAGCGAGCTCTTAATTCTACTCTATCTGCACTCTATCCGCAAAACCATTTATGCAACGTTACTAACATTCCGCTTGTACGCCATGATACGCTCACTAATCAAGCGCGTCATGCATTTTTTGAAACCTCATCAGGTTGGACAAGGTGCGCAGGCACAAATTCATCAAATCCAGGTTAGCGAGCAATCGACTGTCGTCCTGCCCACGGCGGCTGAGACTGGCGCCATGACGTTGCTCCATCATCAGCAACAGCAGCAGCAACAACAACAGCAGCAGCAACAACAGCAACAACAACAGCAGCAGCAGCAACAACAGCAGCATTAGCGATGCTCATGATCGAAGCGTCAGCGACGAGGATGACATAGGTGCGATCCATGAACATAGACGTGACGAGATGTGCGTTGGTTGCTGTCCGTGCGAGAGAATCTCGAATGTAATATAGAATTTATCATTGCGCGTGTGGGGGTGGGTAGCAGCTAGTTGCGTGCGACTAGAAGTACATGGTGAGATCGAATAATCGTTTGACGTGGATGTGGTTTGATTATATGCAGGGACTGGTAGTTCTTGCTATATGCTTATTTGTTAAACATTTTTCTTATGTACGCAATATAAAAGGCGAATTTTGTTTCTGTATAAAGTGTATAAGTTTAATTGTGTATATATCGCGGTAGGTGAGTTGTAACATGTTTAATGAAGTATATATGATCATATGCAAGATTATGATTACAGAATATATATTATACAGTATCCATGTTGTATTGATTAAGATTCGCCGTAGATTTCTATACATTGCCACATACTGTTTTTTTGCGATTCGAAGTAAGCAGTAACGTTGTATAAGTAGACTTCTTAGGTAACTGTACGTCTGCTATTATTGACGTAAACTTGTGAAAATTGAGGCGAAAACAGTGTATAACTTTATACAAAAACAAAATTCCAAATCCATATTTTTTTTACCCAATTTATTGTGCTAAAGAAAAAGATATATAAATAAATATAAGACGACATCAACAGAAATTGTTGTATCTTGTAAAGTATTGACCAAAATGAAATTCTGGTGTAGCTATTTTTTGTATACGAATAAAGCGAAGGAATAGTTTTGTATTTAAATAAAAATGGGTAGATCGATCCCTTTATGAACAGTCTCCGAGTTTAAACAAGCAACTCATATCACAACAAATGACGTTAATACGTAATATTTACGCCACATTATTAGCATAAAACTGTAACTAAACTATTAGCGAAGCAGAAACGTTTTGTACGATCTGTTGCAACTTAATAATTCTAGCAGTATGTTAATTATTTTATATATTGTATTTTTATATTAATAATATTATTATATTGTATTTAATCTGCAATCAAATTAAATAAATTGAATTTTTTTCATAATGAGTTATTATCATACAAAATTTTGCTATTTTCAAGAGTTTAATTAATATATAACTTAATATAATGAAATTAATGTTTAATCAAGTAGAATAATATATAATTGAAACCATACACTTGTTATTTATTTATTTGTTAAATTCAGTATCTTTTTCATTTTCATATACTAACTGTTTTTCAGATAACCTACAGTTTTCTGGTTCTATACACATAAAAAGAAAATTACCGTACAGAATAACTTCTAGAGCACGCAACTAGCATTCGATACATTACATTGTTTGACTGTCTTAAATTAAGTTAACTCGCTTAACAAGCTACATCTTAAGTACCAACAAATTTTTTTTGCCGAAATATGTTTTATTATATTAAGACACACTACTATTGCCTTGAAATTTTCATTCAATATTACCATGGTATTATTTAAACTGTAAGGAAAATAAAAATAATTCAGTAACTGAGTTAACTTTGTGCCAAGACTTCAAAACTTAGCGAAAATCGGATTTGAATTTAGCACCGTATGCATGAACATCTTTATTAAAAAAATGAATACACTCGAAGCTATTTTTTTGTCCACTACTGCGACTTTCGTAATTACGATGCACCAAGCGAAAAAATGGAGAACTATAATTAGACAAAGGACACAAAACGAAAAAAATAGGAATAGTACGCGTTGTAGCGTACGCGAGAGCGTTAAAGTAGAATTATTATAAATATAGGAAAATGCATATAGATGAGGAGGCGACGCGTTCTCTCTTTATAATTTCTTTGTATTTTCGCGAGCCTCGTA
The DNA here is from genome assembly GCA_020010945.3 of Muscidifurax raptorellus. NCBI lineage: Eukaryota > Metazoa > Arthropoda > Insecta > Hymenoptera > Pteromalidae > Muscidifurax > Muscidifurax raptorellus. The sequence continues at coordinate 6,038,393 of CM052079.1, read as the reverse complement.
CGCATATGTAAGAATTTTTAAAGTAAATTAAAGAGAGAAAGGTATATTATATATAAAACAGATTATAAAGTGCATAGCGTATACACAAATAAATGAATATATATACATGTATATTTTTGAGGGCGTTTGCCGAATTAATCCTCGGTATTACATCGCCTGCGGAACGGGTTTCAACTATAATATACGATTATTATATACGCTGTATAGTTGATTGACGACGATACCCAGACTTTTGCAATGTGAAAATTGAAATTCTTATCTATCAGTGTTCTCAAATAAAGCATGTCTATCGCGATCAATTTAAAATGATTACAACATGAAGAACACGGGAAAGAGTCAATAATGTATAATATTCTTACGATAACATGCGTAATCGGACCACCCACCTTTGATATTTATACGCGTAGACCGTCGCGATAAAAGGCAATGATGAACAACGGTTGAGTACATGTAACGACGATTATTGGATGTATAACGAATGATTAATTATGAACAATATACGATAGTTTCCTTACTTCGCGCGTATTTATTTTCAATATTTTGTTTTTTATTCACTGGCACGCGTACTATCTGTTAATTACATTTATCCTTAAAGGATTTCTTTTAGTTATATGTACATACGTTTTTCTCAAAATTGGTATTTATTTTTCACTGCGTTTTGCGTGTTTCGTTAACTCTGCGTGAGGAGATTCTTTCCATTACTTCTTAAATTGCAAAGAAATCCAAGTGCTGTAGTACATTGCCGTCGAAATTTCATTCAGTGCTTGTCATCAAAGCATAAATTAATCTGTGTGAATCTTAAAAATATATTTATTGCATGCACATTTTGTAGAAAATGAGAGCAAACTACAAAAGAGAGAGACTTATGTAACTTGTTTATTTTATTTACACTGATTTCGCTAATTTTGTAACCCTATCTCGTGCGTTTTCCGATAAAAAAGTCAAAATTATTAGAGCTTATTAGAATACGTTGCGAAGAGTGATTATTTTATTGAATTTCCCTTGATATATTTTTTAAAATATGTGGGGTTGACTTTGTCCATTGAACCGAGGCAGGTTAAAAAAAATCAAAACTTTTTCTTTCTTGGTCAATGTATCCCTTATCAGAAAATATGTGAACGAGGCCTGTTACTTAGATTGACGACAGAGCTGTTGTCGTCCTATACCACATTAGGCGGGGAGGAAAATTTCGTCAGGAACTGTCCATGAACTCAGTTCCGAGAATATTCCGACCACTGTTATTATCGGAGCTGACTATATCGATAGTTCCCGACAAAATCTTTCTCCCGCTTAATGAGGTGGAGGATGACAACAGTTCAATGATTAATTTATGTAACAAGCGCCATTCACATCTTCTCTGATGAAGCTGGCATTGATCACCGAAACATTAAAAGAAAAAATTGTTTAAATTTGTTTCTTTAACTTTTCTCGGGAAGATCGACAATCAATCAATCCCATGTATTTTTATATAACCTATTTACGATTGCTGGACTTTTTATATATATTTTTGTATCTGTTGCGCTTTAGGCAATTCGCCTAAATATTAAATATCGTATTTTTACATGATGATCGAATTCATTAAAGGACAAATTTGACAAACACCGTCTCTCGTGCGAAAAAAAATGGATTGCATTTACCTTGTCTAGAGTTTTGCGTTTTTGTCGGAAAAAGAGAAAAGAATATTTTTCGTATACCTGAGTCATACAACTATTTAGCGATTTAAGAAAATGGGTATTGAACTACAGCTATTATTTTATTATTGATTATTTTTACTATAGATTATTAATATTATTATATTCGATTAGCTATTATTCTAGAAAGTAATGAATAGCGCTTAAGACATTTTCATTGTTACTTACATAAATACTGGACAAAAAGGATAAAAATAAAGCGTACATTTCATATAAAAAATAGCAATACTTTTATTTCAGATTTTATTTGTGTGTCGTAAAAAAATTATTATTTAATAAATGTTGAAGACAGAAGTATTATTTTCTTACTTTAATTTATTGAGAAACTACGTTTTTAAAATATAATTTAAATTAAAACTGCTTATGTATTTCAAAAGTATAAACAAATTGTCAGCATTCTTGATACAATCTGAAGAAGTTTCTTCTACTCATCTAGGGGAATCCCAAACCGGTGAGTCGTTCCAATTCCTTATATGCTGTAGTGATGCTTGCAGTGATAACCAGTACTTCAACATTTTTTACGGTTCAGCGTAGAAGCGCGCGTATTTTAAATTATCCGTCGTTCGGGTAAAATTAAACAATCAAGCAATAAAGATATTACAAAGGACTCAATAATTAAAGATTGATGCTGTGTAAAAATTTTTAGTCAGCTAATGATTGCACAGTGAGATGATTTGTGCTTTATACATAAACTCAACTATTTACTCGTCCAGGGTAATAATACGCGACAGAATTTTAGGACTTTCGAACACGTGTCCCACTGAAATCAATAAAAATTCCTGCCCATAGCATATAAATTGGGCAGCTTCAAAAATTTTTTTTGCCAGTACGTGTACTTAGTCAAATTTCAGTAGTAATGGAGCGTACAAGGAGGCGATTGTCTTGGTTATGTTAAGTAAAACTTAAAACCTGTACAAGTGAGTTTAAACTTATGTAAATACAAACATGTATTTATGTATTAATGCAATAAATATAATCAAAACATATTTGTTTGTACTCGATCTCATCAGGTTCAATTAAAAACATAAGAAATAAAATAATTTAGTTAAAACCGAAAACCTTAATTCTGCAGTGTCATAATAAGCTTCAAAACATTTCCGTTCTTATTCTTTTTAGCCTGATTTAACACAGTTTTGCCCTTAAACTTAGTGCCAACCCTGGCCCCGTGACGTATGAAAAGCCGCACGATATCTTCGTCAGCATATTGAAGAATCTTGTGGAAGACGGTAGTGCCACCCGTGTTTAGCTTGCCATTGGGATCGGCTCCGGCTTCAAGGAGCTTGCGCAACACTAAAGCGCTCGGCACGTGGTCGTAGTTCATTGAGTCGCCTTTACCCTGAATGGCAAACTGAAGTACCGAACGGCCGGCGTTCGAATTGATTTTGGGATTTGCACCATGTTCCAGAAGAAACAGAATATTCTCTTCATTATGACGAGCTGCTGCTATGTGCAGCATGTGGAAGCTATGGTAGTGCTTGCCATTCTCCTGAAAAATAGAAAGTGTTTTGATCATAAATTATTTTTAAAATATTTCAAAACAAATTTAGATGAAACAAAAATGGATTAAGAATTCTAATTCAATAAAAGTATGTTTATAAAAATTGTTCTGGATTCCTACCAACTGATTGATATCAGCACTGTACTTAATTAGAAGTTCAGCACTTTCTCTATGATCACCATCAAGAAAGAAGGAGATTCCAGGCCGATTTTCAGCCATGGCTTTAGCATTGGCACCAGCTTCAAGCAGTAGTTTTACAATTTCTACTTGTGTCTGTCTATTCTCATTGCCATTTGCTCGAATTAATGCTGTACCATCACCATAGTCTGTTGCTTCTAAATCTATTCCTGCTTTTATGAAGTATTTGGTCATTTCAACACTGCCTAATTCTGCTGCATCATGTAACAAACTGCCATGATAACTGTTGCGATAAGTTTTGACTGTTGCTCCTGCATTTTTTAATAAGTTCTCCAGGGTGAGAAGGTCTTCTTTTTTTATTGCCTCAGCTACGGCTTTTTCTAGCTTTAAAAAAATTTGTTTATTTTAATTTTGATTTCTTTATAATAATATCCTATATACATAAAATAGCCACAGTACTAAATTTAAAATAAAGGAAGATTACCTCTCTGCTTGCTCCGTACATTATTATGTATTATTAATAAAATATACTTCAAAATTGAGCGTAATTTGATGCACAAGATTTATTGTTCCAGTTAGTCGTAACTCCTTTACTGCTGATAAAAAGAATGAAAAATCATATATTTATTTGATTTATTTTATACAACTGTAATTATTAATAATGAAACTGTTGTAACAAAAAATTATTAAAACACAGGAAAGTGAAAACTAAGATTTAAAAAAAATGGAATACTCATCAAATATACCTAATAAGGTAGAAATGTTTTTTTCCTGACACCATAATAGACACGTTTTTGAGTGACAAAAGTCGAAATAGAACCTCAAATTAATTTATATTAGTACGAAACTAAGAATGCATATTGAACAATTTTCTACTTTGAACAGAACTTTATAAAGATATAATATAATTACTTACATGCTTATGTACACCTTATCGAACTTCAAAAACATAATTTTTGCGCATAGAGAGCAATGCTTACAAACAGTTGAATCGTTCTCAGCAGTGGCGAAGCAACTGTCTCTGACTTCAGCAGTAGCGAAGCAACTATATCTCTGACAAGAACGATATGACCGTTACGAGATTTGAGTTTTAAATGCGCTATTCGACAGGTCCAAACTGCTTAGTGATATACGTTACCGGTGGTTACATAATTCTCAGAATTCTGATTTTCTTTGCACTCCTGCAATAATCACATCGTCGCATTTGCTTCCGGAAGCAAAAGCGAAAGTTATTAGGTATATGTTTTGGTTATTTATTATATAGTGTCGTGTATATATAAGTTGAAAAATAAGTTGTGTGTATATATGTATTACTGTGTATAAAAGAAGATTTCTTTGTATGAATAATTCACACATCAATGTTCATTATTTTAAGGTACGTATGTAACTTAATTATCGGAATAATCCATATCTCTAAACTTAATAGTTAAACTCAGATAGTCTTATGTATAGAAAGTATGTACATAAAGTAAAAAAAAAAAATCGCGGAACTCTGTTCCTGATGATGTTAAAACAATATATTTTTAGTTCAAATCGGTGTAAATATATGTACCTATATGAATAACGAGGATTCTATTAGACCCAAACCAGGCTGCATTCATTATTACATTTTATGGGGGGTATAGTAATGGAAGCAAATTGATTTTATTGATATGATTAATAGAGACATTTTATTACAACTTAGTATATATGTTTTTGGTTCTTGCATTGATAGAGTACTTATCGAATGGTCTCATAAATTTGATCAATGACTCGTCATCCAATTAATTAACGATTTCCTGTACTATGACTGCTGTAGTGATTTCTTTTGGTAAACGTTTACGAACAATATCAGATGTATCTTTCTGCGATGTCCACTTTGTACCACATACAAAGATGAAAAATAGCTCAGAAAAATTGATAGCATTAAATTTGTATCTTTCACATAAGTTTGCTATAATTTTTTGATCATTCAGCTAATCTCTAAATCTGAAAATCCCATTTTTGCAAGAAATTTAAGAACAATCCCTTATGATTCATCTGTTGCAGGAAGCTTGATCATGTCAATCAGCATTTCATATTTGTAGTGCGGATATTCACATCAGCTTCTAAATTAATTGGTAAGTAAACTGTAAGCTCTATCTAAAATCTAAATCAGACAATATATTGTGATATTTTTTTGATCATCCATTAGAACATAAAGTGGCGTCATTCCTTTTCCATCTCGATAATTAACATTAACACCATTATTGCGTAACAATGTTATATTAGAAATGAGTTTTCGTTGAACAGTTTGATGCATCCTGTTCTTGTACACTATAACATTGTTTAACCAGGACATTAATGTCCTTATTTATGGCAGCATGAAACATGGGTCCTTTGTCGTCACCATCCCTTTTATATAGATAAGCTTAATAATAATTTTAATGAAAAGCTTAATAGTCTTTATGTGTCTTGTCTTAAGCAAGCCATGCAAATGGTGTTTGCTTTCTGTAGTTTTGAATATGCACGTCTGCTTCTTTATTCAATAATAATTGTAAAAGAGGTAGATATGGACATAGACTGGGATGTGGATGGGACATAGAAGTGGATGTAGACTGGGACTTGGAAACTTTCCACAGTTTCCGATAACTTGGAACTGAATAATGGCCATAAAATAAGTTCTTTTCTTCCTTATAAATGCTTATAATTTTCCGCATTTTCTGTTTACTTAAAAATAAAATAGTCAATGTAAAAATTGTTTTGTTTTATGGCAATACTGCTTGACACCACTAATATGTACGCCTCTAAAGAGGCATCACATTTTGCAGAGAAGTCGACAGTTTGCATCACTAGCTGTTATAGTAAGTGTCAAGGTTTTGGAAAACAAAAACATTTTATCAGCTAGATTAAAACCTATAGCAAAAATAAGAAGAGTAGTTAATACAAGTCACAGAAATAAGAATCAGTCCCATGATGGTGCTGAAAGTAAATAATGAAGGCACAATTAAGTTTAAGATTTCAAAAAAAATTGTTTTAAACTTATAATATACACCAGCAGTATATTAATTATATATTTATATAATGTTTTTTATAACATTTTGTATACTCTATGTAAAGCCAGCACTAGACGCGTTTGTAATGCTGCTTTATGCAAATTTCACGCTTTAATATTACTATATACTATATAGAGATTTTATTCGTTTATATAATCGTCTATTGTCTTATGACAACGTATAATCCGGCGAGAGACCTTAGGTAGCCCTTAAGGGAGTTGCTATGACAATTGTGACGTCATACACCTTTAAGACTGTTTCTTTAAGGATGCAATATGGTGAATGAAATTTTTATATTTCTTTTTGTTTTAAAACAATTGACGAACAATCAAAACTGAGTTATTAGGAAATTTGAGATTAAAATATTAGGTTTTAAGAAACTTTAGCTCAAATTTTACTTAAATAATTAGGATTAATCAAAAATATATATTCTTTTTAAGTTTAAACATACCTTTCGACATTTTCAAGTATGGATCTATACGCAGCCTGTTATCAATTACAAAAAAAAGCTCATTCCTTTGATTCAGTGCAGGCTTATATAAAAAGGGCACTTTGCTTATGTATATAATAAGAAAATTGGATTTTTTTCTTACGACGCGGTCCATTTCTTTTATGAGGAGCTTTTATGCTGTTACCCACGATCGTCCTTGGATACTCTAAGCCAACGATCTTAAGTATTACGTCAAGTTCAAGGTCACGCGAATCAGCGGAAAAAAGTAATTTTCACAACAAGCGACGGCTACAATCTATATATAGTCGTTAAGTTAAAATCACACAATTTTCCGGAATACGCCGTCCCACGAAAAAAGTTGCTGCTTAGATGTCTCCGTATGGAGTGATAGTATATATTATACATTATATGTCGCGCGTGAGCCCAGACGAATTTCATATTGAATTATGTGTGACTATGTTTTAGCGAAGGTATATACTTTTTGATGGAGAGTTATACCACTCGGAAAGATATGCTTTCACGAATATAGATTGCCCCGCAAAACAAGTTCTGATAAGATGAATGATGTTTCATCAAAGTTTCATAAAGTTCTCTGTGGGAATGGAAGAAGTATTTTTTTTTTTTTTAATAAAATAACGTATTCAACTTAACTGAAAGTGTATTCACCCTATACAAGCAATAACTTTTATGTGTATAAAAAAGAAATTGCGACAATCATTTTTTTAGAAAAATTGGAAAGAACGTGTCAATCAATGCAACTCTCGTGTTTTCTCAAAGTGTACATTCTCAAGTTTCTCCGACACACTTACAAAAAAGTGTTTACTGTCAAAGGTATATACCGAGTACTATATAGTCTTATACCCAATGGCAAAACAATCCGAAAAGCCATTAATTCGAACCGTCCTGCATCTCCTAGATTGAGAAAGCAAATGCCATCCTGAATCGAGAGGAAGAAAGTTTTACTATACCAGCATCGTGCTTGTCAACTATAACTAACCCCTCTTCAGAGTTACTGGAGAGCTGACCTTGCTTATACACAGGCTATATAGACGCCGCTTTATTCTCCTCTCGCCGCCCACGGTTAATCCGCGAACGCGAAATTGCGCACGTTCAGAAAGCACATCTTGTAGTAGGGCTGCGTCTATTTTTGGCGCGAGTCTATTTTCGTCGCTAGATTCTCGTATAACCAACACAGGTGGAAAGTTAAAGTTAAATAACCGTTTACACAGGCGAATCGCGCGTATGTAGTTTGATTATAGAAAACTGGATAAACATTATACACGAGCAAAAGTATACTCTTCCGGTAAACCTGATGTATGCGGGGGTGATGACTCAGACCACTCGGTGTACAAACTTCTCGATGGGGAAGCCCGTGCTATATCGAATCGCGGTATTGACGCAATCGAATCGGATGTAATTATAATATGTCTTGAGCGATTTTCCGTCGAAAGACGATTTTGATCTTCTGGTTAGATGTATTTCACCGCTACTGCACATCGTTGCTCAAGTTCTGGAACAAAGCTCTCTCTAAGCACATTTTCAGAACCGGCGTTCTTGGCAAATTTCAAATCGATGAAATCTCGCGTGAATACGGTCTCCGCGCCAAACAGCAATTCTCGAAGGTATAATATTCAGTACTACTTCATATTCTCCCCCGCCACCCACGCTTTCTTCCCCTTGGCATTGTCATCAAGGAACAAGCCGACTTCCTCCTCATTGGCATAGCAACGGGATTTTACCTTCGCGTTGTTTTGCTATTCGCCGACACGCATCTCGTTCCCCTATATACGTACATATATACATCTCACCGGAAGGATCCGGCACGTTCTCTCCATCTCGGAAAAATCCTTCTCTCCAACGAAGGTGTATACGATTACATCAGTCTAGGGCGTCGGATGGAATTTTTTGTTCCTCCCCAGTGTGCGCGAAGCGTCGCAATACGAAGTGCGCATCGATTGTAACACCCGCAGCCACCCACACCGCGGGTGCGACTCCTGCTGTTGATCTATTTATAGCTTCGCGCTTGCTTTGCTTTTTTCCGGCCCCGGAAAAGCTGCGCGTTGGAGATTATATAGGCTTTACTCTCTTCGAGTTCTGATAGCGAGGTCTAGATATAATTTTATCGTACGTTGCACCCCTCAACGCTGTGATTATTATATATATAGGTGCGATTATACGTGTGGTCGAGGCGTGTAAACAGAAGCACTGGCTATAGCTATAGGAATTTTCATTTTGTTGACAATTATGGAGAGCAGAAGCATTTTATGTTTTAAGTACAGCACGGTTGACTGTATTTTATAAAGACCCTGAAAGTCGTTGGATGCCTAGACTACTTAATCGATTATCTTAAATGCATAGTATGATGCGTGAAATAGAAACATTCACGAGCGTATATATACCGCATCAATGAGGTGCATAATTAAAATAGAATGTATATTATTCGTTTTAAAAAAGACAGCTTCGCGCGACCCATATTTTTTAAGGATTCGCCGGAATGATGAATCCGCGAAAGAAATCCAATTATGAAACCGGCACACATATGCTAAAAACGGCAAGCAGTTATCAGTCTATATATACACACAGACACATATAAAACTCGCGTCGAATAAGGGAGAATCGCGCGATGCGATTGGCCGAATACAGGTAGTCGAATATTGATCTCGCTCGGTGTATATTTGGAGTTGGCAAATATATACACGTATACCTTCAATTACGGCTTATGGCACGTCGGAAAATAGCATCAGCTGAAAGCCCGACTACTTCTCAGTATAGTATTAATGGAAAATAAATAACGCTCGCCGTCTTAGACCGGGTAGATGTATAGTGGAGCTAAATATGAGAACGTCGAATCGAACGGCTAGTTAGTTATGAAGATGGAGTTATCGGCTTGTCAGTGCGCGGGCTATATTTGTCGTTCATGTAGAATTTTCGCCGTCGAGAGTCACACCAAGAGACGTTGCACGCGATATCTGTGGAAATGATATTTTTACAGAGTCACATTATTATTGACAGTCTCCACTGTATATTCGAAGTCTCTTATATTAGTCGGCGGTGAATGATTAAACTGTTCGTAAAGTTAGTCCACAATTATGCGCGAAAGGTATATTATCATTGAGAGAAGCACGAAAATAAACGCCCCCTTAGAATATATACCTCTATTATAGGATATATCAAAATATTTGACATGAAAATTTGGGCAAAACCCGTCGACCCGGCGAACCTCATGCTAATGTCTCCGAAGTGTTTATCTGTGTTATAATACAGAAAATGTACATAACAATGGCGCATAATTCTCTCAGGAAGAACGTGAAAAAGCGAAGTTGTGTATTATATTTCACGTAGACAGCCGTCGTCATGGAACGAGATCCTGGGGGAATCCAAAACTCGGTGAGCAATCGGGATCGGCTTCGTGCGTCACACTCAGTGCCAAATGTAAAGTTGCCGAGCTCGCGGACGTGCGTTTATCGTGGTATTACAAGCCGAAAATAAAGTTGCTCTGTTGCTCATAGCTAAAGTAAAGACTTTGAATTCGTATTTTCGAATGTTGAATTCTAGCTTCGCGTTATATCAAACGTCTTTTTTTTTAAATCTTTCAGTGCTGAAACATTCGACGAATATTTCAATCCGGACGTTGTTCGATCGCTGCTAGAAAACCGCTGAGTGGAATAATTTTTCAATCTACAAAAATTGCTCAAAATATTAGACAATTTCCACTATTTACGAAAACCTTCGCGAAACTTCGCTCGAAAATATAACGTATATATATATAGAGAAGCAGTTCGCGGTACAGATAATTATCAGCTCAAGGCGCATCGGAAAGCGCCTCTCTCTCTCTCACTCGAGCCCCGGCGGCTCGTCTTATTTTCGCTTGCTCGCTTGCGTAGATGCGCTTTTTCCGCGAACGAGCTCGAACGCCTAACCCCGATCATCGCGGCCCTGCACAGCTGGACACGATATGCTGACTTGGCAGACGCTTGCAGCCGTGAAAAAATAATTCACGCGGACGTAAGCGCGAGCGACAGGTGAAATATTTTAGTCTAACGCGGTGCACTGGCCTAGATGTGTATTATACTTAACGCTAAATGACGCGCGGGGGGGGGGGGGGCTAGGCTTCATGTTATTGTATCGTGCGATTTTCCACGTGTGGGTATCGTGGTTTTTTTCAAGTCGTGTTTTGACGCTTGCTGTATTTATGTTACGTGTTTTCCAAAAGCCATAATAAAGCGATATCGAGCTGTCTTATATACACGGGTGTGGCAAAATATACGATTTATTTTATTTGTTTTTTTTTATGCGAGTCAACGTGTATTAGTATAAATGTCTCCGAGCGTACAACTGGATCAAACTGGACTGTTGTTATTGTCAATTTTTGCTGTATTATTAGCCCAAGTAAAAATATAAAAACAAGCCGTACGCTTCGTGTGGCTATGATGAAAGCAGGGTTTTTCATTTCATTGGGGGAAAGATCAAGCTGGGTATCATTGGTTTTTATGAAAATATCTATTTTCAATTGTCGGGCGTATATATGAGAAAGCTTCGTTTTGAAGAAAGTACAACGACGCGTCCGAACAATAAACGAATCGCAGCAGCCGCCGAGATACAGTTTTATAAAAAGCCAAATGTTGCAAATAAACGAAGTCGTCAAGTTCAAAAACTACGCACACTCCGATGTCAAACTCTTCCTTTTTTTCCGCGTAAAAGTATAAAGCAAAATTAACTACCATCGCAATGCGGCTGCCGCGATAAAAAACATAAAGGAGAACTACAATCTCAGGCGTTACGCGATTCGAGAAAACATTTTAGTTCACTTGTCTCGGCCGATTTATATTATCAAAACAAGAAGAATTTATACCTTTGTTTTGTGTCCCGCGTGACTCTTCGCTAAAGAATTCATTACAGCTTGCAAGTGCATATAAAACCGTCTGCCTGTCGGAAACAGATATATTAAAATTGTATATAGAAACATAAAGGATAACCGAATATCGCACCGACAGTGAAAATCGTGTCAGGGTTCTACGCTCGTTCCAAAAAAATATTTCCAAAACCCTCGCGTGCGGCGTCCTCTGCGCGTTTCCTCATTTCTGTATCTCGCACGTATTCGTCGTTGCCGTTGTCGTCATAGGCCCCAAGGCGTCCCCCGGCCTTTCGTTGATGCGATATACGCAGAAAATAAAAAGCGGAGCGCTCGCCGAGAGTTTCAGCTTAAGGGGGACGGATTTTTCTGAGATTGCGCTTTTTCCGAGAACCGATTTATATGTGACTTGGATTATAACGTTGGTCGATTAATTTAAACGACGCGAAAAGTCGTCGAGTGAAGTCTTTTGTATTTGGATGAAGCTTGTCGCTCGGGGTGATTTTTCAAGATAACTCTCTCGTCCGACTAGAGCGCGACAATATTCACTGTATACTCGCTGTCACGTGTCCGGGTCACTAATAATAGCGAATAGACTGACGGGGGAAAATATTTACTTCCTAAAAATTAAAATTTATTTGTCAACACAGAGGCAATTTCCCAGACTTTTTTTTTCTCTCTCGCGAAGTTGCGATAACACGAGGAAAAATAAACCATATCAATTTTAGACTTAAGTTTATAGCGATTATCGGACACGTATGTACACACACGGTAGGCCGCACTCGGCGTCGACAAATAAATTCTGCCGCGTTTTACGCGGAAAATCCGACGAGGAGGAGGTGGTACACAAGCCCGAAGAGATGCGTAGCATCGGTTCATTTTTCTAACCGAGAGATCATGACGTCATGCCTATAAAACTCGGGGCGGCAGTAGTGATCGCCACGTTGTCTGGCGTCGAAAAAACTTAATCGTCTAGGGGTTCCAGCGATGTTATTTTTATACGCGGTGTGAGAGAGACGCCTCGGCGACGTCTGATTTAGGACCGCCGAGCCCAGAGTCTTTATTATCTTTTTTTTTTGGCAAACTGGACGATCATTGAATCATCGCCGCGTTGGCTATCGTGATAATAAGACAGAGCAGGGGCTAATTCGTTTATTTTTCTTTTAGTTGTCCGCGAAAATTTTTATAGACCCTTTTGTATAAAGAAAATAATAAACGGCATTGCGTGAATTGCTCTGATATTTTTGAAGAATTTACAAATAGAAGCTTGTCAGCGATTGAAAGACTGATATGATATACGCGAAGAAGACAAAAGAGATGATTTTGCTTAAGGATTTAAATCGCGCAATTTATGAGTGTCACTGTGTCAGCTATTAATAATATTCTCGTCCGATTTTGCGTTCTCGCAAACCAATATATATAACTATATTATGTATGCAACAAGAGATTTGAGTGACGAGCTAGTTGAGCTCGTTATTTACACTGACGCTAATGTCTGGGATATATAATATGCAACTGTGTCAAGTACCCGTTGTGTGAAGCCGTCGTGTTTTTTTTTGCGCGTCTGATTATTATAATATATTTGAGGATTGCGAACGTCTGCGAAATTTCGTCGAATAACACGAATGTATAATAATATATATCGAGTATAGTCCACGACATTTCGACGACTTTGATTTAGCTGTTTGGTGGGATTATTCGATAATAAAGTGGCGGGTGATTGATATTGTTGTGAATCGAGCGGTGAACATGTGGGGCAACAAATTTTTTTTTTGTTCGAACTTCACCGAGGAGATTTTAAAAATACCTTGTTTTTCCGATCGAGCTTGAAAATAAAGAAGCCGTAGACACGTACATCGATATATATATGTATATTTAAATGAATTATAAATAAAGACGATGAAGCAAAGTCATTATTCTTTTGCGTCTTACAACTAAAAGTATTTCGAAGCACAATCCAACGTATACGGCAAACAAAATCCGTTGATTATCGCTCATCAGCCTTATTACAATAACAACAACAACAACAAGAACAACAACTACAAAAATGATCTCGTCGTCGTACATAGCTTTTTTCGCGACGACGGCGGGGCGTTTGACCCCGATCGCATCAGGGAATGTGAACGGCCTTTGAGGACGGATCTTTTCCTCGCGGCGCTGACGTCAAGAGATTAGGATTAAATTGGCGGGCTGCACACACTGCCAAGTGGTCGCGGCTGCCGCGCATGCGATTCTAGATGTGCACGAGCTAGACGTGTTATTTCTCTGCAATTCCCTGTATGTATGTATATGTATACATTCACACACACACACACAGTCGCCTCCTTGCCCGAGCTTCGGAGAACCGACTGATGGAAGTGGAACATCAAGGAACATTGTCTGATATTGTATATATGATGCTACGTTTAGCTATCGTATAAATAGAGAAACATAGGACACAAATAGCCTCGGGGGCGTTGGACCGCGCTGCCGTCGTTGTGTGTAGAGGATCGATCGTACAGACCATAGTAGCTGCGCTTTCGCGCGCAAACTCTTCCGACGACGACGAATTACTTGTATGAGAGATAGGAAAACACATCCTGCCGCTGCTGTGTGGCGTAATATAAGACGAGCTTTCTTTTTCTTTTTTAAAGAATACGATCGATATTCGGGGAATAAATGAAACTGTACCTATACACACACACAGACGTGCATATGTATATACGAAAAATTGGGATGTTAACCGTGTTATATACGAATGCATTTATAAATATCTTTATGCAATATCTTAAAGTAAATTTAAATTGTAGGATATGTAATTGCGTTTCAGGGTAACACATTTATCAAGCTACGAAAAATTCATTCGATCTCGCGGATGTATATTATTTGATTGTCTGGTTCTTGATATAGAAATAACACCGTTATCAAATATTTTGAATCACCAACAGAAATACCAGCACCTCGGGGGTAATGGTAATAAAATTAAAAAAAATGTTATATCCGCGGGGTTCGCGTAATTCATACAGTAACATCCTTAAAAGGTAAATATAGTTAGACCAATTAATCCGAAGTACTGAAAGAAGAGGACCCATGTAAAAGCCGACGAATTTTCAAGCTCGACACTGACCAGGCTCGATTTACGGACTAAAACACGATCATCATCCTCAGCTTTAATCGCCCGTCGTTGTTTATACAGGCCTCTCGTCCGTGTGTATATATATAATAGCGAGTGGTCACGCACTCGAGAAGAAGGGGCGCTTGAAAAGCTCCAGCGCGCGCGTGAACGGAAAAAAATCGTCGGAAAACTACGGACACCGCGGTTCATCGATCAGAATCACGAGAGCCAGAGGCGCTCTTCTATATTATTTCTGCGAAATTCTATACAAAGCTTTCCGACGCTGTGAGAATGACCGCGTCGTATCTCGTGTTTCGATAGAGTCGTCGCTGCGGCGTTGAGGGTTACACATCGATTCGTTTTATTTACAGACGCGAATTTGCTCTGTTTGATCTTTCATAGCGATCGCTTCTTCTTTTTTTTCGGAAGAAACTTAGAATGTATACTACTATATAATCGCCGTCTGGCCGTCAGCTTTTTTCTGGAATCGTTGCCCCCTCGGAAGAGCATCGGTATATTATTATAACAAAAACGAAATTCGTCGTATCATGCTCATAGATATATGTATACACGTCCGAGGAGGGGTCAATTCGTGCGACACAGCAGAGCGGCTAAGAATATCGCGGCCCTTCCAAAAATAGCCGACCGCCGCCTCGAAATATACACGCAATGCGTGTATTAGTGTATAGGCTCTTGGCTGAGTCTCGACGAAACCGCGAAGTAGGAGGCGCTGGTAGTGATGATGATGATGATGATGATGATGATGATGATGCTCCTGGTATATACAGGAGGTCATTATATAGCGACTCTTGTTTGTGGCGCGACGTCGCGCTGGCTGGCGATCGCGTCGAGACAGCTCGACTATTATACTGCAGCACGTGACTTTTGGCTTGTCCGGATGCTCGTGAATTTAGTCGTTTTTTTTAAAGAAAAAATGAAACCTCATGGTGCATGATTTTCGCGTTGAGAGAAGATGAAATGAAAAACGGTAGAGGAATCACCAATGTGATGAAAATATAATCTACTCGATTGACCTATGTAACATATATTTATAGTTTATAGTTAGAATTTATACCTTCCATTTTCGAAGAGACCAGTTTCTTTTGGAATTGCTTGCCAATATTGTAAGAACGATTTTGAAAATTCTGGTTACTCCATTTCTTTCTATATTATTTTATAGGATGTTTTATTTTTGAATAACCCCGCGCATCGTTCCCCTAAATGCATATAATGCGCTTTTCACTGAATCAGAATACGATAAAATTGGTTGGAAACGTAGTTAAAGTGGATAGAAAAACATTTCGTCTTCTCAAAACTTCGTAATATACGAGATCGTGGATTACAGTTGGCAGCTGTATCCATGTCGAGGTTCATTTATAATCGCGTGCATAAATGTCTGCGCATGCAGTCTAACGCTCGTTTTCCCAAATATATGAAACATTAATATATATATATATATAGTGAATTCTTACGCTACTGTTGGAAGTGAACGTATTTTTTTTACTGCAATCGTGATATTCTCTTAGGATTATTTTATAATGTTTTCATTAATATATAGCTATATTTACGCAATTAAAATAAAAATACAATCTTCAAGTCCATTTCATATGCATTTCTTCCAGTCAGTTATAAAAGAAACATTCCTTTAAAGCGTAGTTATACGGTAGATTGCGTATCAGATATATACTCAAAGCAGGTGCCTATACACTGCTCGCGTCATCTGTCTATTACGTATAAAATTCGTTCCTATGACAACCACCCGATTATCTTACAGTTATGTAACAGTGACGTCGTCCGTACTACATAGTCATCATAACCGATACTTCCTTCCTGTATCCACGCAAATGAATGTATATAAGTGTAGTGTAATTGTTTAATAGATTGAGTTTAAAGGACGGCGTAAGGGCGACCAGAGCCGTTATTCTTGTTTCTGTACATAAGTAAGCTAGTTTTTAAATTATACGAAAATCGTGCAATCACCAGTTCGATAAAATATGACTTTACACTACCTATTGATTGCAGTTGATAATTCAACCTTCTGAAGGTAGAAAAATAGTCTATCGCTCGAGAAATGAAGGCAAACCCGAGGATCCAAATTGAAATGTTTTGCTTTCGAGTGAAGTTGATAAAAATTTTCCTCTCATAAATTAGAAATAGGAAATTGAATCCATATTAAAGCAAGTTGGACCGCGATAATTGGTACATAGTCTGGAAACAGTACTTGAACTATATCGTCTCATACAGAGCTACTATACAATATATATAAGTATATGGTATCCGCGCACGCGGAAGCGAACAAATGAATCGACTTAATTAAAGCGTTACGTTGACGCGCGGTATTAATTAAATTCTCCCCGTGTAACACCAACGCCCGCTGCTACCCTGGAAGCTTCGATAATTGCCTTCTGTACGCGTATACCTATATGTCTTTGGAATAATACGTTGATGGGGATTTTTTTTGCGTTGGCTGCGAGATAGCTACTATTGGGAGTTTAAACGGGCAAGGGCAAGGTAAGGTCGGGTGATTTTTTTTCAAACAAAATTGTGCGTTTCTGTTACATAACTATTATTGTCAAATATAAGTTTATTTGGTTTTTATATTAATCAAGATATATAATATAATGATTCAAGTTAATCGCACAAAATGTAATTAATGGGGTAGGAAATAAGTGGGTTGTAGAAAATGAGAATAGCCAAGTTTTGTACATTAATCAACATTTATTTTGTTTTTATATACAAAAGAGGCCGCCTTTTTCTTCGCTCGGCGACAAGAGTATGATCACAATGACGACGATATCGTCTATAATTTTCATTTACAATCACATATATATGTATACCTATATATGTTCCATCTTTCTCTATGTACACTGATATCATATAACGACTATATATATAATACATTTAATATGTATATAATCATGTGACGTAAAAATAAAGTCATGTATTCTCTGAGATCGTTAAGGATCGTCCACTCGGCAATAGATATATAATATATATAAGGGCGAAAAGTGTGATAATTAGCTTTCAAATTATATGTATATATACTTCGTTTGTATATATCCAATGAAATTTAAGAGCCAATCGTGACGTTTCGCAATGCCTATATATCACTCATATAAGTGTTGTCACATATACGTATATATATATATATATATTGTGTGGCGGGTTATCATTTGTTTACTTTTCCACTTTCGTGTAAATATACAAATATATAAACGTAGCTCGTAACATGTTGACGATTAGGCCAATATTTCGGCTAAAAAAATCATATTGTTCGGTACATCGGTTAGTCTTAATACAATATTGTTCATACATTGTTATAACGATACCTCCGTACATACATTCAATAACATACATTGCAAACATTTTTATTATTGTTATTATTATGCAACGAACATAAAACACCTTCGTTATATCGCCTCTATACTAAATATATATACACGTAACTGTTGGCTTTCATAGTGTTTGTATATATATATTGGGTGAACATGTCGGGTTTATTATTCTATACCTATACAAAGTACACTGTTGAGATGATCGTTTAAGGCCGATATGGCAATTTCCGATTGTGATGATGCAGTATATATACGTGCGCATTTGATGTCCATTGTTATATATATATATATTTCGTCTTTATTGCACGCGCGACGTTATTCTCTCGTGCAATATATATCGACCAAGTTCTTCTCGCGTAAGAATGAAAATGGAAAGTCTAAACGAATTTAACCCTGTTTACCTTTACTGTTATATAATGCGACATAATAACTTGATACGGTATATTATATATACTGAAGCATCATTTTTGTGTCTCAACATTAGAACTGTCTCGATCGAAGAAAAATGCAATTCGGCATATATCAGAAATGGAAAAGTGATTGTTCGTTATTATAATTCTCGAGTTATCGCAACCGATTAAAAAATGTACACATTATAATTGACTCGTTAACATATTGATTGGCTTCCTTGTATATATAAGAATGTGAAAAATTATACGTCAAAATTTATGCTGTATATCCATAGGATTTGCTCTATAGCTACGATGCTATTACACCTCGGTCATTATAAACAATAATATATAAGTACAAATAACGTTCGTACTTACGGCAAGCAAGATAATTTTTATCAACACAGCTGGGGGAGAAAACGTTGACATTATATCCTTCATTTTATAATTCGACGATCGCGCTTTTCTAATGGTATTCTAATAATGTTCAATCATTTTATACATTCTTGGACCCCATCGGTTCGTGTAAACGCATATACACAAGCGTTTTATTATTATTATTATTATTATTTTTTAAGATCTTGCTCTAAATTTTGAACATGATACGTCCAAAGTATCATTTTGAATATCTCTCGTGCAACGTACAGCTTTAACGAGTCATCATTTAATATCTAACGAATATATACAACCGATTCGGAAGGTATTTTTCATTTTACTCACATTACACACATGTATGTATATATTATTTCACATAAATCTTTATAAGAATATATATACACGTTTTGTGCATGTACTGCGGGTAGTGGTTTCGAATCCCTATATAATAACTATATATTATTTTATATACGTACGGATTGTGTGTATCAACTGGGCCTTAAAATCCTGTGGTCGTATCAGCTAACGATTTTGAAATTAATTATAGTATACGAAAATAAAAGCCTTTGTCTTATCGAGATAATGTAATAATTCAAGTATTATTTTAAAATAAGATACGTCAAAACCGTCTTCGTTTTCAAACCAATATCCGGCAGTCACCGTTTGTAATTATATACGTTCATTAATAATCCTTCGAGGCGGTTTTTCCTTCGTTCGAAAATTATAATAGAAATCTACGAGTTTGATAAAACTGAAAAAATTATAATCGAAAGCAGCTCTAATCAGGATGTGCCTTACATGGAAGCATTGAATATATTGTCTGTAACATTCGAAAATCTCTTACTATATTTATAGTCCTATATGTACAATCTTCTCTTCTAACCAGCCCCACCGAGCATATTGTAGTCTATGATAGTTTAGCATCCAGGCACTTATGAACTATCATGTAACCATATTGTTTTAGCCTCCGCGCGCAGAAAAGAAAAGACTTGTTTCTCTCTCACTAATAATTGTCTTCAAACCGTGATAACATATAATCTATACAATATAAATTACACATCGGCCAGGCGTCTCTCTCACTCGTGCCGTCCACAACGCACACGACAATAATAATCGAACTCACGTAATCGCAATGTGTATCGCACGATGTATAGTTTGTGTCATATATACGTTGGCACTCCGCGTAGTTTGGCACTGTATACATGCGCATGTGTGTGTGTGTGTGTATGTATGTGTGATATATACACCTGACGAGACGCTCTTAGAGATCGGCGACTAGGCTGAGCTCGCCGACGCTGAACTTCCGAGTTTTGTTGACGACCTTGAGACAGGGTTCACTGGAAGACTTGGACAAGTCTCATATGGATCCGCCGCTGATGTTCGCGGACAGTAGGCCCGAGTCGCCGACGTTCGAGTCGCACTGCATGACCCACTCCCAGATCCTCTTGGTCATGTCCTTCTGATCGACGGACGTCTCGAGTCCGTAGCTGTTGAGGAGCTTCTTCAGCTTGTTCTTGTTCTCGTCGAAGTTGTTGCGATCGTCGACGATGGTGTTGAGGTAGAGGAGGCTGTCGGCCTGTCGCACGTAATTCTCGTCGACCGACGTCGAGGTGGCGCTGTGGCTGAGCTTGCTCACGCACCAGACGTCCTTGATGTACTTGTTCACCTCGGTCACCGGCGGCCTCTTCTCGGGCTTGTGCTCGAAGACTCGCCTGAAGTAGCGCAGCATTCTCGGGGTGAAGCGGCGGAAGTTGGACGGTATCTTGGTGGTGCGTCGCTTGAGGAAACGCTGGAAGGCCGAGTAGTCCGGATCCTGGATGAGATCGGCCGATTGCCAGGGTGGGTTGCCGGTCAGGCAGACGAAGAGGACGATGCCGAACTGCCAGTAGTCGGCGCTCCTCTTGCAGTTGTACCGCTCGTTCTTGATGATGTCGTGGATCTCGGGTGGCAGGAACGACGCCCAGGTGCAGCGGATCTTGCTGACGAGGCTGCCCTCGCGCCTGGTGCAGCCGAAGTCGCAGAGCTTGATCTTCGACATGTCCTGGGCGAACACGAGGATGTTCTCGAGCTTGACGTCCCTGTGGGCCAGTTGCTTCGAGTGCAGGAAGTCCAGAGCCGAGGAGAGCTGGGAGGCGATCTTCTTGCAGATCTCCTCGCCGAGACCGCCGGCTTTGACGTTGCCGGCCAGGTCGCCGTACGGCGCGTACTCCTGGGCGAAGACGTAGCAGTTCTCGGCCTTGAAGGCCACCGCGTACGAGCAGAGGACGTTCGGGTGGGGGCTCAGGTGGTACGCGTAGTGAAACTCCCGGTAAAAGTCCTTCTCGGTCGTCAGCTCCTGGTGCACGGCCTTGAGGACGACCCTGGTCTGGGTTCGCCTGTGGGTCGCCAGGAGGACCTTGGCGAAACTACCCTCGCCGAGGGTCTTCTCGACCTGGTACTCTTTGCTCAGCTCGAGCTCCTCAAGGCTGACCTCCTGAACCTTGTGGATGCCCGACTCCTTCTTCTCGTTCAGCTTCATCTGGAACATCGAGAATAGACCGGTGGTCAGTATAATATAAAACAGTCGCCTCCTCAATCATTAAATGTATCGAACAGATGATCGGGCTCGACGCGACGTCGGAACGAGGCTTGACCCGTTCGCAATATCATATATAAAATGCAGAGTTGACCTTTCTCTCAAATATTCCGGCCTTACGTCCGCTTATATACATATACAGCGGCTTCGGCTGACTGCAAAGAAGTGTCGCACGCGCGTAATAATTAATCGAGGCTAAAATCGAAAACAGGCCGGGGATGTAGCTATAGCGCGTCATATCGGTTACGTCATCGTCGATGCTGCTGCACTGGACTCTCGTTTCCCCCCTTTCTATATACTCTATTGTCGTACACGTGTTTTCCTTTATACACACACATACACGCAGGGGAAAGTCTCTAAGCCCGTGTATAGAACCATACTGCATCGATCTCTCTCTCTCGCTTTTGCGTGACGTCTCTCGATTGCAGATCGACGTTATACCGCTCACTCGTGAAATTAGATTCCGACATGCTGCTCTCTTTTCCTTCGATAATCGACCGCACTGACGCGAAGCCACTGACGACGATAACGCGCTGACGTGTATATATATATATTTATATATGTGTGTGTGTATATATACTCCATTATCGCAGGTCGCGAGTTTTAATTGAAAAACTGTCAATGGCTATTATATCATATAACTATGGACAGCCTGACATCGCGAGGCTGCGTGCGTGGTTACTATATATAATATATATATATATAAGTCGATATGTAAGTCACTCGTAGTAAAGCTTTGATTATTATTCGCGCATTAAAATATCGGTATATTATGATCCTTCGCGCGTGGGTAGGTAGAAGCCTCTCGATAACATCAACGGGTTTATTGTATAATATGCATTATGCCTTCGAGAAAAATCAGCGGTGCCTTGCATAACGATCACTTATTTAACATTACGCGCGCGTCATCGCGTTCATTGAGGAAAAGCACAAGTGCAGATATGTACGCGACGGAGTGTCCATAAGCTTCATCGATCCGTACGGAGACGTGTAGGGCTCTATTTTTATAGCCATACTCGAAAAAGACAATGATCGTTAGATGTATATATATATATACATATACTTGACATCCGCGCGCGTGGAAAAGTTTCTCGAGCTTATTTGTATACGCGACGCTGGACCACATATCGTACACGCATAGCGAGCTATTCTCAGCGACGATAATGGTATATATACGTGCTCACAGTGGGAAACACAGCAGTCGTGCTGTGGCTATTGTTTTCCGTCGAATTAACGCCCGCGGCGTGAAGTCACGTAGACCACAACGACGACAATGTGTTACAGAACTACATGCTTCTATGCAATATACGTATATAGCTACGAAATGAAAGTTGCGAAAATTCCTATGTCCACATAACTCCAGGAATAACAGACCATCGGATTTTCTACATATGCCGGATTTTGGCTGGTATGTAATCGCGTAATAACCGAAGCGTGAGATTCCGCGCGTTGGGCAATGTCACGGACACAATTTCGTGCTGACGCCGGGAAAGGTGTATCGTGTGGCGTTCGCGGGCCGATCGATAGTTTCCTTGCTGGCGTCCTGGAGCCGAGCCAATTGTAAGCGTTCGCGCGAACGTTCGTAATGTCGCGTAGGTGCGTATAAGTAATGCGAGCATATCGAGCGTGTCCTTCTTTCGCGACTATATATGAGAGAAGTATTGTGTATCGATGCAAATATAATGGAACATCCAAGCGAGTACCGGAAGGTGAACCTTATACATATGTGATGGGCTGCGGATTTCAGTTTTCGAATTTGTGTATGATCGATGTGAGTAGATTGTCTTGAAATTGATTCACTCTTATGAGGCAGGACGATAAAATGGCCTTGGATAAAATGTGATAAAAAACCGGAGAACTTATTGTTCGGCAAACGAAGACGCGGATCGATTGTTATTTAACGAAGCCGCTCGACTGCCATTTCACGTCGATAGCGGACACTTATTGCCATATATAGATTCCTCTTCGTCCATCCGTATTCATAATTATAAGAGAGTCTCGCATAGTCATTTACATAATTTTGTATTTTGTTATTCATTGCAGTAAGATAACCTATAAAGCTATTTCTCTGTAGTAGTTCAGATTATAAATACAATTATATTTAAAAAAATTTCAAGCTAAAGTGAACACTCGATCGAATTATTTCAATCATATTATAATTGTACTGGTATACATATATAAATGAACTTGCGCAGAAATATAATGATTCCTGAATTACAATGTGCAAGTGTGCAGCTTGATTATTTTTACAAGAATAGATAATCCATTTACAGGAGTTAATTATACAGCGCACGTGTGCCCCGCTTCTTTATTCATGTGGAACCATAATAAATTGTTCTGAAAGAAAATAACTCGCGATATATAATCCTTCAGCTTATGATGTCACGCCAATTTCTTATCGAAAGGTGACTGAAAAATTCTCGCGATCGCGCAATTGAAAAATTCATCCACACGGAACTTTTTCCTCAAATCCCCGGCAAAAAAATATCTATAATTAAACAACAATTTTTCATCGGCCTACTGCTGCGCATATAAGTCTCGACCGTACGATCCAGGAGCATCGGCTCTATTCCCGTGATTTATAATAACGAAAAGAGTCGCGGGACGTAAATAAAACGGGAAAGATGACAAAAAGAAAAAAAAAGAAGCGAAAGAAAAATAATATCGAAAAAGAAGTCGTCAACTTCTGGGAAACATTGGAGCTTTTCTCTTCTCGTTGGCTGTCCTCCTTTCCAGTTAGCGCCGGTTCTCTCGCTCACGAGCTTCTCATTCCCGCGAACAACCATCGCAGACGGACACACGCGCTCGCATGCGCAAAAGTGTATATATAAATTTTTGTTTGTCACGTCTATTTTAATTTCTCGCTCTGCGGGGGCTAACAACAATGGAGAGAAAGAAAGAGAGAGAGAAAAAAGGCTGGCTTACAATTATGTATAATCCGCGCGGAAATTCTCCAAGCTCGCGAGAGGGAATCAATACACCAGTGTGTATGTATATATACCCACCCACGCACGCACTGAATAATCAGTTTCTTGACATATATTTCACGGTGCTTACCTTGAGCGATTGTCTAGTGGAGGCTTGTCTCTGCAGAGAATCCTGGGAAGCCGTGACGAGAATCATCGGTCGATCGTCTTCTCTCTTCCTCTCTCTCCCGTGACGTCTTTCGCTCCGATGGCGACTCTCTGTCTCTCTCTCTCTTTTTCTCTCCCCTGGGGATACGCCCAGTCCTGTATACTATCCAGACAACTGTTTGCACTGTCACTACAATCAACACAGTTTTTTATTCTTCTTACGGATAACACGAGCTTTCTTATTTACTCGCGACTTTGTTCTTCGAGCTTTCTCTCCGTCAGCCGATATACGACGATTACATTTTCGTGTCGGCTCATCGGCTGCTGACTTGCGTCTGGAGTCGTCGCAACGACGAGCTCCGCTATATATAGCCGAGCCGGCTCGACGGCGCAGACTCGGCCGAGCTTGCGAGCCTCGTCGGCGGGGCGAAAACTTGCTGCTATAGCTTAGAGGCTGATGCGCAATCTCCTGCATCATCCCATCCCGCGCCATCCCCTTCTCTTTCCCCTGTGGTATTATATGGCCGATTGCATATATTTATATTATATGAGTACAGCTGATTGATTGTTGCGTTCTCTCGGTTTGGTTAAAATTCGTATAAAAGTGCTTATTAAGGCTGTTGCATAATCGCTATAGAAATTTCAAATTTGAGGACGTCAAGAATGTAGGAAAAATATTATTGAAATCTGTAGAGATACATATAGGTATAATTTGTTAACGTTTCAACAACTTGATATTATATTTTTAAGCTCATTAAATAATTTACTACTGTTTTTATCACTAATATAGCTTTAGTTCTTGTTATGTAGCGTCACTTTGCTCAGTCTTGATGACAGACATTAAATTTTTATAGTGATAAATTTAGTTTTTTTTCGTGAAATCCGTATAAAACCACAGTTTATCAATCATTTTTAGGAGAAATTCACGTAATTGCTTTCGATAACAAATTCGTCAGGATTTGGTCGCACGTGAAAAGCACAAGGGGTTCCTTCGGTCGCACCTGCCTGATTGACAACATGAATTTATCGTACAATCGCTAAATTGTATCTTAATTAGACGGGATTGAAAGTCGCCGACTATATGGCAAATTGTAGAAGTCAACCGATATTAGCCCTAATAATTTTTCAAAAGCTATTTAGCTATGAAAAGTTTCAACTTAAAACTTTTTTGTTCCAATTGTCATTGTCATGTGTTTCACATTTATATACTATTGATAGACATTCATATCGCGTACAGTTCTATTGCCACCAATCAGAACTGTGGTGTACTTTCTGATATACTTACTTGCACAGATGTGACTGTAAACCCACTTGCAATCGTAAAAAAACTCTACTATACTGTCTCGAGGGTATATTCTCGGCTCTGTTGTCTCTGCTGATTGTTCACCTATATTGTGTCACTCGTCGAGTATATATAGTATATATAGGCTATGAGTGCTTTTGTCGTCTATCGCCTATTCAAATAAGGAATATCGCCTACTTAATATGGTAAAAAGACGTAATTTAAACAAATCAACTAATTTCAAATGAAAAGCAAGCAAAATAGTAATACGCTTATAATGCTCTTTGCTCAAAGCCATATTGGTATTGGTCAGTAACGACCAGTTGTGTGAGTGAAACTTATACAACTGACTTATGCGCAAACGAACTTTTCGTAACTTCAAATAGTATTATGTTATATTGGCTGAAACGGCGGGATCCTGCGTACTTGCGTTGCATTAAATGCCATTAAACTGACTTTATATAAGAAGCCGTATTGCTTGCAAGGCTAGAATGACTTTAGTATATAACGAAATGAACATCAAGTGACGTCTTAAATGCTTGTTATGTATTTTCGATGGGGGCATATATAACTCATTTCGGCTTTGTCGTCGCAACCCCGTAATGAAATTAAACGTTATATCGAAGGGAACGCGTCGGATGGCCGTCGATGAATTAACGCACGTATAAATTTCATTACGTACTACAATCAAGCTCGTCGTACGTCAAACTGAATGTAGAGATCGCCTGCTTAATTCAATGAAGCTTCGATTCAACGTAAAAGTTACATTTATTGGTTTTATTTTATTATAAAAGCCGCACACGTCGACTCTCCACAGCACGGAGACGTGCCTACCTTGCACACAACAACAAAAAAAGCACAGCAAAACAAAAACGCAAAGGCAAAAATAGTCGACAGCGAGAGAGGGGGAGCCTAGAGAGCTGCTTGAGGCTATGGCATGCGCACAATTGACACTCCACGTGTATCCCCTACACAAAGCTAGTAGCCCCAGCATAGAGAAAAAAAACCGAGCCGCGCAAAAGCAGCAGGTAGCAGTAGCTTGTAACAATAAAAATACATTGCTCTGTCGGGCGTGTATATGTATAAGCAATAAAGCTCCTACGTCACACAAGGCACATCTATATAAAAGCTAAGATAAAGAGCGCAAGAGGGGGTGGATAATATAGACGTGGATATAATGCGACGTGCCTATAAGCTTCTCGCCCTTGGTCTTGATTCGAAAGTGTTGGGCTTGAAAAAGTAAAAAAAGCTCGCCTACGTCGAGAGCCTGCGAAAAGCTCTTCGTAGGAAGTCTTTCCCGCAGCGTTGTGTATATCCCTCGCGATATACTTTCATCGATGCTGAGATCAATCGACTTCTAGAGTTTTCACGAAGCTATTTACACGACTAATGGTTCGACGCTTTTTTGTCATTAGTTTTCGTCGATGACGAGTACATAACGAATTCGTATATTTTATGAAAAATTTTATGCGCAGGGAAAATGTAGAATTGTATTTTACTCGGCGATGCGTGGGCTTTCGCGCTTCGTGTACAGTTTCTGGGAAAAGGATCTATATATGGACGGTCTCGGCTTTAATGACCTACATCTTCAAATAAGTTACATAAAAGTAAGTATTGATATAAGAAAATTAAACTTATCTCATAATTTATTATATGTTAATATAAAAATGAACGGTGTAGAGCAAAGCGCGATTATGAACTCTCGTTAAATTTCACAATTCTATCGCAAAAGGTAAAAAGTACATACCCTCTATATTTGTAGGCTCGTTCTAACCCTCGTCGTAACAGTCTCGAATAATATATGGGTGTATCCAGAAACAATATTAGCATTTTTTAATTTACAATCGCGCGCGGCGGGCCGTAAATTTAATGCACGCACCAGAGCCGAGTAGATCGATTGAGACTGGTGGCTCTCTGCTCGTGTTTACAAAGTCGAGTGCTTGTAAAATAACTTTGAAAGCTCGAACGCTTCCGGGTCTAGACACGGCTAGTCGGATATACCTAGAACCCAGAGCGAGATGTCCGAGAGTGAAAGAAAAAGAAAACGAAGGAAAGAGATTCGCGGTAACGCGATAATAACGAATGATTCAACGGTCTAACGAGAAAAGGGTTTTTTCAGATGATTTCTTCATTTCGTTGTTTATTAGTTTTCTAGAAATACATACATTTTACGATGGAGACGTATAAATGGAACATTTGTGCTTGTAAGACCTTGATCTTTTAATTTATACATATCTTAGGCTATCGATTATTACTTCGTATTTAGATTGTAATACGCGTTATACACGATATTCTTTGAACGGATAGAGCCTATCTATAGTGCGTAGGTAGTACAGGAATAATTGAAACGTATATAGGAAATCAATAAAAATAGTACTGCTACAACGAATGGACGAATTCATAATTCTTAAAATAAAATCCTCCACTTATTTCTATTGTTAGCCTGCCTTCATTTAGATAAAACGAGCATAAGAATGAAGATTTCAAAATCGATAAATCGTGCCTTACAGTTGTAAAAATATCACACTCGAACTATCCCAGCATTACGTATATCCGACCAAAAATGGTAAAAAAACAACCGCCAAACAATCGTATTTCTCTCCAAGCCCTCTAAACATAGAATTCGTTTTTCGATTTATCAATCGTTAGCACCGCAGCTTGAAAGCTCAACGGCGCACATCCTTTTGAAAACAAATGTAATCGTAGCCCTTATTTATTTTCTCAAGGCCGCGCCGCATTCGCGCAAAAATCGCGTGAGAAAGCAAATCTAGTCGCCGCGCGCTGTTTCTCGTCATCGACGTTAATAGAATCGCAAGCTCCCGCGGCAGTGATGCCTATTGATGTCGTCTTGGAAATAATCAAGGATGTCGTATTATAGAACTAGATGTTGTCGTCCTCGTCGTCCTCGGAAATGTCGGAAGGCGCCAAAATTTTCGTCTACGTGGAATGCAGGTCCACATTTCTATATAGTTTGTTGGTCTTTATGGTCAAGTAGTCAGCTGCTAGTTTATTTAGCGATGGTTTTGGCATTTGGATGGATTAGAGTCACGCTGAGAATCGGGAATGCGGAAAATATCCGTGAGATAATACAGGCGAGGAAAACAATGTTTCACTTTTGATTTCAATAAAGCTCGAATACAGCAATATATGTTTAGCGCTTTTTTCAAAACAGCCTATCAGTCTTATTATTGCTAATATATTCCAAGAATTGAAAAAGCTAACAATATCGGTAAATTTTCAAGAGAAAAAAATTGATCAGTTTTTTCTCGGAAAAGAGCGTATTTATACATTATAAAAGAGAACTGAAATAACCTTAAAATCAGCAGTGAAATGTTCTCTGCGGCTTTCTTCTACGAAGCTGACACGATATCTTTCTCTTGCCCATCCTGACTTTTATTTTGCTACAAAGAAGTCGTCCCGGAGCTTAAGAATAAAGTATCATCTCGCGACAAATTCGACTGTATTACTTTATTCTACCCACATAATTCGCTTTATTATATTTTGTGTAGGGCGTAGATTATTGTTATTTTATTGTGAACATTAGTGTTGGGCTTCGAATTTAGAAAAATTATATGTTTACTATAAATAAAAGCAAGAAATAATAAATTCATTGGGTTATGTTATTTAGTCTAAGTCAATATAATGCATTTAACGAATAAAATCTAAAAGAGATGTTTCTGAAACTTTGTGCTGATGAAATGAATGAAAACGTATAATTATATCAATTGATCCAAATATTTTTTTTATTTATCATATTTTCTCAAAATGTAAGAAATGAATTTATCATTAATGTTAGTAAACAAGACAAAGATCTTATAAACATGCTTTACTTTTTTAAAGTTTTCATTGCAATTTGTAAATACAATTTTTTTTTTAAAGTTCTGGTCAACAGACATAACTTACATTACAAATAAACATGCATTAAAATTTACGTCAATTCCTACAATTTTACAAGAACTAAATTAAATGAATCACACAATTTTAAAAATAACATGCAAGGATCTACCTCTTGACAAAAAAATCCAAATTATATTTTCAATCACCGATCGCAAAGTAAATATTAACGCGTTCTCAAGTCATATCGATGACAGGGTCTTCGCCTATTACTTTTACATTTATGAGTTTCAGATGATGATGAGGAATCGTAGTCGCTTGAGTCTGATTTTTCGGTAGATGTTTCAGTCAACGAACTGTCCTCAGAACTGTCTTGCATAATGCAGTTATAGCATCTGCAATTGTCGCCGCTAGAACTCTCATCATAGCACGAACAAGACGATGAACATTCGCTACTGCTACTTGAGTCTGAATCATCGGTACTTGAGTCACTTTTTGTAAGCGCTAAAAATTTGTATACAATAGTCAGTGTGTTATTTGAAAAACTTTTTTTCTGAATGACTTTGATGTAGTTATGTGCTTACTTTCTCCTCGTTTAGAATTTGTATAATAAAGGCTCATCTTCTGTATGGCTTTGGCAACTTTTACGTCGATTTTGTTCTTTTGATACGATTTTTTCTTATTTTCAGAAGACCTTTTCTTCTGATGCTGAGAGCTATCAGCTTTTCCCTTTTTAAGTGAACTTGACGATGCAGCTTTGCAGAATTGTTCTATTTTCTTTGACTGACATTTCTTTTTCCGTGATTCGGGTGTTTTCACCACTAATTGGTATTGTGATGGTTTTTTCGGACTTTCAATCATATTTGCTTGGTTTTTAAGGTCATTTTCAGCAATATCAGCCGGTTCTTTTTTTACGCGTGTAGCTACAAAACTCATGCCTAAAAAGCCATTGCATTGAAATATGTAATAATCAAAAGTTCTTTATTCTAAGAGGCGAAATGAAAGTAGTGTAATATTTACATTGCATAGGTTGATTAATTTTCATGGTTTCATCTTTGTAAATATTATTAGTATTAACATTATCTTCTAAAGAAGTGCTATGCACATGCATATTATAGAACGAGGCCTCATCAGTCGTGACATTATCGCTACGTTCATCGACAGTACTATTATCGGGTTGTTCCACTTGATTTTTTTCAACAGTGGTGTTGACAACTTTCTTCTGAATACCTACAGCCTCCTTTTTATTTTTCTATGAAAGAAATAGCATATTACTAAGACTTTTCTAAGATATAAATAATATGAATGGTATTTTTTAAACATTTTTTTACGTGGGAACAGTATTTCTAAATATAGTACTTACTTTTTCTCTAATTCGTTTAGTCAACTTCTTTTCCATATTACTGATAGTGTCCGATTTATCATGACCGCTAGTAGCTTGACCATTCCCTACAAATTCGTTATGTTCAAATATCATTGTTATAAAGAACTAACAAAATGAATGTAATATTTACCTTCCATGAATTGAGTATTTTTTATTGTCTCATTGCTATGAATGCTTGTATTGCTACTTTGGTTATTTTCCAAAGAGGTACTATGGATCTCCATATTCTGAAATGAGGAGTCATGAGTTGATATATTGTTCAGTCGCTCTCCAACAGTACTACTGCTGGGTTCTTTCGTCTCTTTCAATGTGCTGAAATTAACAATGCTACTCAAATTTCCTTGTTTTCGTAGTACTTACTTTTTCTCTAATTCGTTTGGTCACGTTCTTTTCCATATTACTGATAGTGTCCGATTTATCATGACCGCTACTAGCTTGACTATTCCCTGCAAATTCGTTATGTTTAAACATCATTGTTATAAGGAACTAACAAGATAATTGTAATATTTACCTTTCATCAATTGAGTATTTTTTATTGTCTCATTGCTATGAATGCTTGTATTGCTACTTTGGTCATTTTCCAAAGAGGTACTATGGATCTCCATATTCTGAAATGAGGAGTCATGGGTTGATATATTGTTCAGTCGCTCTCCAACAGTACTACTGCTGGGTTCTTTCGTCTCTTTCAATGTGCTGAAATTATCAGTGTTACTCGAATTTCCTTGTTTTTGTAGCGTGCTATTGTTATTTCTCTAAAACATAAAAAAGTAAATTACATTTCTTTTAATATATGAATTTTTTTATATGTGATTATTTACTTTCCCCCTTTTTGCTTTCGTACTGTTTTCTAAAGTATTGTTAATCGTGTCTGATTTGTTATGAGCGTCACTCAATTGGCTGTTGTCATTGTCAATAGAATCATCATTTCTCTATAAATAAAGATCATTACTATTATTTTTCTCACAGCAGATAGGCATATTTTATGGAATATGCCTATTCCAAACAAAAGTAAAGAAAACAAAGCTGCAATCCTAATGGAATTTACTTACATACTGATCCTTTAATTGGCTCTCGTTCTTATTAACGTCCTCATTATTTTTCTATAAAAAATACATAATTGAGTTAAATGTATCATTATATCACTTTGTAAAAATACAATATAACCCAATAATCCAATAACTTACTTTTCCCTTTCGTTGTCGAGTTTTTTTTACGGACTTCTCCAGATTGCTTCGATTATCGTCATTAACACTAGTATCTTCGAAAATAACTACCAATAAATTATTTTAAACGCAAAACCAATGTTATTATTTATTTACCTTGCTTCTCGTATACATTTTGATCATTCGTAAAATTTTCTGTTGTGGCTATTGACGCATTTTCATCTTGAGTTTTTGCTGTATCCTCTGATTTTGAAGCTTTTTTTATCGTACGCTTGGGCAGCTTTACAGCTAGGAATATAGTATAAAAAAAAAATAGTTATTAAAGTGATAATGATTATATATCTTTTTTGTAGCATTCTACAATTTTCGAAACTACCTGCTTTCTTTACTGCTTGTAGAGTTTCTTGATTTTCATCTAGTTGCTGGACATCGTTTGCATTTTTTTCGATGAACGTTTTATTTCCTCTCGTCTTCATTTTATTTGTCTAAACAATAAACAAAAATATTAATGTTATTTATTGTATAGCAATTTAAAAAATATGCTAAATAAAAAACGTACATTATTTTTTGTTGATTTTGTAACTTTTTGCTTAGGTTTAGCCGATTCATTTTCAGCATTCTTCTGTAAACTTGCACTTTTAGTTGTAGCATTGTTGTCATTAGCGTTCGTTTCTAAGCGTATACACATTAAATATTAAATAAACAGAATGATGTGTGTGTCAAATTTGAACAAAATTAATCAATTAATTCACCTTTTTCAGCTTTAACTTTCGGTTTTCGTTGTCTCTTTGGCGGCTTCTGAGAATTGTCCTCAACTATATTTGACGTAGCGCAAGAATTACACAGCTTGATTCTAGTGCCATCTTTCAATTTCACTATCACTTTACTATTGTCATTTTGGTGAATCGCGCAATCAGTATCGCTATTTGTAGATGCATCGGCAATTTGAGTTTTGCTTTTCAACAAACTTTTCAACCGATTTACTTCGTTGCTTGGTGTGTTTTCCTTGTCAGATAAAAAATCTGCAGAAAATCTACGAACCGGTGATTGATAAGCAGCCATTGTTAAAATTAAAACTGTAAAATTTCGTATCCAACGAGAATATTTGAAATTTGCATGAATCCGTAAATTATATACACGTATACAAAAGTACCAGAATTGAGAATATAGGACGTATTGGCACGAAGGTTGACGGAGAACTGATTTCTGCTTGGAAAGCGAGTTACTTTATTTACACAGATCGGGAGTCATCGAGGAAGTATATTATATACATCAGTAGCGTATGAACATACATTGCAACTATACATACATTTACTATTCAAAATTTGAACCGTATTGAATATTCGATATAAACAGTTCGCCGCGTTGTCTCAACATACGCCGACAAATATAGATATATGATTTTTTGGATGAATTACAAAATATGCTGATGGTAATCCAGATCTATATACACACATATTAAAAAAATTAACACGCTTCAGGTGGTATATATGTACTCGCGGAAGCAGTGGTTCCGTACGGTCGTGTATACTAGGAAGCCGCGCCGACGTTTGGCACCGCGCCCGTGATGGACACTCTCTTTCTCTCTTCGCGTGAAAATCTCCAGGCCGCGTAAAATTAAGTATGTGTAGGTAGAAATCGACGTTATCGATACTTTACTGCATTTTTCTTTAACAAATACCTACAACTTTTCGCTGCGGAGTAAGCTCGATGATGATTTATAATACATTCACATTATTTGGAATCGCCAACTATGATAAATTTTGATTTCATAAATCGTCATTCTCTTACGTAGTTTTCATGATCAAATGTGTATGTATATTCACTATACATTTGAGAATAATTCAGCCATAGATTCTGATGTTATGTTTCCAAGAAGTTTCACGAAAAGCGATTTGTATAAAAAAAGAAAAACTTTGAACGTACGTTGCTCTTAGAGGATCTGAAATACTTGCTTTTGGGACAGGGGATCGGTAGACTTTAAAAAAACAGGAGCCGCGAATTTCTCCACGCCTCTGCACGTGCTCCGATTTAAAAATGCGTCTCTTGTTCCAGAATATTTGGCTTTAGACTTATACTTTCAGTGCAACGAATGCATCGCGAAAGTTTATTTGTCGGTCATTGTAAATTGTCCTAAACAATAATATTTGTAAAACTGCGAAGGCTGACGACGAAATCGTCGCTTTTCAATATTTATTTTATTGCCACTTCTGATTTTCTTAACAAATCTTTGTTGATTTTGAACAGCGATTCAAAGATAATATCAATACCGATTTCTCTTAAAACTTATATATTAAGTGCATACAAATGCCTTTAGAAAATGTTTACATAAAAATACCATATATTTTAATGTAAGCAATACTTTAGCATCGAATTGATATAAAGAAATATTTTGACTTTTAAAATCGGCTTATATTATCCTAAAGAATTTTGTATAAGCATTGCCATAGATGCAAAGGATATTAGTACAACGACGAAAAGTATCTGAGAAGATAACGAATACTCGCAAGTGTAGGATCAGTACAAGCATATCACCAGCTACATACGAAAATTTGTATACGACAAGAAAGTGCCGTGAACTTCTCTCATGCGTGTACAAGCTTTATTTCAATAAACCGCGGACTCTCGAGATTTCTGCTGCTATACTCGTGTGAATAAAGACAATATTTACATTTGCGGAAAAGCCGGCTTGGATGATTGTCAGATTTTAGAGATGCTGACGCGTCGTGTAAACTTTCCGCAGATACACTTGCATGTTTGTTCGATCAGTTAGGTATCGCAGTGCTGATTTTCGATCGATTTTCCGTTACTTGCACATTTTATATATACACACATATATATATATATATATATGTTCGTACCAATAATTCGTTATTTAATGCTGTCAAGTTCAAGGCCAGGGAGGAATCGTTCGATATTTTTGGTTAGAGTTTGTCTATTGATTCTGGCTATGAAAACTGCGTAATAAAAACTCACAAAGATATATTTCAAAAGTATATACATAAAAAGAATAATTTTCGAAACGAACCCTGCTATGGTTTATACAGGGAGCATAAAATTTCAAAGAGATCGATAACTGTTATGAAAATCTGAAAAGAAAATATACATATAACGAAACAGACAAGACGAAGTATTTCATACAGAGACAATTTACAGAGGATGGAATAAGTTCTTTCTTCGACCTTGACGATCGAGTAAGTTCAAGGAACTCGCCGGAACACCTACGACATGTCGTTAGAGTTTTTGCGATTCCTAAACAGTTTTGCCTTTTAAGCATAATCTCGTTTCTGTAATCTCAAACAAAGATTTCAATTTTTGAATTTGCGAAGACAAATAACATACTTTTTTACTCAACTTTAAGACGTCTGCTTTTATATTATACATATGTTCACGATAATATCGCTGAATAACGCGTAAAATTTCAGTGACATCGTACGATTCCCGAATCGTTATAAGCTCGACTCCAAAGATATCCATATTTCCTCTTATTCCGTCCGGACATTCAAAGTTTTTTGAACTCCAACTGTGTGCGTGTTGTCGCGCTTATATTTACGGTAACGATCCGATCTGGATAATCCGCGCCTCGATGACTACGCAGCCGTAACGACATAAATGGAGTATGGATATGAGAAGAGGTCCAGTTCGGTTTTGCCCGAAGCATCAGTGAAGCGCCTACACCTCCTCTTCACATATATACATATACAGAGAGGCACTGCTGTCCTCCTTCTCCTCGCACCTTTTTTTCGTTCTCTCTCCTCTCGTCCTTCTCTCGAGAAAACGCGGCGCGGAGCAGCCTGTTGTCAGACCGGACTTTGGCTTCTGGCACATATATAACAGTGTCATCGCGGGGATTCCTTGGATAGTTGCACGCGACGACGCGTCGAGCGAACATGATCAAGGTAAGAGCGTTATATATTTGTTTCCCCAAGAATTTTCGTGCGTACGTATGTTATATGTTTTTATCGTGTATAGCTCGAAAGTTTATTTTATCTTCTGTGATTTTTTTTTTCATTCGCTTCTGGTTCTTTGATGATCAAAAAGATCGTTAAATCGATCAAACAAACTAGCCTCGACGTCACAACAAATGTAGTTTTGATTTAAACGCGAAAGTATACTAATATATTTTTCAATTTCGCGCGAGTCTTAAGGATTCTCCAAGCTGGTCCGAGTTATTTTTATTTTCATGATAGATATACAGCGAGCGCAAGACGTGCCCGAATTCGCAAAGCACACAACTGCGATAATAAATCTTCTTCATCTGTCAGATTGTCCTGCTGTGTCTGTGTCTTTACGGAGTAGCACTGGGTTCTCCGGTGCCAGGTTCGTTCTCCACCATCGTCGATGTGGAGAACGATGCCGAGATCGTGGACGCATTGGAGCCGCTACCGGGTAACCGTAATCTCAACGAGAAACGAGTCCCCGTGATCAGGCTGACTATCCCAGGCGGTTACCTGGGCCAGCTGTACGGTACGAAGAACCTGGCTGAACGCAAGCAGTTGCCCTTCTACTACACCGACCACATGCTGCTGCCAGGTGTTAGGAATTTGGAGGAGAAGGCCATACCCGACGCTGTGATCGCCAGAATGACCGCTGGTGAGGATACTTATTATATTAGTGCCAGGCATCCCAAGTCCGAGGTGGAGAAAGTTGTCGTCTAGAAGAGCGATTTCGTTTGTTTTTTAAATTTTTGGAGTAGCACCCCAGGGGCGACGACTCCTCGGATGCGCCGAAATTTTTTTTACTGTTCACGCTCATCGTGTTGATGTAGTTTTGCGTTTTGAATTTTAATGTGGATGCGTGTATAGTTATCGTGTTCTTGGAAAGCTTTTATGTGCAATCAATGGAAAGCGTTTTTTAACGACGTTTGTTGGAAATTCGTTTCAATTTAAATGCCATTATAAGCAGCGCTAAATTCAACGACTTTTTTCTAAGCGAGTGTTGTATGTGTATGATATTTTTCCGACAAATTCTAGAAGGATCTACAAGCGAATGAAGAGATTAATTTAGATGTAATGCAATTAATTTATTTTGTTACATTAAACAAAGCAAATTGCGCTGGAGCTTTTATATAGAATAGTACTTTTTTAATACACTTGTGAAAACAAGTCTCTAAATATCTTTAGAGAAATATTACTATCTTGTAAGTGCATCATTAGTGAATTAATACGATTTATTTTAATCACGGCTTTATATAGTTCGTCCATATAAAAAAGGAGCAATATTTGTATAAAAATATTATTTATAAATTTATATTTGAATAAATAAATGTTTTCCTAATTAAAACGAGTTTTATTAAAGATACGTTTTTAAATAAATTTATCGTATTTATAAAAAAATTATTTCCACTTATAATAGTTGCGTATTAAAACGTATATCCATTAAGCTATCGTTACTTAGAAAGTCAACGAAAAGTTATACTACAGAAGGAGAGTCAGACTTTTAGAAAAAAGCAGAATCCCTAACTGTATTATCCACAATTTTACATATTTACCTCTACGTACCTACTTTTTGAAGCTATGATAAATTCTGTTCTATTTTACCGACTGCTCTCTGCAGATACTATATCCTCCTCATGCAGTCGATTCGGTGTTTTACTACTCGATGGCACCACTATACTGAGTCTTCATAATCAACATTGCAATTTACAGTTATATTTTTTGAAATTGATAAATAAATATTTTAATAATTTCTAAATGCTTTTTTTTTATAATTTAGAATAACCAACATTAATAATTACGTAAAATGGGAAAATCATATATACTTAAATATCCAGATCGGTTATAACACGTTTAGTTTTTAGTTTTAAACTTGAATTGCCTAACATATTTAAGAATACCAATTAGAATATGCAAAAATCATAAAAAAAGCCAAAAGCTTAGTTTACAAATCGTTTTTGCATATATCTAATGCAATTAAAAAGGATATGCAGACAGATATATTGTAATGCCCAAACTTTCTTTACATGCGTACATTTTCTCGTTTTTTACGAGATTTGGTTCGGTGCGAGCGAGCCAACATTTTCTGCAGGCAAGCCGAAGTTTCAATCCGCGAGAGTTCGACCACCTCGAATTTATTGTCGGCGATCGAGCTCGCGCTAGAGTTTAATCCCGGGGCTTACAATTGTTTGAAGCCAAAACAAACCTGAATCTGTATTGGAGCGCGTCACGATGTTGTTACACCGTGTTATTCATTTTGCATCGCCCTCAGCTGTGTGAGTAAGTTTAGAATACCATAGATGTTATTAGTTAATCAATGATAACGCTGGTAGAAAAGTTAGCTACAATTGGTGTCGAAATTAAGTAAAAATAAGCTAATTTCAACAATAATTAGCTAACTTTTTTACCAGGGAAAGCTCTTTATTTTAATTTGATAAATTTAATGATTAATTAAGAAAATATATGACAAAGTAAGAATATTTACATTGTTAAATATTTTTCAATAAGATTATTGATCAAAAGCTTTTTAAAATTTGGTTGGTTTTTAAAAATACTTCTCTAGTACAGTATTTTCAATATTTTGCATCT
Organism: Muscidifurax raptorellus; assembly: GCA_020010945.3. Classification (NCBI taxonomy): domain Eukaryota; kingdom Metazoa; phylum Arthropoda; class Insecta; order Hymenoptera; family Pteromalidae; genus Muscidifurax; species Muscidifurax raptorellus. Next base: position 5,999,720 of record CM052079.1, on the reverse strand, counting down.
GCTATTGCTCTTTGTTAATAAAAAGAGATTTCCATTCCATATAACGCATCCAATGCAGGCGATTGAATGCATGCTTCGCCATTTCAAGAGCAGTAAAGTAGAAAAAATGTTTTCATACTGTTTCTTAGTATCAATAGAATTGACAGGCGAAAATTGTAAGCACCACTTTTTAAGTTTCCGTGACTGTCTATTGTTATGCATATAAGTGTTCACTTATCTTTACTTAAAACTATTAACAGTCAAGAATGTTTTTTTAAGATTTTTGTTAAGGATACCCATGAAGATTAACACGAATAATTCTTATACTACAGCTTGAGAAAAAGCTGTAGAATAATCAAAGTTAAATTAATTTTTCCAGTCATTTGATCAATCGTAAGTACTTCATATCATAATCTAATGAATGAGAGTTATCTACAATTTGATTAAAATTTACGTAGAAATGCACAAATGAAAATTTGAATTTCAATAAAATCTAGTTGAGAAAGAGCAAGCTTTCAATTAATTAGGCTCGAAGTTTTTCTGTATTAATATAAAAATGGAAATCAATAAATCATATAGTGCCAGCTTGACCATTTTTACAGTTATAAATGTAGATATAACGCAGTTTGTTCATAAACAAAGCTAAGTGTGTAATGCAACAGAATGGTCAAGAGGCGTTAATTATTTGTGTTGATAATGCTGAAATATAGCTCAATACATGACCGCGCTAGCTCTCTTTACTTCTTCACGTGTACACAATATATTATTGTGGAAAAAAATCAACATCGCTATAATATCGCAGTAGAACGACGGCGGATAATTACGTTACCGTCGATTAATCGACGCTTTGGTTCAAGCTCAATCACTAGCAGACTGATCAAAAGCAATTCAAATCAATAAAAAGTAGGCTGATCAAGAGCAGACTAAAGTGTGCACGACGCAATGTAAATTACGCGCATATAAAAAGGGCAGCGTTTAATGGCCAATAAGCGTTATAATTATTTGCGTCGAGATATAATATTAAATAATGGCTCGATTTGTTTGCTTTTTCACTCATTCTCCGTGTATGCGTATCATGGGAAAAATCAACGTCAGTCATGTCGCAGTAGAACGACGACAGATAATCACGTTACTTTGTCAATTAATCGACACTTTGGCTCGAGCCCCTGAATGCAATTAAACGCGTTGAATAACCCTCTTCTCGTCGTTCGCTCTTCCACTCACTCTTTATCTCGCGGGCTGATTAGACAGCTGATTACGCTCAAGGGAAGGTAGAGAATGATGAGGGACACGCGCGTATACCTATATACATAATGCCTGCGATGGTGACTTTGGCAGCATCCAGAATCGATCAAGTTCCCTTCTTCTTTTTGTTTTCTAACGGGACGGCGAAGTATAATGAAGGAGATGAAACACAAAAGAAAAGGATCATGAGATGCGTAACGTCGAGTTAGACGTTTTTTAACTGCTTCATTTTTAGGTTAATTATTATATGTAATAGCTATCGACGAGCAGGCGAAAAAAAAATTATTGTTTGTATTACTTTATGGTCTTGCATCAATAATAGAGTTTGTACAATATATGCTTAAAACATTACTGTACACTTTAATATACCTGTGTACGATTAATAGGTTATACCTAAAAAGATCACTCTATGAAAGTGAAATCATGTGATATAATTAGCACATCAGTTTCACTAATCAAGTCTGCAATTAGCCGCATATATATCTATATAAGCCCCGGCGTCCGGCGCGGACGAAAGTCATCCTTGAATCGTGAAAACTTTGTTCGGAAACTCTTTACTTTTCTCACCTATCTCTTAATTGAACAGTGTGCGCGGCGTCGCGTCGCCAGCGGGAAATTAATTCGCCGGTAGGGGACCGCACCGACGGCCATCAGTATATATATATATACGTATAGCCGCACACGCGTGCGCCCGCTTCCAAGTCAGGGAAGCATTTCCGTGTTTACGCCAAATTGCTCCCAGTTGTCACATTTGAACTTCCCTCTACACTCTTGCGTATATGCATATACCTTACGCCCCCTACTGCGTATATACCTTTACACGCATGAGCCAGCCACACAATCACGTATCCGCGCATACGTTGCAGGTGCATATACAGAGGCTGCGGATGATGGCGCATGATCAGACGGGCTGCGGATAATATATAGGACGTCGCAAAGTCGCGCAGAAATACACTCCCGCCACGAGGCTCTCCGGTGTATATATATATATGCATTTTGCTCGCGCATGTGAAAGAGCTTACTTTTTCATTTTTCTTGTTTATGCATAGGTATATATAAGCGCAGCGCGAGGAAAGATTATACGAGGCGTTTTTAGCTAGACACATGCTCCTTCTTCTAAGGCAGAATGTATATTATATGCAAGGGAGAGAGAGAGGTAGACGAGTTTTTGCATACGAAGATATTATTAAAGTTATTCGTGTTGTTCGTGTCGTTATTCAAAATTGTTCGTGTTATTGAATATTATGCGTGTGCTATCCGCGACATACAATTGTATTATTTTGCACACACGTGCGGGACTATGACCGCTTCGAATTACGCGCAAGCTGAATCACACGAAAGTGTCATTATGAGTTTTAGTTGATTATATTATACGGTATTGTCCGCTGCTTTTTGCGATTGTGATTTATTTGCCATTAATTACATATTTCATAAATATATAATGTGTATGTATATAGTATATATAGTATTATAGCGGCTCATTTTGTATAGCCGCATGCAAATGTGTTAAAAATTATTGTTTGGCCTGCTATTATTATAGCTTGTTTGAAATAGAAAAATATAAGTTTCTTAGACTGTTGACTGCTGGATTTATTTTTGCATAAATTATTATTTAATTTGTCTATATTTACATTACTATTTTAAAACGTCAGGAAAAGAAGATATACAGCAGTGACAAATCCAAACATTTCTAAAGCATTTTCATCGTTCGCACGCTAGAAACTTTTTACCCCTGCAGACGTTTCATTACAAAGAAAGCGCTGTTCCAAAATAAAAAAATGTGTATATTTGAAAGTACACAGACTCGGGTATAGGGATCAAAACCGCGAACGGCAATCAAATTTCGCGAACAGTCAGCGACGTAAAATCGTTGCGGTGCTGCTGTCCGGTGTACCGATTCTTCTTGCTATATACTTCCTCCAATACACACCAATCGCAAAGTTCGTGCGATATCCGAATGTATACTTCGTCTCTTTTTTTTATTTTTATTTTTTTTTGAAGCAAGGAAAACGGCAGGAAATCGACACGATGTCCCTGTGTGCGCACATATGCATGCATCTGTCGTGGAGGAGAACAAGAATTCAGCTGCATATGTAGAGGTAAAGGGCTAAGAGTTGAGCATTGACATGTTGTCGAAATCGTTATGGACATATCGACGAAGCGAAATTGAATCTCGTTCTGACACACAATCTGAATCGAATCGACGTTCCGCCGCATCACGCTTTAAAAGGCCGTCGGCGAATTTCAAGAGAGAAAACGTTACGAGAGAGTCCGAAGCTCAAATCCGCGCGATTATATAGAAGTGTCGATTTTTAGCTCGCCGACGGAATTAAGGTAATCAAAGGCGAGCGGCAGTACAGAGGGATCAGATTAGTGCGAGCTAAAAGTGAGAGGAGAGCAATTATTCGGTTAGTACTATATATACGTATTTGGACCAAGTAGGAATTTAAGATTTTAATTTATATAAAAGTTGAAATCGATTATTCTTGCTGCACGTACAGTCGTTTTTTAATAGAATTACGGTGAAATTCGCGAGAAATCAAAGGTTTTTACTTATTGATTCTCGCTATTACGAAGACTACTGCGAAAGGTATTTGAATTATTTTGAATCACTCTAGCTTTTTTTTATTTTATTCACTTATCTGGCTTTATAAGCTCGTAACACAGAGTTTTAGTATATTGTGTATAAAGCATAAACGTATATAATTCAACCAATAGAACGATGTGAAGCATATATAACCAGGTTGAAATTGGTAACTCAGATTTACCAACTACTATAATAAGGTATAATCAAAGTTACTCGACTAGCGATACGCAGTCTAAATTCTTCTTGCTCAGGTATACAAGAGCATCACGGATATCATCGAATTCAGTTGAATTATATTTAATATCTTATACGCCAAAAAGTTGCAATCATGATAATGATGAAAAAATATAATGGTCTTCATAGATCGACCTCAGTTGTGAACTCAGTTATATGATTAAGAGCTGCAATGAAGGCTTATACGGAGGCAAATATCTGTGATTCTTTTACGCCGCTTTTTCTACACATAATTTATTACGGTAAGCGAGCCAGAGCCCATTGTGAAGGTTTACATGAATATAAGCTCAGTGGATTGAAATTTGACTTTATGAACATTAATTAATGCATCACATTATACAAATAACGCAAAATTCAAAATGACACCGTGCATTCATTTCGATATTCATAGGAAATTGATAATTCTGAACAATATTCGCAATAACTGATTGTAAAATAATGATTTATTATAATGTAAAATACACAATTGAAAAAAACAATGCGTCTCCAGCTCATAATGAGATTACAGCAAGAAATAGAACGTTGCTTCATAGGACGAAGAAGGGGGGAGGCGTAGGCGGAAAATAATGAAAAGTGAAAAGAAAATAATCGCGCCAGAGCAGGATGAGAATGAGGAGGAGGTGGAATATGATGACGACTAGAAGAAGAGTACAGGGCAGGCATGCGAAAAGCAGCCGAAGGAAAGAAAAGAGGAGGGAGATGAGGGAAAGTTGGCGAAACGCCCTGGCACCGGGGAAAACGTGCTGCGAATCTTACGGGCGATTGCCGCTGCGCGAGCGCGTGATTCGCCCCTTTATTTTGCTCTGCAGTCGCCTCCGCAAGCTCCCTTTTGAAAGCGCCTGCTTTTCCGTTACCTGTCCTCCTTTTCCGTCTCTCTTTCTCTCTCTCTCTCTCTCTCTCTCTCTCTCTATATATATATATATATATATATATATATATATATATATATATACTTTTCGCTGCGCTCTCTCTCTCGGCGCTCGCTGTGACCATGTAATTTTATTAACGAAATACCAGGGAAGTTTAAAGGAGGAGGATGTGCGTGTATTGTCTTTTTGTTTTTATTATTTAACCTCGATTTGGTACAAGCGTATACCAGAAAACGAAGGTGTATTATAGGATATTATACCTGGAGGTGGGAATGAATGCAAAACGAATACAAGTATAGAGACGAAGAGTTTGAGTAAATTTGTAAGAGACTGAATTGACTGACTATTGAACCGAAGTTATATTACTCTACTAATACTTTGTTGTGAGGTAATTTCTTTCATCGAGGAGGAAACCTATTATTATCCATCAGATGGATTTTCTGATGATTAGGCTAATTTGATTTCTTTCGTTTTTTTCTATTTACATACTTTTTCTAGCTATTGATAGGAACTTATGTACGTCAGAATAAGGTATTCGGTATATACTATGTATAGAAAGTTCAGTTTTCGAGTATGAAAATTTAGGCATCTGAGGAGTTCGAACGGGTAAATGTAATTGAGTATAGATGTAATAAAGAAGTTATTCTCAGCTTGGTAAGAAGCGCCTGAAATTAATTATACTGCTTTATATACGTATCAAATGAGTTGAAAATAGATGATTTCAAACAAATCTTCGTTTGATATATCAAGAATCGACGAGATAATATAGTTATGAGACTCACGCATATACGAATAAAAGCATTTCTGCAATTAGAGAAGTTCACTTCGCTGAACCTCTCGATGGAAAGACTTTAAGCAAAACACCTTATACGTATATATACACAGCGTAAAAATACGTTGCAGGAAGAAATAAGAGCAAGAGAGCCGCCGCTGACGCGGATCCTCCGTCACTAATATGCATTAATCCCAATGACGTCACCGAGAGACGTTAAAAAATAAGGGTAATGCTCTCCCTCTCCTGGCGTCTGACCCTTTATTTTTACCTCCGCGTACCAGCTACTTAAAAAAAAGGACTATACTTCCTTTGCTATCCCCCGGCGGTAAAGTTGATACGCCCGCGCGGGAGCCGGTAAATTAAATAAACCCAGAAATAAATTGTCGCGCGCGGAACTTGCTTACATCGTCCGTTTTTTTCATCGCGTTTCCTCGACTTCTTTTATACACCTATACTATGCCACTGCCTCGTTACGAGGGAGTCGACAGCAGTGGAGGCCCGGCAATTGCGATTTTCTCCAAGGAATACAACACCTCCGCGAGAAATGAGAAGAGAAGGACGTTCGGGTGATCTCCTTCTCTGTCCTTTCTCCTGGCCTTTCTTTCTTTCTCCTCTTTTTCACGACACGAACGTTATTTTGCGATTTTACGAGCATTAAAAGCGTGCAGTTGGGATCACACATTGTTTACTTATTTACACAATTTTGAACTACTGTTACACGAGCAATTGATGGTACACCAAATGGACTGGATGTTAATATTTCCATCAGCTGGAAGTAACAGCTAATTGTTATTCGTCTCTCGCGCTGCAGTCATCGTGTACGCCACTGTCGCATATAAAATATGCGACAGTGGCATATTTTATATGCGACAGTGGCATATTTTATATGCGACAGTGGCATATAAAATGATTACAAAACCATTATCCGACAATTTACCCTCTCTCTCTCGCTCTTACGTTTTGACCTCCAATAGAATCAGGACCTCGAGGCAGCCTTTTCACCTTCGCTCGCACTTTTCGACACGATGCCGGAAAAATTACAGCCTCGGGTGACTCTGCCACTGCCACTGGCGATGGAATTCGAGGAAAGCAATTTGTAAGTCTGTATATATATATATATATATATATATATATATATATATATATATATATATATATATATATATATATATATATATATATATATCGTATAAAGTTTCGTATTTTATTTGGCAAGGATATTTTCTTTCATGCTACTGATGTGCGTTGTAATTGAAGCGGAATGTTAAAAGCATCCAATTTCATTGCGCATAAGTAAGAGCCGATTTCACTTTTATTTTTCTGCAATGATAAACGGGGTATCGGCGACACCTTTTACACACGGTTTATATAAAAATATCATTCATTAATGCAATTTTACATTTAATGTATAATGCTTATTGAATTTTGGAAAACAAAAAAAAGTTCAAATGAAATTTAAATTAATTTCATGATAAACACAATGCGCTGAATGCGGATATTGTTATACTTGCATAATAGCGACGTACCAGAGTTCACATGCAGCTATTGAGCTATACAGAAAATTAAAGGTCTGCAGCGTAAACAATTCAAATATAAATTCAGCGCGTATAACATGTAGCAGATGCTCGGAAACGGGAATGAATCAAGTTTGTTTGGGTATAGATAGTTCAAAAGCTTTTCTAAAAAACATCGGTAAGGCACGAATGCCGCATATAACATACAAAATTCCGTCGGTATATATTTGCAATATGTAGCTAAACATTTATATAGACGTCGATATTCTATCGAAATAATGAAGATTTATATATCGAGCGAAAAGGGAAGAAATATACAGCGATGCATCGCGCGGCGCGAAACAATATTTCAATTTCAGAAATCGTTGATCAGACAAACTCAGGGGTTGAATATATATATATATATATATATGTTCGGTTGAGGATGCGTTGTTTCCCTTATTTTTCCGCATCTCGCTCGGGCGAAAATTCATAGGAAGGTTCGCGGAGATATTGAAGTAGCAATGCGTGTCCGCAACTCGTACATTCTCATTTGGCTTCGGCCTTTCAGTCTGTACTGCAGTATATAGCGAAAGGGAAAAGCAGCCGCAGAGAGATAGCGTATATTAGGTATATACAAGGAAGAGGAGAAATGGCGGAGGAAGTTGTGGGAAGAGAAGCTGCGGAGAGAGGGAAGGGGGGGGAGATAGTTGCAACACTGTCCAGAGGAGGGTATTTATTTACATTCAAGCAATTAGCTGGCCATTAGCTGCGAGCCTCTGGGGCAACTGTCCGAGACTCAGAAACAGAAGACAGAGAGTACTGTATATACGGCAAGAGGGAGAGGGAGAGGGAAAGGGCGAAACGTAGATGCAACCGGATAATAGATTGAAGCGGAGAGTGGAGGAGAGGAAAGTTGGAAATATAGCGAAGGGCACATGAGAATATCTGGATGGTGACAATTACAGGTGATGTCGTTGCGTATTTACGTTTGTTTGTCGTCATTTATTCTTTTTTATATATAAAATTATTGATACTAATAAGCTTATCAGCTCAGGTATCATGACAAGTCTATAAAGAGTGTCAAACCATGTTCGGTACTATTCAATGTTTTCGAAGACAATTTTCTTCTTTTCAGTATAGGTATACAATTATTGCTGCTAGAAAAAATGAGGATGATTTTCAAATGACACACTCATCCACTTATAATTGGAAATATCAAGATTGCGTCCGGCATACAACAGTAAACATCAAAAAGATTACTTTTAGCTTAAAAATTAAAATAATTCTTTGAGCTAACATAGGCCTTATATGCATCATATTACACAAACCTTACCCGACCGCTAAAATTGGTCAAATTTGAATGATTACGCACGCTGCATAAATCCATAAAACACACAAAAAAATACCAACAAAGTCCATGCAAATCACACGACACATTCCTCTAACAATGTGCGCAAGATTTTCCACAGAGAGAACCTGAGGGTCACACTACATAGATATACATACATACACACACAGCGGCGACGAGCGAACTTGGTCTGTGCTCCAAAGCACACCTCGAGCACTCAACGTATACTCGTCCGACTTTGCCGCGTCGTCGCAGCGAGGGATAGAGAAACCCAAAGAGTATAGAGAGAAAGTGATAGAAGCAACACCGGAGAGTCTTCTCGAGTATAAGCGCTTACACGCCCCGCATCCGAAACAAGCCGCGAAGCAACAAAGATATGGATTCATTCAATTACGCCGGCATATGTGCGTCCTGGAATACAAAGGAGTTTTCTGTCCGCTTGTTGACACACACACACACACACACACACACACACACACACACACAAATACTATCCCAAGGGCTACGTCTCATTGGCGCGTTTCTCGAACTTTGCAATTCCTACAATTTCTCTTCCCACACACATGCACTTTTGCTCCTCGGAGACGAAGCTAGGACTAAATTTTTCACCCTCCCACGCGCCACCTATACATTTTCTTTCCAGTTTTTCATCCCTTTCTCTCTCTCTCTCTGCAAGCGTGTCTGTGTCCGTATATATATATTTTTTTCGTTTGAGCCTTGACTCGCGTCCATGTTTGTGCAATCCTGTATGTATATAGGCACGTGTTTCCTTATTACATAGTAATGAGTCGACGCGGCCGTCGACGAGAGTTGAGTTGCCAGTCCACATTGTTTTTGGACTACAGACGGAATGCGAGAGATACCGCAAATTTGGAATTCGAGAGAGCTGCGTGCTTGCACGAGCTTCCGTGTGTGCGTATAAGAGTTTCGTGTGAGTGCGTAGTTTTGCGATGTCGTATATACCTTTGGATAATTAATCATCGAGTTTCCCCGCCGCGTATGTATCTAATGTATACGTATATACGTATAGTATAATACGGCGATAAAGAGAGAAAAGTATATAATATACCGATAAGTTCGTCTGCGAGAATATATATAATTCGGGCATCGTGTGGCTTTATATGAGAAATATCGAAGGGGTACAAGTCGGAAGTAAAATAAAGAGAGGAAGAGCCGCGCGGCGCGCGTGATTTCGTGAATGGCGCACGGATGGATGGACGCGATATAGAGAGCGGCAAGAGATATGAAGGCGCGGGCGCTGAAAATATTTTCCAGCCATCGATTCCGCCACTTCCGTTTTTCTAGCCAATGTACTCGATATTCGCTGCAGACAAGCGAATAAATAGATGAAAGGAAATGGTAAAACTCTCGAGTATTTTACTTATTTATATCAGTTCGGGGTCACGCAATCTTCCTCTTCTTTCGCTGCATCGCACTCTCACCACCGACGATCATTATATATATATATAAATAACATAATAATAACGGGAGATCTACAGCCTGTATATACGGCACACATACAATCGTACTTCACATCTGCATGCAAACACATGCATATATACACATACACGCGCCATCTGCTCGGGATCTACAGGAGATCACCGCCACGGTCATTGGAGCAGACTATGCGGACACCAGTGCAGCAGCAAGTCGCCCCGGAAATTATCTATCAGCCGCGTTAATATTGCCGCGAGGCCTCTCGCCCCCGCGCGCGTGTCTCCATTTGTGCAGGATCGCGGTGTGTATATACTCTATACTACGCAAGCTAGTAGTATGCATATGTATATATAGTCCGGAGGCCGTTACACGCAGTCGCGGTACATGGCCGTCAAAATCAATGCGCGAATTGCCGCAATCGAGTACACGAATTATTGTCGTTCCGCATCGCGATCTACAGGAGGCTCTGTATATACATGTAGCTTTTCCGAATTAAGTTGCCGCCCGTGATACTTATTGCGTGAGAGAAGAATCGATATTTTTCGGTTCGATCCCGATAATATGTATAAAGTAGAATTTTTAATGTGACAAATTATCCATCGGGGCGATGATATTTTATTTATGTATATACGTGTGAATCGACAACTTGGCATTTTATCAATTCTGTCATTTAGGCATGTCGAATGAGAAAGATTAATATTTTATTATATATAATAAGTGTATTGAAGAATAGATCCAGTCGTTTTTTGCTCTTGAATTATATTGTGATTATTATGTCTGAAAGTTCAATATAAATTATTTCCGTTGATCAGAGAGGTCGATGATTATAATTTAAATAAATACAGTTTTCACAACATTATTAATTTCGCTGAATAATAATGATAATATTATGATTTTGATGAGTTTGCATAATATTAAACGTGTAGGTATAAAACATTTTTACTTGCACGCCTATATATATATATGCTTGTAACACGTGTATGGGACTGTTCAGATATATGTTTCAAGGTATACCTTTGTGACATCGTCAAACATGAATAAGCATTAATTGGAAGATTGCAACTCATTTGCTGCAAAAGCCTATTGATTGTTTACGTTAATCCCGTTTCATAATTTAATTACCGTACCGTAGTTTACGTCGTGAGATACAGCTGGACATCCGGATACACTAATAAGCGTATAAATTTCGATTCGCCCTTAATCAGTCGTACACTCTCATTATATTATTCAGAGGCTATTTTTCGAAATTTACTGATCATTCGCAATACTCTCTCAATATATCGTATTCATACGTTGCATTAAAAAAATTTCGTCAGCTAAGTATATGCAACTGAAAAAAAATATCCACATAAAAATTTACATCTTAAGAAATATTTTCCCATAGGGTATACACATATACACGTTGAGAAATCGTACATAGCCGCATGACTATATATGATCGAATTTCCATTTTCGTCAAATCCGCATCTTACATTATGTACTCTCCCGCAATTACTATATATATACATAAACATTTTCCACGCGAAAGCGCATCCAACCGCCCGTCATCGTCGACAATGCGATATTACATCATACAAGCTCACTGCATATGTACCGTCTAGAAAATCGAGAAAAAAAATACAGAAAAAAAATAATAAAAATAGAAAGCTTGTCACATAACTCTCGCATCCTCGGCGCGTGTGTCGGGTATAAGTATCAGCAGTTTGTCCTCTCCCGTGAAACTATTTCCCATTCCTCTGGGCGAAACGACAAGTGACCGCACACTCGGTGACTATTCTATACCAGCTACAGGTACACACACACACACTTGGGCTCGGAGAACGAAAACAAACTCGTTTTCGCGCTCGAGCGCTGCAGTGCGGCGTGCGGGCGAATAAAGTTGTAACTCGGCTATCCGGTTGATTGATTGACGCGTTGGTGCTGCGCGCGATATGTGCGCGCACAGCGGAAAGCGAGAAAGTCCGTCACGCGGTTCTCGTAAAAAGAGAGAGAGAGGGAAAACCAGCTCACGCGAGAGAGTATGGGATTGCGTCGTCGCGAGACACACAAAGAAACCCTTCGCGGATTAACCGCGTTTCCACTCTCTCTCTCTATGTGTATATATATAGCTTCCCCTTCCCGCTGTGTACTTTAAACCGCAGGAAATAAAACGGAGATACCGCGAGTAGTGCGGGACGCTCGACGCTAGGGGGCGAGCAGTAGCTTTTCGTTATCGAGAGACCCGAGTCTGATGAACGCACATAACGAGCGAGTTGGGTGGGTTGCGGTGTGGAAAAAGTGTGCCTATACTGACGATCTCGCACCTGTGCGCGAATTCGTATAAGTAGTGTAGATCCATCATCTTCGTGGATAAGAGGCTTATGTTATCGGATACGCGTCTCTTCTATATATATATATATATATATATATATATATAGAAAGAGACGAAGCTGTATACGCTCTTATGAAATATACATTATAAATAATGTATACGCGGCTATACGTGTTTACCTTTTCAATTTCGACGATCCGCGTGATGCAGAAAAACTCATGTATATTGTATAGATATAGCGAGTACGATTGCCCCGGCGTTTTAAAATATTTGCCGGGGATAAATAAAAATTATACTTTTCCCTTGGGGCTATGCGCAGAAGCAATTTTCAAAGCGAACCCATTACGAGTATTTTCTTTTATCACAGCGACGCGTACATTATACGCGTATCTTTTATAGTACTGGCCACTGTGTATAATGACTACATGCTCGTATATATGAATAGACAAAAAAAAAAATAAAATAAAGTTTCACCCACGCGTGTGAAATCAGACTGAAGATCGCGAAGAAAGCCGTAAATAATTTATCGTCCGCGCGAGCGTATTAAACTTATGCTCGTCGACCGATACTTCTTTCCGTAAACGAGTTGAGCGGCGAAGAAAAAAAAAATATTTCCGACGTAATCGTATATGTATAATGCTATGCGCCATTATTATTATCATCATTCACGTTTAGAATACTCATTGCTGGATATGCGCGCGATTTCTTTTATACATTCGAGCTGTATATATATATATATATATATATATATATATATATATATTCCCGATGTTTTATATCGCGCGCAACACTTGTTGTACACGACGCGAGTTTTATCTTGAAATTTTAATATTCCAGGTGAAAGAATTTTTTTTTTTTACTTTTATTGTTAGGTCGTTGCAGTTTTACACTCAGCGTAAAAAGCAGCGCGCGCGCGCGCGTGCGCGCATTAAAAGTATCGAGATTATCGCTGTTATTCGAAAAATTTGATATGATAACGCATAGCTTTTTCTTTTATTGGCCGTATTGTAAAATGGCCGGAAAGAGAGAGAGAGGCTGTGTGTCACGTTGCGCTTTTATTTATTTTTCCGCGATCATCGCAATATATAATATCGGGAATGCAAAACAAAAATGAATAACGCTCGTCGGTATAGACGGCGAACTAATTGTTATACAGATGTATATATATATATATATATAGATAAGCGACTTTTGCGTATACATATCATATAATAATAATAATAATAATAATAATAATAAAAGGGCGATATCATTGGATATACACATCCGCTCAAACAGGTCGCGTAAAAAATATAAGGGCATTATGTTGATTCAGCGTGTGATACTACAAAAAACGGCGCAAAAAAGATTAACGCTGAATACTCTCGAATCCCATATATTTTCCCCTCTCTCCAATCATCAGCGCTTTGTAAAGTACGTAAATTATACGAAAATCCGATGGACATATCTGCGCTGCGCAGCAAACAATACTCCAGGACTCTTTTTATGCTTCGTGATACGTTGATTTTGCAATGCTGCGCCTTTGCATCATACGTGTACACACGCACACATATACATGTTTGCGGGTAAAAAGTCGCTGCACAGCTGTCGAATGTTTTATTTATAATCTCCGAGCGAGCGCAACAGCGGCAGTAATAATAATAATGATAATAATAACGACATCATCGACGAAACGCATATCTATATATATGACGCTCGAACAATAGTGGCTCGTTACACACGTGTATACAAAATTATCATGCTCTGATAATTAACATTAGATTGTTCTGTGGCGGCGGTCAAGCTGCGCGCGACACACGAGTGTAACTCCGTCGTACACGCACACATATGCGCATACGTATACCAAGAGAGACAGAGAGGGAATGTCATTTATCCAATGGAAGCGATTCATCAGAACTCTTGAAGCGACTGCGCACAGCTATATTATAGAGCGTAACTCGAAATTATATAGGTGCGCATGTATACGTACACGCGGCGAAATCCACTTAACGCATGCGTATATATAATACCTATACATAATATGCGATGTGCATCTGCGAGCCGCGCAGGGGGTATATGCTGCGCTCGAGTGGTAAAACGGCCGCGCGAATGTTATGCGCCATATAAACAGGCCGGCTGAGCGCGCCCGTATACACACACACACATACACATCTATATATACATTATACTCATAGATATGCGGCCACGATTTTAAGAGGCGTTTACCGTGACTCTAATTTGTCATAAATATTTATGCGCGGTCATTATCGCAAGCGCGCCTTGGCGTTTCAACCTTGCTAACTTCGGTATATCGCGTATATGCTGCACCTGCGAGCTTGCAAGCTCGCGTTTTATCGGTGCTGTGTACCTATATGTGTATATATATTACAAATCTATAGTTATTATACCCAACTATATTCTTGAGTCCTATAGAAGAGGCATTTTTTTTGGAGGCGTTATATTTCGTTTAATATTGTGTCCATTACTGTTCGTTTTAAAATACAAGTGCTCCGATATATTGGTCAATCCATTAAATGATGCTCAAATGAATACACGCTATTATTTCATGAGATATATATATATACAACACTGTGTTGATATATTTGAACGTCCTGAAGCTTGTAACATATTATCTAATATAAAGACGGTTTTTATCAATACATTCGGATGAATTTTTCGTCATTTTCATTCCTACTCAAGAGCAGTTTTATGCATTGGCTGGCAGTTTTCAAAATTGACACGATTATAGTGGCTGGGACGTACAAAGGGTGAAAAACATGTAGATCGTCGGTAGAATTTTTTCCTTAAATTATACCATAAATATACCTATAACCTCGCATTGCACTTTTCGCGCGAATAAGATAAAAAGTGGAAAAGCGGCACTTTCGCGTATCAACGTCAGATGGAACGACGAGTAAAGAAAGGAAAAAGAAGAAATAAAACAGCTCCGGGCAGATAGAGGAGTCCCGTGAGAAAATCTCGGCGCAAATGATGCTGACAGCATCTCTCTCACTCTCTCACTGGTGATGCTGTCTCGATCATCCTCCTTCTTCACGTCGATAATGAAAGCGTTATCATCTCCTTTCCTGCGGCTACTTTCCTTTCTCCTATTTTTTTTCATTCCACGGCCATATACATATATACAGCTCTCGGGGAGAGATATTACGCGGTTCGGGGCTCGACTCTTCTCTCCAGCACACTCTAGCCCTCGGACAGCTCTAATCAAATTTTCGAAATTACCTTCCGAAGCGCGCGGGCTCTGGAGTACACTGCCATATAGCAATGATGGATGAGGCTGGATTTCAACGTCTCCTTTTTTATCATCCGCATCCGGTTTTCCGCCGCGTATTTTTCCTTTTGCTTTTCAATGCTCTCATCCCCGCGCATACATCCTCTCGATCCTTCTTGCTTCGTTTCCTTTTTTGCGTACACCTATACATTACGATTCACGACTTTTCAGGGGGGGAATATTCACCTCCGAATTCCGAGCCGAATCGTCACGGCCGATCTCGGAATGTAGCTACTTCATCAAGCCTTTCGTAAATGTATATAGATAATATTTTTTGCTGCCGACCGGTCAGGGGGGAGTGAGCAGTCTAAGAATAATTTTATCTATATTTACCGCCGCGCGTGAATAAGAAATCAGGAAATTCATACATTACGTCTGCGGAATCGATTAATCATGGGGAGAGATAGGAAAAGGGAATGGAAACGGGCACAGGTAGACACGCGTGTGTATGTATATGTAAGCATATAAACATTTCCGGAATGGTAAAAATGACGGGACGTTATTTGATGGGTATATATGGATACGCAATTTTTGCTGACGTGTATACCTATATTTATTTTTAATGCTTGGATATAATTACTTAAGGTGATAGGAAAATCATTTTCTTTTCGATTGAGATTTATAAGTTTGATACGACGGTTCACTATAATATCATACATATTATAATATGCATAATCGTATTGAATATGTGATGTATATCAAGGAGTGTCTTAAATAAAGAACCACTATACTTTCATGCATAGAATACCATAACATTAATATGATCAAATGTTTAGAATTCGGTGAAGAAGGTATGAGCTGTACTTGAAGTAAAATCGAAACATCGAGTAGTTTATGAGAAAGTTTGATTAATAGTCGATTCAGAATTATTATATAGTCAATTCGGAATTATTATTATTATTGATAAAAAGCTTCTTTAAACTTCATATAACAATACGTGTTACAAGACAAGAGATGGAAGATTCGACGAAGTGGCTGGAGACGCAATGGTCATTTGTCACGTGAGAGGAATGTTCTTGAATTACGAACAAAAGCTGCACGAACGAATTTGTCAGCTTACAATAGAAGCTTGCTAGCTACGTTATTCTTTTCTTTGTTTATTTTATTTATAAGAAGTGATACATATAAGAAAAATAAGAGAATTTTGTTTTTAATCGAGAAAATATAAAACGGTTCTTAAATTAATGTAATATTATAGTTGGCAAAAGAAAAATAACAAATAATATCGTCCCAGAGTTTACTGAAACATAATATTGTCATATACCTAAATATGTTATTGAAATACAATCATGCTAATTCTGTGTATAAAATAATAACCATAAAGTCATATTAAAATGAATGTATATCTGTATAGTAAAATCACAGTAGTAATGCATTAAACGAAGAGCACTTAATTTGATTTAATTCATATAGCTTTTTACATTATTCAACAAGTTAGTAACGTGTGTAAAATCGAGATTTTACCTGAAGCGTATATAAATCGATCGATTTTTCTTTAATTGCAGTATTATGATCATACTATTTACTATAAGAAGTATAATTTAGTAGTTTCGACATATCGAAAACCGAAAACAGCTACTTTATATATATAGTACTTGCATTTGAATCTATTTGTAACAATATATCGATATAAATTTGCTACCGCATAGCTTGTTTTACTTTTACAAAACTTTGACAATCCGAGAGTTTCTTCGAGTGCGACCGAGTTTAGCAGCTCTTATGGTAATCGAATACGCATAAAGTGCTGCTTTTACGGCCAGTCGTCAAAGTCGTTTCACGATGTGGCACAGGACAATGCGAAGCACTGCGACTATCGCTTTTCGGGCTGCTATACACAGTAGTTTGTAGAAGTGGAAATTCAGATGTAAATGACGTTAGAAAGTGGCGATGGCAATAACGGCTGTTGCTGCAAATTGAAGGTATACGCCGATATGGTACATATACAGCGATACGAGGTAATCTCAGTTACAACTGAGATTTTAATATGGACGTATATCAAATTGTACTCACTATAAGCTGTGTACATCCACACAAGTTTTGATCATTAAAACTTTTTATTATTTAGTCCTCGTTTGATCGAGAATAACGAATGCGAATTAAGATACAAAATTTAATTTATATTTCACATTTCTTGATTGCATGTCCCGTGTTTATTCCAATACTTACTTAATATATACATATATAACACTCGATGATATTACTAAACCCATAGAACTGTCATATAATACTGTTAGATGAAAAATAACCCTATACAGGCAAGTTCACTGCAGTAGCAGCAGAAACAGCCTATTGTATAATATGAGGACTATGTGATGGACGTTCGATCACGATCGGTTGGCATAATAGCTATACATATATACAGCGTATCACACGAAGACAGAGACCACGACCACCGTTACATATTTCATGGGATCGCGTTCGGCATCGAGGTGCAAGCGGTGGCAAGCAAAACCGCAGCCGGGAACTCCCCCCCCTCCTCTCTCTAGGGTAAAACGTCGATCGATTTTCAGCGCGGGGGCAAACCTGAAGACTTAGGAAGCTCTGCGGGTTAAAGCCGCAAGTTAGATGTGCGCTCGTGTATACTGGCAAAATTAATACTCGTATATAGCTATACCGGTTTTATATATATATATACAGATACAGAGACAGAAAATAAAAAAAGGCGGATGCATGTAAAGTTTGGGGGTGTATATGATGTGTATATATATATACATACATACACAGGAGCTGGAGAGTCGGGCAACAAGAGCGAGATCGTATATAAATTGGATACCGTCTTTAACTTTGCCGGATCTTGCTCCGCTAATTTCGGCCCGAACTTTCGATGAGGTATCTCAACAAGCAGTTTACTAAACTCTCCAATAACAACACGCTTGGTCCCGCGTATATGCCTGTATATACATGTATAGACGTCTCAGCGCTTATACATGTATATGATTTTTGCCACACGTAAAGTTTTTTTTTTATTTTTTACTCCACTAATATGTTCCTTTTATTGCTCGAGCGACGAATGCGAACTTGATATCTCGCCATCAGCTGAGTCGCAGTTTTGACGAGCGCGCGCACCTCGGGGAAATTCCCAAGCGCACAGAGAAAAATGTTGCGCGCTTTCTTTTTCAGCTTTCGAGCTACATATACCTTGGCTTCGCGGAACTTTGTGACAGTTGAGCTATACAGCGCCTCTCGGCTGTCCACTCCAACTTCGCATCGAACTTGGCAAACTATTTCCTTTCGATTCAACTTGTTGAACTGTATAATTTTTTAAATTCTCTCGTCTTTCACTCTCTACTTTTCTCAGGCATTAGAGACTTTGATTTTTTTAGGATTACTTCGCGATGTCTGCGAAGTTCTCAGGATCTATCGTTTTCCGACGCGGCAAGACGAGGAATAGCGTTTCATATTTGTCTCTAATAAAGAAGAAAGAAAAAACGTCGACGACACACGCGCGCACACTGCAATCCGACGGCTTTTCTCGAGTTGAAAAGAACAAACGACGAGAAATGAGCCAAAGCCAAACGGCTAAAATGACAAAAAAGCGCGTAAGTCTATACGCATGCCGAGAGCTTCACGGCGATGCGGTTCGGCATCCGAAGATTAAAATCAGCCGGTCACCGGTGCACAGAGAACAAGAGAGAGAGAGAGAGAGAAAGAGACGCAGCAAAGTAACGGGAGCCGTATAGAAGCCCGGAGTTTTGCGCCGTAATCATCCTCTGAGATCCAGATAATGAGAAGCTCTGATGAAAGAGTGCGGACCAGTAAGGCGGCAGAAAATTTGCCGAGAACAAGGTAGCGCTCGCGGTAATCTTGCGTTTGGCGCGCATAATGATCCTCGCACGCGTATACGTTGCTCAATTATCAGACGAACTATATATAATGTACTTTTGCCCAACTTTTTACTATAACCGCGGTTTTATATTCTCGAACTGCGCGATGCATTTACATATATTGTATGGAGAAAGAAAGATAATATTACAAGTATAGAAGATATAATAGGCATCGTAAGAAAAGGATCTAAGCTGAAAAAGCCTTAGAAAAATATAACTCGGAATACAAACAGCAGCATCCACCCCGTATACGGAAGGGACAATCTCGCGTGTAACGCGAGTGGACAGAATTTAGCGTTTCGAGAGAAAAATCATCCGGCTTCCATTTCATTCCCTAATCCCCAATTGTAAAACGAAATTTTCCAGTACAGCTCCTGATGTAACGAAATTTCCCATTGATATCTCACGACGCAATCAGTAGGCGCTTATTAAAATGCAAAACGCGTTTCTCATCCCCGTTAAAGATGAAATATAGTATAATAGGTGTATATACGCGCAGGAGTTACGGGACCTAATCTCTCTGGGTCGGGGATGAATTCTTTTTCTTCCTCCTCTGCAGCTGTATAAGAATAAGAGAGACACTGCGCAAGCAGACTGTCAGGCCTCTCTGAATAAAAAGAAAGAGGAAGAAAAAAGCCGAGGATGCTGCAGCGACCTCTCCCGAGTTTGTCGAATGAAGAGAGAGAGAAAGAGCTCGATAAAGGATTGGTCTGCGGATCTCGAAGGCGAAACGTGTTTCGAGTTTGGCCGTAATTCAACAGACCTTCGAGGAAAAAGACAGAGAGAGAGAGAGAGAGAGAGAGAGAGAGAGGCCTCGTCGTCCTTTTCTTCCTTCTCTGAATCGAAGCCGATCTGTGCAGCCTCGGGCAAGCTTAAGACTGCATTTACACTATGGCCTTACGTCGCGAGGAGACCGTCGTCGTATCGCACAGGTCCTTTCTCTCCTTTCCGCTCTATTATTCTTTATCGGGAAAGACCAGCTCCCGCTGCTTCTGTCTTCCCTCGGGATCGAAGCGCAGAGGAGCTGCTGAGATTATATTTATATCGCGAGCGTAGCTATATACATTTGTGTTTACGCTGTCCGTCACATCAGCGCTTATATTTACCTATACTATGCGCGGGCAAAGTGGCTTTTCTCATTCTCAAATTTATTCTTACTTATTGCCATAGACGGCGCACGCGGCCGCCTTTTCGCGCTTTATACCTCTATTTTTCGCATCTGTTATCTATATTATATAATCATTTTGGTGATACTCCATCCGGCAGTCCCCTGATACAGAAATTTCAAACTACTCCGACAATTAATTACCGATAGTAAATTGTTCGTTGTAATTAATACAGTACTTAAACAAGTATCGACATCAACTTGTCGTGAATAAAAAACGAGCTCATTTTTGCACAGCGTATAATACACATTATACGAAATATATATGAATGTACATAGAGTCAGGGCTTATCCAACGAGGGCTAATGCAAAATATTATTCAAGCCCTTTTAAAGAGGCCAGCTCGGGAGCATCAATCGTTTATATACCAGCTTTACGACGCAGAGAAGAAGTAGCAGCAGACGCGGCTGAGTAGAAGAGGCTCGTCATCGATCACTATATATGCGCCGTATCGCGCGCGAGCTGCATTCATAATAGCCGGGCGCCGTTATATTCTGATACATTTTCAGCTCCGTGTGAGTGAGCGAGAGGTGCATTAGAAGTATAATGAGCTTTCTGGAGAAAATGCACATTCCTGCGCGCTCGCGAAAACGGCTGAGCCGAACTGGCGCAGTTGGTTTATCAAAGCAGATTGATATGACGCCGGGGAACAATGCCGTGTTATATACCTGTACAAATGACGATTCAAAGGGCAAGTTTTTAACGGTATTTTGTAGACACGATGTTATGGGCTTTTCATTCTGTGCTAATATATTCGCGCGTTGGTGGTTGCGAATTTCGTGAATGAAATGTATACGAATATGAGATTTTGTTATGTTTTACGGTAGATTTTATATATATATATATATATATATATATATATATATATATACATATATTGCGAACGTTTGATTACGATGCCGAGGTAATTAACCATTGACTTGATATTGAATATGTTCAGGATAACTTGAATGAAATTATTCATTGAACTATTGTGAAACTGACTGACTTTGATTTGATTGATATCCTTTGATTTATGCATTACGAAAAAACTAAAAGTTTTCATATTGTACAATACGCTCGGCTTGTGCTTGTTAAAAATTCGTAGCATTCAAAAGAGCGTTGATGTTTCGTTTTTTTTTTTTTTTTTCATTTTCATACGAATTCAGTCCATAATAAATGCCCTGAAGTTGATGGGATGAACGATTTTATTTCAAATTTCTGGGTCACTGCGAGAAAACCACTTTGAAACTTTAACACAATTTTTTTTCTTGGGAAAAACAGGTAGCTTTTTCGAATAATTAAAAGACACGAGTCCATATTACTGAAAAATCCTCGAATATGGAGTTAATTATTAATGAAAATCGCTAATTCCTGCAATCGCAACTCTTTTTTACCATTAAAAAGCTACCTATTTTCGAAAGGGCAGCGGCCTTTTGAAAATTATTTTAAATTATATTCAACGCATTTAATCGGTATCTCTACTGTTCCTACCCAGGCCCTAATAGAACCTAGTATCATAACAAACGTTCTTTCCTATACGGTCTCATCAATATATATATATATATATATATATATATATATAATTCGCCATTATTGAAAATAAAACTAATTGAAATATATAATCCTGTCGCTGCTGCCATCCAACACGGCGGTACTGAAATCACCAGCAGCAGCAGCAGTAGCATTGGAAGCGCAGAAAAGCTCAAAGAGAGTCTTTGATAGGCATCGAGAAGCCGAAAAGAGATAAAGAGGGGGGGAAGCTCTCATCGCGATTGCGCGCGCGCTGTGCACCATCGTGAAGAATATCAACGGATCTCGGCCGGCAATAAAAGTGGGATGTCGTCGCGACCGAGCGGGCGTGCGGAATTTGCATTCGCTGACGTCACGTCCTGTCTGCCGCAGGGCTGTACTCTCTGCTGTCGGGTAATTTCTCTTTCTCTCGCCTCTCTCTCTCTCTCTCTCTCTCTTTCTTTTCGGCATCTTTTATTTTTTGCTCTGAAAGAAGGGGGGCTGGGCAAACACGAGAGAGGGAGAGAGAGAGAGAATGACACACGCGGAATTTACAAATCGGTTTATATCAAAGCTCTCGCGGCGAGGAGGGATAATGCAGCGTGTCTAATTCAAGCTTCAGCGAGCGATGAAATTGCAGTGGCTCGCTCGCTGGAATTCTAAATTGGTGCGCGCATATATATATAGCGATGATCGTGTTTATTCATATATGTGCGCGAGATATTAAACCCGAGTATAAAGTGTAAAAATTCATATATACTCCTGTTTATTATGCTGAATAAGAGAAATTCTTATTCCAAAGAACAGACTTATCGTTCGAGCACGCATAATGCAAAAATTTCTCTTTTAAAACCCTCGCCTCTGCCGCCATTGTTCCTTATCAGCTCTATTCAGTCAATCTTTCAATATCGAGGCGACAAATGTGCAGTCCCGAGTGTACTCAAAGTAAATACCTTACTTCGGCTCTCCGAGTATAATAGTATCGGTGTGTGTTTAAGCAGATTTTTCCGGAGCTCAGCTCGATCGATCGGCGATGATAAGATTTCTGTCTGTATTTATACCTCCGCTGAGCCTCTCACTTTCCTCTGAATTTTCTGCCCCTATTTTGCGCTTCACTTCGCGAGCCTCGTCGTGTACTCACAACATTGGCGGTGCATCTTTGTCGAAGTTAACAGGCTCGCTTGCCCGCATTAGGGAAAGTGCTGTACTGCAGCGCTACGGAACTCTTGCCATTGTATATAGACTCTGAAAGCGAAGTCAATCGAGTAAGTAAAGGATGGAGAGAGAGAGAGAGAAGGAGGTATAAATTACGAAAATGCAATAGAACTGGCGTCTATGGACAGCTGGGATATGTACCGCCAAACATCGATTTTATCTCGAGTCCATATACAGAATGATGAAGAAAGGGTTTTTTTCATACATGTTCACGTTTAAAATGAAATCTTAGCTAGTCGAATAATCAATGATTCACAGAGTGTCTGTTCTGGTTATTGTGACAACTACAGCAGTACGTACTTGCGATCTGCTGTCGAACATATCGAGTAAAAATGTCTCACAATTAGATATTATGTTCAGACAAAGAACAGCTAATGCACTCTCTAAAATCGTTAGAGTCAAAAATGACTCGAATCAGGGCAAAATTGAATCAAACGCGTTGGAGTGAAAAAATCACTCCAATAAAGTCTTTTATCATTCTGATCAGAATCATTATTTCACTCAAGCTAAAGAGTAAAATCAAAAACATAACCTCACTTTTGGGAATATAACTCTAGTCGAGTAAAAAATGACTTTATTCGAATGAAATTCTGATTGAAGATGAAGAGTGACTTAATTTTGGCAGAATTTAGAGTGATTTTTCACTCTAATGAGTTTAGAGAGCACTATGTTAATGTGAAATTGACATTACTTTTTTAGCTCATATTTTATTAAACAAACTATCAAGCTCTAATATATACTGCCTGCCTTGTATTATTTAAAACCATATATATGTATATATATTGCACCGCGGGATTCATGAAAATGCAGGTATCTCAGAATATTTGAAAAATACGTGGTACTATTATTCAAATTAGAAAATTATACGAATAAAATCGATCCATCAATTTCTCGTAAATATGCCAAACTCGCCGAAACGAAATTGAAAAAGTGAACCTCGTAAAAATCAGCCAATCAAGTATATACGAAAAATAGCAGCTCGATTACAACTGTTCAAACATATTCGAACGCTTTTGATTGCAAAAATTCGCACTAGAGCGTATAAATTTTACTTGGACAGAAACATGGATACCAGTAGTGGTCTCCACATACACTGAGCTCTAGAATGCTGATAACATAGGGTGCAGGTGTTTCTTCTGCGCACCGTTCATTACACACAGAGGATATGGCACGCGCAGATAGAGAGAGACCCTTTTCGTTTGTGTACAGCGACAAAGTCACGAACGGCGTAAGGGAGAAAGGGGTAAAATGCGAGTAATAGAAATACAGATGAATATACGTAGAAAAAGACAGGAGAAGAGAGAGGGTGAACGAGGACGACCGCAGGAAAGCGACTCGCGGTTGCGTCTATGTACTTTTCCTCCTGGCATGTAATGTTTGGGAAGAAAACGCGAATTTTGTGGATGAAATATTCCGGAAAGTATTTTTAATGAATTAATTCCAGCGTAGATTATCATTATTACAATACAGATATGCCAATCACGCAGGAGAACACCTGTATATAATTCAGTTTTTCCGAATAATCCAGTATTTGCGTCTGTTCTAAATTCTACATATATTATGCATAATCTGCTTCCTTCGTCGGAGAATCGAATGTAGAGCTTGCCGAAAGCACGTTAATATCGATACGCCGATGCATACATTATCGCATTACACACGTGTGATGACCGGATTCACCTGCTCAGAGGTGATTAAATTTGGGGGGGGGGGGCAGTTGTCTATAGGTCTGCTTGCATCCCCCGCAGAGTTACCCTCCACCGATGCGCGTTGCGCGAAACAAAAGCACGAGTACGTGTTTGCGCGTTCGATTATCGATGAGGCGTTTCGCGCTCAACTGATGGCGTTGCTCTACACCGCGGCCTTGTGTTTTCTTTAAATGCGCCGCGACTGTTAACCGGACAAATATTTTTATTTGTTCGTTTTTGTTTTCTTTCGGTATTATAAACGGCGAACGGAAAAAATATCAATTTTCGAGGTATGCAAGTTGAAGTTTACTTATTGTTTCGTACGTGTGTACAAAATTTAATTGGTTTATAGTTTTTATTCTTCAATAAAATAACAGGCGCGGTATGCAGCGAGCGGACCGAAAAGAAAGTTTTTTATTTAACGGACGTTCGTTTATTCGCTGTTGTATAGAAAATAACCCAAACAAAATCGTTAATGGATTTTTATTAGCCGACGGATTACCAACGCCGCTGCAGTTTTATAATAAAATATGAACGCAGATATATGATGCTGGCCGAGCAGATGTTATTATCAGGTCGTATGAATAGTCGATCGATTCGATCTAAAAACAGCTCGAGCTTTGGAAGAGCTTTTCTTAACCCAAAAAACCTATTATTCTCCGCGTCGCGTTATATGTATACTATCTGCTTTTTCTATTAAGTGTTCGCAAACTTTCGTTAAGCGCAAAAAAGTAGAGAGAGCTTTATTAATCCGCGCACTATTGAAATATCCACACAATCGGATTAAACCGATGGCTTAAGCTTCTCATGCGAGCAATATATCTATACGCGTATACTATATGTATAGAAAGGCGTATACAGCGCGGAGAGAAGCGATATGATTGATTCTTTCCTATCTCTCTCTTTTTTTTTCTCTCTCTCTCTCCTATTATATGTTTGCGTGAAATTCCTCGAACACAGGCGTTCTTCATATACAACACACACACTTGCACAATCAATATATGAAACAATGGACTCTGTGCCGGAAGCGCAATATTGAATTCATAAACCAAAATCAGGTTCCTTCGATTCTATAAATAACGAAAAACAGTTTCTTCCGTTGCATTATGTCTATATATATATATTCGCGTCTCTCGTCTCTCGCTCGCGAAGAGCTTGACTTTCCAATGAGATAACGTTCGGTCAGGCGCGTAATCCAAAACGCTCCGTCTGTTTCTCTCTGCAGCCTTCCTCAATGGGATAACACTACCTCTGTGTTGCGCGATGACGATGTCAATATAATCCAATCACGATAATAGCGTGGCGTGTCGGGTCCGGCGAGGGCAGCAGTGGTAGCTGTTTCGTCTCTCTCTCTCTCTCTCTCTCTCTCTCTCTCTCTCTCTCTCCACACTTTCGTTCATGTTCATGTTGTCTCTGTCAGTGTAGGCCTGTGTGTGTGTGTGCGCGCGCGCCTACATCTCGAGCTTTCGCTTCAGGCAAACGATCGGCATGACGCGTGGTCGGTCGTTCATTTTGCGGCGCGACGCCGATTAATTGGTGCTGATTACGACGACGCGAGTGAGCATCGCGTCAGTACAACGCCGCACCGTGTGCAGATACTCCGTTCACGATCAATCGGCTGTGGATGAGAGTGAAAGTTCGACGATGTGTCGATTCGTTTACAAATATGCTATATAGTAGTTGTACGTCGTTCCGTAACGTGACGTTTTATTTTTTCAGTTTGCAATAGCTATCGGTGAAAATCAAACATTTATATGATACTAATGACGAATGTAAGCTGAACAAAATCTTAGGCGCGTTACGATACGAAATCAGTGAAAAAATCAACGCTTCGTCAGACATCCGCGCATCAGACCTATTTTAAGATTGGAAACCAATTATTATTGAATGCTTTGCATAAATAAAGCTGCAATATTCGTTTTTTTTTTTGTAATTTCGTGGTATATAAAACGAGATAAAAAGGGGCACGGAAGCCGTTGATTAAAAAAATTGTTTCAAGATTCCAGGAGCCCAGAAACTGCATTTTTTTCTGGATCTCCTCGCGCAGATATAACAGATGGCGCAAAGCCGCAGCGCGCAAATGAAGAGATTTCAGTTGGCGGCACGCAAACCGCGAATTCAAACCTCTCGCTCTCTCCGCGCGCCAGCGGCGCGATATTCCTAATGAAGTGACTTAAATAAATTCAAAGCTGAGATTCCATCACGATCCTTCTAAATCTCGGCGCCCCCTTTCTCCGCCTCTCCTGTTTCTATTTGTCTTCTAAAGCATTGTATATACCTATACGTGGCGTGAGCTTCTGCAGTCAGAGCCATTTATATAATGTGAATATATAGTGGATAGTTAAATGGAATTTTGTGATAGATATGCGAAACGGCATCAGGTTTTTTATTCTCCTAAGTTTTACCCGAAAGAGCAAATACGCGGTCAGTGTTTTTGACGATTTTGTTGATAGAACTAATTTGAAATCTGGATACTATCTTGTTACTTTAATATTGTATAGCATTATATTTGAAATTTTCGACAATAAAGGTATGTAATATGTGCGACAGTAAAAAAGACACTAACATTTTCAACGTGGTTTTTTGAAAAAAGCGTCGCTTTTCAAAGAAATTCTTTCTAAAGAGCGCGTAGTGCGCTTAGAATACATGATTACAGCATAACTAAAGTAAATCGTGTAAATTATTCAAAGCTACATTTATATATAATATCCAGTTTATACACCACAAAACAAGTGTACACTCTCCATCCGAACAACCCCCAAAATCAGTAGAAAGCTCGAGCTCGAAACGCACCCCCTCTAGGATTAATTTCAATTTCCGCAGCTCTCCTCTATAATTCCTACACATATATACACGAAAAGACTCGAAGGGCCCAACGCACAGGTGAGTCAGAGAGAAACACTCGCAGCACAGTGTACATAGGAAAGGACGAGGCACAAAGCTGCCACTGCGTGTACGAAGAAAGGAAAGTGGCACGAGTGGGACATAGTCTCTCGCTCTCTCTCTCTTTTTGCAGGGGCGCGTACGTGCTCTCGGCTCGCGCTTGTTTATCAGCTTTATTTTTCGGCGACCAGTAGCCCCGCCGAGGGAAGCCGCAATTATTATTAGTAAGCCAGCGCAGCGAGAGAAATTTCCGAGTGAGACCGTAGCCCGCTTCCTTTTTATCCGCCAGCGCTTTTGTAATTTATCGCCAGGGCTAGTCCTCGCGCGACAATTAATTATTCAGCCGACCGCCCGCTAGCGCACATTTTTATTTCTCTCTCTCTCTCTCTCTCTCTCTCTCTCTCTCTCTCTCTCTCTCTCTCTCTCTCTCTTTCTCGTTCTCTGTGCGCTCGCGTTGGCTCTGTCATGTCTGTCTCGGTTTAGCTTGCGCTTTCTCTTTATATATGCGGTATTTTTCGCGTGGCTCTTTTCTCTCTCTCTCTCTCTCTCTCTCTCTCTCTCTCTTACTCTCTCTTTGCTGGTTTGTTTCGTGTGCGCTCGGCCTTACGACTGAGAGTCGCGGGGTAGTTTGCTGTGGCGCGCGACTTTATCAGGGGCGCGAGTGTTGTATTCTTCTTTCGTATCAGGGTCTTCATTGTTTTGCCTTGGGCTGACTGCAATGACTGATATTCTTTCGATGTTATAGTTTTAAAAGTAATTGAGGTAGAAGCTATTTATCGTTGAATTTTTATTGTCGAAGTTTTTGCAAAAGTGAATGAGATTTTTCAAAGTTTAAAAAAGCGATTGCGCGAGATTCTTTGCGAGCTTATACTTTCTTCATCAAACGCATAATAAAAAAACAAATGAGAAGAATGAATAGCAACGAAGCAGCTGGCAATAATATTCCTATATATTTTCCATTTCTTTTATAATTTATTCTCTTTTAGAGACCAACTCATCCGCTTCTGATTTTCTTTGCTGTTACCGAGTTTTTCCGGTCGTCGCGCTTTTTCTGAACTTTTACGACGATTTTTTTCTCCGGTTAAGCAGACTAATAAGCAATTCCACACTTTACTTGCGAAGCATATTAAAATTATAATCTACACAGCTAACGGATCATCGTGCTGCCTAACGATAATATATCGTGATTTTAAAAAAATTATTTTAAATAATTAGAGCTTTCTATGTTATGTTTATATAATTCATTGAATCCACTTTATTTTTGGTAGTAACCAATAGGAAATGTAGCTTAAAAAATTTAAAGTGTACGTATATAATTTCAATATTTTTCCAGTATTAAACGGATCACATTGGCGCGAATCATTTTCATTCAGTCGCAGTAATACCCATATACTCAAGCCTTAATTGGCTATATGCGCTCGCGAATTATAAATAGCTTTAAACGAGCATATAATTAACATTTATGTTTTAACGAATCTCTCGAAATCCCCTAGAGCACTATTCTCACGGCGCTAATGAAAACTCTAATCCGTAGATAGATTAACCGAAACTTGCCTAAGCGTGTTGAACTCGTCGAAACAAAAAAGAAATCAATGCTGATCAATTTCTAAACACAAATACACACACACACACACACACATATAGCCAACGTTTGCTCAAACAAAGCGGAAACTCCTCTGAAGCGCATCGTGACTTGGTGCTCTTACAACAACGCGCTTCATACACCCTCTCTATATATATGAACTTTGGCTTTCTAGTTCGCGAGTAAACATATACACGCGCATACACATGCAGCGCAGCTGTATACCTACATTCAGGCCAAAATATATAGGTATATACATATACATATACATTCGGACACTTCTGCCGGGCGTGGGCATTATATAGGAAAGTTCGTAAAAGCCGGCGGGGCTTTCGGCGCATTTTCGCGCCCGTTAACAGTGCTGAGCACCATATATATACGTATATAGCGATACCGCATATCTGCAAGCTCCTGGTAAACGTTGGCAAAAAAGCGCCTATCTATATACGCCGCGTAGAATATAAAGAATTCCCAATGTAATCGAAACGCGCGCGCGCGCGCGCGGACGGGAGGCTGTAGCCGCATGGCAAGTTCGAAACGAGCTGGTAAATTTCATTTGGGGCCTCCGAGAGTGTCAGGCCATATAGCTGCGGTGCGGAACGGCGTATTAGTCGGCAATAACGAAATCGACACAATTCCCGAGCGGCGCACTGGCCGCGGAAGCTTCGCCCTGTAGCGCCGCTAGCGTAATTTCGGATTTCCATAATAATTGTACGTATAGTCGCCTACGCTCGTGCCTCGAGTGTGTTGAAATTAAGGTCGATCGATTAGTCGACCCAATACTGCGCTCGATTCTCCCTATGGTATATATAAAAGCTCGCGCGCGGCACGAGCGCGGCGCGAGTCGCGTGTGACACGCCGACTTCCGGTTGCGTTTTCTCGCGCGGCTCGCTCTATATATCCATGATATCGCCGAGATATGTGGTAAGCTGCTGCTGCTACTGACCCGTGCTTATATACTTATATGTGTGTAAACCGGCGCAACTTGCCGAGTAATCAGGCGAGCGGTTTCCCGCTTGTGCTTGAAATGCTTGAGTTATATATGTTGCGCTTGTATGTATGTATATATATAGTTTTAGGGTAACTCGTGTTAACGGCGGAAATTATAAGATTATGGATCTGATGTTGGGATATGTAATGGGTGAAGCTGCTTCAGAGAAAGAGAGTTTGTGAAAGAGGAATATCCTGAAAAATATACATCTAATCGATGCAGATACCATCACGGATTTTGCATCGATTATGCAGGACAAAACATAGTAAGTGATTTTGCAAGTATTTAAAATGTAAAGCACGAATACTTTTACGACTCTCTGCAAATCAAAAGAACAGGGTTGGGGAGGTTAGATAGGCCTTATCGCGAAGGCAAAAATGCTGAAAAGCCGGAAGGGCCGACGCCTATCCATCAGCGGGAGGCCAACGAGCCTCGGAAATCGATCTATCTCGCGACGGAAGCCGTGAGGAGTGCAGAATGTATACACCGTATACAGGTTCGTTCTGCCAGGTACGAGGGAGGGAGAGAGAGTTTAAGCAAAAGCTTTGGGGTTCATACGGGAGGGGACAAGATTGAAAGATTTTTAATGTCTCGAAATGCGCGTTACTCCGCTAGTTTTCTAAGGATAACAAAATTTATGTTTTTGAATCGAACAATATTATTTGTTGATATTATTATTCCGGAAATGAATGCGGAATGCGACAGTTATACACCCTCGACTGTAAATCAAAATAGAGAAAGTATTTCGTATCGATGTATAACAACAAGACCAATCATTGTTGTCTAGGTGAAATAAATGAAGCAGAAAAATAATTGCCAACTTGATGAAGCGGTGTAAGATTTCATAAAGAACAGCGCGGCTTTGTAATGGTATAACACTGGAGTATATAGATGGTTTTTAATTAAAATGCTTTTCCAATCTCGTCGAGAATCCATTTTTTTCCAGAATATATTATGCCGTAGAACATTTTAGTACATAATTTAATATAACCCGACGACTGATGTAACGTTTAATGAAATTTCCTACAAAAAAATTCATCAATAAACGGACACTTTAAATAAAGAGCTATATATATAGTGCATTTCAACTCTTCATCGTCAGTGTAACCCGCGTGCACGTGCATAATTGATAGCACAGCGATCTGCAGGCATTATGGTTGGAATTTTCGAGAGTCTAGGCAAGAGACAGGGCAAATTTGCGCGCGTGGCCAAACAATCGGTCCCGGCTTTTTTAAAATTGCATTCGGCGCACGTGCGAGCGTGTATATATATATGTGTATAGGTACGCGCCGCGAGTTCCAAAGAAGGCGTCTCACCCATAGCTATCAGACTTTCTCTGGTCAAATATTAACATTCTTCTCCGTTTGGATTCTCCGCGGCCCGTATATGCCGAGTGTGTATGTACGTATATACATATATAGAAAGACGGAAGAATGATCGCGAAAAAGTGAGTCAATGTTGAACTATCCATTTTCTTCGTATATAGCTTTAGCTGCGCATCTTGCGAGCTGCATAAGCATCAACGCTTTGGATTTATTTAATTGTATACGTAGAAAAAAAAATACGCGATAGCAATATTTCGCATTATACGCGCTAAATGAAAGCCAAACAATTATAGCGGACACAGTAATTGTCAGTTGTTAAATGCCAACTGTCGGATCGCGGGAGAAACTCAATCGTCGATATAACATTCTTCGGTCGCGGAGACGAAGATTTCTCTTACATTTTAATTAAAAGGCTCGAGAACGCGTTTCCAGCGTGGGTGTATATATATATATATATATATATATATATATATATATATATATATATATATAGTAGAGCTGGAAGCCGCCGGCGGCAGGCAGCGTCTAATTCTGTGCCACCGCGACGGGGCCACTTGTTCCTGATTAGAAATGCAAATACTCGCCTGTTACCTACGCACTCGAGTGAGATGCTATAAGGGAGCGCTGAAGAAGAAGAGAGAGAAAGATAGATTCGAATCCTTTATGGAAGTCGAGGAGTTTCTTCCGAGATTGTTGTAGAGATATAATGTCTTTGAGTATAAATGGGAAGTTATATATGCATATTTCTTTGCATTTTATGGCGTGGGTAATAATATCAAGAGCTATTATATTCAGCTATTATATTTTTCATATTTTAAAGTAATAAAAATAGTGATTGCAATTATGATATCTTTTACTGTAGCGTAGATTTCAACAGCTAGATGGAACACAATTAATTATACACAATAAACGATATAAATACAGGCTTTTGCACGCGAAACATTAATTATGCAAGCATGGAAAACTTAATTGCTCGTTATAATACAAATAAAGATTTGCTTGAATATTGTATTAAAGTTATCAAGCTGTAATTTGCAGTGTTAATTCATTTCAAACAAATAATAAATACACAGATTTCAGAGAATATGGTATGTTTCGAGTAATATATTACAATGTATACTATCGGCAAATTTTTCCTTAAAATTCAAAATAAAGTTGAATATCCAATAATACGTGAAAACCGTATAACGGCGAATTTTCCTACATTTCCAATTCATCAAAAACTACACGGCTCAATGTAATCCAGCTATTCGAACAACACAAAGCCAATATCGAGCAATCAACAAACTCGCTGAAAATCACAGAGAGCATTGTGAATTTGAAGAAAATTGAAATCCCCTCAAATTCTCCATACCGCAGTCTTTTTATCCGCGCGCGCGCGCACTTTTTTCCCCCCAGAACGTCCCGCGCGTTCTCGATTCCCGCGCACTTTAAAATTTCGATCCAGCCTCCCTTCCTCTACGTATACAGCCATATCCCCGAAGAAGTTCATTTTATACCCATCCACGACGGCACTAGAACGAATATAGATTGGCGCGCGCACTTCCCATCTGGGACCTACGCGATCTCACTGCTATATATAGCGCGCTGCGGATTTTCAACATACAGGACGCGTATCGGCAGTGTAATATTCCGCCAGTTTGGCCCCTGCAGGCAAGCGCCAGGATGGTAATCGCCCGGGCTGAGATCCATTTTACCGTAGAAAGAGAGAGAGAGAGAGAGAGCTGGCTGGTATTGCTTTAGCTGTCTTTCGATAGCAATCGCAAGGGGTGCTTGTCTTGTCTTAAAAATTCACGCGGACTTCGTAGTAGTGGTAGTAGTAGTAGTAGTAGGAGCAGTGGAGGCCAGATAATCTCGATTCCGTCGGCTTGCCGTATTAATGTCATTCCGGCGTGAGGCGTTGAGGGGGGAGAAGCCGATGCAAAATTAAGGAGACATCGATATAACGGCTCATCGATTATTCCGACTGATGTCCTTACTGATATATTAGAGACTTTCCCATCGCGCAAAGGTGTGCCGGAGGCATTTTTCCAGAGCTGCGTGGAACATGTTCTCCGCGCGTGTGAGGCGAAATCATTCGTTATGAATAATTTCGATCGGGAAAAGTAGTTGGACTGGGATGTTATGTGCGCGTTTTAGACGAGTTGATTGAATTATACTTGCAGATTATTATTTCAGTATAATGTAACATTGTAAATTTATATTATACTTTATGTATGAATGAAGAACTTTGTGATAATAAAGTAATGAGTCATTTCTGTTGGTTTGAATGAACAAGATCTGACCTTCTGAAAAAAAAAAATGCATCGAAGATCTGAATTCCTCGTATTAATTACAATCATGCCCGCGCACAACGTTATATACATACAGGCTCGAATACAGTCCCTCCTCATCGTCAATTAGTCCTCCCGATGAAAAACAAGAAAAACCTCTTCTCAAAAAAATGAAAAAAGGAATAAATAAACACCTTTTCACCCTAGACCATTCCTCACAGCCCCGCACCAGCAGCCTTTCCATCTCTATTAACCCGACAACTCGGCTTATTACCACCGCACGCACATACTCGCCGGCGAGAGAGAGGGAGAGTGGAAGAGAAAAAGCCGCTACGTGTACATACTATATATATATCCGAAGAATAAGTGAAAAGCGCATCAGAGACGAAGAAAGAATCCGCGCTCCTCTTTCACGCTTCGCGAGTATAATATAACGCGTTCTCCCGACGACGGCTCCAATGTATTTTAATTTACTCCTGACTATCTCTCTCGCCTACGTACATATATACACCCTAGATCTTCGGACGTATATACCACTGGCTCATGTCCCCAGGAGTCGCGCCGTTGCTTTTGTGTACATATATATGTCCGTATGCAGCGCTATATCATATACACATATATATATATATATACACACACGCACACACGCGAAGGAACGTCGAGGAAAGAGAGTAGGGGAGACCAGAGGAGCTTAAGCTCGAAACGGGCTGCGCCAAGGGGTGGCTCTTTGGGGGTGTTTTTGATTTGTTGGCTCTCGAGGGAACGAGACGGGCGACAGGAGCGCAGAAAGAGCTGCGCTCGCTATACACACACGCGCGCGCGCACACACCTGCAGTCACATGTATACACACGCGCATATATATATATATATATGGAGGCAACCGCACATTATGTGATTTCTACAGGGAGCGAGCGAGCTAACTTTGCGATTGAATTGTGAAGCGACAATGGCAATCTGCCAAGGCTTTATACATCTCTCTCTCTCTCTCTCTCTCTCTCTCTCGCTCTCTCACTCTCTCCGTGTCTTCTCTCGCGTGTGCCGCTTTTTTCCGGGGGCTTTACCCGATTCTTCAATGCCTTTTTTTTCTTTCCCTCTCACCTGCTATACACTCTCTAACTCGACGGCGCTATATCTACTCTTTTCTTCTTCTTCTTCTGGAGTCGCCCACAAGGTGAGTGCACTCGCGCTTTGTCTTATATCGCGGCCTTGCATTCACGGCGTGTATATATACGATCCCTCTCTCGCTCTTTCTCTCCTCGGTCGCCTCGGATGCACTCTCGCTTTCAGCGCCTATTCCTTCGCGGCTCCGTTTCAAAAGGGTTGAGTGGGTGTCGCAGCTAAATATCGCGGACCTAAATACGGCCGAGGTCGCTGCTCCACTTGCGGCTTCAAATATACCTCGAGCTAATTCTGGTCAAGTGATTCTGAGATTGCTATCGATGTTTCTCTCTTCTTTTTGTATAGTTTATTGCTCTCTCTCCCTCCCGTGTATCTATATAAAGGTTATAGGTTAGAGAGTAACGTTATATAGACGATGAAAATAGAATATTCATAGGTTGAGAATGACACTTATGTCATAAGACTATATTAGAAGGTATGCAGTTCGCCTCACTGTTCTACAGATATGTGTATGATAAATGTCCGCTTCGAATTCACCCCAGATTATCATCAATTTGCGCTGCTATAGAAGTCAACGCGATGGCCCACAATCGCGCAACGAAATTTTTCTGAAATTAATATTTTATTGAAGCAATGAATTTCTGTATAATATTGATCATGTAGATACCGCATGTGATCGCAAGTATGACAAAAGCTACTGCGCGAATAATTTGGCCAACCGTCGTTTCGCTCGGTAAAATTGCTCTCGATTCTGGCCGTATGACGTCAGCGATTCAGTCGCGCGCAGCGTCTGGGCTGAACGATTAAATATGAAAGACTTTGATCCGATATAGTCTGACCGAGCGGCGTTTTATCGATTAATCGCACTGCGACACCGCTGCAAGGGCCGCGTCATTATTTCGTAACGCACCAAATTGCCCGATTATCATAATTTTTATTCTCATCTTTTCCATTTCATTTTCAAAATTCGCATATCCTCGATAGATTCCTTTTCTATTTGGAAACGCATACGAGCGTCGGGCTAATTGGCTGAAATTCGTCTCTCCGAAAAATTCCGTGTACACACGTAGTGGATCGACGATTCAACGGATATATACTATATGCAAAGCAGTGCAGTAGGAAAATCCTAGCGCAAATATTGATTTTCAATTAAGCTCGGCCGAGCACCGAACGCATTCGTGACTTTGCGCAATGTTCTGTAGCGGGATTCCCTTCTTTGCTGCCCTTCGTTTCTCCTCTCTTTCTCTCCCTATACCTATATCTATACTGGAAGCTTTTTTCGCGAAACGCGTTGTCCGCGCTTGCAGGCGTGTAATATTCGTGCGAAGGTACACGTCTCGGTTGAAATGGAAGACATCGCTGAGAGGAGATAAGAGTTTCTCCAAAGTATATTATCGGTGTAATAAATTAAAGATTTGATAGTTTAAAATAATTTACGTGCGGTATTGACGAATTCGATAATTCTATATATTTGATGCTTCGCATTGGCTGTTCCTAATATATCACGTTCCCTAATCTCCGTATGTATCTTTGCTAGATACGTGATTCCGTTTAATCTGGCGTTCGTGCAAATCACCCGTACTCTCTGTGTGAATATAAGAAGATCATTTTTCATTTCCCCTTTCGACTTTCGTTCTCTCTTATCGTATCTCGCAGATCGGGAGGTAATGAGAGCCTTATAGTGGATTTAAATCACTGAGTTTACCTAAGCTCGAAAATTGCAAGGTTAAGCCTGGTGTCGACAGTCTTGCACAGTATTTCTTAATCTTATTTTACTGTGAGCTTTATACCCATAATTTACCTCGATTCACAGACAAGATCCTTGTAAAAAAACCCGCATGAAATATACATGCAGAATGCTGGCAAAATACTTGCGAAAAATACCCGCGGAAATTTTTGCGTGATTTTTGAGCTTTTCTGAACTACAGCCATGCTCTAAAGAGAATTTCGAATAATACATATCTCCAAATAATTAATTAGCTTCAACACGAAGTCAGACACATGGAATTGAATAGCGCTCATTATTGTTACATCGTAATATATATATTAATTAAAAATAAATATATGGTATTGTGTTCATTGTGTTATTAAATGACATCCATTTTCATTAATACATTAAACATTGATTATGCATTGAATAAATAAATTAATATTTAAAAGAAGTAAAAAAAGTATTCCCCGAGATTTTGATGATGCCCAGGAGTAGGTTAAATGTTCAGTACAGCATATAATAGTTCAAAATTTAGTCAGGCTTATCCACTTGTGTTTGCTAATCAAATGATCAAGTTGAATTCAAGATATTTACATAGAAGTTCAACATCACCCTATCCCATCATCTGCGACAATTCCTAATTAAAGCGAATAAAGAAGCAAGATAGCATACTCGAAAAAAATTCGAGTTACACTCCCTCCGGCAATCGATATGTAGAACCAAGCGCCGGTTCGCCGAAGTGTATCGGTATACACAGGCTCCATATATGCAAGAGTTGCGGCGCGAGGTTTTGCAGCAGCGTGTATATCCACAGCCATAACGTCGAGAGGCTTATTTAACCTCTCCCCCTGTGTGTGTGTGTGTGTATGTATATATATATGACTCTCTCTCTCTCTCTCTTGCTTGCGCGCGCAGCCGATGATTGATGGTACCGTGACCAATGATCGGCATGCATTATACGCACGGCCTCTCTCTCTCTCCCTATATTTATTGCAAGCAGGCACATGCACCGGCACTTGCGTGCCGGGACTTCGAGAAGAAGTTGACGCGCGCGCGCGCGCGTGCGGAGAGTTCAACGAGTGATTACCTGCTGGCGTGGTCCCACTCTCTCTCTCTCTCTCTCTCTCTCTCTCTGGGCTATATACTCCTCTCTCCTCAACCCTCCCGCGTGATCTCCTAATGGCTGCAGCGGGGGAGTATATGGCTGCGGTCTTGGGGAGGAAAGACCCGTCAGGCGATACAACGTCGACCGATTTATCATTTTCTGCACGTGTGCTTTTTTTCGTTCTTATTTTGCACGAGCTGCGGGTATTATATATATGTCTATGTGTATATATATATATATATATATATATATATATATATATATATATATATATATATATATATATGCAAACTCGCGGAGGTTTTCAGTGGCTTCCGGTAATTTTTGGCGACGATGTGTGATTGGGCGATTGTGTGTATTTCTTTGTGGCTGGTTAGATCTGGTAGAAGCTTTTTTATTAGGTCCAATTTCGATGATGATTGAATGCATAAATGCATTTCCGAGCTTTTGAATTAACTCAACAGTTTGCGGGTACATGTTATATAATTGTCATAAAGTTCTATCCGGCTTGCTGCAGTTTTAATTTTAAACGATGACTGCGCAGTTTCTAAACTGCGTGTAATAAATATTTTAATAGCTTGTATCAAAATGATCCTGTGTTATATACCCGTATCTCGTAGTAAATCAGCATCCGCGCGCGATAGGAATTCAAAATATTGTATCCTATATATGCGTATATTTTCTTTTTTAGAATAAGATGCCAAGGGAGCTTTGAGCGAGCTTCGGTAAATTAGTTTCGCGACTATAACGACATGCAGCCATAGCAAATGTTGACGCTTTTCTCGGTCCGAAGTTTTTCTTTATCTTAATAAGTCGACTATATATATATTATATACTCATCTCGCTATGCAAAAGTTTGAGAAATAATTAAATTTTTCATCTCAGCTTGGTGCCGAGGGCACGAGACCGTAATTGAAAGTATTTCAACTAAACAAATATTTATATTTTTGGCTTCTATAGCACTGCACCAACGCCAGCGCCCATATACCCCTATATATATGCACGCGCAGAGCAGAGTCGAAGAAAGAGGTGAGGCAGTGAGAGAGAGAGAGAGCAAAGAAAACGAATCAAGATTACGCGGGAAAAGTAGCGTAGAAG
The DNA here is from genome assembly GCA_020010945.3 of Muscidifurax raptorellus. NCBI lineage: Eukaryota > Metazoa > Arthropoda > Insecta > Hymenoptera > Pteromalidae > Muscidifurax > Muscidifurax raptorellus. Next base: position 5,960,703 of record CM052079.1, on the reverse strand, counting down.
AGGAAACTAAAGTTTCTCCTCGAGTCTTTGACGTTGTATAAAAGTTGCCGCTTCTTTCGATCGCCCGTGGAGAGAGGGTGAGAGAAAGAGAGAGAGAGAGAAAAGTCAAGGTGCGTGCTCGTGGCGTGACCGCTCATACTTTATTTCCGTGGCTATATTTTTTTACGATTTCGAACTATATATCTTAGCGCGACAGACAGGTGGTAGGCTGCGCGGAAAGTCAGTTTGGCTTTCGTGCGCGCTCGGAGGATCTCTGAGGCTATATATATACATGCATGTACAACGTCTCCCTCTGGCGCCGACGCTAACGCAACTCGTGTCTAATGATAAATTGAAGGAAAGTATCGTCGCTCATTGGTGCGCCGTGTCGTGTCGAAATTTTCGTGAATACCTGCAATTAATAATTTCTCGCTCACTCCAAAACTGGAGAGCATCGCGTTGAGATATCTTGACGTTGTGTACGAAATCAAGGTTATTTCATCGCTTCCTTGAGGCGCGTAATTAATTTTACGTGATTCATATTGTAAAGCATATTGAATGAGAAAATCTTTTTAGAATCGTCAGTTATAGAACTTTTTGAGATTCTTATGATTTCTCAGTATTTTCAATCGTAGATAACTTTTTACCCAAGCAAGCATTTCTAACGAATATTCTTTTTTAATTCAACCTCTTGTTCCGTAATGGCAATACTTTTCATCGAATTTCAACAGCCGAGAAAATAGTGTTACAAAGCACTTTTTTCTTGTACACGTCGTGTAAAAACTCGAGATAAAAAGTTATCATTTTCTCACCTCACTTATAGAACAGTAGTCGATTTTAAAAACATTTCCTCATATGTAGATGTATTGTTAAGTTCGCAAACGCGCAGCTGGTGCAACGGCCTCATTAGGCAGCTGAAATATGAAGTAGTGAAACGGCTTGAAAAATAGAGAAAAACATATATATAAGCGAGCGCGCGAATACCAAAGTATAAGGGAAAACGAACTAAACGGCGCGGAGGCCGCTGAACCTGGTAAATTATTATTTTTTCCCGCGTTATATTCTTTTCTCTTTTTTTTCACTTTAGTCATAACTTTGATCGCTCATTCATTAATATTTTTCGCTCGAAGCTTATACATATACATATTTCAATCGCCAATTACGGCCTAACGTAATTACGGGCCGCATGCGTGCGCGCACTGAATGGATTTTTCACTTTGACGCGGTTATAATTTATGGAATAATCAACGGCTGACCATTCAAACGGCGCACTACTGACGTGCTTATCGATTTCCATTTTCAGCGCTAAAATCGCGGTATATCGAGGGGAGATGAAAAAAAAATATTATTTTCCAGCTGCTACTCGCGCACATCTATATACCCGCGGAGAATAACAAACGTACGCGGTGTGTCCTGTGCGCAGGGGGTGAGCCAACAACGTCAATTTTCCGGGGCGTGCTGCTGGAAAAATTCGCAGCCGAAGATCGTCGCTCATTCTTTTTCTCTTGCACTTTCTTTCCTTTTTCATCGTCTTTGTCGGTAAAAAGTGCATTTCTCAGCGACGGAACCGAGTGGGAAATCCAATTGTCGGACACGTATTCCCCGAGCGGCGAACGCGAGTCGGAAGGATGAGAGAGGCGTCGACGCGGGCGAAAATCCGATGTTCCAAAGGTAATTTCCCTGAAAAAGATGTTATAGCCACACGTTTGATCTGCCATTCTTAGCTCATCTAGAATCTATCTATCTGTATGGTAATCAAATCAGCGAATCATATATATATATATATATATATATATCTTATAAAATCGTCATACACGCATTCGTTAAACGCTCCGATACGAGAGGGCAATAATTCATACACTAATGTCTGACTGTCTGTCCTTATTAAACTCAATCGAATCACCATTCGAGACGCAGATACAGATGAGGAATCATACAGCCACCGACTATAACGAGCCGATGCATCGGAAAGGCGTGTCATATATATATATATATATATATATATATATATACACACATGCACGAGAGTAAAAATGGAAAAATATGGATATAAGCCTGCACACGCACGGAAATCGCGGCCGCGGCTCTTCTACCTTTACAATGTAAACACTCTAGCGCCCCCTATCCTTTCAGCACACTTTGCCGCGCATAACGCCCGTGCATTTCCATTTTATCTCTCGATTCTTCCTCGCGCGCATCTATATATAGCTTTCAGCGCATTCCGTCAGTGTATTACTCTCGGTAAACGTTTCGTTTGACTTGTACGTCTTTCCGCCAGCTCTCGCGGATCGCTTCGGAGTCGCTCGCGATCATTAACGGAGCTCGATTTTATGCACCCCCTCACCTCTGAATATTCATGGCGGAGGGCCTGTGCACTACCCGGAGCTACGTGTATATATATGTGTGCAAAGAGAAGAGAGAAAGAGAGAGAGAGAGGCGAGGACAAGTTTTCGCAAAAATGCAGTACACTCGACTCCAGCCGGAGAAGATCTGATTCTCTGTGTAATGGAGCCTGGGACGAGGCGTCGCGACTCGGCAAAAACGCAATTATGCGGGGCTAATTGCCGGGGAAGGAATACGAGAGGGACAACAGCGGCGCGGCGCACTGGGGGCGAGAAGACTCTCATCGTCATCGGCGCTAACTCGATTTAAGCTTTTAATTTCCTCGGCTGTCGCTTCGCATTCCTCCAGTCGTTTAGCTCTGTAGTAAAGGAGGGACTGGAAGGTCCGTTAATATACATATATACACAGCTGCTGAATGATCGAAAATTAGGGCAACTGGTCTTCGTTTGCATTATTAAGGTCACGTTATCTCGTATCTTTTTTTATTTTTAATGCGTTCGTACAATATTAAATGTAACAATAAACACCTTTTGCCACTCGTACCCCAAACATTTTCGCGCGCGTACACGATACAAAAGCAGTCAGTCGTCGTTGCGGCTGAGAAACGCGGGTAAAAATATTCCCTGTAACTGTAAACTTGCGTCGCGTCGTCGTCGTCGTCGTCGTCGTCGTCGTAGTATCAGCAAGCCAAAGCGCAAAACTTGCCTCGTGTGTATAACACGCGGCGTAACAATCTGCTCCGGAAAAAAAGAAGAAGAAGCGAGGAATAGAAAAGAAGGCGAGAAACAGAAAAAGCAACTGTATTATAGAGTCCCCGGGAAGTACTTCCGTATATATATACGCCGCGACGACGGCGTTCTATTCGGAAAGTTTTTCTCCTCGCGGTTTTACGAGCGCGCATCTACGCGCCGGTTGTTGATGGCTCCCATACATCTGCACTTTCGCGGTGGGTGTATATATATATATATATACGAAAATTTTAGATATATATCATTGGCGTACGCGCGTGTGCGCGCGCATCGAAGCGAAATCAGGTTGTCTCATTTATTTTATTTTCCTCCAGGATACGGAGGGTGTGCATACTCGTCTCGACATTTGATTTTGCGCATATAGCGCACATAGGCAGCTATGTATACGCTTTTGGCTTTGCGGTCTGGGCATCCGTGTGGTTTTGCCTCGTAGGCGAAACCTCGACAAATGTGCATATATTCTAGACATTGCTTTCTCCAAGAGCAAGCTTCGTGACAGTTACATTTAATGCGAATGACCGAAATACTGCTGCGTTTATTCGTTCATTAAAAATTGTCCCTTTTTCCGGTATACACACTTACATATGCGTCTCCTTTTGTTTACGATGTCCATATTGTTTAGCTGCCATATTTACACAAGAGTGTAAGCACGTGCGTCATCGAACAACGATTTTTCCCTACCCTTTATAAACCGAATAGCTTCGACAATCCAAGAGAATTCTTTTATATAATAAAAGTGAGAAATCGTTCAAACGACTATCGACGAATAAAATAATATCTGGTTATCACGTATAAGTACAGCAGTAGTCGCATACGTTACCAAAAAAGCCAGCGCCGGCTAGACGCGACACAAGCTGTTTCCTAATTTATCCTCTTTTTTTTTAAGGACCTGCCTCCAAACCCAGCAGACTCTACGATGCAAGCAGATGCTGGCAAAGGTAAGCTCTATCTGTATATATATGTATGCTTATATATGTCTACACAGAGAGAGAGAGAGACATAAACGTGCGGGTGGAAGTTCACAGGAACGTGTGTGTGTGTGTGTGTGTGTGTGTGTGTGTGTGTCGTGATACACGTGACGCAAGCTCGCGGCGACGGCGGCCGAGTGAGCTGGCGCGCGTAAATATTTTACGATCGTCTGAGTGCCTCTAAATTCTTCGTTATCGCCTTGGATCGGGCGCACGGGACCAGGGCGTGCACGTGTATATATATGTATACCTATACACATATATATTCGCCGAAAGCGAAAGGGCAAATTTACAGCGCGTCCTGCATCGTATCTCAGATATTTCAATACGCTTCCCGAGAGAAAGAGAGAGGTGTGCTGTACTATATATACATGTGCAGTGTGTACACGTATTCGGCACATTTTGCTCCCTGCGATTCGTCGTGCTATAACTTTGTCGTATGTTTTCGATGTATATATTCTATACTGTTTATCTGATTTTGAGCGGACATATATATATAGGAATAGAGGAGCTTGAGCGACTGCTTTACTCGAAGGATAATATAGTTTTAAAGTAAGAAAAAAAATTGTCACCAGCTAGGATGATATAGCAGTTCCTATGGATATTCATATAACCGTAATCAATATAAGAGGTTTAATAAGTATATAAAAAAACAAGAGTTTGTTTTAAAAAATTCATCGGTACGAAACTCTATACATATAATCCAAATAACATCAATTCGTCCGCGTTTTTTTTTTCAATTAATTAACAACATAAGCGCATGAACCAGCATATATTCGTAATATATTACAAATCCTCATCACGAAAATTTCCTCTGTGTTATACGCAAGCTCAGCTCTATATAGGTATACGTGTAACAAAATAGACATACGCACATATAATTATCCGCAGCGCGACTCATAAACGCTGTCAAACGAAGGTCAGTCGAAATCAAAATTCCGTCTCATTATACGCGCACCGAGTTCGCGCGAGCATGTACCGCGAAAATCTGTCAGGAATAGCGAGGCCTCGCGTGTGCGCAGAGAATTCGTGCAACGTGTGACACAAACTATTCATCAGTCGAGAGCCGGCCGCGCTGATTTCGATTGCGTAGGCGGACTGTACGCATCGCTTGCATAAGTATATATACCCTGAGCGCAATAACGATATATATATATATATATATATATATATAAAGCTCGCTGTTATATTTCGCCCCTCGTAATGTTAAATTTTACGTGTACTGTATACATATATACACCGCAAATATGGGGGCGAGATGCGCACGTGTTCCCCGGCATACGCAGAAAGAAAAAGAGACAGAGGGAGTCTCGCCGAGTTTATTTATTAACTTCTTTTTTCCTCTTCTTTATCACTCTCGCGCTGGTCATATTCGCTTACGTAAAAGCCGTGCCCCGTATACGCAGCGAACACGTGCTCCGCAGAGCTTTTTGCTCGACTGTGGTCGTGCGTGTACGTGGAAAAGCAGAAGCCTCTGATGCGTTACTGTGCAGCGAAATTACGACTATAATTCGCTCTCCGAGTCAAATAAATATCAGCTAGTGGCTTCATCGTATATTATATATATGTACGAACGCGTGTAAATATATGTGTATATTACGCGTGTACAAGTTCGACATAGAGAGCGAGGGAGGGAGAAGTGTATATTTGTGACGGGAATCATTGTCTGAGGGATTCTATACATATATATGGGCTGTCATTATTTTGATGAATATGGCGTTGTACGCACGGATGCCTGTTGAAGGTGATCGGTCATAATATGCTGCTGCTGATGATGAATTTTTCGATGATGTTTGATGCGATGTTTCCATGCTTGTCAGAACCAACTCGTTTAATGATGGTATGCGCGTCGAGGCGAGGACGCGCGCGTGTGATTGATGATTTTATTCAATGTCGATTTCATGCATTACTATTATTTTTGTTGACATTCTGCGATTTTTTAAAAAATTCTTTTCGATTACGCATAGTTATAGTTATCGAATACAATTTAGATACATATACAGAGCAACGTGTGTACGCTTCTCTGATAACAGTATATATATATACGTACATGATTTATTTTCACGTTAAAAGTTGAAAACTTGAACTCCGACGAAAATACATAGGAAATTGCCAATCAATATACACACATGTGTAATCGTTCGACGAACGTTTTGAACGTCCGCACACATCAAGCAAAACTGCTCCTATTAGTCTCGCGGCTATATATATATGTAAGGTAGTCTGCGCTTGAACTTTCCGATATATAAAAATATATACAGAGTCTCTCTTGCAACGCGCGTATTGGAATTGAAACACATATCATATAAGAGATTAGCAGAAACGATATAGCACCGGGCACGCGTTGCAACCTGCTAATTAGGACACCGGAGCTTGAACCGACGAGATACTGTGTGCATGCGTATGTGTAACGAGCGCACCGCATATACGCGGGTGTATCCGGGATTTACGTTCTCGGAGCTGTGTAGTTAGCGTTCGACTAATTGCCTGCTTTTTTCTTCCCCTCTCCATCCAGCTTGATTTTCGCTGTATTTATATATATATATATATATATATATAGTTAACTGTCCCACAGACGATCGTCTAGCTATATATTAGTATGCTATTTATTATTATAGATCGGCTTTGCATTTCCATATAATTAATCATGAATAATATCTGTTTCGTGAGTTTGAAAGGAGACGATAGGATATACAATCAATATTTATTATATATGTTAGTATATATATACATACATAGATTATCAGCAGCTTGTAACTCTACGCTATACCACGCCGAGCGCTTTGGCCATTTACATTTTTTTCTTGCCCGCGCAGCTTAAATACCGCAAAGGGGTTAATTCAATTTCCCGCGCAGATATAGAGAAATACACTCCAGTGGCTCGATTACCGTGCGCTTACACTCTCGCGGATTCACGGCTCGAATGTTTATTAGTCGGACTAATGGCCTACGTACAAATCGATTGTTTATGTTCCAATTCTAGTTCACTTCTCCCTCGCTATCTCTCACCCCCTCACCCTCTGCAATTATCTGCCTGGCACTTGCCCTGCGCCAGAGTATAAATGTGTACGTGTATAATATGTATATATATATATATATACATACACAAACGAGAGTGCAAACACTCGTTCAAAGCAACAAAGGGCTTTGCATAGGAATCGCATCGGAGGGCTTCGCAACTCTCTCACTTTCTCTCTCTTCTATGTACCGCATATATATATATGTACTGACAGCCAGTGGAAGGCTGGGGAAAGATTAGAATCGCGAAAAGAGATTCCACGTGCGCCTTTGTGTGCTGCATGCACGCTTCATCCGGTATAATCGTTGGCCTGTGTCTGTCTGTGTGCGTATCCACGTGTCATTTACCTATAAAAGGATTTGCCTTCGCAATTTGATTGCGAGACGGATGCGCGAAGGGTGTTATATTAGAGAACGAGAAAAGCGTTTTAAATCCTGTTAGTATATGTGCTTTTTATTGCGGGGATCTTTCTTTTTTATGCGCGTGTCTCGGGAATCATTTTTGCAAGCATTTGCAATGGCAAAATTTTCATTTTATTCGAAACACTCCAGAACTATAATATACATATCGAATATTCAAATGCACAGCGTAGAGTGTATAATAACAATACCGGTGCAATAAATGACTAATATTGAAAAGCCATTGTCGATATCAACAAGCTGCGTTCGAATGAAAATTCAATATTCGTCAGCCAACACGCTACGTCGAGAAATTGCAGCCAAGTAATGAAGGGGACGATCGTTTGACCCCAAGCTATATATATATATATATATAGTATATGCGGAACAGTGCAGCCGCGTGTCTTTATCGGCGTTACAACGCGCGAACGCAGGGACAAAGCGGAACGAATCTCGAACGCCCCCATTATTACGAAGATTTAAGGCCTATGGCAATGGAAGGACGCCGAGAATATCTTCTCTCGTAGCCTCGGCATTGTTTGCCCCTTGCGATTTCCTTCTAAATCCTTTTGTGCGCGGTAAAAGGCTAGCGAACAAGAGGCAATACGTATATATATACAGAAATAGTTTTGTTGCGGGAGTTATTAAAAACTTGAAAATTTAACACCTGCTGAAAAAAAGACGACGATTAGCGGACGAGAAAATGATGACATCAGAGCCATCGGATGAATCAATAAGAGCGGCAATAGCAAAAGAGTGAAGGAACGAGCTGAGTGAACCGGAAGACAAGAGTATTTTCGCGGTACACACAGCAGCAATATATATATATCTATAGTTTAGCAGACGTCTTGGCGATTCGAGTCACGCGGACTGGGGCGTCGATTCAATTGTCGCATCGCATGCCCGGCTCCCCTTTACGCCGGACTTGCCTCGAGTTTCCGGTTTCGAATTCCACGCAGAAGCTTTTAAAGACACTTGCCGGCGCAACTGCGCGCCGCCGGAGGCAGAAAACCAGTTTGCCCCGAGTACAGCAGCATCAACTATTCTAATCCGCATTTTTCGCGCATCTCGCACGACCATTGTGTATTATACGTATACCCAAGTGCATCTCGTGTTTCGCGTTCTATATAACTTTTACGCGGTGCGCTGCAGGTGAAATATGAGTAAGGTCTTGTACGCAGAGAATATATATATATATATATATATATATATATATATATATATATATATATATAGAATAGAGTTTTTTACTTTATGCGCTGGAATTACGTCTTGTATATATACTCGAGCTTTCGTTGCCGAAACGTTTCAATTTTTCCTGTCTCGTGTATACTACTTATACATAATATATAAAGAGGAGCTTTACGACTATTTTTTCGAATTGGAAATCTTTGGAGGTTACGTTACAATTCCGTATGCATACATTATTGAGGAATTTTAAGCCCGTATCTTAATTGATAAAACGAGCTGATGAAATGATAAGCGTCGCTGCGCGAGAACACGCTTGAATTAGCCTATTAATATCTTGGCAATAATTGCATAGATCACGTAACGAAATTAACCAAACGATCATCGGGCTGGGAAACATTTAGCTCTAATGCAGCTATCGCGTGCGCCTTCATTTTTTCTCCACGTCGTCTTTCGTTCTCTTCGATGCCGCTAATTGTATAATCGATGCGAAACTACTCGAGCGCGAAGACGCCTCGAGTGACAACGGCGTTACTCGATGTGATATGAACTTTGAGCGGAAAACTTTGCATTTGCAAATTTATACGAGGTGTTTCGTGTATCGAATTCGTAGAATAGAAGATTTTTTACGAGTTACCTGAATCAAGCAGAAGCTTCGTATGCAAAAACTGTGCTGTCATGAATATATCTTCAATTATAAATGCGTTATATAATTGCTTACTTTATCTTGAAAAAAAATGCGCCAATCGGAATCTCCCCCAAAAAATAGCACAAACTAAATTGTACAACTTTCATTCCAAGAGCCACGCTATTAATCTAGCGAAAAATAGGGCTGAAGGATTTTCACAAAAATGACTTAAATATATAAAAATAAATTGGCCCTTTATATGCTTCTCCCATGTTGGCACAATGTCTGTAGTTCATATACACCGATGTTACCATCATTATGAATTCCGCGTCATTTTGACCACCGAAAAAGTATTCTAAAAAATACATCTCTGCCTCTGCACTACAGCAGAACGTCATACATGCATATAGCCAACGATCCGCGCTCCGGCGCACGTAAAATATTCAAGGATTTCGCTTTAGCGCTTAAAACCTTTAGAGTCCAAATATTTATGCACATTCGACTGCAATCAGAGAACGAATAAAGTCAGAGATATCCCGGTGCCGTTCGTGCGGCGAATATGTGTATACACGCGTGTGTATGTACATTCATACACATGCATACTCGTGAAAAAGGGCGCAGGAGAGAAAATTCAAATCCTCGTTTTCCGAGGCGTTCGTCGCAAAGTATGTCGCAGCCGTAAAACGATGGATGGGCTTCCCGACTCGCTGCGCAACAACGTCGCTCGCGCGCGTGTCCGTCCCTGAAACTTGCAAAAATTTATTACAGCTCTGAGTATACGCGACGTGCACACAACGCGCGCTCGCGTTGTATACCGGCGCTGCTGTTTGTTTGATTTAATTACGTAGTTCCGTCATATCTGGCGTGCAAATATTGAAAAAGTTGTCGTTCGTCGCAATGGCTGAACGTGTTTTCTTTTAATGAGAATTTTCAAATATTAGCCGTACATAATATTCAATGGAACTTTTGGAACTTTGCGATCGCGCTTCAAAGTTTTCGACGATTTCAACGTTTTTCCGTATACTGCGTACTTCGTGCTTTCGTAAAAATACGAGAAAAACGCGGCCTCTCCTGCTAATTTTACGTCCAAAATGAATATCTCCATGTCTCGCATGATGCCGTTGTTGTTGTTTATTTTTTCACATATATGTATATCCCGTGTCATAAAGCCGGAAACGCGAATCTCATCAGCGTGTAACAGATACGACACATGTATACGCGCAGGACCGGCGCTTATGCCAGCGATGCATCTATGTCGAGGAGACAGTTCGCGCAGCAGCCAAAGTTAGCAGGCCTGAAGAGTAGTTTCTAGCCGCCGCGCATGCACAGATCGAAGTGCGGAGCGCCGAGCTGGAGCTTTAGTACAATTAGCTTGCTATACGTGTATATAGCCAAAGTCCGTTGAATACGAGCTTGCGGGTAGCAGGAAGCTCGGTGGGATGTTGTTGTTATGAACAGAAGGCTGAGAGAGAGAGAGAGAGCTGGGTTGCACGGCGAGCAGTAGTTCGATTGCATGACGTATATACGCGCTTTGTACGCCGCCGGTGTTGCTTTGTATATATGGACATATCTGGGGAGAGGGAGATTCGTTCTGATTAAGATCCGACTGCGATGATTTCGTCGCAGCTATTACTACTGTGGTACATAGTTTGTGAGAGATTCTTTTTTTGGCTGAGACGGTGATTGGGATTGAAAGAAGTGGGCTCAGCACGAAATTTTAAGATCAGTTGCGGTGGGAAATTTCAGTCGAGGAAACAGTGAGCGTTCCATATATATTGTATGTCTACTCGATTATAGCTTAGCCCGTTACGGGTCATCCGAGTAGGGTTTCCACTTGCAAATTTCTCGAATAGTTTCATAACCATCTGTTATTAGCTTCTGAAATCCTGATTTACATCAGTCAGTGATTCCGCGCAAGCTCTACACCCCATCCAACTTTAATAATGCGGATGGTGCGAGGTTGAAATGAGTTTTATATCAAAGAAAACAGACTTTTGATGTTCTGGAACACAGAATACGTAGGCTGTTTTTATTATTGTTGTATATTAAAACAGACTATACGCATAACTTTGAAATTAATTTCAGCATGCTTTGTGCGAATTTGCATGTGCAAATGGTGTACAGTTTGACGAGGCACAGCATTATAATAGTATAACGTAGCGATAGAATCTAATTTTCATAATAACTCGCATATGATTTATGCGCCGCACACGAAGTATATTAATTAATTATAATATTCGCACATATACTGCATTATGAGGTTACAATATAGCTTTTGTGTCTTTGGCCGTCGATTCAGTCAAACTGGCGGTCATGCGGTGCAGTATACTTTACATATTCCAATGAAAATACGCGACAATCAGAAAACAGCGATATACTTCCATATCGAATACGCGTACGGGAAAATAGAAGAAAAGCTTATACTAAACCTTTCGCCGAAACACGCGTCTCAGACATTCGAAAGAAATTCCTCGACGACATCCACGCGTATGTGTATAGAGATGCTATCGTTCTCTCCTTTTACTCTGCTCTCGTCTGCCTCCCGTCATCCTTATCCTCTCGGCAAAGAATTTTTCCGCCCCTCTGCAAAAAGAAGCCGTACACGCGCGCCCCGTATACATATATCTATATATAGACACGCATATGAATCGAATGCACAGGGACGCATATATATATATATATATATATATATATATATATATATATATATATATATATATATATATACGGCAGCTTCTTTGAATGCGACGATGTTTGTTTTTCGTTATACGCCGCGAGCGAATCTGAATGGCTGGGCAAACTAAATTGCTGACCGTTGCGCATTAGGTACAAGATAGGGAGGGTGACTGCTCTGAGATCTCGTTTGTTTTTCGCACGCAGGGGGTGTGTGTATATATATATGCGATTTATACTTAGACGCGCGTACGTGCTAATTGTCGGCCTCGGACGCGACTGCATTATACATATATACACTTGTCTCGCGCGACTGTCAGTCTGTGCCGTGGGAGGATTATATTATTATATATGCGCGTCGGATTTTCGAGCTTGGAATGTAAGTAATAAAAAAGTAGATGGGAGTGGGCGTTATCAGCTTGACTGACGTGGTGAGCTTTCGTACACGGACAAAAATATTTCAGAAAAATTACTCTTAAATACAGGATAAAAATTACGGTGAAGTACAGTAAACATGGGACCATCCTCCGTTCTGTAAAATTTTATCATGATTTTCACCGTAAAAATTACAACACCAGGGGTTTAAAATTTATTTTGAATTAAAATCGCATAATAACTATTTTTAATACATAATTTTATCAGCGTTATATCATTTATCTCTTTAGTAATCATAATAATTAGAATAAAACATATAAATGTAATAAAAAATTGCATAATGCAAATATATCAACAGTCTTTATAGGTTATCTTCTCTTTACAATACAAACGCGCGGCGGGCTAAGAGGAAACTTCCTTACCGACATATCCGACTCGCCGACTTACCTTCAAAGTAAAAATTACGGGAATTTCACCGTAAAATTTATATGCATCCTCGATAATTTTAACATATTTTCCTAGTAAATATTATATGTTCTGAAATATTACATTGACTTCATGGTAAAATTTAATTTTCAGTAAAATAATTATTCAACACTTAATGATAATAATTATGAAATTCAATTGTAAATATGCCTATAAATCATCATTGCCCCACGTTTAACCTTAATTTAACGGTAAATTTTCTGATATTTTTCTGTCCGTGTATAGACTGATTTTTCGATGAATTTTCAATTTCTTTTTACACGCGGTTATATAAAATATTTTATTTTTATTAAAATGTGTCCGTCAGGCGCAGACAGCGATTTTAAGCACAATTAAGCGTGAAAGTATAAAGCATATTATTTTCACTAAAAAAGAAAAATGCGAGGAATGGAAGGAGCGCTTAAACGAATTTTAAATGCGGGATTTTCGTATGCGTGACATTTTTTAAAAAGCCAACGTGTAAAATTTTTACTATTAAAGTCTTTTAAAGTTGCGAAAAGTCGTTGTAGGCCAGCTTCCCGGCCCTGTGGGAGATGAAAAATTCAAGAAAAGGTCAAAAGCTGCACAGCGATTGAGCCTCCGTATAAATTCTCTTAAAATGCCTAGAGAGTTATTGTAAAAAAGCTTTATATATACTGTCATTCTTGCGTAAAGCCTTTGCTTACATTAGACTACGGTAAGCTCACAGCTGTAAAAATCGAAAAAAAGCTTTGTCATATCAGCACCGCTAACTGTAAATTTCCCGAATTCCTCGGATAATTGAACGCAACGAATCCTCGCGAAGCTCATCCGAGCCGCAGGCTACTATGGAAATAAAAAGACACAACCTGCGCGCACATACTCTTTTCCGTACAAAGAAAAAAAATCGCGCAGAGCAGCGATCCCAGAGGCGGTCTATCATTTTTAACGTGCGCTAGTGCGCATCTTTTTTGCACTCGTTCTTATACTCCACCATATTTTACACTCGTACAACTATATATACCAGTGCGCTGCACCTGCAGCTTTATAATATTTTTTCGAACACGCTGCGGCAAGGACCGACTGAGCACGGCGCGGGAAATAAACGCATGAATTAAAAATTCGCTAGGATTACCGTTGCGACGAGGAGCTTTTCTACAATTCGCCGGTAAAATCCGCGAGGGGATAAGTCCGAGAGTCTCTGGGTTTTTGCATGCCGTATTGGCTTCCTTTGTGCTCCGTTGAAAATCTGCGTGAAGCAGTCTTTTTTCTCTCTATACGCCGGCCAACGCGCGTACACACGCGGTAGGATTAAGCGCCTCTGAGCCACTGTGTCCTATTTCGAGTCGATAAATACGGAATGAAGGATCCAGCGAGTTTTCGGTGTCGCGGTAGGATTGTCATCAAAGTTGCGCGTTTGAACAAAAATTTTGTAATGTAATATTGCATATAACGCTCCAAGATGCGCCTATATTTATTTTATTAACACATGACTTGCAAGCTTGAATCATCCCCGCCTACAAATTTTTACAGACGTATGAAGCCATCCCCCTTTCTCCCTCTGTCAGCTCCCGGTACGCACATGCGAAAATCTCTTCAACCGCGGACGATTCCAATGAAGCGGCGAGCCTCGAAAACGTTTATAACAATCTCTCGAGTCCACTTCATCAAGCGCGAGCATTCTTTTCGGCGGCCGCTCGTTGAATTAATTGAAATGCCAGTCTACGATAGCGAACTCGTCGATTTTATTGCGCAAAATGAAGGCAATTATAACGCTCGCGCGTTATATATTTCGCGCAGATCTTTATATATATATATGGTGACCGGGGGACCTGTCGCGCATTGACAGCTGCAGAGAGAAGAAAATGGAAAGCGAGAGAGATAGAAATAACCAGAGAAAGGCGCGAGAAACGACAAACGCACACTTACGCTCGAGTATATAAATATATATATATATATATATATATATATATATATATATATATATATATATATACATATATAGAGAGAGAGAGGATGGAGCTTTTCAACGACGAGTGGGAGAGACGGACATGATAGAGTACACATTATATAGAGAGCGCGAAGTGCTCGCGGGGGATGTTTGGCACCTCCCCTCGTATGTGCAACCCTTTCCTCGAGGCAGCTTGGAATCACGTTGATGCGCGTATTATGCGCTCGTGTATATGCGCGTAAAACTTCACTGTGTGTGAGTATATTCATACACATATATATATACAAGGGGATTTTCGCTCCGGCGAAAATTTATGACGCACTGGAACCCCCTGGACTATAAGGGACTATGCGGAACACCGCTGCTGCCAAGCAACGAGCCTCAAGATGCTCCGGTGAATGTATATTTATGGATATGTGTAATTGATAAATATATATGCTCTGCTGAGGGCCGAAAGCCCTTAGGATTATTGCACACTTGGACGGTTGTGCGAATTATCGTGGAGATCGAGCTTTATTCGTTAATATATAACGTATATGTGGGAATCTATACAAAATCAAGACTTATACTACTTTTTTTTCATTTTTTCCAGGTCAAATTTCTGTAAGAAAAATTAGTTTGCTAAATAAACACATGTTTTTTACTCTTCAAAATGATTTTCCCGTCACTTATGAGACTAAAAGAACGAGAATAAAACTGTGTGGTGTGACAAAATTTTTTTAATTAACTCTTTTAGAACGCCGAAATGTTGATTTTTTGCGGATTTTCACAAATATATAGTGGCGAATTTTTTTTCCTGTTCTGTTTCTGCATAAAGGTAAAATTATCTGCATGAATTTTCATGTAAATTTACTGGAAGTTCTTTTTTTTACGGCAATTTAATCTTGTTTCAAGTTGGTATGTCGCGCAGACGTGGAAATTTAATTTAATGATGAATTAATTAAAGTGCGAATCATGCAAACTGAATATTGTTCCAAACGAAATGTAGAGGGGAGAGAAAAGTAATTTGAAGTTGTTAAAAATAAAGTGAATCTTCCAAGTCGTTTGTGTTAGGTTTGATTTTGTGTGTGGATTAGGGAATATTCTAGGATGTACTCCTATTGGTGACGTTTCTTAGAAATTTTGCTCATTTTGGTAACAAGTAGCGTCACTAATTTTGAAAATAGTTTGATAAGCCAGAAAATCTTATACATGTATTCAATAAAAGAATATATATACTGTTTCAAAATGTCGACAGAAACCTTGCATTATTAGACGTGATACATTCAATAACGTAATATAAATCAAATTCCGCAAGAGACTGTGGATGACAACTGTTACGTCAATCAAATTACGTTGAGACGCCAGGATTTCAGTCGATGAAATGGCACTTGAACGAATCACATACTATTTTAGCTTCCTCTATGATATACGAAAACTCCATCGTCCAATTAATCGCTATACACACGCGCAATTCATCGTTTGTTTGTTCGAACGACTTCGCGCCTCCACAAACATCCGCATACGTACACACACACACACGGATCAGCGCGAGTTTCGGCAATTCCACCCAAGTATACACCTCATATTGAACGAGAAAGCAACTGCGCATACGCTTGCAGCTGTATGCGTCTATATTTTCCCAGCGAGGCAAAGGTGACCTATAAGCATCGATAGCATTCCGGAAAGCCTGATGTGCGACATTTACACAGAGGCTCGTGTTTTCGTTAGGTTCACCGCGTGTCTCGCGACAAACACACGACTGCACGAGTATTTACGCGTGTAAGCTTCCCCGGAATTTACATGTATTTCGCGCGCCAGGCCCTGGCGAGTATCTATACATGCGCCGAGATAGAGGGGAAAAAGACGAGCGCCGCCGTATACGTGTACATACTTCAGTATGTGTATATATGAAGAGAGAGAGAGAGAGAGAGAGCGACTTTGTATTCCCAGTCGCGACACTTATCCTTCTTAGGTGCCCGGTGTGTTTATATGCGCCGTATTTTCCAGGTTCATGGCACGCGCGTATATACTCCTTTCGCTTCTTTTCGCCGCGATGACGAGGACGTATATCTGGAAATTTGATATCTTTTTCCGTCTCGTTCTCTGCACAACTCGAGCTTTCATCCTCTCTCTCTCTCTCTCTTTCCGGGGCAAGATGAAAGGAAGACGAACCGAGTGGGTGACAAGTCCGCTGAGCGGTAGCGAAAGTTTCGAGACATTGGCGTGACGTTTTCTCTCATGGGCACATTTTTATTTACCCCCACCCCCGGCATTATATATACCGGCCGCTTCTTGGATCGAGTCGCAAGAAACTCTTACGTATATAACGCAAGTGTATACGTCAACGATATGTCGCGTCGACGACAACTAAAAATCTCGGGATATACGTGTATTATGCTCGAGGCCGCGTTATGGAATGCAGCGTATAATTATTCAGGCTCTTGTAAAATTACGCGGAAACATTTTATTTTTTTTTTACAGCCTTGAATGCTTAAAATACGTATTTTAATGAATATATCAAGCTTTCATCGGTAAACATCGAGTGAAACCCTGTACTCCACTGAGCGAGTAAAATCGCACGATTATCGACGCGGGTTTGCGCGCGTATACTGGAATTCCATTCAAAAAAATTGGATTAAGTCTTTGAATTGCCGTAATTTCGATATTCTCTTCATTTTATTTAACCAGTGTTACGCGTACATCAAAGGCATATTTGCAGAATTTGTCGTGCAATCGTCTTACACACATTTTTGTTTAAATCGCGCAACAAAAATTCGAGAAAGTTAATAAGCATCGAGCTCAATGGACGAATATTAATCAAGCCTTTTATGCTCACTTATCAATCGATTTGCACGGCTTTAAAGTCACGCGAGAAAGAGACTTTAAAAATCTTTTGCTTTTTTTAAACTGATAAATAATCACAACTGAATAAACTTGAAACTCTGAGATCCCGAACAAATTAGAAAAAAAATGGAGAGACGCGGCTTCCATTCATAAAGTCAAGCAGGAGAGATAGAAAGCTGCTTGATAATATGCTCTAGTGTCTCGTTGAAAAAGGCTTTTATAGGCATGAGCTCTCAGTGTGGATTACCCAAAGCTTGCCTACACAAAAGTGGCATCTGCCGTTATCGACTCTTGAGCTATCTTATATCTATTTTACTCCTGCCAGTTTCGACGTCGTTCGCTCTTCTTGATCGGAACGCCAGGTATCGGATTATTCTTAATTATTTTCAGCCCTTATCGAGCTCCACGGCGCTGCTGCACTATACGTATATACATTATCGAAACGAGTTTTCCGTAAAAAGTTGCGAAAATTTTATTTTTCATTCGCAAGCCCAGTTAAATAGGAACAAGAAAAGCAGCGCTTAATTTTATGCAAATATCCAAACTCAAAGACGACGTCCGCGCGTCAGAGCTGATAAAGCTTTCGGGCAGCGGAGATGATGTGTCCGGCAACGAAATAAAAGGCATATCACACACGGTCAGCAGTCGGCGTTAAACAAAGCTTCCGACGCGTACAGCCGCAACGGCCGGTATGCGCTATATATACGCGCCGCGTCGGGGATAAAAAAAGGAGCAAAAACAATAATCCGCTCGGGACAATGAGTCCGCGCAGAGTCGGACAATTGAATTTCGCGTGTCGATTCGTAATCTTCGTGAGTTCGTTAGCCGTGTCCGGCGCCTAAAACCGCATTGCAACTTTTTCGTCCCGCAAAACTGCGCATCATACACGCATACACAGAGAGCCAAGCTTCCCTTCCTCTATTTTTTATTTTTTCATCTCACATTCATTTTCGTCGAGCCGTCGAATGCGCGCTAGCAACTTTTGCCTTTGTGGATGGCCGAGACTATTGTGTGGCCGCATTTTTCCTCTCTCTCTCCCTCTTTCTCTCCCCCGCACTCGTATCATATACGAAGGAGCGGCTCGGAAATGGCTCTGCAGCGTAAACCGTGAAGCCTCTCTCGTTCTACACGTAAAAAGTCGTCGAAAAATAGGAAAAAAAGCGAACGAAATGGGAGAAGCGCGGACACGTTGACGCCTCATTCCCTCGTCCGCCTGGGAACACTTTAATTAAATGCACTCTATTTCAGCAGAGCTCGCGGCTCATACATACATACGCGTTGCCGCGGGATGAAGTTCCGACTGCACTGCCGAAATAAAAATCGAACCGCCGAACAAGACACCGCTATGTCCGTGTCTTTATCTGCGCGGACGTCGTGCTACATGGAGGCCTGTATTTTCGGACACGTCCGTTCGTTTCTCTGTCTTCCACCCCCTCCCCCCCTTATCCGGTATGAATAAAAGGCTCTGCGCTGTGCAGTATAGCGAGAGGCACATACGAATGAAAGCGTGTTAGAAGCTGGTGAATCGATCCCGCGTATGTATATGCGCGTGTCTGTGTTTGAGTTCGCTCTAGCTATGGGCCGCAAGCTTTTGAAGCTTCACAATGGGCTCTCTTATCCGGAAGAGAAACTAAGGCCAGCAACTATACAAGCCTTGCGCGGGCTGACCGATATGCTTATTGGCGTGAAGCGAAAGTCTATATAATGCGGTATTAGAGACGGACTGCTATATAGATAGTTGAGCAAAGAATTAAACGAGAAGGTAGATGGGCCGGATAATCAGTGCTTGGTGTGCATATAGTTTCCGAAATTCTGGTATAATGGTATCATGAATTATTCCAACGATAATTGTAATACAGTCTTACATTCACGCTGAATGAAGAGTACATAGATAATAGGACAAAGTGACGAGACTTATATATATAGACGTTGAAAGAGAATAAGTTCGTATACGAAACCCCGATGCTGATACTTAAGCTCCCCCCCCCCCCCCCCCCCGAGTATTATCCCTACATTGCAGCTTCTCAACTGCTTGCACTTTGTGAATAGATCAGCAGGGATCTTCTTTTGTATAAATAATGTTTCGATGAAGCGAAAGGGCTAACGAAATTTTGAACTTTATATCTGAAAATCCTTATTACGCGCAGCAGTGTATATAATACGATCGAGCTTAATGTAAGCCTGATACTTTAGCAGCAGAACTGTTGTTATAGCGGGAAATTCGAAATTGAAAAAGTTGAACTGAAAAATCGCGATGAAGCGTGGAAAAAGACGCTAATCACTGAATGGATGAATGAGCGCGTGGAATTGAAAACGGAACAAAAGGTATATACCGAGAGAGAAAGCGTGCGGGTGTATGTAGACAAGTGGCAAATAAGAAGAACGAAAAATTCCCGTAAACAGAAAGAAAAACATCGAGAGAGCTTCTCTACATTATGGGATATGTAAGCACGATATACAGCGTAGAGTCGACGCATCGCAATTCCTGCAGCGAACCGTGTGGTGCCGCAAGTTTTTTTATTCGCTATTATATTCTCGACGACCAAATTCGCGCGCTTAGTTGTTACGCTCTTTTGTTTGCGGTATCGTCGACAGCCGACTGTTGTACCAAAAAAAAAATAAGCACGACGCGATGTAACGAAATTAAAGGTCAGTCTTTTTATCACACAGAAAAAAAATCAAATTCATATAAGTAGAAAACCCTGAGAAAAACTAATATTCTGCTTGAGTCGACATTTTCAAGTACGTTCGAGCGCATAATCGTGCTGTTCCATCCTCACTTTGATCGTTACCCGCGCGGGCACAAGTAGTACAAGCCAGACACCGTCAGACACATGCTCTCTCCTCGGGACAGACGCACATGTAATGTGTGTGGGTGCGTATATATATGTATAGCTATAGTGCACAAAGCTTCGGTACCGCGAAAGCCAAATATTAGCACTCGATCGTGCTAAACGAGCTAACCCACGAGGACGAGTCAAGTGTATATATATATATATATATATATATATATATATATATATATATATATATATATATACATATATATTCGCCCCTCATTCTCTCTGCCTATCTATATCCCCGCTCTTCTCAGTCGTCAAGCTCTTGAACGCGATAAACCGCCGAGTTCATCAGCAGCATACGCACACGCGCACACACACACACACACACACACATAGCTGCACACCGTCTACGCACACTTATACCCGTATATGCCTATAAGCTCATGTCGGGCAATTTAGCAGCGAATCTCCAACTATATATATGTTCTAGCCTGCATCTCCTCTTATACCTATATATGCATATAACGCCACGGCAGCAGCGGCAGCTGGACAAGGAAGGTACACTGCGATATTCGGGTCCTAAAGCCAGGGAACAGTGTGTGTGTGTGGGTGGGTGCCGACGCCGCCGCGAAACAAAGCGACGGTTTTCACGACACATCCGGCCTTCGTTTGCGTAATATAAACGTGCGCTCTCACGTTCGCGCACTATATATACTACATACCGCGGCTGGACAGAGTCAATTTTGGCGAGTATATCTTTTCCAGAGATTTTCTTTTAATTAAACTTGACAAAACTTGGTCGGAACGCGTGTAACTCGAAGAATTATTAGCTCGCTAAATTAAAATTCTTATAGATAAAGTTATAAATTATGGCAAACCAAAAAAAAATCGTTTTCTCTCACGTAAAGCGCATTTGTACCATCAACAAACGATTGGCCCTTTAAACCTCTCTACCGTTTACGTATTACGATACGCGAACGTGCATACACCTATATATACAAGACCAACACAATTCCGCAAAATTACATCCGCGCACGCAGAGCCTCGAGCAGCAATAATTTCTTCCGCGCTAGTCGCGAGAACTTAGCTATAAACAGCTTGCACAGGTGCGTGCGCACAGCACGTCTATATAGTATTGTATACCTGTACACATTACGTGTCGAGCTGCAATCATCGCGTCACCCTAGACTGTTCACAAGAGGCCAGCCGGTTAATGCTTATCGCGCGAGCCTGATGTATATAGCGAGAACCGGAAGATACTTTACGAGATGTTGCTGCGAGCTTCGTTCTTTCGCTCAGTTGTATCGATTTTTCACGACAATTTTCCTCATGTATATACAATCGCGCGAAAATTAAGAATGGAATTATGCCGCACACTTGGGAGCAAACATTTAGAGCGTCGGCGTAACGCGATCTCTCCGCTGCGCAGGTATATTTGAATTTTTAATTAAATGTGTGAACTTTGAGCATTAAAGTTGAAAAAAAGAAATCCCACGGAGTTCATGCCACTCGCGGGGATAGAGAGACTCAGAGAGGGAGAGAGGAGTCAGCGCGACGGGCGAAGAATTTTGCTATATGCAAAGCAGTTATATATGCGCGCGAGTTGTATGTTATATGGTATATTATACACATGGATTCCAAAGCACTCTGATATATACACTGAATATTCGTCGAAGTGAAACTATCTCACTCGACGCACTCGATGTTTCAGCGCGCTTCGAAAGTTTATTATAACATCGATTAACGCGCGTGGAAATTCGTGAGTTTTAATACATTTTTCTTTTCGACAAGTCTCAGCCAAAGTGCTGGCACTTCGGAACTGTATAATTTTCCGTGAACGTTATTTCTCGCCAAACAATTACCCGACGTACAATTATAATCAACGAAAAACAAAGTTAAAGCAATTATCCCCGTATACTATATATAATAACAACAGAACGTCTTTCGCTCGCGATCATTCTTTCTTTAACTACGCCTGCAGGTCGAAAAAAAAAAAGAAAGCATAAGAATCTCCAGACCTCGCCGCACAATTACAGCACGCACTAAATCCCCGAGCGCGGACGAATAAGAGCCGTCCGAGAGATAAGGGCTAAGGTCTAATGCCTGCTCTTCATTGCAGCCGTGCCACCGGCTGCTGCTGCTGCTGCTGTCCGTCTGCACAGTAGACCATTCTTTCTCGGGTCCGATCTTCCGTGACATTTGGCCGGGCTGCAAGCGCATCTCTTGAGCCGGGCAGCACAAGAGGAATGGCCTAAGTGCTGCACTCTTGTGGGGGGAGTTAGGGAGGGAAAAAAGCTCGCGCGAGAGATAAGACCGAAAGCAGTAGATAAGGCGAGTTATAGACGTGTCGGACTGTACTGTCGATCTGCGTTGCGAGCTTTTTTTGAGAAGGAGTTAGTTCGATAGTTTTCAGCTGCGTTGGCTGTGTAAAGGCCGAGGGGATAATGAGGATATTTAATGTATAGTAGATTTGGGATATGGAAATAACGTTCGATTGGTTGGCTAAGACCGTGTACGATATACACACGCTGTTTATGTGCGTCATAGTGATATGCCGCGCATTTTACAGTCGAGTGCGCTGTTAGATTGACCGAAACGTTTCGTCAAATAATCACGCACTACTGGGCTGCCGACTGATAACGTGTCCTATTGCAATTGCAATTGTGGTTTACGAATTTGGCATTAATATATCGTCCCTGCCGACGACTATCTGAAAATGTTCGCTATGAATCTTTCTTAAATTTACGAACGGAAATTGCTATACTCAACGAACTGTCTAATAAGCAATCCACAATAAGGCCGAAAGCTCCATTTTACAAAAACGGCGCAGGTTTAATATAGAATATGGAAAAAACGACGAGGAGCCAAAGAGAGAAAAGAAAGAATTAATGAAAGAATTCAAAAGAAGCCACGAGCCGCCTCAGCGAGAAGTGGCGCTCGGCGTCAGTCAGCTCAAGACAATATTTAAGAGTCTCTCCGGCGCGCTACAAACGAAAGTAGAAGAAGAAGCCTTTAGAAACCAGCAGGAGACACCAGAGGCGGTGTGTATGTGTGTTGCATGAGGTGTAGTATGCAATAATCGCGCTAGTCTCCATCCAATTAAAAGCAGTGCTAGGCTACCTCGCGCAGAACAAGCTGAAATTTTTCCACCGCAGCGCTATGTGTACTTGTCCACGTGCATATTTACAAATTTATATTACACGTGGCTACACGCGCTCGCCTACACACGGACGCATATAGCTTATATAATACGTGTATATATAGAGCGGAAAAGAGAGAGAGGGCAGCCTTTAGCGTGCCCGTGGCAGCTCTGCCTACTCATGGTAATTAAATGCCAGGCAATTTGCAGGGCGCGTGCTGCTGCTGCTGCTGCTGCACACTCTCTCTTTCGTGTTGCAAGAGTGGGCCTCTCTCTCACCCCTCTCGCTCAAAAATAGTATTATACACACGTACAAGCAGATGGTGTGCTGCGGTATATATATATGTATGCATCGCCGGCCAAGATACGCGCAGGACTTATGCCTTGTAACTCATCCATCCATCCTAAGCCCGTCGGCCGGGCAGAGGTATAGCAGCATAGTAGCAGCGGCTTCAACGTTCCGATTAATCTAACCCAATTTACGCCAAGAGCCAGACCGATGACCGCCGAGCGCTATATATATACACGCGAGCTCTACTCTCGTCTAATACTTGTTCCAGCTCCGCCCTGCCGCACTGTGTATGTGTGTGTGCGTGTTCGTTCGTGCACTGCCAGACTCTGGCTATTTAGACACGTGCGCGAGTCGACCCCCCCCCTCCCACTCTTTCTGTGTGCGGGGGTGTGTACGCATGTATGCTTGTAACAAGGAGTGAGCTGCGGCTGCTGTCCTCGTCTATTGTTTTTCCTTTTGTGCGCGTTGCTGTGCTGTGATATAGAAGACGGGTGGAATATTGTGTTTTCGTTTTCGAGCTGTGGGAAACGTTGGGTATAGTTTAGGCGCATTAGGCGTTTGGCGAAACTTTTGTTCGAATTGAAAATAAATAATTAATAAACTACTCGATTTTACGGAGGCTCGCACTCGTATTTATATGTATGTATTATATATATATATACTTCATCATTCATCACGGCTGATGTGCCGAAACTTTTTCCATTATAATATACAGGTATAATAATATTTAGGCGCCATCCATCACCTGAAGGAGGTAACGCCCGCCATTCGCTGAAATAACCCAATAAATAAATATAATAAAAAGAAAGTGTAATTTAACCGTTATAAAATTTTGAAAATAACGTCCGAAAGTATTCACCAGACAGAGGCTTCGTTTCGTAAATCGTATATATAGAGCATTGATGATAAGTAAAAGCATTCCTGAATAATTAAGCTGGTTGAAAATACGGATGTATAATTATATTCGTATAACAATATGTATACTTACATTGGGCTATATTGGAAAAAATTCGAAATCAGCGAGCTTTTTTTATAGAGTCTTTTCTGAGTGTAGCTCCGCTTTTACTTCGATTAAAATATCCTACTCAACCTACTAACAGACTGCAGCAGCACAGCTCGAGCAAACTTCCGGTGCGCTCAAAATCATACAAAGTTATAGCGAGGCTGCTGCTTCCGTCAGCCGCCTGTTCAATTATTAAAATATCCCCGACGCGACTTTCTCTCTCCATACTAGAAGAGAAAAGCTGCATATCAGTACAGTAACTCTCGATTTTCGACGACAACGCAATTATGAGCTATATAGCGATACCTGTCTACGTGTTTGCGCTTTCTCTGAACTAATTGTTGTAGGAAATACGAATCAAAGCGGTGACTGATACGATAACGATTCAAATGATTCTGATCAGTTTTTTATGAGAGGAATGCGCATACAGAGATAGTATTTATACTATGTGCGCGCGTGGCTGACCGAATTCAGCTGTATCTACTTGAAAGTTATTATACATCTCTTATATAGGAGGGATACGATCAGACTCGATTAGAAAAAGCTTTGATTGTATCGAATAGAAGGCGAGATAGAAAAGTAAGACTATTTTTGGAGGATTTGGGAGTTCTCCATTGGTGGAGTATATTTGCAGAAATGCTCAATTATGTATATAACAATTTCCGATGCGCGCGGTGCAACCAATTCCTAGTAAGTACAGTAATTTTAAATTTTTTATTCGAGCATACATAAAAGACAAAAATATTTATATTAGATTTCTTGCAGTATTTACAGTAACATATATTTGTGTATTCGTTTGCTGTCCAGTTATCTATAAGCGAAAGTGGCACAATTCATACCGCTAACTCTTCCATCCATGTTTTGTGATAATGCAGCTGTATTGATTTATAAGTATAAATTTGTTTTCCACGTTGATACCTCGACTGGAAAAAGTATTTTATCAATGCAAAATGAAAATCGAGCAAAAAAGAAATAGAAAAAAACACTACAGTGAACAACACAAAGGAAGCATTTTGCGACGCACTGTGTGCTTCTGAAAGTGTATAATTAACGAAAGCTCTACAGCTAAAAAATGCCAATTTAAAAATGCATTCTACCGAATCCCGAAAAAATGGTGCCACACCGATCCAGAAACACGTGTGAGAAATAAAAGTACAAAGGCTGCAAAAGCAATACAATCGGCGAAAGAAAACGACAAAAAGAAAAGTGTTGCGCTCCGTCCAAATAGAACAGACGGTAAGTCGATATGAATACCGGACAGACAGCAGAACAATAATGCAGCTAATAAAAGCGTGAATGGGGACAGAAAATGGAAAACGATTTGCTGAGAAATTTAATTAAAAGCCAACGTCGAATAAAGAGAGCAAAAAGGAGAAACAGAGGGATGAGAGGTGTAAGAAAGACAGGCAGCTTTCAGCCTCTTAAGAACCTATAATACCTAGGTATGCAACGGAAAGGTTCGAATAGCCTCGAATAGATGAAGGCACTTGCTGCTTTAGCCTGATAACAGGATATCGTTGGAAAGCGCGGAAGAGGGCGTACGAAAATTATGAACAGCTATTGTTCTGCACATTCAATTGTTTAGTCGGAAGGTGGCCGATTTGTTCCAATTAATTGAAGTCTTTGAAAGGGATTTCAAATTTGTATAAGAGAAGTATGATTTTATACGTAAAAGCTATATCTGGGAATTTCATGCTTTTGGTAGTAAAAATTTAAAAATAAATGTTTTTCAAGCTTTGAAACTTCAGATCATATAATAATGTTGTTCCGGACGTATCCGGTAATTGTAGAATTTTAAAATAAAGTCCTGGCGTTTTCTGTTGTTCGATGATTCGTGACGTCATGGCTGGAAGATCGTCTGGTGGGAAGTACTTGTGTGAATGCATATGCTCGTAGCCGTAGCGGGAAAGAGCGCTCGGACTCTTTCGAGTCCCTTCGGTAATTGTCGGGAAAGAGCTTTGTTTTAGCGGGCCTTAGTTTCGGCGGCTCGATACTCTCCGAGATGAAGAGAGCGAGTGTTCGGGGTGGGTCACTCCGATTCTGTTCTTCGCTATGATCTGTCGTTTCAACATTTTCGAGGTGTATTTATTTTGATTTGGCGGTGATTAGTTTAAGTCAAATAATAAAGTGTGGACAATATTATACTATGAGTTTCTTTTGGCTTGTGTGAATTTTCTATAAATCTTGTCCCAAACAATTTGGTGCCGAAACCCGGGAACTTTGCTGGGATATTTTGTCATGGGACAAGTGACAGTTTGTTTAAATATAATTATACGCGGCGTAACTGAATGCGCGGTGGCACGAGTAATTAAGAAGACCATCAAACAATGGATACAGCCGGTGAGAAGGAAGGATTGTTGGATTGGAACCTAAGTTGGCAACATTTGGAGCTGTGGAATGCTAAGTGGCTGCGTCAATTGAATAAATGCTAAAAGATAAGTAAAATTTTGTTATCAAGGCGGAATTATATTTCTTTATTTAATTAACATGTAGTGATTGTTGTACACTTTAAAGTATTTTCATTTTTAAAATGGTACTTGGAGATTAAAATGTTGAATATTCAGTCTAATTGCTACTCATAATTTTGGAGGTTTATATATATCGATTATAGTAACGATTTTTTGCAAAGCTATATAAATAGAATTTATTTTAATAAATGTTCGGAAATTAAAGTGTTTGAGATTAAGACGTTTTTCAAAATTCTGAATTAAATTGAGAAATACTTATGTTGTATCAATTTTGGTTCGGTTTAAAAGTTGCAAAATGTTGAGCACTTTATTAAAATTTGGTTTTATATGATAATAACTGAAATTTGTGCTGGTTGATCTAGTGTAATACAGTCTAACGCTTTATATTTAATTGGAAATAATGAAAATATTATGTGGTTTATTTGTTACAAATTCTATATGATGACGGTTTATTAAATGTTTGAAATAAGATTTCATTGCAAAGAATAATCGATTAGCTCTGTATTTTGGCAACCCGTGAATGAATAAAGTCTGAATTTGTGTCGAAAACTTATAAGTTTACCTGCTGAATTTTTTGTACGTTTGCATTTTATAATTTTTAAAATTATAGAAAACGAAAAGTAATTTCAGAGATTTCTTGCTCTATTTAAATCAATGGTACGATTGCGAGTCGGATAGATAATTTAAATAAATTAGTGCAAAGTTTGAGTTAACTTTATAGGACATTGAATAATGATACGATCATTGTTGAGAGTTTTAATATAAACTAAAGGCCAAGAGACTAGGATTTGTTGAAATCTGAAAATATCAACCGCGTCAAGTGGGCGGGACGTCACAATAGTGCGTTGTACTTTTACGCGAGCTGCATCGTAGCAGAGAGCGGGCACATGTTCGAACGCGCTCGAAGCCGGCGCGTAAGTTTCGGGTGTCAACCGGCCGAGGCTAAGTGTCTAGGCATGTGCGTGTCGTGGTGGAGTTTTTATGAGCCGGCGTGGAGTTTTTCCAAGTGAGAATGCGAGATCTTATTGTATTAGGGCAATAAATTTCAGCTCGTTCGATTTTCCCGAAGAAAAATATTTTCTCAAGTGTTCGGCAACACGTAATATAATGGACTGTAGTTGTTGTGTATACATTTTCTGGAATATTAACCGGAGGTATTTTTAAATTTTTGGTTAGCTTCGTTAAAGTTAAGCAATGAAATGTTGATGTGTGATGAAAGCCCCGTTGATTTAATAGGCATAATAGTTTACATTTTATGATGTTAAACAAGTATTCTAATTCTTATTTTGAATTTATTTTAGAAAAAACTTGCATCTTATGCGTGCAATTGTCACTGGTGGTAGCGGAGTTGCTTTCACAATGGCACTGGGAAACACGTCATAGTCGGAAGCAACGGCAGTGGATGGATGTATCCCGTTCTTATCAACTTAAATGCGATACCGCGGGCGTGCGTATCGCCACTACCTGCAACAGCGGCAACTACAGTGGAATGTATCTTTAAGTTGCGTAGAATACTATTGAAGCAAAGATTTATAAAAATTTTGGCATGGATTATTTTATGGATTAATTTACAATGATGTCACAAACATTCCTCTACGAATCTGTGAAAAACCAAGGTCTTATTAGTGGGAGACAGTAAATCTGCGGTAGCTAGACCGAGGGGGAGATTCGTGAGAGGCATCGTATTAATTTAAGTGATTTGAAAAATATGAATTAAAGAAAATAATTAATTTATTTTGGAGAAATTAGCTGCTTTGAAACTTTCAATTAGAGAAAGTATTGCAAATAAATTGATTAATTTGAAATCGTGATCACCTTAAATATTATTGTATTAATTATAGTAGTTTTATTGTATAATTATGGTTGAAAACTAAGTGTCCATATAAAGATATTAATATGGAATTAAATGAACTTAGCTCAAATGCCAAAATCTTTGTAAAACTTTATGAACAAAATTGAAAATGTTTGCGAGTCATATCGGACGAATCATACAAAATCTATGTGAGCGTTGTTAAACTGGCGAGCGGCAAAAGAAAATTGATATGTATGAATTTAATTCATTACACAGTTGTGCTTTCGTATTCGTGTTAAATTCGGGTAATTGTTATGAAATTTCGAAGTCAATATGAAGTTTTTCTATGTACGCGCTAGGTATTCGAGGCGCGAATTGAATAATATTTTTGACTGATAATTGATCGCAGTAAGCTTTTGAGGCGCTGCGAGTTGATTATATAAAATTGAGTGGACGTAAATTTGACGCAGTAGGCTTTCGAGGCGCTGCGGCTTATTTGACAGGAATATGTTTGATATATTTATAATGCGTTAGAAATGAATGTTGATTAGCGAAGTTGATATTCCACGGATAGCTCAGCTAGGGACGCCGAGGCTGATATTCCGTGGATAACGTCATGACTAATTGCTTTAGCTGACACAGTTGTTTCGCCAGTTGCCCAGGGCCCGGGTGAATTGGTTGAGACTCTGTGCTGAGTTGAGTAATTTTTTTGTTCATGAGTAATCAACAATAGCAGGTCTCTGTGATAGCGTGAAATTTACAAGCAATAGTCCGCCGCGTAAATACGCATAGGGATGAGCTTTAGGGATTTTCACGATTTGGAACTATCACGAGAGAAGTGTGTGATACTCTTATGAGCAATAGTCCTACCGTGCTAGTACACACAGGATGAGCCGCATAAGAGTAGTTAGAAACATCAAATTTGTATATTGATGACGCTTTTGGGGTTCGAAACTCTTGCAGTGCGTGGAAGTTGGCAGTGCAATTCTACGGCTGTAGTGTCTCATTAGTTAGGGACGATTCGCGGTCGTCCTGAGACTCTTATAGGCCTGATTTGAGAGTTCGTTCTGTGCTGAAGGTCATTCGAATGCAGAGTCCAAAGAGTTTCAACAGAAGAGAGCGCCATTGTTGTATTTAAATTTGATGACGCGTTATGTTAGAAAGTTTATTGAAAGTCTCCTGGCTAGATAACCGAGGGTTTTATTGGAGTATAAAGACTAAACGGTTTTTTTTTTACCGCGAGTATAGAAGTGAGTGCGACACGCGTTTTTATGTATCTATATTGTTTACAAGCGTTCTTCCGCTGTCTTGATCCTCATTGCGTGAATCGGCAGTGCGATTCGTGGCTTCAGCCAATACGGTTAGGGGTGGTTTTTTTTAATCACTCCTAGACTGCCTTAGACCTCGGGTGGGAGTTCGCTCCATGGTACGTGAAGGTCGACCTCCTGTGCAGAGAAGCTGAAAGGCTAATCTGTGACTGCATGGCACGAGGACCGAGTGGTGGGAGGCGTTAGATGAAAAACTGTAGTGGAAAAGCGCGCTCGTACTGTTTTGAGTCCTCTCGGTAATTATCGGCTTGGGCCTCGGGTCTCAGCGGCGTTGAGATTTCGGCGGTGAGGCCAGCGCAAGGGGTGGCGAGAGACCGTGGTGTCGGGCGGTGACACTTCGCTCTAGCCCCTCGTGTTAGTTATTTCGCGAGTTTTAAATTCATTAAATGCGAATACGAAAAGCATGACTGATGGGTTATGCGAGCGATGTCGAAAAAGTAAAATTGTTAATATAAGTGTGTGTATGTATGTATGAGTATTTATTAACATTGTAATTATAAATGTGTCCGATGCCATTTCCCCTCTTCAAGTTTTCGCGGTTTTCTTGGAGGCATAGGGCAAATGCCGGGGATTATGTATTTTGGATCCGTGCTTAGTGTTCAATATACTGGCAGCACATATTTTCTTTTAATTGCGTTATGAGTGTGGTACAAAATTTGTGGAATTTTGTACGAGGGGGAGAATTGTTCCGGACGTATCCGGTAATTGTAGAATTTTAAAATAAAGTCCTGGCGTTTTCTGTTGTTCGATGATTCGTGACGTCATGGCTGGAAGATCGTCTGGTGGGAAGTACTTGTGTGAATGCATATGCTCGTAGCCGTAGCGGGAAAGAGCGCTCGGACTCTTTCGAGTCCCTTCGGTAATTGTCGGGAAAGAGCTTTGTTTTAGCGGGCCTTAGTTTCGGCGGCTCGATACTCTCCGAGATGAAGAGAGCGAGTGTTCGGGGTGGGTCACTCCGATTCTGTTCTTCGCTATGATCTGTCGTTTCAACATTTTCGAGGTGTATTTATTTTGATTTGGCGGTGATTAGTTTAAGTCAAATAATAAAGTGTGGACAATATTATACTATGAGTTTCTTTTGGCTTGTGTGAATTTTCTATAAATCTTGTCCCAAACAAATGTAAAAGTGTTTCCCCATTAATTTCGATTTGCTAAAATGCTGGTAATTTTATTTCAACATTCCTCAAATATACATTGCAGCCGTCATCCTGCAAACAATGAAACTTGACTGTGCGGGCGTACTTTCGCCCGTATATTATACACGCACAGAAAAGCTCATTACAGTGAGCTTTTAGGAGGCAGAAGGGTATATATATATAGTGCGCCAAGGAGAAAAAGGATGACGCGGAGGGTAGTATCAGAATAATTTTAATAAAACCGCGCGAGATCAACCTGTGTAAGCACAGTGGGATCCGCCGTCAGCTCCGGAATATAAGGTGAAGAAAAAAAAGGGAGAAAAGGGAGACATCGCACAGGTCTGAGGAGAAACTTGACCGAAGACGATGACACCGCGGCGGAGAAAAGAAAGGAGGCGAATAAGCTTTTTGCGCGCGTGCGAGATTCAATACACCGCAGCCTCTCTCTCTCCCTCACTCTCTCTCTCTGTCTCTCTCTCCTTTTCCAGAGAAATATCCTAAAAGGACGACGAAAGAGCGCTCGATATTAAAAAGACCTCGTCACTTTCCGCGTCTGCTATGTAGAGCGAAGGACGCGGTTCTCTCTCTCCCTCCCTCGGCTTTTACCCGCAGCGATTTTCATATCTGCAATAACACGCGACTTAATGCCTCCTCGCGCAAGAGCTGTATATATATACCTGCGGAGGAAAAAGTTATGCAGGGCTTCGTTTGCAAGGCAAAGAAGCCGAGCCCGAGATTTTCATCGAGTCCCGCTTGGCACTATACGCACTGGTGCGAGCTTGATGGCAATTTATCGTGTTACCAGTCGACTCGACGAAACCAATCTATCCGCGCTGTATAGAATAGGACGAGCCGCGGTGAGAAGAGTGATTATATTATGTCCTTATATACTGTTTTCTCCTCTCGGTTATTTAGTATCTCTGTGATGCTGCGTGCATGGGTACAATATGTAAATTCAATCGATGAATCTCCTCTTTCTCTCTCACACGTATAATGAGAGTATTATTCTTGCGGCGTATTATTGATTTCGAATGCTGGTTTGAAATTGAATTATTCGTTACTCTTTTGAATTGTTGATATTACGATTCAGCGAGCGAAGAGCTATTTGAGCAGCATTACAAACAGTTCCACAAGATATATATATGTAAAATATTTGACTATAGAGAAATTAAACTATCCACTAATATTCATTAATTGATAGTAATTGATTGATTGACTATATATATATTGACAGGGGAAGAAAACGCGAACGATATCTACTGAACAAAGCACAGCATATACTTATAAAATCGTCTGACTTCAATCGATCAGTCGCATAATGCATTTTTTTCTTCGCGATCCTTACACACCGCGAGCTTAAAACCGCACACGTACACGCAACAGACTATACCACGATCATGAATTCATACCGTACACAAAACGACCGCAGTGCTATAGTCGTGAACTCGACCATGCGCCACACACACACAGAGAGAGAGAGAGAGAGAGAGAGAGAGAGAGAGAGAGAGAGAGAGAGAGAGAGAGAGAGAGAGAGAGAGAGAGAGAAAGAGAGAGAGCAGCCCCGAGAGTTGCTCGGACAATTGCATCGCTCGGTGGGAGAGAGAAGTATCCGCTCGTAAAAAGCATTTTACGTTCGGGATTTCGTGGCCGCGGCGCTCGATCTACGAATCTGGCCAAGCTGCACAATGACCGGGATGCGAAAGCGACCGGTGATAAACTCGTTCGAAAGTGAAGCGATTCTATTTCACTCGCATGCGCGCGCGCACGATTGTAAAAAAAAGAAGAGAGCGAATATACGCGTGGACTTTTTTTCAGTGAGAGAGAGAGAGGGGCTTATACTTTTTGCGAGGAAATGATGAAGCGACGAGCGCGAGATGTCCAATTTTGACGGGATGATGACCACTAAAAATGTTCACGGCCTTTATTTACGACTTTGTCTGCGGGCACGCGAGAGAGAGCAGGCGATTTTATTAGTTCGTTGCGTTATGATTTAAGCAAGAAGAAAATAGCTGTGTAGGGTTGTCTGTGTATGGGTACCATAAAAATTATACGATTTTGCGCGAACTGCGTTTTGGTTTCTCGATTTTGTGAATTGGTTTTAGGTATATACGATGCTATTTGACAAATCGATTCCGCAGTTGCTCTTAAATTTTTTGTTTGCATTTTTGCGGACGTAGAGAGGAGATGGTTATATTTTAAGAGGAACATTGTAGGTATAAAATCATGGAGGCCCCGGAGACCGCTATTTCAGATAACCGATGTTAAGTGTATTATAATCATCGAATGCTTGTACAAATCTCGCATACCAATTTCACAATAAATATTCACGCAAAAAGGCATATTCGAAAGCCCGTTTATAAATAATTCACCCCTCATTTTTGCTATACGTCCACGTGAATTCGCGACTGTGTATATATAATAAAGTTCTCTCATCGGTAATTCAGATCTGAAAATAAAAGTCCAATAAATATAGAGAGCGAGCAATTTCTTATAATACAGAAGCCATTACCCTGCATAACCCTATAGTCATTAAATATACCATTAGACATATCATCGTGTCGTATTTTTCGATAAGTCGAGACGTCGTACGGCGCGCATATTTCCTCTTTATTCTAATGAAATATGCGCCGCTCATCTATATATATATATATATGTATATACACTCGATACAGCCGCGGCGGAACTTTGAGTGCACCAAGCCATGGGTATTGGAGGCCATTAGCATTAATCGCCTTTCCGTTGAGTAGTCTGCCGGTTATGCCATTGATCGCTAACAGAATTCATATTGTATTGAACTGAGCGCGAGGGAGGGGTGTGCTGGTGCCGAGGCCCGTATTTGCTAAGCCCAAATGGAATTATCCGCGTGTTGCGCAAAGATTCACCGACTATAGTATGGCAATATGTTGTATCTTCGGTCGAACGATTGTATTTGCGCCTGATATTCTTCGCGCAGCAGTGGAGTGACTTGATTATTGTAATAGAAGGATAATCGATTTATGGCTGTCGAAGATGATT
Organism: Muscidifurax raptorellus; assembly: GCA_020010945.3. Taxonomy (NCBI): domain Eukaryota; kingdom Metazoa; phylum Arthropoda; class Insecta; order Hymenoptera; family Pteromalidae; genus Muscidifurax; species Muscidifurax raptorellus. The sequence goes on along the minus strand of CM052079.1, from coordinate 5,926,206 downwards.
CGGATGTAGGAGGACAAATAAAATTTCCATTTTGCGAATAATTTAATTTTCTGTAGACGTATTTTCAGCGATACACAAGCAATTTAGAAATGCGAGCAAGTTGGTCTTTGATATACTTACCGAATATTATTCGAGGTAAAAGAATGAAAGTCCGCATGTTGAATATCACCGACTGCGTAGAGAAGAATGGCGGTAGAACTGATATGCGCTCAGCTTCTATATTGACAATAAAAGTTTTTACGACTAAGAAAGATATATCATTCGTTTCGCAACGAATGGACGTCCGAAATTTTAATAACTCTGTGAAAAGTTTTTTAAATCTAGACAATTTCATGTTTTCCATTTATTCATAGAATATTATTAGACAAGTTTATTTTATTAGAGCGTAGATAAATGTTTCATTGCAATTGCATGCATTTAAATAATTGTTCTATCAATTTATGTAGTAAAGTACTATTCTATTATTACTGCGGCTGCTTTCATCTGCAGATTGCTTTCCAAAGTTAGAAAAATTCATTGGTATTTTTGTGATAAGAAAAAAATAGCGATAAAACAATTTCTTGAAATATGATTTATTACTAAATCTGCGAAATATATACATTAGGCCTTACACATGATCTTATATGTGAGTAGACGATATAAGTTCCGTACAACACGTCAAGCGGAAAGCATTTCCTGACAAACATAGTATGTTTATTACGTCGTTTCACTTTTACTGGCAAAAACATATTTCTCACAACTTCGATATAACGCATAATTTATTCGTTCTTTTATATATATGTATGTATGTATATATATAATATGTGCAGGGGACAGTATATAGCTGGATGATGTCCAATATTCCGATTTCCATGTTTATCGTTTATATATATATATACTGCAACTATAATCGGAAAGATTGTATGATGGTTCGGAAACTCATGGTGCATGAGAATAAACGTAGAAATAAGTGGTAACAATCGGAAGACAAGGCGCAACGACGGGTTTTCTGTATACGTTTGCGCTTTTGAAATATCATATAATAAGTTACATAAAAAGTGTTTGATCTTGGGAAAATTCATTTTAGGAAGTAGTTTTCTTTTTGTACCCAAAAACGCTACCGGGGACGCGTATAATATTTCGATCGGTCTTGATGTGCTGATAAAAATGTATAATACGCGATCATAAATTTAACATTTATAATAATTAATTTTGCTTAAATAAAAACATCATCTATTCAATCGACATCCGTTGTTACAATAACCGTTAAAATACCTTTTCATTTATAATACACTTATACATATTGATGCCAACGCAGTTTTTGCGTGAAACATCAAACGAAGACATGTATAATTCGATCAGCTCACATTCTCGCATTTTTTTGTGTATTTATACCTATAATTATTATAACTAATTTACGAAACTCAATGATTCCATCGAGTATCCTTCATCGTAGAGCATGTCACATTCATTCATTTTTACATACACTTATACAATATTATAATATATATAGTATTAGATATATACTTTATTCGCTAGTGCGTATACTTTTAACCGTGCATTATAAATATTTTTACAGTTCTTCGGTAACCGCATTGAATATGTACGCTATTATGTATGTATACGTGTTGCAACGACCTCTGCATTTTCGTATAAGCTGATATCAAATTGTGAGCAATTAAAGTGTTTTACCGTTTTATTTTTAATCGCAGAATAAATAGATGATAATTAATGCATCGAACATTAATGTCTTCAATTAAAGTATGCATTATAGAAGCTACAATTAATGCATGATTATTATTTATTATTATAGTGGGTTTAATACACGCAGAAATACGAACATCAGATGTATGTTACAAATATTGAAATAATAATAGCAACCGCTGAGAGGCAGCGTTATATCTGTGAAAGTGTTTGATGAGTTACTTATTTTGGTTTCATTGCTACTTTCAATATTATTTGATATTACAACAAACATATTGTTTATAATTGTAGAAAATGGTAAAATTAAAATTTATAACCGTATTTTTGCACTGCAGCAGTTGCATCCTCAGTAATACTTTTTGTTTTTTTAATACTGGCAATAAGAATAAAACTACAACAGCATTACTTTCATACATAAAAGAGTCCAATTTCATTCAGTCTTTTATATTCAACCATAGCAGCAGACAGAAATCATATCTCTTGAAATCTTCCCTGGTAAAAATTTCACGGACGGTTGGCCAACAGTTGGTGAAAAATTGCAATTTTTCACCAATAGTTGGCCAACCGTCCGTGAAATTCTACCAGGATTGACCCAATACAGTAAGCCGAATTTAATAAAAATTATTATCTGCAACAAACAAACATGGGCGTTCGATTAATTCCTTAGCTATAATACGTCAACAATCAAATTGATAAACCGATACTTGGATTCAAAACTAAATTCGATAAAAAAGAAAAAGAAGCCCGATCGCCAGGCATTAAAAATGTACAACTCATAGATCCTCCTTTAAAGGTAGAAATAAAGAATTCTATCAGATGCAGGCTTGGTTAACGATCTAAAAAGGCCTTGGAGTTCTCTGCGATGTTTCTGTCATTGCCCATGTCAGTCTCTATATATAGACACACCCGTACAGGTAGAGAGCGAAAACTCGTTTGAAGTCGTCCGGTCATACCGAGCGAGTTTAGTCTCGTGCAGGGACAGCGCGGTGATGCAGTATCCGCGGACGTGCACACGATATCGAGAGGGACGAAAGTTTCTGCAACGGAAGAGCGTCGTTGTTCCGCCACTTTTTCCCGTCTCTTCCTTATCGCTGCTACTGCTGCTGCAAAGACAGAGAGAGAGTATGTGTGCTACTCTCTCTCTCTTTCTCTCACTTAAGTGCCCAGCTGGGAAACGGCGGCATGAATGCTGCGTGTGCGCGCCCGATTCCGCTTCTTGTCTCTTCGAACACAAAGCTCGGAGCTTTTTCTCTCTCTGCTCCTTTTTTTTTGTTTCCGCTCGGTGTAAGCGTCGCGCGGCATTGTCCGCGCGGTCTCCACGCGATGGAAAGCGAAACGGAACTTTTCTCGCTTCCTCTCCCTCTCTTTCTCTCTCTCCCTCGTTCGGCTTTCTTCCGTATGAATACCTGAGCTTTTTGTCATGTGCGAGCGGTATGTATGAGCTTTTCGGCCTAATTACTCGTGAGCCGCGATCAGTAAAGTACCGGCGGAATCGCGCCGACGACTTTGTATGTACGTATATAGGGGGGAAAGTCCATATATGAGGCAGAAGAGACTCGCTACTTTTTATGCCTCTGTCTATATATTTGTCACCCTGATGCGAATGTACGTGTATGAAACTTTTCGCCCGACTATATCTTGAAAATATTTTTTTACTCGAACGCTAAAAAAGGATTGTATGAATATTGTAAGGGCCCCCTAAACTTGTTTCTTTATGTTTGAAACTGTTTTATCATCGGCGGTAACTTCAAATCTAGTTTTTAATGCAAAAAGTCAGTAAACTTATTTGCTCTTCGAAACGATGTTATGTTTTTTTTTATCAACGGCTTCCATGGAAATAATTTACGCGAATATTTAATTCTGGTTATCAAATTTTGTTGTTCTACAATCATGTTATTTGTGCCGCTGCAGGATAACATTATTACGGATTTCACGTGGTTTGGCTTTTCGCAATAAACTAAGTAATTTTATTCCATAATTAATGCGATTATTTGCGGTGTAACTTGAAGCTACCGAAACGAACGCAAACTTTTTTTCATTGCTTTTTAGCTTGGTAAAGGCACTCTATAAGCGAACAACAAAATGCCAAAGATACAAAAATCGTATCGGCAAAAGTGCGAGAAATGCACATAAGGCATATTTCAAATTCCACGATAGAAGGTATATGTATATGCAGTGGTGGTACATATGGGATTTGCCAAAATTTTGATGCGCTTGCGGACATTGTTCGGCTTGCCGACATTGTTCGGATTCTTTGGCGCAGTCTAAAGCCATTAAGCAGCCGCGAGTGAAGCCGTGCCCGTCACCGTTTTACGCCAATCGTGAGCCATCATACCAATTTGCGCTTGATGAATAACGGGGAAGCTTTTGTCGCAGTTGACCTACCTTTTTTCCCCGGCGTATACGATTTTCGGGAATGCGCTCTTTGTTTTGGATAACTTTGCCGATGATTTTCGAGTGGAAAAAAACTTTTGCTTCGGTCATTAGTCCATACGCGTTCCAGAGAAATTTCCAGGAGAAGGAGGGACGCGGTTAAAGGACAAATTAACTCCCGAGTCCGGGTTGTAAATCACACGAGAAAAAGAGACGAGCTTTCGCTGAGAATTTTTGGAACACCGCCAAATTCCGAAACTTAGCACGCCAAACTAAAGCCTCCTTGGTGCGATACGTGTACGTGTGTATTACGTATCTGTATAACCTGCGTTTTGTATATATGCCAGCTGAACTTGTGTGTAAATAACAAACTCGACTGTTGCGCTTGTATGTGTGTGCGTGTATGTGTACGTTAGATGGGGGTTCGACGTAATATCCGTGACTCGATAGCAGCTGTTATATATCAGATTTCTCGCTGAACTTGCTTCCCTGATTGTGCAGAGTGCGTAAACACCGTTATATATATAGTCTCGATGCAACAATCGCAGCGATGCTCATATATGTATATGCAGTGTAACGAGGGCTGATGTTCCAAAAGTCTTTTGTTATATGGGTAGATCGGAATACCGTCAGTTTTCATCTGCCAAAATTTCCTATACATATCAACATATTTCTGTTTGAAAAAACTCGTTAAACCATGGTAGTATTTCATGCTCGATCGAACACTCCTTTATATATATATAATATGAATAATACATATATACATATATAATATGAGTAATACATTTATTCAATAATAAATAGTATCCACTGTACATCGGCATCTTTCAAGCACGCAAAAAGCTAAATTATATTCAGTTGAGAGGCAAATCTGTACCGCGTGTATCGTGCGTATGTATAAAACGCGTACATACACCAGAGGAAATCTCTTCGCGCGTCGTCAAGCGGTGGCTTTGCCTTCAACACATAGATTGAAATACTTTTGGCCGCCCGCAAGCGTTTACTAATCACGTGTACCAATTAAAAGTTATAATTAGTACGAAAGCTTATGTTGCGACGCCGAGGCCGACTCGTGTGGAAGCTCTATAATGGCGCCTCTGCGAACCTATAACGGCGTAAGCGCGCTTTTGCTAACGACTTCGTTTCAACTGCGATTTATGACTAATTTTTTTTTTCGTTTGTTTTTCTTTACTATATGAACTGCCAAATGCGTTCGGGATTAAATTAGGCAGTGAGGAGAAACGACGAATTACGAGGTCTGATAATATTATTGAATTTTACATAATTATAATATTATTACTGCGGTAGATGATATACTTGAGTTTTTTTTAAATATTCATATATACAAAGTATAAACATTTTTTCTAAAATTACGGTTGCCTAAATTAACAAACAAACAAACAAAATAAACGACGCGTTGCCAACTGTTATTCAAGCGAAATAACTTTCGCACGGCGAGGAAAGAGGTACGAAATCTACCTGAATATGTTTGCCGAGCGATTATGTCATTCAATTTGTATGGACATGCTCTAAAAGTGGCGCAAAAAAAAGAACACGGCAAAGTCGATGCTAACACGTATGCACACATACCACTGTACAGGTGCTTTCTCTGTCTTATACTTATTTTTTTTTTGCTAGTCAAGTTTCCCGCGCACTATACACGTATACACCAGTTCATGGATTCCAGCTACCGTCGCTTCTGTATGTACATACACATGTAATAAACTCTTTACTTTTACGCGCGGCGGATAAATATTTGAACGCCGAAGATATATATCCAACGTGGTATCTTATTTACATAGCGGAAAACAAGTGTCAACACAACAGGGCTACATAATTTGCGACGTACTCATATTTTTTTTCTTTCGCGCTTTCTCACTTTCTTCATCTTTTTCTCTTTTTTTTCTTTGTTTAAGGTCAAGGAACTATTTTAAAAATTGTCGACTGAATCGCTAATATTTTGTTATACACATTTTCTATATAATTCATTGGTGCCTATGCATCGATTCAATCGCGCGATTTAAATTGAAAGATCCATTTGGACTTTTTGATTATCAAATTTTGCTCGTACGTTCTGACTTGTCGCGGCGGTGAAGGATAAATAATAGTGTTCACTTTCATTACGTTGCATTCGTTTGTTTGATCTATCCTCAGAAATAAAGTTTGAATCAGAAAGTATGTTTTAACGTCGTGGTAAAGTAGTTATATATATGTATAGACTAACTGCGCGTATAATGGCAAGAGCGAAGGAGCTTGCGGACTTACAAGATCTGAAGATGCAACTATATTATTTTTGACAACTGAGCAACCCAGAAGACACGTTTTTTCTTATTAAAAACATTGGCGATCCAATCTACGATTGAAAAAATAGTTCGTTTTCTCTTTATAAAATATAGATAATTATTGTAACTGGATCACATGCTTGTTCAGGCACAGCCCGGTCACTTTTTAATGGTTTTCTCCACATGTATACAAACATACCATAATTATTTATATTTATATATATACCTACATATATGCTCTCGCGTATACTCGCAAATGTATATATATATGTATGGGGGCACACTTTTGCTTTCGATAACAAACAGTAACCTTATGCAGCCTATACATATATACATATATGAATATATTATAAGTATACATGTCTCTCGCGTGCCACATGTGCTCGTGTGTTCCGCTCTTATATTCTACAATAAATATATAGCACTTAATTTCGTAATCGTATTATAACATTTCTCAAAAGCAATAACAATTTGGATTATTTTACACAATTTCTCTCGCTCTCTTATACACTCCGTGATTCGCGCTCATTGTATACACAACATCTAACCGCGCAAGAATATGATATATATATGTATATATATCATTGCGGAACATCTCCACCAGCGCGTGCCGCACGCACTCAGTCACTCACAAAAATGAAAAAAGCGGCTTCTTTAATGGGCTGCTCGAAATCTGTACATTTGTGGCGGCGAGCTCGAATCAGCAGAACTTGATCAAAATGAGCAGCATAGCGATGATTGTCTTTCCTCACGAATGCGCGATCTGTTTTGTCCCTTTCGTTTATATATATATATGTAGTCCATCTCATTATTGAGTTATCGTTTCACATATATGTATATATAGGCACAAAAGAAAACGGGGCTTTGATATATATATATATATATATATACAGACGAACCGTCTACTTCCTTTGCTGCAGCGAGACGAGCAGCAGCAGCGTCACCAGCAGCAACGACGTCGATGGTGTCGGTAGACTCGCGTGACCTTCAACTGTAACACATAAGATAAGTTCGCAAAGTTAGACTGTGTGAGTGAGTGTACCTGTGTATATAGTAGGAGTGGAAGTTAAGTTCGGGCGCTTCGTTGAATGGCTCGTTAATGTGGCCTGTATTAGCACTTATTCTGCCACTTAGGAGAGTCGCGTGTATGTGTGTATATATATAGGACGGATGAGATGAGAGTACATCAAGCTCGGAGCGATGCAGCATCTCTTGTAATACATAGTAATTGCTTTAAATTCTGCTAGTTCTCGCTGATTGTAAGACTCATTTCTGTCCATTCACGGGTCATTAGACAAATTGGAGGTACTTATTTTCAAGCTCTAGTACACAGCTTATACGACATATATAAAGGATAGCTGCATATAATTGTATGCCTTATGCGTATAACTGTAACTCGCGTAATACGCGAATAAAATAGTTATTATCGTCGTAAAAAAATTTTATTCCCAAGTCTCTCGGCGTTCAACTGTCAAGCTCGCGCTCGCGATAAAAGAAAACAAGAAGGCGCTGCACATACATCAACCGCCCCTTATATATCTCCGACACAATACGCACCATCAGTCCTGAATAAGAACTCTCCACGGCAAAAAAAAAAAATGAAAGAAAGTGACGCTACTCACGAAACAGCCTACAGAGGAGACGGATGGATGATTAGAAAAGTGGAGCGTCGCGGAGGGGGAGTATATATAAGCCGTGTATCACTGCGCGTCTATGGTAACGCGATACGGAGGGGTATATTCTCCCCTTCGTATAGTATGAGAGAGAGCCCGGCAATTATTGCATTAAGGTATACGCGAATCCGTGCGCCGAATGGATATTATCTCGTCGGAGTTCAGACGTCGGGACGATTTGTTAATTAAGTGTCTGCGCAAGTGTATATATATAGGTATATAGATAGCGAGGGATTCCACGTTTCTCTCTTGGCTCTTCGAGTATTCGGTTGAAGGGGAGATTATAAGTTTTCGTTTTCGCGGAGATAAGAACAAGAAAAATGGAGACCATAAAGTTGCTTATTTTTTTTAAGAAAATCTTTTTCGGGATATTGCAAAGCTTGAATCCTGCTGTAATCTAGTACTGATTAATTTTTCAACTTTATATACCTCGAGGTACTATTAATGCGCTTACTCGACATTAGGTCTGACGTATACGCTATAATGAGTATTAGACATTCCAAAAGTAAAAATATTTGTTGTACATGTAAAAACAGTTTGTAACTCAAGTGTATATTTCGTAAGAAATATTATTTTAAAAATTTATCTGACAATGCCTTTCCAATGAATTTTCGGTATTTGTTTTGGACAGTGGTAACGAGTAGTAACGCTAAAGGGAATAATAAAAAGTATTTTAAAATGTTTACGATTCGTTTCCTGAAAGGTATCGAAAGCACCTGCGATGAAACATACAATTTTCGCACATTAATACACATTTTACATATAATTTGGAAAAATCTTGAATACAGAAAAAACAAAGCTCATTTCTAACGTTTGCAAAGTTAAGCCAAGGACTGTTTAGTTCTCCAAAAGTTGCGAGCAAATAACTCATTCTTGCGCACTGACTGAAACAATCTTAAGTATACACGCGACCACAGGCGTATATATATATAATGCATAGATGTTTTCGCGTGCGGTTGGAGTCTACAAGGACAAACGAACATTTTCCACTCAACACCAGGGAGGCATAATAATAATAATTCCTGAGCAATATCCTAGCAGTAGTTACGTTAAAGCACAAAACTCGTCAATTTCTCTTCACTGTAATATACTAACGCGATGTGGAACGCAATTATCTCATAACTCGGCTTGTATGTATATATATATGTATACCGACACAGAAAGGCCGAAGTCGTTGCGTTACATAAAGAAAGAGAGAAAGAGAGAGAGAGAGAGAGGCAGAGCAAAAGGAGAAGAGAAGAGAGCAGCCCGGTAAGAGAAAAAGTTACGAGTTCAGGTTAGACGGTAAATGCATGAGGCGTTCCTCGAACGATTTAGCCTAACGAGAAAATCGAAGGTCGTTAAGAGCAATTCCTCTGAGTCGCTCGGCGGCTTTTCCGGTTTCCGTTCAACTCTCTCTCTCTCTCTCTCGCTCTCTCTCTCTCTCTCTCTCTCTCTCTCTCTCTCTCTCTCTCTCTCTCTCTCTCTCTCTCTCTCTCTCTCTATCTCTCTCTCTTTGCTTTCCGCTTCGTTTCACCTGCTCTAGAGCGAGCGAGAGAGAGAGAGATCCTACTCGGCATTAGCCGCGCGCTACCAGCCAGAGCTAACCGCCCTCGAATTTTCTCTCTATCTTCGACCGTTTCTCATGTACTTGGTCTCGCTCTTTCACTGGATCTCCGCGCCGTCGTTTTTTCTTCTGCAGTCCCGCTTTTTCTCAGCGCGATACCGCGATTCCAGGCACTCGACTATTCTTAAGTTATATATATATATATATATATATCCCCCCTCTACCCGAGATATCTTTTTTTTTTTTCGAGTATAGTTTGCGAATCAGGGACAATCGACTTCCACGACTCGTTCGCGCTTGTATATATAGATATAGAATAGAAAGAGACAAGGGAACGCTACTCTCAAGACGGCCACTTCTTTTTTGTACTCCGACGACGCCGAATATACGATGTATATATTTATAGACGACGATTCAATTACATAAATCACTGCGCGCGTTGAATATTTAGAGCATCGCGTGGAAAGGCGTAGCGGGAAACTGGAGTACCGGCGTCGTTTATTTTTCTCTATCTCCTTCCTTTTTGCTCTCTTTCGGCGGGCAGTGAAATGAACGCTGACAGGAGAGTCGAGGGAGTATTTGTACAAAATATTTATCAAAGTTTGCGCCATTGCGGACGATGCGTACGAGAGCGCAGGTTGTTTTTGTCATGAGATTCGTTTTATCAGCGCTTTTATATTTTAATACGTCGACGAGTTTCATATTTGGAAATACTTGTAAAAGTATCAAAATAAATATGTATATATTGCAATATATTACGCGTACGGTATACGATAAACAGCAAATGAATATATGGCCATACAATGAACTCCAAAATACAAAAAAAAATCAACCGCATAGGTTCAATCGAACGACCAAACCTGTTCCCATCGCCCATACTTAGAAAAAGCATATCAAAGCTGCTTGACCGGGGGGCTGGCTTGAAATCGCGCACAACAGCAGCGGCATCGAGCGCTGATTAATTCGCGGATGTCCCTTTGGCTCGCGCATACAATGCCGTGAATATGTCGCCGGTTGTTGCCCATGCTCAATGGATCGACTCGCACTAGTCCCCTCCCGAGGGATTCATTCCGCGTATGGTCCTTTGCATCGTTAATAAGCAACCAATCACTGTCCGCGCTACACTGGACTTCGTCAATGGATTTCTACGCCGGACGTGTATATATTGTGTGTGTGTGTGTGTGTGTGTGTGTGTATGTGCCTTCGTCAATAGGCGGCAAATGACTCGTGTGAAATAATTCAGGGCTGTGTAAATACATTACGTATACCTGTGCGTAATATACATATAAGCTTCGGCCGCCCTAGTTGACCACCGTTGTTGTTGTTATATAGTCGATGATGGCTGTTGTTGCAGCAGCAGCAGCAGCTCGTCGTGATTATATTTTGCCGTTACGCTGATGCTGCTACATATTAAGCTCTGCTCTTCAATGTTAGCCTTTCTTGTGTGGTGTAATGTGTAGGGGAGAGTGGAGTATGATTGGACGCATCGGGGGGTAAAACCGAATACTTTGAATGTATCCCTTGATAAAATCCGAGTGAAGTTCCGTAAATATTATTCCAGTCGGTTTTGCAATCAATTAAAAATCTTGTAAAAATCGACTTAAATTCGACTCGTATACTAAATTTGAAAGGAGAGCCAGCTTACAGTCGCAGGGATTCCATCGAGACGAGGAAAAATACGGGGGCAAGGATATATAACGCTTCAATTAGAATTTTCTAAAGACTCGTTAATCGCCGCAAAGCGAAACACGCACGGCCACGAAGATTCATAAAATAGTCGCTTAAGAGGCACTATAAAGCGAGCTTATAGCCCCCCCACGGGATCATCAGCAATATAAAAGACGCGGCTAAGAAAAAAAAGAAAGAGACTCCGATACAACTATACGATGCCTGAGATAAGTGAGATTTACGCTGCCCTGTGGTCGCTTATATATACTTACTTATACCCCGCGTTTTAATTACCATCCTGCGCGCGCATCGGTGCATATATATATATAGTACACCAGCTTGTCGTCCTCTACTCCGCTCGTAATAGAGACCGTGTCCGCGTCCTTTTTATTTATTTTTCCTTCCTTATACCGCGAGCGACGAGCCGATTAATTTAAGTTGCAATTAGACGCTAACTAACGCCGCTGGGGATAGAGAAGCGTCGAGGCGAGATGTAGCAGTTGTAAATTATTGTTTTAATTTCTTGGCGCTGGTGTGTCCCGCGAGATTCGCTATGTATATATATAGGGTATGGGCGAGAAAAGGTGGGACGGAGGCGAGATGATGCCGGAGAGATGGAAATATTGAAAAGAGATTGAATTTTTTTTCCGCGCACGAGTGCGGGAAAAGTAATAAAAAGCTGAGAGCTCGCAAAGTTCGAGTGGAAATTTACGTTTTAAATAAAATTTAATGCCGCCGCCGCTGCGCACGACGATTATTAGACATGCGCATGCGCGGCGGTATACAAGAAGAATAAAATATAATACGTATATGGAATGTATATTATTTTCAGGGTATTAAATACGCGGTTGTATATTCAAAATCAGAGCGCGATGAGTTGCTTGAAATATTAAATTTTGTGAGCTTTACGCGTCGGTGTGTAATATCAAAATAATAATAATAATAATAATAATGTGCGTCGACGCTCTGTCAAAGAGGAAAGTCGCGCAAGGTTCGATCGAGTAAGCCGCAGAATCGTATTTTTACGCTGCAGTTCGAGCTTTTCATTCCCTCGCAAACGGAAAAGAAAAAAAAGTAAGGCTTTACATGATTTCTCGGTTAACTCGCAAGCTCGCAGTAGTAGTCGACATAAAGTCATATATATATACACAGACACACACACATATATACTCGATTAGAGAAAGCTGCACATATATAATACATATCGATCAACGCCTAATTAATTTTCCGCTCTTGTTTATATTTATTCGAGTCTCTCCGTACAACATTTTTATAAAAAAAAATCGACTCGGCTAAAGACGACTATTATTACCGCGCGCCACCTCGAGTATATACATATAGATATATAACACGGAGGGGCGCGGCACACGTTGCGTCGGTAGCTAATTTTATGGACTTGCAAATCCATAAAGTCCGTTAATTTGTTTAAGTGGTACGCGCGCTCGGAGGTGGTTTTGCTGGGCGCAGAGACATATAACGAACGAACAATTGTTAATCCGAAGCGGCGTTGGCGCGCTAACCCCGTATATACATATATATGTGTACGCAAATCGATCTGGAGCTTTGAGAGTCGCTACAGTGAGAGGGCAGCTCGTTATTTCACTCGTTAAATGCCTGGATGTTGAAAGTATAGCGCGAGAACTTGTCGTTTCCTCGGGAGTGAGAGAGAGAGAGAGAGAGAGAGAGAGAGAGAGAGAGAGAGAGAGAGAGAAAGAAAGAGAGTATATAACTAGTACCGCGCGCGGCACCAAGAGTGCAAGTGACTGCCGCTACGACGTATTGTCGATTTCACTACGTCTTTGATGCTGCGGCAGCCTGCGCTCGACAGATTATTTATTTCCGGAGGTATTTCTCCTGTGGGCTTGCGGCACTGTATAGTACTTCGTTTTGCCCCTAGTTTAGCTCTCTGGCCGATAATTAACGGGCTATTGTACGACTGATTCGAGGATGGCCGGGTACAGCTCCAGTCTAATGCAACTTGGTTTTGCTGATTATACAGCTTATTCGCATAACTGCGCGGTGGATAATAAGGAAGTTATCAGCGGAAAATTATGAATTCGATATTAACATCGTTGGAAGAATCAATGAGAAAGGTTTTATTTTATCGATGGTGTTCCGTATTGGAAAACAATGGTTTCGAATGTAAAAAAAAGGTTATTGGTAAAGTGGGAGAAGATACGGTTTACGTGCGGTTCGTATGGGAGCTATATAAGTTTTTATCGAAATACAAATATTTCCTTTCAATGCGATTATATAACTGGTCGTTTTTGACCGACCAAATATTTAACGATTGTAAACTGTATACATAAGAGATGAAAATGTGACGCGGGACGACTGAATTTTGAAAAACTGCATTATTAAATATTGTACATTCTGATCATTGACACCGCCTGACATGGCTGGTTATATTGTATTTTGAAGATCAAAATCAAAATATTATTGATAGATTCTAGGCATTATTTCAGGTTTGCCGCCGTCGTACCTCGCATTTTAATATGAGCATAATCCATCAATCCCAATGCCGTTGCTTCAATAAACCCATATACCGTTAATTTAACAGAATCTAATGACATTGAATTGACATCAAACTCATGTCACTCGCGCATGATTCTGACCTGAAATCTAAGCATTTAACGTACGCACCATTAATTACAAACTAATCTTTGTCCAGCAACGCGAGTTCCCGCGTATAATCGTGTAAACGCCAAAATATTTTAAAAATATTCTGGCAAATCAATGCATAGGCTACAAGTCTTTAAATCCGTTGTTAAAAATAGTCAAACAATCGTCCCGACACATACACACATACAATATCGAACGTATTTGCGCGCGATCTATAGAGAAGGCAAAAACGGAATTTCGCGCGCGTTTCGGCATACCCTGACACGAGTCAGGGTAACAGCAATAGCAATTTTACCGTCTACCATAAAACGCTACGTTTTATCGCGAATTCTAATTTTCGCTCTCGTGCACGTCAGACAAACAACAGGTTGTATCCGTGTACTAGCCTCGCTATATAATACAGGTGCGGAATTGAAGCTTTCGCGAGCTTTCGAGAAAACGTGCAATTTTTTCAAATACGAGTACGTAATACGGGCTTGATAATAGGTATGGGTGTAATTGATTTAACTAGAGGCAAAAAGCTTTCCCAAATATTCTTCTCTCGAATGAATTTAAAAAAAAAAAAAAGATACCATAGTATGGTTCAATATATACTTGTCAAAGGGTAATGTAAGATGGTCAACAATTTTAGATAATACTCGTTTCACTCACCGTAAATTTTCGTCGACCGAACGTCTTTGTAAACTTTCGTCACCAGCGCCGACGTCCGTACCGTCGACTCGCACCTGTAAACAGAAAACGGCCGTATTGAAAAAGTTTTCGATTCCATCAAATAGCCGATAAGGAGAAAACAATTTTATCTCACTTGATTTCAATTCTACCGGCTGCTAAATGCAGCGGATTCAGCTCCAATCGCAGACTGGAGCGGGTCCGGTGAAGCCCGTGAGACGTCACGTGCAACATCTCCGAATCCGGATCGACCTGTGGACAGTATAACGATTTAAGGGAGATTAGCGCTGACAAGTTCGACTGTACAAGGGAAAAAATGAAATAAAAGAGAAAGCAAGCGAAAGAGAGAGAGAGAGAGAGAGAGAGAGAGAGAGAGAGAGAGAGAGAGAGAGAGAGAGACAGAGAGGGCTGGAAAATTCGATTGGGTATGGTTAAACGCAACGCGCCGATCCCTTACTCCCTACGGCTCTCTCTATATCTCTCAAATCTAATGACCGTCACGATTATTTGAGTTAAATGAAAGCGAATAATTATATTTTCATCGGGATTCGCGGCTACCTCGTTGAAAAGCCCTCGTGCGCGTAGTGCATGTGTATAACGGCCAAAGTGACAGTCGCGTCTCTGCTGTGCATCGATTTTCCCGGCGAATGAATTTCAATCGCGCGCGAACGAACGAGCGAGACGAATAATCAACGTTTTCACGAGGCGCGAAATCTGCTATCGATCATCGTTACCGTATCATCCTGTTCCCCCTCGACTTTTTCGCTTTTGTATTATTATTTAAATGCTTAACTTTTCTCATTTCCATTTTATCATTGTTATTATCTGATATGTAACGGGAATTTTGCGTCTATGCTTTTTTAAAAACTTTTTCTCGATACGCTTTGTTGTGGCTTTTGCATTTTATTTTGACGCCAAATGGTACATCGTTCCATTCAAATTATATGCATTTCACATTTAATTAAACGATATAAAGTATTATTTCCAAAATCACTAACTCATCCTTTTCTCGTTCTCCAATTTTCCCATATATAACACGAAAAACGTGTTAATTTGACAAAGGCACTAGTGGGATTCGACCGCTTCGTATTTGAAGGTAAAGAGATCAGAAAGCCGACTCGTGGGCACCCCTACATAGTGTATGACAAAATGAGCGAGTGAACTTCCCGACTGTACCTGCAGTAGAGACCGAGTAAGAGAGATAAGGGGGATGGGAAGGAAAGCAGCGAACGAGTTAAGCGTCTGATAATGGAACTTCGCAATTAACGGCGGAATCGCCGGATTTATATTAATCTGGCTTTAGCGATAAGAGTCTATCCCTTGGCTGTTCTCTCTGAGCCCGCAGAGTCTTCGTTCAGACGACGCTTGAGTGACTGACTTTTGGCGCATACAGTATATACATATATATATAGGGAGAAAGAGATCGAGAAAGAGAGAGAGAGAGAGAGAGAGAGAGAGAGAGAGAGAGAGAGAGAGAGAGAGAGCGCGAAAAGCTCTGTTACTTCCTCTTTGCTAAATAGAAGCTAAAGAGATAAACGACGCGAAGAAAGAGGAAAGCCGAGATTAAATCATTTTTCAGGAAACCTCTCACGGCACATCTCTCCCTCTCACACATTTCTTTTTCCGATTTTATCCGTCGAGAAGACTCGGCGCGCGCTCGGCATCTTGGTTTCACAGTCGGCTTTTTCGCACATATCGGATCTTTTTTACGTGCGACTATCTTTGAGCCGTGTACTACCGTAATGTGAAATCCATTAGATGCGAGAGAAACAAAAATAAAAGGATGTGACGAGTTGTTCGATACAGAATACAACCGCACTGACGCGCGGAACAGCTGCAGATTAAATGGACTGCTATGCGAAATCGTTAAACGCGTTACAAATTTTTCATTCAAGATTGGTATTGTTGGTTAATTTAATTTTTTTTTTTTTTTTCGAAAAAATTGTACGAATTTTAAACACAAGGCTGTCTTTCTTCAGACTCACCGATGTACTAAAAAAGTACACGAGACAAAAGCGTAGCAAGAATCGTACTCACCTTTACGTCGTTGATGAACCACTGTAACTGAGCTGCCGGATACGACAAGTCACTCGTGCAGTTCAGCGCGAGAATATCACCCGTGGCGTAAATCTTCTCCTCTCCAGTAATCTTCGGATCTTTTTGCGGCGGTTCTATAAAAAAAAAATCAGCGCAAATTTTCAATGCCCGGGAAAATGACACGACGGCGCCGACGGAAGCGGACGTCGGCTATCATGCTTCCGATGGCGATGATGTACGAAAATCGTCGTATTATTCAGATACTTTTTTTTGCGTTGCTTATTTTTCGCAGACCGTCAACATAATATGCTCTGAACTTTGTTATACTCGGTATTTTCGTTCGCATATTCTGTTAATTTAAAGTCAATGGCCAAAGTACATGTAGCCTGAAAACATAGAAAAATCTTCGGTCTGCAGGCATTTCACGCCGTTTGAATTTTTCACTCTGATTCATCTTCAAGATTAACTCATGTATATACGTTTAAGTTTAGCGACGTTTAACCGGTTCCCCGTTTTTTACACCTCTCGTTATTTCTCTCCTCCCCCCCCCCCTCCCTACTCTCACTCACGCCGCAGGGGGCGAAGAAACTTTCCTCCGTAGTTCTTTTCATTAATGCGCCACGAGCGAGCGGTGGCGCTTTTTAAAATTAAACGAACGACTTGCTCGTTTAAATGAGCCACCACGGTCAATTACAGCGACATGAGCATTTTAATTACACGCCGCCGAATTCATATGCACGCGTGAAAAAATATACTACTCTCGGATTTATATCCGCTCTATACGCACTGCGCACCTTCGGATCGTTAAAGTCGTGTGCGTCATCGCGGTATATTTTCCTTTTACTTTGCGAGAGATAAAAGGAACGGAGCGCCGAGTTTTTGAAAATTCGTTGAGAAACATTTGCGCGGAGCTATATGCATTATGAGGAAGTTTCAAAAGTTTCTTGTAAGACTTCGAATTGGCGCCATCAAGTGAAGGATCGTTCTTGGATTTAAAATTACAAGTTTATTATACTTTTTAAAATGAGATCTGGATCGTTATCGTCTTGTCGTTGACCGATGTTTCGGTTAGATTACTGTCGAGATAGAATATACTGATAATAAATGCACGACAAAGTATTTTAAGACGAATAAAAAAACACGAATAGATTCAAGCCATCGATAGACTATATACAGTCTCGCAAATAATTCACTGCGACGAGGTTTTCTACTACATATATACACACAACGCAACAGATCAGGGAATTCAATCGCTCGAAAACTAAACAAACTGTGTGACGAGTATGTCAGCACGATCAGGATACGTTTCACGGAGATTTTTATTCACGAACATGTATGCGTACACACAAGATAGATCGATTTTATCAATTGGCTGTGAATAGACTTCAGAGTTCATTGATTTTCAAAATGTCGACGTGTAAAAGAATGCGCGCACATACGTTCGCTTGACGGATGTGTACAGAGTGTTAAGTGTTGAGTGTTGAGTAAACACGAGTTTAGGTAGTAAGGGGAGAGCGAGAGTTTGTTAGGGATAAAAAGAGTATACCAAAAGTCTTTGTTAAGAAGTTTTTTCTTTTGAAAATCTAATAGAATCTCAGAGCATATTATGTTCTTATACTGTTTATTAAAATTAAACTATACAAGATTGTCTTACCTATAACCTCCATGTAAGCTTCAGTCTTCGCAAGTTTAAACGGTTTATTATTCGTGTTCACTTCACACGTATAATATCCCGTGGAATTGAGGCTTACATTCTGTAGGATTAGCACTTGACCATTTGAGTTTCTCGCCTGGAACAGAAAATATAGACCGGACGGTTTACAATTGCTCAGTAGGTAAAGTCGATGTTTTAAGAAATTATACATTTTCTTTGCATATCGTGCAAAACTTCAGACTATTTTCAAAATGATTTATTAACGGTACGCAAGACACATCTTATATACCAAACTGAAATTAAAGTGCATGCCACTGGAAGCTCATAAAGAGAAACAGTTCACGAAAAGTCCTCGACACTTTGAGTAAATCGAGCAAGCCTTATTTTGCGAAACTCTTCTCCATCGTTAACTGTATATAAGGCCTACGCGGTTTCAAGAGAGTAACCCGCCGCAACGACGATAAGTCAAAGAGGTCCTCCCGCAGTGTCGCGTGGTCACTCGACATAACAGCTTCGGTTACCCCGGTGTCGCATCTTTATTTTTTGTTTCTCGTCTCGAATTTACAAGTAGAGCTTGCAGGTAGAAAACTTTATCTTTGTAAACGAGATTGCCCGGTTCATGCACATTATTTCAATCACTGATGATTACTTCGTGTATTGTGTACACTGAGTTCTTCTATTATTTCATATAATTTAGAAGTTACGTACTCGTGAAACAACACTTTTCCATCCACAATAGCTCCAAAGTATAGTTCACAAATCAATGAGATGCGCAATAAGTTGTCGCATGTATAAATATATACGAGTGAATCCACCATCAGCGCAAACTCTCATTCATAACGAGGTGTTATATACTCTCGCTGGGGAGTCTCCGATCTTGCCAACAGCTCTGTGTCACAGGGGCTTTTTCCGCTGCGGTATACCATTACTTAACATTAGCTCTCGCTGGCGTCGCATCACTATAAACAACAATAGGCGAGTCGGCGGCCCGGATGACAGGCGGAACGAAGTGACTCGATCGTTAATCCTTTCCACGAAGAGGGACGGAGAGGGGGAGTTTATCCCGTTGTACCTATATCTCTCTCTCACTCTAGATTCCTTCCGAAACTTGGGGCGCCAGGGGACTGACTGACGCGACTATTCGCGGTCTGAAGTATGCGTCTTCTCTCTCTCTCTCTCTCACTCTATATATATATCTTGCAATGTCGGCTCTGCGCGAGATGACGTTAGCGACAACGAAAATGGACCTCGCCCGAGGCTTGAACTTCCTGGCGCGCGCGCGCGCGAGGCCAAGGCGAACGTGGAATTGTCGCAAAATATCGTTCCGTTCGGATCCAATGCCAGACGACTGAAGTAGAACTCTTGCTCGTTCGGGATTCTATTCCATCTGCTCAAATTAAGTTTGCTGCGAGACAGCTTTCCCTCCCGCCCGCCCCCTTGGTGCTGCCAGACCCCCCTAACTACGACTTCTAAGTCTGTCGAATCGTCTATACGTCATCTTCGAATCTGTATAGATCGACTTTTTCCGACTCGCACAGTGTTTGATGGTTCCATCTGCTTCGTTCGGTTCTTACCGCGACGGCGTTTTTATTGATATTGAATTATATAATAATTTGAATTTCCATTCATCGCAAGTGGTGTGGTAAACATACGATTTTTATACTTGTTTCGCTCCCCTCCCCTTCTCATATCGTTTCGTTGGTTGGTTTTTTAATGCTAATTCGATTAAAGCCGCTATTTTTGGCATTTTCGAGATTACGAAAGTAATTAAATAATCATGTAGCGCATTGTGTCGCAAAACAGGAAAATAACGGGTGGATCATTACGTCGACTGGGCTTAAAAATTCAGATAAACATGCTACTTTTTCATATCCATAAGAAAAATTTTTGATTTTTAAGACGAAAACAGCAAACGAAATTTAATTAATAAATTCGGTACGTAAATATAAGGTTTTACGTGTGAGAATGTTTAATTATTTTGAAATTAAAAATTTTAACATTTTCAAAAGCTGTTGAACTCTACAGAAAAACCTCTCTCGCTCTCACAATTCAATTATGAGTTTGATGAAAGTCTTCTAATAAAATTGAAACTATTTTCTCTTGAAGTACGAAAGTCAATTTCATTTTAATTGGCTTTCATTTATACTTTATGCTAATACGAGTACTACTGCGAGTAAAAGTTCCATTGATAAAACTTTCGTACAGTTTCTTTAATAATAATACTCTGGTAGAATCATTCGCGATTATCAGGCCAGTTTTAAGCCAGTAATCTCAAAACTGGTCGAGAAATGCCGAACTACCTGGCCAGAAAAAGTTGTCCATTTGACTCACTTTTACTGCTCTGTAACTGGACAAAACTGTCCTAAAAAGTACGAATGCAATCATCTGAGTGTGATAAATATAATTGTTTTTAACGATAAATTAAGTTAGTATTAAGCAAGCCGTCATTAACAAATCATTTCCATCTTATTAAATACGGGTCAAAAGGTTATGTACGAGCAAAGCTCTCTACGTATATAACTCTAAATTTTTGGCTAGTTTTTCCTAGTTTTCATGGCGAAAAATAATCACAAGTTATTTTGACAGATCTAACCAGATATGCATTATTAAAATGTCCTTTCGTTCCGCCAATCGTTAAATTATAAATAATATAAGCTCCTCAATTTGATTATGTAGAATTAGAGCAATCTCGAAGTACACGTATTCTCCAACTAGCGTCAGATAGTTTTAAATTTGTTATATTAATTACTAAAGTAGCTGCTTTTAACTCTAATTAAAAATTTTTCTATATATGTATACGCTGATTTTTACTGTATTCTATTTCAAGCGAAAGTATGTCGTGCACAAATTGGTTGAACAATCTTGTATTTTCAATTTTTTATTTTTAATCATAAACTCTAATTATAATTGCATACTCGATTACGATCAATCAATAGCATTGAAACTTCCTCCACATTTTTATTTCTACAAAAAAATGCATGCACACACCCAGTAGACCAAAATCATATTTCCATCGAGTTATTTATAGAAGAGCGGCTTTATCAGCAGAAGCTTCGAATTTAATCTACAACGCACGAAGCAGTTCGCAAAAACGGAAAATGCCCAACATACAGGCGCTCGGTAGAACGAAAAACCGCTTTGCTTCTTTATTCTCATCGCGAAGCTGCAGTTCCGGTTCTGTGCGCACCGTCTTTCGGCGGAGAAGGCCTGGCAGATCCTCGGCCTCGTTAATATCGGCAAAAGTAACGACGTTTACGTGCGATGAATCCTTGGCTATGGCTGTCTGTTTCACTACCCGCTAATGTATTTTCTCTCGAAAGAAACTAGCCAAAGAGTAATATATATATGTATACTTCCAAATGTCTATAATGACATATATATGTATATGTGTGTGGGCAATAAATTTTAATCGTCTATTTATTGATACGTCGCTCTCAAAAAATTCTTTTTTCGATTTTTACGTTAAAGATATACGCGAGCGCCGTAGGCAGCGGAATATCGTGGAACTGACATGTCGGACATCAGGATTTATCTTTAATACAATGATGGACGGGTTTTAATTAGAATCTAAATTAGCGAATTTTTCATTCAGCTCTTCATTATATAAAAAATACATGATGTTTAAATTAAATAATACTAGATGGATTTTAATTTATTCTCCGGCTACGTGTGCTCCACCATCTTCATCAGAAATAATTTTTTTCCAGTTTGAAATGCCATTTTTGAAATTTATTTTATGAATTCATTAAAATGTTAATAAACCCTGGATCCACGTATTACGTAAAAATACCCCGTAAAATATAGATAACCAACAGATACTGTCGAAATTGGGATCCACAGAAATACTGCGTCCACCCTTTTGCGTGTAACATAGATTCGATTTCAATGAATACTGGGAAATTTTTTTTTATTCTAACCATAAAAAAACGTTTGTAGAAAATGCACACAAGAGCAAATGCTGTTCGTTCGACTGAAAGACATCGTGACACGATGTGAACAGTGCAAGTGTTAACGAGGGCTTTTCATATGCATACAGAGTTTTGACTTTGTCAATCACAACCGCGGTAGAAATCACATGAATAGAATTATCGACGCATCGACTCTTTACAAAATATTTTATTGATCTAAATGTTATAGAATAACTGAAAAGATATTGCAGTAACCCGATTTGTTCCAAATTGTGTGATATTACTGGCACTATTGATGGAGACTAATAATAATAATACGATTCATCGGTATCTCTTGCAGGATAATCGGAAAAGAAGCACTCGCCTGACTAAATTCGATTTATTCCACTTACATTGTAAATGTAACTGCTATTCAGAGCTCAATATAGCTCTTTGTAATTAAACGGGGAATAAGCCTGAATTAAAAGCACAAAGTATTTATAAGTTTATTTTTCCAAGCCTCTAGTAAATTATATAATCTTTTTTCTGGCTTATAAATATATCACTGCTTTCGCAGGGTTCAAGGCTCGCCTTTAATCTTGCCAGTTTTTACCAATCTCCAAAATGAATAGATATAAACGAACACATATAGATATATCGCTCGTTTAATAATGCACGTTCCTACCAGCCGCGTATAACGCGTTGCAGAACCAGTCATGTGGAGGAACAAGAAACCTGCATTAATTATTAACAAATTCAACATTTCCATCTCGCTTCACCAAATGAAATATATCCCGGCCGCGGTGGAGAGCAAAATCTCAGTATATAGCGCGCAGCACACATATATAGCCCATTTGCGCAGCAAATCCGCATGCTGGAGCGGAAAAATTTTTACAGCGCGAAATTTATGCAGATGCACTCCAGTTTGGCGCGCTCTAGGTCCGGCCGGATGGTCTTCTCTCACTCTCTCTCTCTCTCTCTCTCTCTCTCTCTATATATATATATATATATATATATATATATATATATATATATATATATATATATATATATATATATACGACACAGGCCGAGCGCGCAGATTCCATTGTCCGAGCGTGAGCCCTCTCCAAAATGCAACGACTTCCGCTATTTGAGAAACGTGCCGTGTACACGAGAGCAGGGCCTACGACGGCGTACCTCCGAGAGATAGTCATAAAGACCCTGGTGGGCCGAGTGCGAGGGCGTAATAAAGCCCGCGCGCGCGCCCGCCAAGGGTTATTATTCGTTCCGTTCACGGTGCGCGACGTGCTTAGGCCTCGGAGCAGTGCACACACACGTAGGAAGAGCTCGATGATCGAGCCAGAAGCGGAAAGTGCCGCTGCTATCTATATATCTATATTCGGATTGGCCATAAATTTTTGGCGTGTTCTATACGTCGGGGATCTCATGAATCTGAATTGAATTGCTCAATTAATTCGTAATTCCTTTGACTTGTGATGGAGGAGGTAATTGGGGCCCTCCGTTCATCGTGCTGAGAGAGGAGGGGGGGGGGGGGAGAGCGGCGATTAGCGATGGTGATTATAAGCGCTGCGGAGACTTGTTACAGGAGAGGGGGAGCTTTGAATTTTCAGCAACGGAAGCTTTTTCGACCTGCGCTGCTGCTCCCGGCCGCATATGTATCCTGTTATTAGCTAGGATATGTATACAGCTATCCGTCGCGTTGGTTGAAAAATTTCATACATCGCACGAAATTTCAGTGCGCGGTCAACGTTTTGATTAGTTATCAAATTTCGATATACCTGCTATGTACTCGTTGCAGTTTACCCCTATCAGTTTTACCCCTGATGCCTACTCGTTGGTTATATGTAATATATGTTAGTTCGAGTTATATAGCGAAACTCGAGGATGCGCAAATATATCGAATATCAAACTCTCTTCAACGAGATATACATCAAATAGCATAGTTGCGCTGGCCTATCGTGCTTTTATGTGTACGTGCTATATACCTATATATGCGCACACGGCGTATAACGGAAAAGCGCTCGTCGAGCTTTCACCGCTAATAGAGGCCAATTTATAATCGAGAAGAAAGAGGGAAAAAAAATCATTTTTTTCTAATACACGCGTACACACACACAAAGGCATAGCCACACGATGAGCCATTGAAAGCCGGCTCGCGGAAAATGACACAAGAGCGTGCGCGTCCACAAAGCGAACGAGCATATAGAAGCTGATAAAAGCTCCGCAATGCGCAGCCGCTCCTCCTGCTCGAAACTCTCACGCGGTACGGCATGCAACGCTTCCTCTGTGTCTCATACATAATTGGCAGAGCCCGTTGGAAAATCGTCGACGCTCAATTAAAACTTGCTTCGTTAGTATCATTAGCGTAAATATAATTACCGAGCAGTCGCCATCGGGAAAATCAAGTTGAACCGTATAGGCGTGGGCGCTCCGTTAAGTGTGTCAACTACTTATAGGTAAGGCTTTCGCGCGCGCGCGCGCGCGAGTGAATGAACGTTCAAACGTGTAGCTCTTCCTCTTCCTCGCGCGCTCAAAACTTGGGATCCTCTTAATAGAAACTTTAATTATTACGTAGCCGGAGGTAATAATTAATAGGAGAAGGAGAGGGAGAAGATCAAAGCGCGCCCGGGTTTTGAATGCGCCCGAACGCCTTCGATATGCTACTTCTCTGCACTGCTTCCCGGCGAAAAATCCTGAAATCCAACTTTTTTAAACTACTATGACAGAACTGGACAATGTAGCGCGATTATATTATGAGTTATTTTTTTGCACCCCCGCGCCTCGTTTTTTTTAAACGCCGCTTTTCAAGTGCGCTTTTTACGATTCAATCATATAATACCATATAGCGTTTTACGCTCGCGGAAAAGTGTATTTCCTGAGCGGCTCGAATGAAAAAGCACTTTACCCGCGCTACCGTGCGCGAAAGAGCGCGACAAAGAGAAATACCAACGAAAAGCTGGCGAAAATCCTCGCGACGAAAAGCGATTACATCTCTATATATAATAGCGCCATTGGCGGGACTTGAAAAGTGCAGATCTTTCATATTAGCCGCAATAAAAATGCAAACTAGCCGCGCGCGATTCGAATGCAGTTAAACGTTCCGGAAGCTTATATATATATATATATATATATACATATATATATATCTATTGCATGTATATGCGAGCTCTTCAACTTGAGCGCGCATCATTGCCTTGGATTGAAAGCTCGACGAATTTATATTTACGGCGCTATTGAAAGTGAATAAACGCGCGTGTGTATATGTACTATATATGCGTTTGTGTTGGGGTAATAGCGAGCTGCTATAGAAATGCGCGACGTGGAAACGAGTTCTCTGATATCTCTTGCGGTCGAGCGCGGTATGGAAAAAAATAATAAAAACGACGATATGTGCATCGTGAACGGGAAAAATTGTAATGGTTTGTGGAGGGATAAGTGGCGTGTTTAGAATTGGAATGCAATGCTTCCTATATTTACGATTTTTTTTCAGGCTCTATGATATCTCAGAAAAATTCCCTTTGATCTTACAGTGTGCAGATTTTGAAAAAAGACACTGTCAAGAATGAACTATCTTATAAAAAAGCAAATTCAAACACTTATTCTCTCTTTCACCCAGCGTTGAATAAACGGGGCCGCGCGAGCGGAACATTTGAGCGCCGGGCGCAGCCGAAATAAACTCTAATAGCGCGGCATCCTTTAGAGATGCACGTTCCCACTAACTCCTGAAATTCCGCAGCCAATAAATCTCACGACCAAAGCTGCGCGTCGCATCAACAAACATAAACGACACTTAATATCCCAGCGTGCAAACGGCTCTCCCCGCCTCTCCTCCCCTCGTCCCATTCGCGAACATTTAAACGACTTTTCTTTCCTCCGTGTGTATTCGCCCCTCCACCCCCAACGCCAAAATATAGCGAAAGATGCATGTTCGCTCTGCACTCCGTAAGAGGCCGTCTCTAAGACTAAAGAACGACGCGCGAGATAAGTGCGCGGGCTCTCGCTGCGGCGCTAAACTAAGCCAAGGGAAGATACGACGGGATGGTAACCGGTTCTTGAGTTTTACGCACTTCGGAGAGCGAGAGAGAGAGAAGAAAAACAAGGAGGAGTGTAGCAGCGTAGAGAGTAAGCGGCTGGTACGGGATGTATAATGTAAGAACAGTATAGCGAAGAAGTCTACAGGATTGAAAGTTGGCGCGTGCGGCGGGGAGCTATATATAGAAAGAAAAATATTGCGCTAAGAAGAGGAGAAGCGCCGAGAGCGGGGCGAAATTGTTTTTATTTCGATTTTGATTTGCATTAATGCGCTTTGAAATTTAAATAGAGTTTTGAATAAAGTTTTTCACGGGCTGCTTTTTCTTGCGCGCGGGGGCTTGCCGTGTGATGTTGTATATACACGCGGGTTCGCAGAATTTATGCTGCTTGGGAAATTTAATATTTTCTGCCTCGACTTTCGTTCGTTTGTCCTCTGATTCATTTTTGCCTGCAGATATTACGACGATGCTCGCGGAGAGAGACGTTAATTGAAGAATAATAAAAAAAACTTTCGATTGTCTATACGCGCGTGTAATGAATATGAAAGCAAAGCGGATTTTTAATATCGAGAACCGAGAGCGTAACGGTGTATATGCAACAGTGTAACCGCGTGTACACAACTCTGCGATTCAGCCCTTATTCAAAAGCAGAAAAAGAGTCCAAACAGTCTTACCCTCTCCCCTTTCGATCTCGAAACTTTTCACTTTATAAATCCAGTCAGCGTGCATCTCACTTCGCTACTTATTTATTATTACGTAGCGTTTTCGAGTCGTTCCTGAGATTTTTATACAGGGCTCGCGAAACTTTCCCGAAGCAGCAGCGGCAGCAGCGACAGCGGTGAAAAAAGAATCGAGAAATTGAAGACCCAAAGCTTTTAATGCTATTAAGTAAAGCTCGATAACCGGTGAGAAATCATTTATTCCTAAGCTCGCGCTGTATATACTTTCCGCAGTGGGACTAACGCAACCTTTCGACAAAGACGAACAAAAGTTGGCGAAAAAAAGGAAAACAGCCGGACTGCGAAAAAAGAAGAAGAATAAGAGGAAAGAAGTGCGGAAGAGCGAAATAAAAAAAGAAAACGCGGGAAAGTTCCGACGATTTTTATCGTTGGATAAACTGTTTCTTTCTTCTATTTCTCCTCCGGCTAACTTTCCTCTCTCTCTCTCTCTCTTTCGTGCAAACTACTATATTCTTTCTCTATCCTTTGACCCCCCCTCCACTCTCTTCACTTATCGGGGTAAAAGGACTGTGTAGTACCGCTGTGAGCTGCTCTATACCAAAATCGTCCTTATATACTTCAGCCGTTACGTCGCAACTTGGCTCCTCTTTTCTCAGCTCGACCGTTCCCCTGCCTCTTTTCCTCCACTATGCAGAGTTCGCGTATATATGTCGCCGAACGGCCAATTTCGCGTAAACTCGTTTACCGAAAGGATTCCGATGTCTCGGCGAGATTTCGAGCTCGTTTAAAGCCTCCGACTCGCGTTCACGTCGAGAGAGATAGGGAAAAAAGCTCTCGCGGGATGTCATTGTTTTTGACGTCGCCCCGCGCGAGCTTTTGTATTATCCGAAGATCTTAACTCGCTGTTGCCGTGCGCGATCGCAAAGTGTCCTGGGTACGGCAGTTTTGTGGCTTTTTTCTTTCACTGGCACTTGCGGATATTGTTTTATCCGAAAATTGAGTTTCCCCGCATGTACATTGCAGCGTTGGTTTTTGTATATAGAAAATATCGCTTAGGAGCATACGCGAACAAATTACCCAAAGCGGTATATGCGTCACGTTGAGTGTGAGTAGGCGTTCTTTGAATATATTGTTCGCGAAAAGGAATGTAGACCAATTGATATAGGGTAAGGAGCTGAGCGCAGCCTTTAATGGAAAGGAATCGATCACCAGATCGCTAAGTTTTTTCTATATATATAGTTACGTATACTTTTAGACGAAAGTAGAGATTGTTGAATTAAAGCGACTGTCCAACTGTATAATGACATCAATAATATCGTAGTTATATGTTACGATTTCTCTAATGAATATTAAATGTCGGTGAAAAATACAGAAGGTTGGTCCATTATCTGTCCCGCAATATTGACAGACGCCATTTAAATCTTCGTTGCATTAATGATATGCAAGTCCATTATCCCGATTTAATTATGTATAAGAATAGATAGCGCTGCTAACAGCAGGTAATATCGAGTTTTGAACGAATTCAATGATTTCTTCGCGTCCCCTCAAAGTACTGCGCTGACTGACCTTCATTCCATCAATTATCCACGTGTAATACAACAAAATGAAATGAAAAGACAAAAGATAAAACTCGAAACGTTTATTTCACTTCACCTGATTTCTCAGGCCGACCCAATCCCATATCGTTCATTAGGAAAATCCTAAAGAGCGTTCCACACGGGATTTCATTTCACTCGAGAGTATAGGGAGTCCCTACACGTCCGCCACCCTCTCGTGGCGTCTTGGGAGGCGTCTGGTCCTCATAGATGCTTCGTTTTATAAGCGCGAGTTCGAGGCTCGTCGAGGAAATTACGATGAGGAGCTTGATACCTTAATATAATCCCGGGCGTGCAGCTGCACGCAGAATGGCCGCGAAGACGCCTGAGAGAATGAAGTCAATCGATTTGCCGTAATGAATAATGCAAATGTAAGCAATTTGCGCGATTTCGCGCTTGCAAGCTCGCTCTCTCTCTCTCCTTCTCTGTTGCTTTTATCGAGCGCGACGAATGCCGTTTCTGTCTTTATAGGACTATATTTAGCTGCTTGTTAAGTTCCTGCTTAGGTTTTGTTTGTTGCCCGTTGAGTGGGAATTGGAGGGATTCAACGGGTTCTGCGCAGTTACGGAAAGTTTGCTATTGGTATAATTGGATGGTTAAACGGTCCTGAGCTTTTCAGCGATGATTAATTTTTTTCTTCAATTACTATAGCTGCAGGGTTTTGCTATTGTGGATCCTTAGTCAATTATTGTTGCACAGTCGCAACGACAAACATCAAGTTCGTGTAATAGACCATTTTTCTCACAACGGTATATCGTAAGGTAATTTATTATACGCTCAAATCCAAAGTTAGCGAACTAACAATTTGATTCAACCGAATCCGCGGACTATCAAATTTCGAGGATTCCGGAAAAGTTATATATACATACATAAGGCTATAGTCATCCTGTTGCTTCATTCCATCGCTGTTGCAAACCAACTGCTGTACCGCTTCTCTCGCGTACATGCGGTCTCGGGGAGATCTCTCAGTTCTATATCTATATACGAACTATAGCCCTCGCAGAGTCAAACGTCAAAGAGGCCCGGGTCCGCGCGCGTGCAGTATTATGGATCGCGGTTGAACGTCATATTCCGTTCAAGTTTACTGTCATACGTACATATATATATATACGCGCGTTGCCGTGCTCGGCTGCAACGGCGTATATACAGATATAGTGCGCGCGAGCGAGAAAGGCCATTCGGCGCTGCAGAGCGTTAGAACCGCAAATGGTTGGCGCAGGTCGATAAGCAACCATCGGTCGCGAGCTTCCTCAAGGGAATATGCATTTCCATAGTTTCGCTTCTGACGTGTGTGTGCGTTGCACTTCGTCTGTGTTCGCGCTTGCGCCGAGGTGCGAATGGCTCGTATGTATATATAGGGTGCCAGAACGTACATGCAGGTAATAACAAAGTGATTTTAGAATCGTACAAAGTAGTGGTCGCGTCAAGCGTATAGCTCTAAGGATTTTGTCTTGTGCTTTCGGTTCAAGCTCGCCTTTGTCTCGTGGAAGTACGGCGTGCATAAAGCGATTATGCAGACTGGCAAGAAAAGCGCGAAAAACAACCAATCGTAAGGATCGTTGCAAGAAGAGACGTGCGAGCATATAGCTAAATTACACAAATATTCAAGTGACTATACTTTAATCACGAATCCATCCAATTATTTATAATTCCGACCATCATCAATTCCCTCCCAACGGTTCGAGTCATTCCACTTTAAAATCAATGTACATATTTAATCAACGGTACCCGCGCGCGAGTAACTAAAGAAAATTTCTCTCTGTCATCGCTATATAGCTAACCGCACCAATTCGTATATGTATATAACCAAAGGCCGATGCGGTGTTCTGTAATTCCGTTTCTCGCTCCTGTGCGAGCAAATGAAGAAGCGCGGCGTGTAGCGAGTAGTATACATAGATATATGGGAATGCGGGAGGAGCAAAGGGTGTACCCGATGGTAAAAAGAAAAGCAAAAAAAGCTCCAGTGGTAGAAGCTTGAACCGTAGGTAGAGAAAGTAGCAATCAAAGCTAGCTCCACCGACATCAATTTTAAACGACTTGATCGTTCGCGAGAGCTTGAATCCCTCAAAGTTCTAGAACCCGTCGGTCTTCTCCCGCTCGCCCTCCTCCTTCCCTATCTATCTTTCTATTTCTTTCTCCGTTTTTTCTCTCAAGTAGATTTTTCCTACAGATGGTGATCGTAGATCAGGCGGCGGGGCACACTTTGTCCTGCCCCTAATACAAGATTGCGCACATCAACGTTTGTACAGCTTGGAGAGCTGGCAGTAATTAAAGTCCGATGAAAGAGATATACGTAATATTTATATACATATACACATTGAACTCTGACCGAATTGATGAGTTTTAAATTATTTCAGGCTGCAGGTGAATAGAGTGATTGATGGAAATTTGATAAGTAGGGATATTTGATAACGATTTTATATTAATTAGTCTGCACTGTCTGCGCGCGCATACGGTGCATTTTTTAATAATTTGAATATTTGAAATTCGCTTCGAAATTATGGATCCGACCAGCTTGAAATTACCGCGAGAAATTTATTTAAATATTTGATGAAGAAACACATGGGTTCGTAACGCTGAATAGTGCATATCTGGTGCGAAAATATTGCGCAATAATAGTGCAATAGTCACAGTATACAATTGACGATCCATAGTCGGACTAACAAAATCCGTGAATTAGTACCGGACATTAGGCTTCATCCGAGCCGTAAGTTATCTTCTTTTACTACGTCTCTTACACCTAGTGTCGCGTCCGTGCAAAGAGATCAGTGCACTAACAGCGAGAGCTTCGCATCGGCCGTTAAAGGTTGAGCCTTCCGCCTTATACGAGGAAAAGCTCTCATGAAGGATTTCGAGCTCTAGCTGCAATGGTCATTCGATTTTATCTCTCGTCCGTTTCGAAGCTTCTCTCTCGTTCACCTGGGCTATACTGACAACCGGACGCTCGTCCGGATTTTTTCGCTCGCAAGGATTTCTCTCGACAATCGAATTAAGAAAGATTCGCTGTATATATGTGACGGCCAGTGCGAGAAAGAGGACAATTTTTTGTAGTCACTCGACTATACTTACATCAATCTTCACGCCGTCGATCGAGTAAACCTGCTTTTTCGCGCCCTGCGAGTAGCTGAAGATGTGAACCGTGTCTTTGTACCAGGTGACTGAGTGCAGTTTATCCGATTCCATGTCGTACCTGAAATAAAAAAATAATGGTGACGACATGTAGGCGTTTGTAAACTTTTTTTCAATAGAATCGTGTATCTATATCTAAAATTATTATCGGGCAATGATTCGACACCAGGTTTAATAAAACTTCTGTATCTGTGTACATTTGTACTGTACAAGTTTAATAAAAGTAACTGACACCGTATGAGGCTACAGCAGAGTGGATATATCCTCCACTCAGACGAAACATTAATTCTCTTTTCACGAGAGGGGCGATCCTCTCTCTCTTTCTCTCTCGCCTTTTCGCGGAATGTGCGAGCCTGCTATTCGTTTTAACGAAATTAGTTTTCCAGAGACGGCAGGGTTTCCGCGAAGCTGGCGGAATCCAATTGACAGACGAGGAGCGGAACTAAAAGAGAAAAGAGGAAGAGACGTGGGAAACCGACATGCAATTACGCGTGTCGCGTGACTGATTTTTTTATCACGGCCTATAATATGTATTTTTTATTTTCTAAGGTGTAGTCTGTAGGCGCGAGTGCAATGAGCTCTGTCGATAGACTATATCATAATGGTATGATATTTACAGAAAAAAAAATGAAATCAATTTTTGTCTAGAAAAAAAAATAGTTTCCACAGCCGTCAGAAAATTTTGGTTTCGAATTATAGGTTATATACTAGTCCACGGGTATACTCGTATAATAGGTATAAAAGCTATAATTGACAGCTGTTGAAGAGCATCAAAACTTTACCTTTACAAACTGACAGGCGGTCGATATCCAAAACTAAAAAAACCGTCGAAAAAATTACAAACTCAATATCCTCGAACAGATCATAATTATGTTCAAATCATCATCAAACTACACATCGATGCATCCATTATTTAAATATAAACGCTCGAGCTTAATAAATACTTCGATTCTTTCAATTCCGACAACACGCATTCAATTTAACTTTTACGCATCGGTGAATGACAAACACGTGTGCATATATACAGGCTATATCGCAGTCGAGAAGAGCCGCCTATAGAGAATCACAATAATGCGTCGCACACAATAGCCCGTGTATTGATCATCGCGTTAAATTCGACACTACAGTGACAAACAAGTTCAACGTCCTCTACACAGTCATTACACGCTCATTTTACAAGTGCGTAATAGCTTCGAGAGAGAGAGAGACAGAGACTGGAATGCGTATATTTATATATACACAACGTTACATTAACAAAAGTAAGTCGAGCTGTATACGCGCGTCAGCGGCGCATACGCTGCAGGTATCATAACATCAAGGCAAAGTGCTGTTTATTATTTCCCGACGACGACGACGTCGTTGGGACCGCCGGCGCGACAATGAAACTCGATATCTTTAAGACCCTCGATAACTGCGCGCGCGGAGGCTCGGGATATAGCGCTCCTTCGCAACACACTCCCCGGCGCCATTATCCTTTGTTGATCGGTAAGCGAATCATCGGCGTTACATTGTTCTGAACTATCGCCTTACGCGAATCTCATCTTTCGAGGTGCGATGATGCTACGAGGAGCGATCGGTATATACGCGGGGCGGAGGCGATATAACCACGTGTCGCGGTTTTAAGCTGAAGACGTAAAGCTGTAGAAAAATAGATTTTTTCGGGGATATCCTTGAAATTGAATTCGAGTAGCGAGAATTAGAGTATACGGACGTCTATAGCGGACGCGGTGTAGGGCCTCTATACCCGGAAGCCGCAGTAAATTAGATTAAGAAGATATCCTTATGCGTCAAACTTTATATGGGACTTGAGCAAAATGAACTTGGTCGCGAGATTAACAGTTCTCGAACAATATGCAAAGTTCGCCACAATTTTCGATGGGAATATTCAACTACACGTATCAATATTATAACACCGGGAGTCTGATGCCACGCGAGAGAGCTCTCTTCAATCCCAGAATATTTCAGCAAATACCCTTCGTGCAAGTTTAAAAAGCTCGAAAGCTCGTGTATACATCGTGAGCCGTCCGCAATCGTGCCGTCCACTCATCCGCATAATAGCCAAGCGGAGATCACGGGAGCGTTTAGCATTAACTGATTGGCCGCTTCATCATTCATGCAAGCGTCTGTATATACATATATACACACACACACATACACCAGAGCCGCAAACCTGTCTGGACGCGGCGCCGCGGCATCTGAAATCGACCTACAGCGACTATAGAGGCATCGTCTCGAAAATGCACCGGTCGCATTCCGGAAGCCCCTTCTAATGCGGACGAAGAGACGCGAACAGTGGGGCTTTGAGAGGCCGAGCAAATCAGAGAGAGATTTGGAGAAGCAGCTGACCACTCGAAGAAGCAGGAAGTCCAAAGTCACGGAGTGCATTGACAGCGAATTCGCGGATCGAAGGACTCGATCTCGAACTTGAGGGTGTATACTAGCGATTGCTGCGCGCGAAATGCATAGAATTTACGAAGCTTTTCAGCTAAATGAATATGGGCGGCAGAAATTTGCGTGAACTAAGAACGTTCGTTTGGGCAGGATGAGATTTGTCTTATGTTGCTCCGTCACGATTGAGGGCGTTCCTGTATATGTGCTGCTCGTTCGATAATTTTCAAACCCGTTTTATCAACATTGACGAACCAATGCAGGGCATTGGTCTCTTTCACTCATATGTTTTTAGCCGCACAATCATTATACCTAGTTGTATTGAACCGCAGACGTGGGCGGACAATAAAGCTTCTTTTGAAAATCACGCAAACATCGTTTTTTGTTTTCTCCTCGTAGACTACAATTTCCTCTCTGTACCTGTCTCCGGTGAACGACTCTTTTATCCCCAAAGGATAAAACCATAGCCATTGCGTCGAGCGTCGAACATCGAACGTGGATTTCCAAGTAAATTAAATACCGATCGCAAAGTGTGCCAAAGTTTCTTTCACTTTCCAATTATTATTTTTTCGCGTAAAAAATCTCGCTATACCGGATATCAAAATACCCGTCAAAGAGTAACACGGCTGAACATTCGCGTCATGAATAAATCCGTGTGGTTCCACACGTGTCCCTGATGGTAGCCTATACCCTGCCCGCATTGAATCCAACTCCCTGGGAGTCTTGCAGAGGCTTATATAGGCCAAATGGTAAGCAGCTAAAGCGGCCGTAGAGAGCTGCACACACAGACACAAACACATTGAGTATAATTGTAACGCACATACGGCATCAAGAGGGGGGGGGGGGGAGTACGACAGGTCGTGCGTATTTGAGGCTGTCAGAAACGATAATACGAGTGGCAACAAGCCTAGGCGCGCTAAAGCTCTGTCAGAGCCGACATGACGCGACGTCCGGCCACAGCGGCAGAAGCAAAACACACGGCGCAGGTTTCGCGAGGGCTGCATGCACATCAGAGAGTATAACCTGCAACCGTGCGAGAACACACAGAGGGCTGGCCTGACTCTGTTGCGTACATATACGTATGTACGTACGTACCCAGGGGGTACATTCGGCTGGAAGCTGGAAAAGGAATTGCTGCAGCGGCGGCGCGCGATTTCAGCTATATAGCAGCAGAGAGAGAGAGAGAGAGAGAGAGAGAGAGAGAGAGAGAGAGAGAGAGAGAGAGAGAGAGAGAGAGAGAGAGAGAGAGAGAGAGAGAGAGAGAGAGAGAGAGAGAGAGAGAGAGAGAGAGAGAGAGAGAGAGAGAGAGAGAGAGTTCTGCATCCTACTGGGATTGATTTGCATCCTCTGGCTCATTTGTGCCGGGGTCGTGTCCTACGGGATTCCTCGAGCCCGAGCTCATTCTCAACATTCGATGTTACATCCCTCTCGCTCACTCGTGCCCTCGTTCTCTCTCTCTCTCTCTCTCTCTCTCTCTCTCTCTCTCTCTCGCTCTTGCTCTCTAGCGGAAGGAAGTAAATGTCTGTGTTGCTGGATTTGATACTTTTTTTTATTGCTTGTTGTTTCTCGAGCGAGAGTAGCTTTATTGAATTGGCGAACGCGGTGTTGCATATAGTCCTTCGTCAGAGGAATGTAATTGTTGAACGAAAAATTCGTGTAAGGAAAAATCTCATGGATTATTTTTTTTTTATTACTGCCAAGCGATGCCGTATGTTGTTATATTTTTATTGAGGGTGAAAAATTCGTGCACGTTTTATATTAAACCAACATTCGATCTAGTCGCAGGCGCAATATAATTTAAACGTAGAACATTCATTTAGTTTTTCAGTGTAGGTACTCATACATCCTTCATCAAAGATTTTGAGATGCAATCGAAAAATTTAATTTGACTGCCATGTTTTCAAACAACGGAGTAAAAATATTAGTGATTGCCAGAGCTACAGAAGTGAGCGATGCAACTTTTTTCTACAAACGAAACCTTTGAGGAAAATTTCAATAAACTATTTTTCAGTCTCAAAGAAGCGTAAAATCATGAATCCGCAATTTTTATGATATTTATTTATTTCGGAAGCTTCAATTTCGTGCCAACAAGTTTGCATCTATAAAATACGAGTCAAATAAATCTATAAAATGTATGAAAGATATGATACTTTAATACTTCAAACCGTAGATCAAAATCTACAACTATTTAAATTGATAGTGTATATGCTATCGATTGACCAGAAGAACAAAAAAATAATTTATAAACACACATATAATACGAATAGAAGACACTGTAAAATGGTATTTTGCTTCTTTACAGACTCGGTTAATATTCAAAGTCTGTTACTGCATATAAAGTCACCGGAAATGTAATTAATATAGTAGAGATGTCCTCCTTCTCGCGGTAGTTACTAGATCCGCACACTCAGCGGGTTTGTGTCTTCAGTATTTACATATTTAAAAGTGAAAAGCACGATTAAGATTCATGTCGCCAACATAGACGAATCAGCAAAGTTCATTACCGAATAAAAGAAATAAAATTAAGTTTTGCGGTTTTGTCAAAAAAATATTATTTAAAAATCGCTTAATCCAAAGCATAAAACCTTAAAGATACTAAAGTTGAGATTTAAAAAATGGATAAATTTTACGATTTGAGAATAGAGATCCGTGTAAAACGATAGTCACGGTAATAAAATAGTTTGACTGACAGTTCTCAGTAATGCGAACATAAAAACGAAATAAAGACGAAGAGCTCCGGTGCCGTCGGTGAACTTTATTATATACGAATAATTTAAAACTTGAAAACTCAAAACTGCGTAATTGAAATAGTATGTATATATAAGTTGAGTCGGTTCAACCAACTGCAAAGATAATATTACGTTTTCGTATCATTTTACTTTTTTCTACAATAGCTTCTCCACAAAACTATATGCATAACCTAACGCCGCAAGTCTACGAGAAAGTTCGAATTAAATCAGCGATAATATTTATCTTCGGAGTAATCATACACCTTCAAAATCGTCGTTTCATTCGCATATTGCCAAAATGCTTTTAATTAATTTTATTAACGACCAGTAGAGCAAACCCGATCTATATAAAAGTGATTGTCGCACTCCACAATATAGTGTAAATAACAAATCTCCCGTTTCTCATCGAATTAAGCGGTAGCTCGTCTATGTCGCTGCATCATACATCACTTCGCGACGCAGCGCCTTTGAAGTATATCCTCCTTCAACCGCCCTCGTGCTGTCTAAGCCTCTTTTTTTTATCTTTTCCAGCCGAGTTTGCATCGCAAAGAGGGAAAGCAAACAACGCACACGTATACCTACAATACCTTGCCGCGCATCAAACACGGCACGCGTATATGCGCGTGTCTCGCTCGGCTCCTCGAGGCGCGTGCAATTCTAGCCACCTAGAGAGATGAAGATGGGGGAGATATATAGAGGAGTGCCGTTGCGGGGGAGGAGGAGAGAGCTCTAGGGCACGTCGTGATATTGTTCACTTATGCGAGATTAACGTCGCATATTGCGCGCGGTGCCAACGCGCGTGACATCCGAACTATTCGGCACGAGACCAATTGGAGTCGCCGACGTAAACAGCGCCGCTGTGTTATATAGCTGAAATCGATTACTAGAGTTATAGAGGATGTTTATGATTAGATTAACTGACAATTTTGATGCCTCGCGTTCTCGTGTATTGTATGTATGTGAAATGTCCTATAATTTGTTCGGCGCGGAAGAGCTGATTGTTTGAAAGGATATATTCGGGGATTTTTATTTCAAATTTTCATCGAATAAATCGGTGCGATAGTAACCAATTGGAAATGTTAACTGACTTCTGATTGGGTTAAATTCGTAATACGTAATCTATTTTGACCACCAGAAAATAAAATTAAATAGATAATTACAGCTATAGTTAACTTTTATAGTTCGTTTCAATATCGGATCGAGCTATTTTAAACACTAATAAAGCTCCGTATTAAAACTAATTTAAGACTTCAAAGTTTTTAATCACTTATTTTCAGCAGTTGTATATTTTTGATATTTCTTAAAGTTTAGCCAATTTCGAATAAATTATCATCGATCGAATAAAAGAAATTAATTTTTTTTTTCGATACAATGAGCATAAAAGGTATATTTAAGTATCCTGAATCGAAAGACAAACACTTTCGCACTATCAGTGTATCAAAAACTACTAAATTATATTACTTATACGCTAGAAATCATCAATCACCACTATACAATAACATAATTGAATATACAACAAATAATTGTCAAGACCGGCATTATTCATTCCAAAACAAAACGAAGTATCCTTCGAAAGATCAAAAATACTATAACAAAGAAGATAAAAGAAAAAAATCTACACTGCACGGGCGATTCTCGCAATGCTCTTGTATATTCAGGTTGGCGCGAGCGTGGGCAAGCGAGCAAGATCCTCAAAAATAAATTCCGTCGCGCGACGGCGACGGCGCTACTCCTGTGGGAAATGAATTACTAAAAAGTACGGCTCTATTCTTCCGACGAAAAAAGGGGTATAAAAAATTTCATATCCTTCCGATGCTCGCTCGAAATACACCGCACAGCCACTCTGTCTGTACATATATATATACACGTTACGTGTATATATATACATCTCGCGGTGCTCGTGTCCAGTCACGTACAATGAAAATGATCGCACGCGATTAAGGCTTACCCAACGTGCAAGTGTCGCGCAAAAAGAAGGGAGAGAGAGAGAGGCAGGTATATACAGTGCTCAGTCATTTAATCATGTTATTTTCATCGTCGCGCGGCCTGAAACTTTTATGAGAGCTGCGGGCGAGCGCGAGTGAAAGGGTCGAGAATAGATAGAAATCTCCGCAGAGATATTACTGCGGAGTTGGCACTGCGGAGGAGAGAAGTCGTTGAGATATATAGCGGCGCGCGAAGGAAAGTACGAGGAGTAGAACGAGAGAATGAGAAAAGGAGAAAGAGAGAGAGAGAGAAAACGACTTCGTAGACACCCGCTCAAGCGCGAGCAGCAAGGGGGTCAATATTAAATTTTAGATCCGCGAGGGGATATTTTTACTGACCTCGTGTATACATTCATTAATCGACCCGTGACACAGCGACCCTGCCTGGCAAATAATAATTCGCCTCTCGGAATTTTATTAGCCTTACGGGTTTCGCATTCAGATAACCATCGTTTCAATTTAGTGTATATCGATCAGCAATAATTTGTAGAAATAAGATAAATCAGGAATATCCCCTTTGAATACCGCCGGCGCGGTCGGACTGATACCTCCCGCTGAAAAGGAAACCGGATATACGAAATCACTCTTTATATTTAGATTTGAACCATTCGTTTATTTCTGTCGTGGAGAATTAGTCACCTGGTGCGTTTGGCTATACTTTCAATGGGCGAGTCCTGACCTTTGGGTGATAGCGGCAAGTGCGCGGTATACACTTCCTTAGTGTAAGTTTCTCTCGATGATTTATTGACTTCTCGAGAGTATAAGTCCTATTATGAATGGATTGTCTTTCCGAGGCCGATAATGAATTTCACATAAGTTTTGACAAAGTACGACAATAATTCATTATATATTTATACTCTGTGAAATTCTGATGGCTATAGTGAACTCTGATCATCTTTTTGTCCCCGAGCTTTATAATTACACTTGCGTTCTGCGGTCTTTTTTATAGACCAGTGCATTGTTCACATTTATCATTTCTATATTCTTCATTGTTTCTCTAATATTAGCGGACTTGTACTTTTTTTAGAAGTTCTCTCTCTCTCTCAGAATCATACATATATGACGGTTGACCTATTTTTGCTCTTCTTTTTTCTCTTGATTATCTTATACGACGTTGTTACTGTAATTGAAGGTGGATCCATCGTTGTGTAGCGTATCAAGCGAGGGACCAAGTTTACTCTTAAATTTTTGTAAGTGTTTATTACATCGTTAGATTACATTGTATGAAAACAAACGTTATTTTCTTTACTTTGAGGCAGACTCTTTACTTGGCAGAATTTCTTTATTATTCTTTTTATTTGATATTCGATATACTTTTATAAATGGAAAAAAACACCATCTAAAAATTGACGAACAAATTAGCGATGTAATTTGATATAGCTCTCTGTACGTAGCTATTATTTCATCGTCAATCGGAAGCGATAAACTGAATTTTCTTGCTCGATTTATATATATATATAGGTCCACTTGCCTCTTAATGAAGTCGTCGTTGCGTCGCCGTCTCTACGAGACGCAAATTCGCAAAGACGTGTACCTCCCCGCCGTGTCATCATAAAGTTCGGGATTTAATGGAACTAGCGCGGACGTAGCCGCTTTTTCTCTGATATTTAAGCTTTTATACAGGAAAAATTAAATTTCAGAACTCTACGGCAATGCTATTACCAGACTAATGAACTGGTATATATATAAGTTCCTTCAAGCTCGTGCTTCTTGCATATAGCCGCGTTTCCAGCATCAGCAGTGATGTAAAAAGAAGTAAAGTAGCGGTGTACCGTTTGTACTATACATATGAATACATTAGGTTAATTATATGAGCCTCGCGGCAGCAATGTACTGTAACTGAAATCATTGCAATCATGCGAGCCAACGCAGCGATTTGCAATTTCACGATTTATCGTTAATTTTTAATGACATTCAATAATGCGGATGACACCATGCGGGTGATAAACAACGCGATCGGCTCATAAATTCCAGAAACGGCGTTTAATTAACAGATCCACGAAATAATTTGAAATTAATTAGACTCGCGAGTCACATCTATGCCAGTAGTTAGAAGCGACGTCACTTAATTACGCTCGCGGAGCCTTTAGAAAATCGTAGTTTGGCATTGCTGTCGCGAGCGGGAAACGTCTAAGTAACTGCATATATGTATATACACACACACACACTCCGTTGCAAGTGCGAAGCAGAGGTATGTATGCGAACATTAATGAGCAAGTGTACCGACATAAGCGGAAGTAATTGAAGGAAGAAACTCATCTGGTGACTGAACAGCCGCGATAAATTAGCGAGAGAAATCGTTCAACGATATATTCGACTGGGAAAGTATTAATTTGCGTTGGCGTTATAACAACAGGACGAATTCTGTCAAACTCAATCGCGTAAGCCGCACAGCTCTTGTATTTAATACCGTATATATACTGATCAAGCAGTTTTACAGTATAATCGCTCCGAGCGCATTGATAACGCGCAGCCACGATTACCGAATAAGCGACAAACGC
Source organism: Muscidifurax raptorellus (assembly GCA_020010945.3). Taxonomy (NCBI): domain Eukaryota; kingdom Metazoa; phylum Arthropoda; class Insecta; order Hymenoptera; family Pteromalidae; genus Muscidifurax; species Muscidifurax raptorellus. The sequence goes on along the minus strand of CM052079.1, from coordinate 5,885,071 downwards.
TTTAACCGTCAGCATTATTTCCGCGTATACAAGAGCCGAGGACTATAGACGCGCAGTCGAACAAAGCGGTTCTTGCATGATTCATATATATACGTGTACTCACAACGACAAAACATCGCAGTTACCCTACAGTCAGCCCGCTGCATGTTTGGAATAATACCCCAACGCGTATATGAGGTTAACTGCTGGCTCGACTTTTGAAAAACGGTCCACTAGAATTGTCAGCTCATCCCAAAGGCGAAATTTTCCTTATAATTACGCAGCGACGCGAAAGTTAAACGTTCGACTCGCGTACTATTATTATTATTATTCTTATTATTATATAGAAGAGAAATCGGAGAGAATAATTGAATGTCGAGGACCCTTGCCGAGAAGCAGATATTGCTGACTTCGTGTGACAATGGTGGTGTGTGTGCGTAGCTCGGGTTATATTGTGAACGAGTCGCGCCCCCCCTGAGGCAAGCTGAGCTAAGCTTTCTTAAGGATTCATCCTCTTATAGTTCGTACTGATATTGGATTAGAGATCCGTTTGTCGGAGACGCGGAGAGAACTCGATGAGGACAGGATGAGATGATGATAACGTGGCGGCGACTCCTTAAATATTTCTTGCGCGGGGTGATGATTTTTGAGTGCTGCCTGCACTATATGCATGTATATACACATGAATAATGAGAATTTTGCGCTACATTGATTTTTGCGTTGCGCACTAGATTAATTTTTCGACACTAAATTGAATTTCAATTATATATATATACATGAAGTCAGAGCTATTTGACACTTCCGCCCGCACCGATATGTATCAAGGATGCCCATTTCATTAGTGCAGAGTGTGAAAGACTGATGCTTCGCTTTGTCGTCCTAATAAGATCCAATTAGCGAGTATAGCGTGTAACTATCATGTTAGGGCATAAGCCAATTACTGTACACCAACAATGTCGCACACAGCATCTTCTAACGCAACGCTGTGTTGCGCCAAAGCTGTAAGGGCGCATATTCGAGCTATTGTCTCGAGACGACTTTTTGGAGAGAATCGCGCGCGTGTGTCGCAGATGCTCTCGAGTTACCCTATTCAATGTACCCTTTGAGAGTGTCGCGTCTGATGTTACCGATGCGGCTAAGAACTACTCGATGTTATATTGGCGCTCGGTTAATTGGCTAAAGATTTTATCTCTGCTGTGTGTAGTTTATAGGGGTAGAAAAAAAATAAAGCGAAATAATTGTTTTTTTTAAATTCTATACCTATACCGGCGCAGTTTCAGTCCCAATTACCGATCGGTTTATTAATTGCGTATATTCTCAGCTGCGATACGAGGAACTTGGGAAAAACTCGGGCAGATCGAGTCACGCGACTTATCCGCGCGGTATATCTAAAGGCTCAAGTCTGAAGTAATTAACACGATGACTCGTTAAACTTGGGATATACGTTGAGTGAGGGAACATCTTGTTCTTAAGAGCTGTTAAAAGTTATAAGAAAACAGAAAAGTTGGCAGCGCGGACGTAGGGAAAAAAGTAGAGGGGACATTTAAAAGCGGTAAAAAGTTCAGAAGTGAAAGACATAAAAAAGTTTTTTTTTTTAACGCTTGAAACATTCGCAATCTTCTTTATGCATATTATTATAAATATACAATATTTTTGCCCCTTTTCCCCTCGTAAAAACCGCGAGTATGATATATCAGCGGAGCCTTAGCGAACAAAAATATTATTCAGCCGGATAATCCCGTTATAATCAGTTTTCGATCGATTTTCTACCCGCCGGTAACAGCTCCTTCGAAAATATAGGGGTGAAAGGGAAAAAATTATCCCTCCTTTATACATGCAGCAAATCAGGCCGGCGACCTGATGATAAGAACATACACGCGTCATGAGCTTTATTACGGTCGAGAGAGAGAGAGAGAGAGGAAGAGAGAAAAAAACAGTCGAGTAAAATTTGCGGCCGGGCGTAAACACGCAAACACTTAATTAAAGGGCTCGTCAGCGGCAGACACAAAAGCCGCTTACTCCATTCGACTCTGGCGAGACAGATCGTAAAGAGTCGCATATAAGACGGCGCGTATGTCAGTCACGATGTCGTTGAAGACACGCGGCTACATCGACATGTACTTTCACCCTCTCTCTCGCTTACGCGAGCGCTCGCGCGCAGCCCATAAATGGCTGGGCTATCTCGTAAAGATAACGCCGAGATAGACGAGCTGAACGTGAAGGCGAAATTTCTAAACTGTTCTCTCTCCACTATATATATGTATATATATACGCTCGTGTGTGTGTGTGCCGAGCGCGACTTTATAGGAATGGCCGAGCTGCAACGATTTACTCTCGGATGACGCAGATTGTCGTGGGGGTATATATATAGAAAAATCAGTTGGACTGTGTGAGAGTTTGATATTGAAGAAATATTTTCTGGAGTGTATGTATATATGTGATGGTTTCAATTCGTTTTATCATATATTTAATACTTTTTGTGTGTGTACGTCAAATATATTATTTATTCATTAGGTATCGATAAGCTCCAGCTATGGGTATTAAATGAGAATATTATTTCGATGAAATATTTAAGGTATATAAGTTCCATCCATTAGAGGATTAATGACAGGAATGAGGGACGGTATTTTTTGCACATGGGTAGATTTGCGAGTAGATAAAAAAAGCTACAGTTAATACTTTAGAAAGGTTCATTGCTTATGTAAAGCGAGAAATCGCGACGTTTGAATTTTTCGCGAGTTAACACGAGCTCGTATATCCTACTTCTACATAAAATAATTTTTGCAACATTATGTAGGTAATATTATATGCCCCTTGATTTGCTACAATATTTCGTTCGATAATATATAATATAAGTGTAGAATGTCTAATATACACGCGCGTGTTCCGTTTATATATTTCTATTTGTAGAAAAATTAATTAATGGCCATAACTTTAAAGCAGGTCGTCGAACTCCTCGCGCATTTTAAAATCGGTTTAATAACTCATGCGAGAAAACCACAATTTTCTACTGCAAATTTAAAAATCGGTATTATTCCAGAAGCATCGATTAAAATATATGTATATATATATACCTATCGTATAAAAGAAGAATATTTTTCCCTTAAATTTAGACGCGTCGCGAGCTCGCTCAACATTCTCTTGCGCGCTCTTCTTATAAAATACCATTACAATGCCTAGACTCCAGGTTAAAATCGCGCGCGCTTGCTCCGTACACCTCCAGAGCGTAGTTTTTCTCGTTTTATTATCCCACGCAATTCCCATATTTCCACTGGCGCGCAGTGTACAGTATTACTCCTACGTAAAAAGTGCGAGTTTACGCTCAGATGGTACTTGGCCACACGCGCTCGAATGTACCTATATATATATACACACACACATTCTCGAAACGCAAACATTTTCCTTCGTGTAGTACCTGGTATACATATATAACAGTAGTATACGCAGAGAAAAGTAGTATAGTAAAGCAGACTTTGGCGGAGTTTCCTTGAGCGTATATATAGATATACACAATATATATATAAGCGAGAGAATCGAAAGAGAGGGTAGGTCCTCATCTCGTCTGTCATACATTCGATGACGAAACGTTTCGGGGGCGCGACGACGTTTTGCTGACTAATAGTGTCGTGCTACAGCGCAGCAGCAGCAGAGAACTTAAATATATATATATATATATATATATATATAGTCCTTTTCTCCTCGCCTCGAGTCTTACGTAACGCCGTCGTCGTGGCAATTTTTCGCCGAGCTAAGCTACTTGTCGCGCCACTCTCTTCTCCGGTGATTTCTTATACATCACGATCTTCTCTACGTGCGACTGATTACAAGATGATTATACGTATATATATACATACACACACACATATATATATATATAGACCATCCAGCACGTTATTTTTCCACTTATTTGCGGAGAAAGATATGTATATAATTGCTGGCGCTTTTTTCCAACAGCAAGCCGACTGTATTAATTCATCCGGAATAATTCGGAGCGAGGGTGGGGGAGAGTAATGAGCGGCGCGAGGTGATGAAGTATTCAGGGAATAATTAACTTCAATCTCACGCTCGACGATGTATCAACATTCTTGCATCGCAAATCACGCCTACACTATATATATGATGTCTATATGCATATAATATATATAAACATACGTATACACGAAATGATATAACCGTATCTCACACGCAACTCTCACCCTTCGTGAGAGTGAAGCCATTATATGTACGTATATACACGCACTCGTGAGAAGAAAAATTGTACATCTCTTTCAGCCGCTCGTTTCTTCATTCTCTTGCGCAAGGCCCACCAACTTTTCTCAACTCACTCTCTCTCTCTCTCTCTCCCTTACTATATATATAAACTTTTCCTCACTGCGCCGCGGCACACGTGCGCGCACCGAGACGTTCCGCATTTAACGCCCCCCACTCTACGACCTTTCCGCGAACTCGTACTCTCCAAATCCACAATACGATCGAGAATTAGAGGGCGATTTCGCCGGCAATAAACGTGGAAGATGTTACGATGGAAAGTTGGAAGTGGAGAAGAGAGAGGGAGAGAGAGAAAGAGAGTATAGTACTATACTAGCCGAAAGCGATTCGAGTCATGGGCCGAGGCGCTTAATTTTCTGCCTGCAGCATATAGCAGCCGGAGAGCTTGAATTTTCCCTGCAGTGCGAGCTTGCGCGAAAAGTATTTTAGGAAATCTCGTTAAAGAGCACGTCCCTTTGGATTTATGTAGATTGATATAACTGCGCGCGCTTTGTGCGCGCGAGATTCCGTTGCGCTCGCAAGAAGAAAAGTTGCTGAGATTTTTTTTCTTTTTTATTATCCTGTATACGGAGGATGTGTACGCTCGAACTTTACCTATATCGATTATTCTTGATATTTTTCTTAAGCTTAATTATACAAAGCCCTCTTGGACGGTGTTTCACTGTCGACCGCATATATACTCCAGACACGGAAGAGAGAAAGAGAGAACGAAAAAAATAATAGCCTAATAATTTAGGCTTCTCTCAGCTCAGGGCCATATTATTTCGAGTTAACGAACTTGGAGGCAAAAAAAATTTTTTTTAAACTTCATGCGGCCGCATGAAGGGGGGTGACTACTATTCATCGGGGCAGCGTGGAAGAGTCGAAAAGCGATTTCACGCTTGGGGAGAAAAAAAGCGCACGAACTTGCGGCTTGGGTATATAGATATATAACACGCGACTTCTGCTTTGCAGCGGTTGCGAAAACTTTCGGAGACCATACCAGCAATATTTTTCATTTCTATATATATATATTTTTTTTTGTCGACGCCGCTGCGTAACTCTTTTTTCAGACGAAATTCCAGTCTCGCGAGAGATTAACCGTTTCTAATTAAGAGTCTCGTGTAGATATATTATGCAGTATACATTTATATACCAACTACATGAATATACGCGCCGTAGAAATATTGATCGCGCATATAATACTGTACAAATAATTTCTCGTGGAATCAAAGAACACGCAGGCTCTGCTGTGGAATAAGTTTTTCTGGCGCGGGAAATTAAAATTGTTTTGTAAATACACGCTAGCCAAAGGTATTAAAATTAAGAGTAGATTGAGATGTACAAGAAAAAGAAGTAAGAGGAAAAAAGATGCGCGTATATAGTATATATACATATGAAGCGGTGAAGACGAAGAAAAAAAAGAAAAAGAAGAAGATGAAGAAGAAGAAGAAGAATACAAGAAGAGTGAAGAGCGTATAACGGAGAAGAGGAATCCAAAGGCCGAGATAGTGGCCTCACGCTCGTTGGCCAAGGCAAACACTGCGTGTCGGAATTTCAATTGGAGATGGCAAGCCGTCTTGAAAAATAAGCGTCCCTTCCGGCAGCCGGATGCTGAAAAGGAGCGCCGGCGACGTCGTCGTCGTCGTCGTTCTTTTGCTTCACTTTCTCTCTCTTCTTCTTTTTTTAAATATACACACATCCCGGCATAACACATACATCCCGGTCATACGACCCTCGATGGTCTTCTTTCGCGTGTCTATGTATGTATACGTGTATAGTGAGTGCAAAGCTCGATGTTCCATAGAAGCTGGGCATCGAGGCCACGGCCTAGGACGACACGGCACAAATAAGACCTCGTGAAAGTCTATATGGAGATATACGGCACACAGGTATAATTCACGTACACTTGACGTGCGCTAGGCACTTGAGCGCTAAGGTAAGCGCAAAAGTATTTTGTAGTTTCGTTTTATTTTTCACTCTTTTCTTTTCTTATCTATAATTGACTGTATGTTTATCAAAATTTTAAATTATACCAGCCAATCTTTTAAAAGCAGTAAATTGATAAACAGATCGTGATGTTTTCGTGGAGTCGTTACAACATGCGACGTCATGCAACTTGACCTAAAGGTGGGATACTCTCCTCCTTAAGGCTTATACATGAATGGATTTGTTTAAATGAATTTTATTTAAATTTCGCTTAAACCCTTCAAAAACTGCAGAACGTTTTGCATGAGCCTAATTCTGAATGTCAACTTTTTAAAATAGTTTCTCGAATTATTCTAAAAGCGTGATTTCACAAAAGTTTGAATTTTCAGCGTTCAAATGCCATATCAAACTTTTCTGAATTTCTATTCCTATTAAATACCTACCGCATACTGCAAAAAATACTAGAAATCTTATAAAAAAGAAAGAAGTCGAGCCCTTTTAATAAAATTAGAGTTAGATAGCTACGTCAACTCCAAAATATTTCGTAGCTCAATTAAGAAAAAGTATAAAACCAGAGAAGTAAAAAAAACTAGTAAGCGACAACCCTTTAATAAACGCGCCGACAGTAGCGCGGAAAGAATATGCAAAAATACGCAACAAAGGGGGAGGAGCAAAGTGTAAGACTCGACAGACGCTTTCATTCACAGGTAGGTGAGAAGGCCCAAATAATACAGTGAGTGGTAGTAGTGGCACTATGGCAAAGGTGGACAAGTGTCCTCTCACCTGCACTCCAGACGCGCAGTCGTGCCTCTCCTGAGGTACGGTGGAACGCTTAACTCGAGTATCTTCAGAGCTCCGACTGCTGAAACATAAAGAAGAGCAAAAGAACGTTACTAAAAAAAAAGAAAAAGAGGACACGTGTATGTGTATGCAAACCCCGCGTCGTGCTAGTAACACATTTTCAATGCACAGTGTCTTTAGATCTTTGTCTCTCTCCCTCTTTATGTATTTTTTCATACTATGCTCGGAATAAATTCAAAGAAAATAATATCAAATCGTAGAGCGAGAGTAATTCAATCTCTATGAAATATTTCTGTCGGTAACTCTCAGTTTATAGTGGAGAGTCATAAAAAATATGTATACAATGAATTTTGCACCAGTAGCGCAATTTCACCAAATCCATACGAATATTATAACTTTTCTATGAAACGTTGATATCCAGTTTGGATGCATACAAGAAACGTCGAGAATACTATATTCAGAGCGAGATTTTGATTACGACTTGAAATTCATACTGATATTATTGGAAATTCGATATACAAAATGAAGTAATTAAACGAAGACCGGATGGGAGGACAGAGGTGAGAAGAGAGCTGAAGGTACGGGTACAAGAAGAGTGTAGGTGTGCTTCAGTGAACGTCTACGGCTAATGAAATTCCTTGTGATTCATGAATAATTTCGTTAGGCTGTCTGGAGTCGCTCTGTATATATAAACATGAAATGCGCCATATATTTGCTCTTCCCATTGCAGTCTCTTAAATTCTCTCTGTTTTCTCATCGATTTATGTGGCATGGCAGGATATTTGATGTCATTATATACAGTAAAGATCGCAGTTGTTTGGTAACGTCTTTATTAAATGCGAGAAAAACTTTACGTAATTTTCTCGGTCACCATGAACAACAAACGAAGTTATGAAAAAAACCACATAAAACAATATGTAATACGTTATTTACTGTGTCATTTCAAATGAATAACAGCAAATTAATGAGCACTTCGCAATTTTATTCAACCAGACAAATCCTAACACCTCTTGGACACTTATTTTCCCAGCTTCTCTCTTATTAATACTCATAAGCATGAAAATTCCCCGTAAAAAAATGTTAAAACTCGCTTTTTCATCCTCCCCCCTTCCACCAGTTTTTTTAAAGCTCCGCAATAAAGCGGTTGCAGTATAGGTCGTTGAGCTTAGTGCGCTATACTCCTCTCCCTCTGGCCCACGGCTATTCTCTTTCTTCGCAACACACACATACATACACACACGAGCGCAAGCTGCACCAACGTATAACTAAATCAGCAGGCGCAGGAGTAAGTTTGCGCCCCGACTCAGCGAAGCGGCGCAAAGGAGCGAGCTTGGCTCGATCACTGTATATATATATATGTGTGGCTCTATATCCTCCCCCTTTTGACTCGAGAATTAATTGCGCGGCAGTTAGACTTTGAGTAGCCCGCTTCTCCACGAGCTTTCCGAAAATCTACTATCTTTCTGTATACGCAGCAGCGGTTGACTGCGAAAACTTGAGCGCTTCTCCCACTCTCTATGAGCCCCCACCCCTTCCGCCAAAGCGACCGAAAGCGAAGAGATAGAAGTTGAGAAATCTAGCGTTAAAGGGCTTTCTATAAGCGGTGCGACTCGATGCTTTCTTTTTCCAAGCTCGCAAGTTTTTAACGTCGACGGCACGTCGGCCAGCTTGTTTTCTTTTCAGGGGGGGAGGGAGGGGGAAAATTATGATTACGGGGCTCGGGGAGCCGCGGGAAAAGTCTTTCGAAAATGCCGGCTTGCAGCTATCGCTCTGCCTTACTTGATGGGAAAGTTAAGAGAGAAGGAGAGAGAGAGAAGCAATTAAAGTTTGTGAAATATTGTGAAAACGTTGGAGCTCGACCTGCCCACCCGACGCCTGTAGGCTTGTATATATACGGATCTCGCGCACTTAGCGTATATAAGTGAGACACAGAGAGAACGAATAGTACGCAGCAACATTAACCAACCCACCATTGCCCTGTGCATTTATTCCCTCCTTTGCGAGGGGAAAAATTTAGTTCAAAGTCTCATACATAAAACTAGGTTCAGTCGCGTCAGTAGTGGAACGTGAGTTTAGTCAGACGCGCGCGGCAAAGACAATACTAAAATTAAATCACAAAGGCCGATCCGATATTATTTTGATTCGCCGACGCGACTTGCAAATCGCTCGCACCTCGTGTCGGGGTTCCTGTGGCGCTTGTTTACCTCCGCGGAGAACGTCAAAGTGCGCGCTTGACAAAGTTCGGTGTATCGCAAATTTGCAAATGCATCTATCTATATATACATATACAGGAGACCGCTCGAGAGCAAGAGAGAGAGAGACAACAAATAGAGGCGTAGTGCGACGAAAAAAATGGGTCAGACCTCGCGCCGCATCGTAAAGTAGCGAGAGTTGCTGCTGCTGCAGTAGCGAAGAAGAGAAACGTGGGACACGAGGGCTCACGTTTTAATTTCAACTTATCTGCGAGTCGAGCTTGTATAAATTCAACGCCCGGCAGAACAGTGTGGGAGAGCTGAAACTTGCTCTCACGTGGAGGGAATAAAGGGTATAGTAAAATATCTGAAATTTATACGCGACATCGTACCTGAATAACTACCCCCGTATACGTATGCGCAAAAAAGCATAAAACTTTGATAGGCAATTATTTAATTCACGCCAGCAGCCGCAGCGCTTCGATGTTTTTTCCCTTCTCGCGTTTGAATTATACAACGGGCGCAATAGTGAATGCAATTGAGCTGTAACACTGTGTATACGAAAGGAAAGAAGCTTCGAAAAAAGAAAGGAAATGCAAATTCCACAGTCATTTGGCGCACGTGCGAGTCAATATAGCGCGCGAGTCTCAGTGCGCGGGCGTAAGTCACGTTCGCCGAACTCGCGAGAACCAACACAAGCACAGCTCTGCGCTGGTCCCCCCAATAAAGTCCTCTCCCTGCAGCCCTCGCGGATAGAGTAATTGAATTGTTCGGGTCGAAGTAGCGTCCGATTATCCGGACAAGACATTTCCAACTTGAACTCGCTGCGCGCTTACTCAAACAAAGAGAGGCGGGGGACTACATATATACCGTTGCTGGAAGGGGAGAAATCGCGTATAGGTCTAACCTTATCGTACTTTCAAAGACCTTCCAGCGCGCGCGTGTGCCCGACAGGTGGCTCGACGTGTGTATATGCGGTGTCCAGTCACGCTACGCTGCAGGTATAATACTCTCTTTCTCTCTCACTCGGAATATTTGTTTCCTCGTGCGCGAAGGTGCCAGAAAGAGAGAGAAAGCGCGCGCGGATCCCCTAAAACGTTAATGTATTATGAGATTCCTTTTTACGATTGCGGCGGCTCGCGCGCGATTGAGATTTCCATTTTTTCGTCGTTAATCAGCGTTGAAAGGAACAGCAGAACGAGCGCGGGCGTATAAGAGACTGAGATAGAGATAAAGTCGTTCGGTTATTTAGTCGGCCGCATGCGGTTCGCCCCATTTTTTTTTTTTTTTTTTTTTGTTTGGAGGGTAGAAGCGACGTTTTGATGTATATTTGTATATATACGCACGCTAATGCGGGCTTATTCGGCTGAATCGCGAAATGATGACAGCGGCGATGAGGAAGTTCATTAATTCTCGTGCCTACTCGCCAGGACGAATTAAATGTGTGTATATCAGGGCCACGAATTAGCAATTTTATTGCCGTAATCATACAGCCGTTCGCGAGCGATCTGCGGCCTTTATATTACGTATTATTGCGTCTATATTGTTAGGTAAAACGCGAGCAGGGCATTTTTTATAATTACGGTGAATCATCGGCTCGACGATGCGCTGAATAATTTAGAAGAAATTCGAATGTTTACATCGACGGCGAACACGCGAAATATCATATATAAAAGCGTCCCCAGAGGAGGGAAGTCGAAAAATTTTGTCGACAATATTTTACGGGGTATTAGTATCGCTCATCTTTCAAAACGTGCCCGGCCGACATAAATCCCACAGCCGCGGCGGCGGCGGCGGTGGCAGCGCGACCCAAAACTTTCACAAAAGTCAAAGCTCATAAATGTAAATCCCAACGTTGACTGATAATAAAGCACAGGTGACAAAGAATTATGCGTTTGGAAAAAGCTCGGGACAGCCCTCGTGCGCGGCTGGCGCGCGTCATCATTCGATAATTCAAATCAGCTCTATAAATCCCAAAGAGCTTCGCGGCACGCACAAAGCCAGTCTCTTGCGGATGTCACTTTCCCGCCTTGCGCGCTCGGGAATAAAGTCTCTCTCTCTCTCTTGCTTCGTAGGGGGAGGACGTCGCGAGACGTCAACTTTTCTCCGAGACTAAATAATTCGTGCCGCTGGCAAAATCGATTAGCATAAGAGATTTTTCATTTTCCCTGGGCTGTCTCTTCCTCTGCTGTTAAATATACTCGTGTATATATGGACTGCAACGCGTGTCGAGGAGCAATATATTTTCTCGCCGCACCTCGAGACTACACTTGTGGTAATGGGAAAGGCATAAAATAATAAGAGACATATTGTTCGTGGAACACGATCGTGCGCCCGACGCGCGGCGATAAACCAAAGTCGTAGATACGTGTATACATTATACATGCACCGCGAGAATTCACGAGGATGATACGACTCCTATATATGTATAATACAAGGAACTTTCGAACTCGGCTCTTAATGATCCCCGATGAGATTAAATCTGTTCTCGCATAAATTCCGACGAAGCTTTATCCGACTACTGCCGGCAGCGCGGTGTCCCAGCAGCAGCGATGCGTGCCGTGAAAATTTTTATCCGGGCCGTCGCAGCGGAGAAATCTCGCGATAAAAAGCTCGACGAACTAACGGGAAGAAGAATAAGGTGACTCCTCGTTTATATATATAGAGAGAGAGAAAGAGGGAGAGGAAAGAAAGAACCATGGGCGTCCCTCGCTGGTTGTTATGGCGATAAATTCAGAGCCATGTGATAAGCCGGCGGCAGCAGCAGCCGATTTTTGTCTTTATGGCCCTCGCAGGGGCCGTGTTGTAGGTCGCCACGCGGTTTCTGCTGGAAGAATGAAAGGAGCCAAGGTGTACGTACGAGAATAAGAGAAACGAAGGGTGCAGGAGAGGAAGAACTTCCGGCTCGTGGCGTGACTGCCGTATACGAGCGGGCGTGAGCTTGTACAAGCTTGCAAGCTCACGACGACGACGACGACGACGACGGCGGCCAGCGGTTCGAACGACCTTGTTCGATCGGTATGACCGAGCCGCCCGCTTGGATATATACACCTATGTAGGTACGAAGTGAGGGTGTTTTCTTCGGGGATGTATGTGTGTGTAGGGGATGCGGACGTCCAAGGAGGCAGGAAACGATAAAGAACCGAGCTCTATTGCTGTAATTATGGCTAACGGCTGGATGACAAATGTAGCTTTTTAAGTGCGCGGCTCTCTAGGTGCTAGAGAATTCATATATATATATATATATATATATATATATATATATATATATATATATATATATATAAAAAGGGAGTGTCATTTGAGTTATGAGCATTTGAATTTACTGAGAAATGCTGTGAGAAATTGGTGCTTTTTAATTGAAGAAATTGGCTTTTTCTGAATGTTCCGCTATGCTACATATTGTTCACTGTATTTCTATATTGCGGATAATTTTATGAAACATTTTTAAAGAAGCAGAATAATCAAAATGAAAATAACCAATCGATCGTCACATTCGGTTAGAGAAGGCGGAAGCCATATTATAAATAAACATATCAGAAGTTAACGAACTTGGAGGCCAAAAAAATAACTGACGTGTTTATAAGGGAACAAAGTTAAAATGAAACGAACAACTTGATCACATTCATGACATTAAAAATTCAAAACCTGCAATGACGTATGCCAGAAACTGACATGTTTATTAAAAGAGGTGCACTTCAGAATATCTTGACCATTGCGAGGGCTTGAAGAATATAATCAGATAACAAACGTCACTCGCGAGAAGAAAATATAGAAAAATTGTCCCAGAAAGCAGTGATTCTAACAAGAAGATAAAAATTTATCGGCTCCACAAACGGGCACATGTGCGCTTCCCAGATCTGACCCTTAAGAAAATCTAACAACGTTGCCTTGGCGTGTACGCATCAGAGTCGTATATATATGTATTACGATACCCTTAAATTGCGGTTTTTTCATTATAAAAAATAATACTATATTATACAATTATCCGCTTAAAACAACATTAGCGCGCAGCCGCGTAGAGTAGGAAAATTTTGTAAGCCTTTATTACAACCGAGAGTTAGCCCCGAAGCTTCGCGAACTACACAACGTGCGCGCGCAGATAATCCAAGAATCGTCTAGCCATGCACGAACGAAGAACGAGCCGCCCTCGTAAGACTCGACGGACCGTATAATCGCGCGCGTCAAACTCGTTTTTCACACATTTTATATATATACGAAAGAGAGAACTCGTTACCTCAAAAACTTGCTCGAAAATAAACAACTTGGTTTCTCTCTCTCTCTCTCTTTCCTTTTTCACGTCGGACGCTATATTTCAACTCGCTTTACGACCTAGTCGAGCTCGAGACGCGCAAATATCAAGGCGGTTTTACGCATCCAATATATAATGATGAATTAAAAAATTAGTGAAATCAGCATCTGCATGATTTTTTTTTATTTCTGATCAGGTCAAATATCATTGTTTACGATGTATACAGGAAAATTTATTGTTTGTCGCAGCTTCCTTAAAATTGCATATTCTGAGAACAAACGAAAAGTTAAAGTCGGGCTGAGTTTGTATGTATGTTGCTTTTAACAGAATTAACAAAGAATGCTTTATGCGTATACAATAGCTTTGTGTACATTGGTGGACGGTCGCGGCGCAGGTCAACCAGTACTGCTTTTTTTTTTATTACAAATCGTGTTTGAGAGAAGAATGCATAGCGCAAGAACGAATGAATATTTCAAATAATTATTTTTCTCATGCTATGTTTTTTAATCGCATTTTTGCGTCGTTCAGTTTTATTCCGTTACACAGCAAAATCTTTTGTTTTGGTTAATAAAAAACTAAAACATAATACAGGATTCCCTTTTCTTCCCGAACTATCGTTCCATTTAAAATAGAAGTTATTACTCGTTTCGTTCATCGTGTGCGATAACGACTTTGTACATTTTTCAGTATGACTTCTATATTCTATCATAGTTTTCTTTCATCTTAAAACATAATTTCGAGATTTCTGAGAGCTCGACTTCACCTCCACGCTTCTGAGAAACAAAACACCTTATCATTCCTATCATGATTCTTATCACACTACACAATAAACAAACTTCTATACCTTCCAAGAAAAAAAAATCATCATTCCATCGCAGCAATCTCGCTAATGCCTATCCCAACGATCAACCCGACAACACAAAAATTACGATGATCCTCATCGAGACACACTCTGTGTATAACCGACATAATATCCCCCGCACTTTTAGAGCGTATCAACAGCTTCGCGCACGGCCACCGGTTGCACGTATATACCTCCGCTCTCGACATCAATGAGAGCGGCCGTAACGCTCTGCAGAAACGCCCGTACAACTATATTACGATCTCCAACCTTTATAGTGTCCCAGTAGCCTGCTGCGTATATATATACGCGCGGGGAATCCCCCGAACGACAGATTATGCGCGATATACCGCGAACGTTTGATTTAGGATGGGAAAAGCTGCTGCTCTCGAGGAGTATAATTTTAACATTCTAGCAATCGTCGAGAGGAGCTTCGTTTATTACGTTACATACTCGAAGCTGGCATGTGCGCTGTGTATACGCATATGTAGCGTCGAGGACGTCGGAGAGGTAAGAGAATTTCCGGCGGTGGGTATAGGGTTTCGCGTAAATCTGAATAATCGGGGAGGGAGACCGCCGGGGTGAGAAGGTAGAGAGGAGTACCTATAGCGTATGTGTATTTTATTCGTGATTCTGGCGGTAAATACGCGCGGCCGAGAGAGAGAGAGAGAGAGAGAGAGAGAGAGAGAGAGAGAGAGAGAGAGAGAGACTCAGCAGTGAATAAGTTACATTTGCATGTGAAATGGACGTTTTCAGTATTGCGTTAATAAATTTTCCCCTTTCAGTTTTGTCGGGCCGGCTCGACGATGCTCAGATGCTTTTTCGCGATAAGAGCGAGTTAATACGTTAGCACCAGTCGTAAATTAGTCCCGCGTATAACCTTTGCGCCTTTCTTATTTATCATCTTTCTTATTGATTCCATCGTTTCGTATATGATTATGTTTTTATGCGAGATTCGAGCTATATAAGAAATTATTATATGTATATATATATATATATATATATATACAGACTGCCTCATATTCGGAATGAGAGGGATAACGTGATTAGATAAAGTGTAGGGATAAGAGGCATAAATGGATATCGAATAGAATTACTACTGTATAAAATATAGGCTTTCTTACATTTGTATAAGTATACACCGCACGAAGTCAGTTCCACGAAAAATTCCATTTCGTTTTTCAATATTACTTCATCAGTACATAATATACTTTCCGACTACATACAGTGAAAAACATTTTTATACACAGTCAAAAATGTCACAATTTATCTGTGTATACGCGTGGATCATTTCGTAGGAAAGCCGATTTCCACCGAAGGCAAAATAATTTCCTCGATTGTCGTAATGCAGAAATAATTGAGGAAGCTTGTTCGGAGAGCGCATCATCAAGATGAAATTCGGAACGAGCAGCAGCAGCTGCTGCTGCTGCTGCTGCTTCCTTCTACTGTGTATATACACTCTTCTCGGAGGGACGAAAATCTCTTCGACGTCTGCTGACGCTGCAGTTTTTCCTCGGCTGCGGATTTCGACGTTGCCCTCTAACAAAATGCGAGCCGCGTCGCGCGCGCAGAGGAGAGAAAGCTGCGCACAGTTGAAAAATAAAAGAAAACGCGCGATGAGAGACGCGGCCCGTAGAGAAGAAAAAAAGAAGGAGTTGGAAACAATTAGTGAGCTTCCGCAGTGTACGAAGCGCCGCTGCAGCTGAGACTGAGCTTGCGAAATGAAGAATTAATTATAAAGAGAGTAGTTCTCGCTGAATGCCTTTATGGCTAATGACTCTTTGATAATGCGCTTCGAAGTGAACGGAGCTTATATACTTTGTACCGACTGTGCTCGAGTTATATATAGCTTAGAAGATCTTATGGAAATGTAAAAAGCTCTGCCGTGTCGCTCTGACAGGATGAAGCGTATGTTCCGTGAGCTCAAATTTTTTATGATTCGATCATATATTAGATTTCTAATTTATAACGATTTGGCTCGATTCTTTTAATTCCTGCGATGGAATATTTGACCATCATTATTAATACGAAAACATAATGTTAAATGTAAGGTACAATTTTCTTAACCTCATATAAATGGGTCTTATCCGGCGGATGCAGTTCCGCTGACCTGAATCGCTGCATACGAGTATCTACACGTAAAAACCGGCATGTATTCATATTGTATAAATGTGTTAATAATATATACAAACGTTTTAAACATTCTACTGATTTAAATTAACATTTTTTAAGACTCTCCCATTATAAAGCAGCAATTTCAAAAGTTTCGCATATACCCCCGCCCATAATGCGCAACATCATTAGGGAGAGTACGCGAATCGGAATTTTTTCATGGGAATCGGTAAAACAATCGATTTCGGAGCTACACCGAAAAGAGTGATGAGGCACTCGGCGAATCGCATTCGCCAACGCGAAATCGGATAATAAAAACACGGATATTCCGGGAAACCGAGACACACACACACACGCCGCTTTTTCCTTCGACCCCCCGACAAAAGCATCACTCTTTATTTTCGCTCAGACAGCTGCAGCGTGCGGGGGTGGACCTCCGAAAAAAGCTGCGGCTCCGCGCATTAAAAATCATTCATTTATATCAATCCCGGGAAGTGCCTTCCCTCGCAGTATCTATTTTTTTCGGGCTTCCGCGCGCGAAACAGGAATAAAAGAAACCGACGCACGCGGCGCCAAAAAAAGAAGTACATAACCCGACACCGCAGATTATATCCGACGGCTTAAAAATGCGTTCGATTCCGGTATTGCGTCTGCTTCTTTATATGCCTCTCGGCGTTGCTCGCTGCATTTTTCTTTTTCTCCCGATCTTTCTATACGAGCTGCTCCCCCCCCCCCTCTCTTTCTTTATCAAGCCGACCGTTCATGTCCGAACGATCTCGCGTGTCCCGGCGAAATTTACTCGCGCGGCCGCGCGATCTCGATAGACTCTATAATTATCCCGTTTTATCTTCATCAGCCGAGAGAAAGAGGGAGAGAAGGAAGACAGGGAGGGGTGAACGATATAAGCCGTGTGTCGCCTCGAGAAAACGTGAAATCGTCGAGGCGCAAAGTGGTGCTGTACATGGATTATTCCTATGGGTATGCGCTTCAGCTGATCAAACTAATTCTGCGGATGAACGTATAAGTTTCGGAGTAATTAGTTGGAAGAGACATGGAGATTTTTTTCTTGCGGTTTATTTTTATCGTAGCTGTGAATGACATTACTATTGTACTCCAAACAGACGTTTCTCGCATTTCAGTAATTAATCAAGTTATTTTGTCCTAATATTCAATCTACCTGAGCAAGTTCTGCTTCCTACCTTGCTCTAAACTTTCAACGAAGAATCCGAAATCTAACACCACGGAGCCATATTCGCAAAATATAACTCAGAATTTGCACTCTTCCTACTCGTAAATCCGCGAGTACACGTCCCGAAGCTACTCTCTAGCCCACACCACACTAACGTATAAGTATATATATATATATATATACGTACATACTCGTGCGCAAAATCTCCCGCACTCGCGCTTTCCGGATAAAATCACATGACGCATGCTCCGGCGCACGCCACGTAATAACACAACGTATAATGCCCATATTTTCGGCTAATCGTCGATCTCACCGATAAAACCTTACACATGGCGACGTCGACGACGACTTTAAGCTGCGCACAGCGTAAAAGCACAGCGTCAAAGCTATGTAGGATATATATATATATATATGTATATATATATAATCGGTCTGCAGTATATATTATATAACATAGGCATAATCGGGACATCGAAAACTGCCGCGAGGCAAGAAAAGGGAAAGCTCGACAGCAGCAGCAGCAATAATCGAGCACAAATTGTATGGCTTCGCGGGCCGAAATGTAAACGCGCATTGTGGCCGTCGCATTCGGCCGCGAAGCTGCATTGTTAAATCAACAAGCGCAGCCTGTACCACACGCCGGGGCTACATAATGTATACATAAGCCTCGTTAAATATAATACCGAGAGAGGGAGAGAGAGAGAGAGCGTATTCTCTGTAATAGCTGCTAATATGATTTGTCCTCGTTTCGAAGGCTGTATATAGCTGAGACTAACTTTCTCTCTCTCTCTTACTCTCTGGTAGCATTAAAAAGCCATCTGCTGCTTTTTCGCGAGTTAATACGCAGCGGGGTGAGTCCGCGGGAAAATTGCAGCGAAGAGAGAGAGAAAGAGAGATATGATTTTCAATATGCCAGTGCAGCCGAGATAGGGGTATGCAGCTCGGTTTGGCTATAGCTATACGTATATACATAAGCGTAAGTAATGTCGGACATTTTCGAGTATGAGCTTTATTTGCGTGCATAGTGGGCTCGTATGTTAATTTATTTTTAATATAACGCCTTTATATACTTTTCACTTTTTCTCTTTCAAATCGGCTTGTTTGCCCGTAAACCGAATAATAACGCGCTCGTGATTTTTCAAATTTCGCCGCGTTCGCTCGCATAATATTACATATATGTATTCTCGCTTCGCTTCGGTGCGTATACGTGTAATTATGAACCGCGCGAAGAATTACGAAGCGAACGGCTGCGTCCCTGCATATCGCGAGCGAAAATAAAACAACGGAAAAGTAAAATATCCTCGGCGATTCTCGCAGATATTTCTCGACGTGGATATGACGAAGAGTATATCGTATAAATTCAGTATACGTGCGTCAAAAAATTCGTCAAGTTCCAAAGGGCGAAAATTACCGTGAGCTAGCGCTTGAAATATTAATCGCGTCTGATCGACTGGATACGTACGCGGCCGTTTGCGCGTGTAATATTGTGCGCTTTCCGCGCTAAATCATCCGAGCGCACTTCCATGCACACAAGCACAGCCGAACGGGAATATATATATCTATCAAGTCCGATCGAATTTTCATGCGGAAACTTACTTACACGCTCGAGCGGAAAAAATTCGCAGAAGCTCGCGCAAGCTCTCACCCGATGAGCTCCGCGCGGCGGCCTCTCCGACTAGTTAAACTTTCATGAGAAATACCTATATATGTATATATATATGTGTACAGGAGTAGTAGTGGACCTACGTCGTCCCCAGAGGCTAAAGTGCTCGGACGGCAGTTTCAAAAACTTCTGCTATATATACACTCTCACACACGCATCTATATACTTTCTCTCTCTCTCTCTCTCTCTCTCTCTCTCTCTCTCTCTCTCTCTCTCTCTCTCTCTCCCTGCACGTGTATACGTCGCCTTGTATATTTCCTCGACTGGGCCCATTCAATGATCCATCCAGCGAAATAGCCGGACGCAAACAGCTCGGCTTCTATATATACAAGTCTCGAATTATTCGTATTTATTATGTATACCATATATATAAATACGTGCGACCTGTGTGGCCGGACGCGTATATATACACGGAGAACATCAGCAGCCGACAGAGGAGATATGCACTCGAGCGCGGATAACCGCTGGCTGTTTACAAAGTGTAATTGATCAATGCCGCGGGCCAATGCGCCACCGAACTTGCTGCTCGAGTCGCACAGCGGTGCGGTATAGCTCTTTCAGCGAGATTATACGCCTCTTTTCCCTGCAGCACTACTGCGCGTATTCCGCGCACTGTAACTGTATATGTACGTATACTGTAGACGGCGAGTTCACTGCGCATCCGCAGCTAGTCTCATATTTTATTTATTTATGCTAAGTTCATATCGTTCGCGAGTTCTCTCCGAGATCTTGAAATTTCACCTGTCATGCGTGAACTCGCGGTGAAACGTTTTACTACGCCAATTGATGTACGAGCTCTTATGTATATGTATAGTATTCTTGGAAATACCGTGAGAGTTTAAGTACATTATAGAGTTTACGAAAGAATTTTCGTTCTGCCACACTTGAGAATATTCTGAGCGAAATTTCCACAGTTAACGCACGTTGAAACGAAGTTTATCTGGAAAGTCATTGGTCATTAGCGCAGATTCTTTTGTAAATGTGATTTCATCCAGAATAAAACGAAACTGGACACTTAAAGTCAAAGTGAAAAATATACCGATCGAATGAAGTATACCATGCCGAGAAAAATGAAATTCCCGCATAGCCGCAAAAGGGTTGATAAAGTCTTTTTTCTCAAATCTGCATGCATATATCTCTATCTGGCATAGCTTCCCTCACTCAATGTATCTCTATTTGGTTCCCATTTCCTTTCCGTTCTCCATACCGCGGATCCGCACACCACCTTCATTTTTATTATATTTCCCGCATTTATCTTCGCGCCTTTTGCTTCACTCCTCGTACATATATATATATATATATATATATATATATATATATATATATATATATATATATATATATATATATATATATATATATATATATATATATATGTATATATATATACATCTCGCCGCGCGTTTCCTCGCATGAATATACCAAAGGAAGAAAATGTGTGTACGCTTTTCCTTTGCGGCTTTGTGCAGCTTCGCGTCGATTTTTGCGATACACACACCGCGCGCCTCTGCATTACTAGCCTTCGGGGCTTTAGAGACCCGTCTTGAGATGAACCTTTTCTTTTTCTTATAGATATACATCCGCGCGCGCGCGTATTTCGCCACTAGTCTTATACAAACACGTCTTTTTGCGGTATTATTGTTTATCGTCTACTGGCTGCCGATCTGAGGAATTTATTTTTCGAAACAATTCGTGCGTCAACGGGGTCGAAAATGTTTTATCCAACTTTTGCTGTAGAATTCATTACCAGCGGGAAATGCTCGAGCAGTGCAGATTTCTGTGAAAAGCAATGAACCCCTTTTGCCGGCGATATACAATAAGCTCGGTGTATTAGCTTTTCAGAAAAGACAAAAGTCGGCAGTTTTATGAGAAGTCGAGCTTTCAAAGAGGGTTATTATAAAAGAGACGCGAAATGCGACTTTTCACTAACTGGTGCGAAGAACTATTAACTTTTCATGCAATGAGAAAGGTACTTCGTACGGAATAAGAAAAGGCAAATAAGATGTCAAGCTAAGCTGGCTAAGAGATATATGAGCATTTTAAAACGATGATGTGACGTGAGATGCATCATTTTTTTGTGTTGCATATAAAACAGCTTATTTTAACAAGGGAAACTTTGGAGTCTCCATTAACCGAGTTTTGACGGGTCCGCTATATTATACTTCATATCAAATTTTCATTCCAAAGAGTCTACAACAAAAATTCGCTTGCTTTCAAATATTGAAGTTTAAAGAAAAATTCTGCGAAAACTGTTCTATACTTTTACAAAACTTTGTTAACCCACTTCGCTCGCTTAACTTTATATCAAATTTTACAAAGATTCTATTCAACCGCGCATGAATAATAAACAGAACAATAAATCGATCACTCCAAGTGCTCAAATAAATTATCGAGAAAAATTTTTCCACAAGCATTTTCTTACCTTCTTGCCTGATCAGCAGCATCATTAACACGAGCAGTAGGTGTACGAGATCCATATTACGACTTCCACGCATTCTTAATTATAAAAGCAATGCGTTTCCCGTGTTTTTTTCTCTCTCGATATCCGGTATCCCTCCGCTAAGGAGTATTTGTTCGCTTCCTTCAGCTACCGCCTGAAACACAGAATGAATACGATGCTCGTTTAGTGAAGGTATAAGTGCGTATGAGCTGTTAATGCTTCATTATTTTGTAATGAAAAATAATATTTTTAAAATGATAAAAGCCAAAATCAATTACTCCTCCACGCAAGTTTGAGCGAACTTAAAACTTCCGACCCAACTCCATCCATTTCTTAATCGAACAAGCGCAACTATATAAGCGCAGTTACGGACTAAAACTTTCAAAGAGCAGCAGCACCAGCGGCGGTGGCGGCGGCTCTCGTTATCGCGCAGACTCAAAATTTTCTCTAACATCCCTCTCTATACATACCTCCGAATACAGCAACAACTATATATGGTACATATATATATATATACACAGCCCAGTAGCATAAGCAATGGCAGCAAGAAAACTTTCGTTTCACGCAGCAAAGTGACGCGCGTTCGTATATGTACGGCACGTATTACGTGTTATGTCAGTGTCAATTAGGTTCAGTCGCGCGACAGAGAGGCAGGCACTAGCAGCGTATAGAGTCTCGCGCACGCTCGACTTGCCGACGTCTTTCCGATAAGCGAGAGCTGACAGGTGTGAAAGTGCGAGCGTCTTTTTTCAAAAGCCCTTATACGTATATATACATATATATACCAACTGCGATGCAGCATATATATATAGTAACGAGTCCTTATTAGTTAGTTGGAGGAATCAAGAGTGCGAGAGAGAAAGGAAAAGCTGATATTATAGAGCTGCTTGCGCTAGTAGCTCGGCTATACACAAGCGAGTTTCTGGGTTGAACAAATTTTAGCAAATTGCGCGACGGGCTTCCGAGGGGGGGCGGTCGAGCGCTCATTAAGTTGGCTCGCTTAATAAGTTGTTTTGTTTAGCTTAATTTCATTAACCCAGGCGCATACTACGGCTAATGGACGAGGCTCCGGAGCTCAAGGCTTTTTATCAAGCTTCGAGCAGCAAATAATTGTGCAAAAAATTAAAAGCGTAAGGCAAGGATGTTAGCTGCGATATGCATTATACATCAGATTTATATAATCAAGCTAAATTTTTCATCCCACGAGAGTTCGATATGTGAAAAAATTGTCTAAAGATACGCATATCCCGTGCATTAAGCAAACATCGATCTATCGATATGCTGCGCGCGAAACATCCGTACGTACAAAACGAAAGCTCGCGCGTCGATTCAATTAGAAGACCAAGCGCGCGAGCGGAGGAAAAAAGGAGCAAGTATTTTTTTTTCTCTCAACGACTGGGGCGGCTCACGCTCGATCGGTTACTAAATCATCCGCAAATGGAATTCATCGCGTGCAAGCTCTCTTCCTCCTTCGAACTCGTATAATTACGACGAGTCCGCGCGCGGAAAGATATAGAAACTCTCTCGCGCCGGTAATGCATTCGCGTCTCTCTCTCTCTCTCTCTCTCTCTTACTCACTCCGGCGCTACTCACGCTAAACGAGGGATCGTCGAAACGATTATTCGAAAACGCGGCCGAAAGGTAGGGAAGCAGCGGCGGCGCGCCTCTTAATAAGGTTAACGATTCGTATAGTCAAAGGCTGCGCGTTACTGCATCGACTCTCGCTGTATAAATTTTACCCCCTCGGCAGCCTATGTCTCTCTCTCTCTCTTTCTCTGTATATACATACACACACCGACGCTTATATACATATAAACGCAAGCGCGCGCGCGATACCCATCGAAATTGAATATGCATGGCGCATCGCATGCATATCACCGCACACCGAGCGCAACTCGTTTCCGCGCTCTCGCACTCGAGATGAGAGAAAAAAAGCTTCTACCCGACCCTTGATCTTTGTCCCTTTCCATTTCTCCCTCTCTCTCTCTCTCTCTCTCTCGTGTCAGCGCGAGACTCTTGAAGATCGTAGAAGCATGTCTGTCGGCAAACGACGCTTAAACACGACATGTATACAGGTAGAATATGCATAGGGACGAAGTGTCGACAATTAAAATACACGGATATGTGTGCGTGCATAGCACGCATCGAGCTACATGCGCGCGTGTAGAGGGAAAAAGTACAAGCAGCTTTACGGCTCCTCTCGTCGCATTTCGACCGGATTGATGAATATTATATATAGATTGTGTGTAATTGAGTGGATTGCCGACGGGATTGGTGTAATAGAATCTCGGTTTTTAGCGTATACAGTTGAAGATTTTGGGAGATGGATTACGATGGCGAAGGGATAATTTGATTAAACACTTTGAGAATAGGCAAGGGTGTAAATGAGCTTTAACGGCGTTTGTAAGGTAATTATCGCGTCCTTGAAATAAAGTTGCACTCGCGCAAGGTTTGTTGCATATTATTATAGACTAGATTAATAGTGAGTTGGCTAAATGAAAGATTACGCTATTGATTTTCAAATAATACATCTCATTGTTTCAACCATTAACACTGCAATATCAAGCATCGCTCGAAACTAATTGCACGGCATCCAGATCGCTAATTGCGTATTTCACAAGCCTCTTAAATCTTAATGCCTTAAATAATTTCCCCTTACAACATTCCGAAGCAAGCACCCAATTATATCAGTGGCTTCGTCGTTCTGCCTAATATACAGTACGAGTATACTTATTCATTATTATGATAGTATATTCATTTAAACAGAAAGAAATACTACCAAGAGGTGACTTATAACGTCGATATAAGTATCACATAATCTTATTGCTAGAAGCCTGTTGTATACTCCTCCTGGTAAGCGAGACGTCCCAGTAACGACGTCAATAAAAGGCTCGCTCCAACGTGTGCCCTTCAATGCTCGTTATCGCTTGTAAATTAAGACTGGAAATATTGTGCCAGACGACGAGTATATTTTCGTAAATGAGTGGGAGTCGTTCTGTACCCGTTGGCTTGAAATTGACTGCGAGGCCGAATGCCGAATTAATATCCACGAAGGGATGGAAAACATAACGCGCTCGCGTTATATTTCCAAATGACAAGGGTAGTTTGAACGTTGATATGGAGAAACAAGCTTTGAAGACGTGTGAAGTCGGTCCAGGAGAAAAGTCAGGGTATGGTCAGACGCGCCGGAATAATAAAAACTGACGATATTACAAATTCATTTTTCCCAAGGAAAATTACCAAACCAAAACGAGTGTTTTACTTGAAATGTTGTGAGAATAAACATAGGAGATATATCTCTGACGCGTAATCAAATAATCATTTCTGCGTTGATGTACGTTACATCAAATCTTCGATACCATATTATAATATGTAGGACTAAAATGTAAAATCTGATCTACATGAATTGTATGAACAATTTTTGCATTAAATGAACTGTGACTTTTTTTCTTTTTTCCTCCTCGCGTGCGTTTTCGCTCGTCTCTTAATAAAAAAAAAAGTAAAATTCCAATTACTAACTTCGTTTGCGACTCTGTCAAAGACCAGGTGACCGCAGCGTCAGTCGCCTCGATAAAAGAATATCGTTCTCTCTCGTTGCGTTTTATTAAACAAGTGTCAGTTGCCATTGCACTCGGTGGTATACATCCCCACACGAGGAATCTGGGTGGAAATAGTGAAATATTAAAAGTAGAATACAAAACCAAAATTATTGAGATCAATCATGGAATTGTAACTGGAGCAATTGTTAACGTTTATTACACGAGAAGTAGGCGTCATGTAGTTTTTCTTGTAAGTGTAAAGGATTTAACAAAAGCATAGCAATTCTTCTGTATATACGCGCAAAGTTAAAGTGAAATCTTTAAAAACGCAATTTATTTAGATGGAATAAAATGACTGAATTCATACGCGTTCTCACATTTCTCGTTACTTTAAAAATATATGCTGTTAACGAGTAATTTTTTATCCAAAAAAAGAGACGATGAAAAAGTATCTCATCGCGCACGTTTTATTACAAAAACAGAATATTCCCGCCTATATGCTGCTTGAACCAAAATGAAGAGACAATGTTTCCCGCAATCCCTAATGTATGGGAAGCTTTCAGAAATCGACTCTTGAAATGTCGGTTCAGCGACCTCGCAATTTTATTGATGCATTTGTACGTAGTAGTCTGAACACGCGCTTATTTATTCACCAAAGCGCGGAGTCAGTCGTATTCCAATTTCTTTATTACTCGCACACTCGCGCGCGCATACCGCGCGATCGGGCTTTTTCCATTTTCGCAATTGCACCTTGCAGTACCGGCACTGCTTTTTCAACTTTGCGCCTGCTCAGGACACTGCTTTTTTATTAATCTGTATACGATAAAATATGGTAAGTGCATAGCTGCCGCGGGATTTTATTCTGCTGATTTTCCGGTCTTTCGGCATAGGTGAAATATATATATATATAGACTATAATTTATTGATATTCCGATGTATGTAATAGTGTTATAAAACATGTTTAACGCCAAAATAAAAACTACCCTGACAGTGTACGACTAATATTAATATTCTAGGACTTTTATGAAAAATAAAAATTAACTTGAATTTTTTAGTTATACAACAAACGACTCAAAAAAGCATTGAATCTATCGCATTTATTACAGTCAGATTTTTATTGCATCGCTCATATTGTTGAAAATACATTAAATGTCATGAAAGGTTAAATTATTATGATTGGTGCAGTGCATATAAAATATACTGCCGAAGAGATATATACATATCGGCGAATATAATCGTCATTTTAACTATGTTAAACTTTTTAAGCCGGCCTCGCGTGTCCTATCCCCGCCGAAAATAAAATAATTACGCCGGAAAGTGCACATTAACTCTGCAGGAGGGTATATCGCGCACAGGTACTTTACGAGATTTCATTTCATTTAAGCCTGCATTTCAATTATGAGTATATTATAAAATTTGGGAAAATTTAGTTAAAATAGAGACCTTGAACAGCAGTATGAAAGCTATTGTATTAGAGAGACAATTTAGATATTTTCAGAATAAATGACAGAGGCCTTTCACACTGCTTATCATAATAACAACGAAGACTCACTATGAAATAATCCGATGCATCGAGTCAGTCAATTTTCACTAAAACATCAAACAACGGTTTTTAATAAGCTCGTAGTACAAACAATTTGGATGTAGACTTTAGGGTATTTCACAAAATTGATTTATGCCATAATAAAAGCTGCTTAACTTTACGATGTAATTTCAAAGAATTAGTGTTTTAATGTTATTTTATTGATATTAATATATAAGGGTTTATAATGTACTTTAGCAGTACGTTTAAATCATCTTTAAAATATCGGAAAAATTATAATCTCAATATCGAAATTCGTTTATCGGAAATTGTTCAATTATTTTTTAACCATTTTATTCTCATAGAACACGATTAATCGATTTATCTAAATATAAAGATTATTCCAACAATTTTTCCAATATATTAACGATCCACGTAAGTTTTGAAAAAAGTTTAAAACACGATCAATATTTGCAACCATCAGATGCCTCTCTCAAAGTGAACTTTATCAAACATTCAGCTTCAAATTCCCTACTCATCATCGTGATTTTTCCACCAGCAACTCTTCCCCCGAGTCTCTTACAGCCTAACCTCTGTCCCGAGCTATTTACCTATTTAACGGAGCTCCTCACTGTCTGCTCCTCTCTTTTCATCCTTGATTTATCATTCACTTTTATACTCGGCCAAAAACAACTCCCGGCTTCTCTCCTGCCAATCACAAAGCCATCACGTAAAGCCCAGCCAAAAGCAGAAAAACCAATGATAATAACAATACCGAACCACCACCAAGACCCGGCACGAAAATTTCGCAAAAACCAACCGACCGAACTGACGCGAACGCGCGTGTCCGAGAGAAAATATTCCCGCGCGAAATTGGAATAACCGGCAGCGTGAGTACAGGCCGTAAGTTATATAGTCGTGTTGCGTGCGCGCGCGTATCTCACGAGCGGCGAATGCCGACTGCTATTACGAGGGAGAGCGCGAAGCTCACGAGACAAGCGCGCACACCTGGACGCATGCGCGCGCGGCGCAGGCGTCGGAGCGTGCATCCCCGTCGGGGCTGATCGTGTGTAGGTGGAGAGAGTCTGTGTGGACGTGCGTGATGATGCGAAAAGTGGTGGAGGGAAAACTGGTTTAAAAAGCGTTTTTAAATTTCCGAGGATTGCGCGCGCGTGGAGGAGAGTGAGTCCGGGTTTTTTTTTCGTGCAGCTTTGCTCCGATTGCAGATCTCGTTAGCGAATAAATGAGATGCTAAAGATTTCGGACTGGCGGAGTTGCTGAGCGTTTTGACGCGGTGAATGCACGTATACCGCGGCGCGGAGCCATGGTTGGGCTCGTTAGTCACACTGCTTTATGGACTGCGGCATATCTTTGACGCCGGCTATATTACAGGGCTTGATACGAGGTCTGATATAGGGATACTTTATAGTCGGAATCGCTGATCTCGAAGGAATAGTATAAATGTCGTGATGTCTGTTATTGTTATTAGTTTTATTATTGATAACTTCTATGAGCGAAGCTCGATTTCGTCTTACTCTGCGGTATCGGGTATTTATATTATAAGGTATTAACGTTTAATTTAAGGTATGAGAATAATTCGCAGAATAATCATCGCTTAATATTTATTTTGATAGTGACTACAATAATGCCCAAGCAATAATGAAGGCTTACAAAGGCTCCAATTAAAATTACGATATTTTTTCTCTTGCATCCAGGAAGATGGGCATAATCTGCGAATTTTCTTCCCCCTCGGCTATCTTGGAAGTGAGCTTAAATTAATATAAAGCCGGGGATCGCGAAGCGCCGTTTCAGCCGCGCTTAGCTCACGATAACGGTAATGAGGCAATTGCTATAGAATACCATAGCGCCAAAAGCTGCATATTTTTTGCACCGATTTCACCCTTTATATTCCACATAGTATATATGCGTCCATATATTATCTCCACTATAAAAATATTCCTACCCTCCACTGCGCCACCTTTTTGTACACGTGCTTGAGAATTATTAAGAACTCTCTAACACTCGTACGTACGTAGTATAGAATATATATATATACTTATTCATGGACACATAGCCGGCAGTGTCACTCGAAAATTCGTGGCCGCACTGCCCTCGGCGGAATAGCCATGCACTTTTTATCGCATGCAACTTGCATGCGCGGGACGCTCGCAACCTTAGCGCCTCTCCGTTATGTAGTGCAGCTCGAATACTTGTGAGCCTGCTGCATATTTGTGCATCAGGTGCAGTGAACTATGGTATAGGTGAGTTGACCTGCCATCGGTATTATTTTGCAAGCGGTTGTCTTATCATATGCTGAGGCTGAATTTTTCTCATCTGAACCGGTGAACCAAGTGGTAGAGAAGAAAGAGGTGATCGATTGTATGCGTGATTGTATAGGTATTTATGTATATTGTTGAACGATAAAGAATTGGAATTTTGGGTAAATATATGATTAAAATTTGGTGCTGACTGGAGTTGCGAGGAATTCGTACGTGGAATAACAAGCATTTTTGCGATGGTTACCTTGCCCAGTTACGAGCAAAATTCAACAAATAGTGAATGGCGAAAAAAATAACAATATACTTGTATTGACTCTGTTGATTGGTTACTTCTTTTGTTTGGAGTATAAAATAAAATTGTGAATAAAGACAAGGTTGAAAACGACTTTTACCTATCAGATCTATGAAATAAGGAATATTATTGGATGAAGCACCCTGAAATCGATCATCGTTCAAATTAGCGCGAAATTTGCATAATATTTGCAAAAATTCGTGTCCTAAAACTTTGATGGGAATGTGCGAAAATTCGCAGCCATCTCCAACGCGTCGCTCGGAACTGCTTGTCTCGATGTGAATGCAAGAGTAAAAGAGCCTTGGCCCGGTGCAAAAACCGACTGGCTCGAATCTCGTCTCTGATAAATCTTTCATAACTTAGTCGGAAAAAGAGGTGGAAAGGCGCGAAAGCGGCTGCTGTCTCGGGACTATATGCGCCTCTTTGACAACACTCCACGGACCCAACATCTTCCATGCACTTTGCCTTTTACCCTTCTTTTCTTCGTCAAAAATACGTTCAACAGGCTGGCGCATAGGAGACGATTCTTTTACATCCAAAAAAAGTAAGTCCGACAAAGAAATAACTTCTCCTGTGTCTAAATTTACTCGAGACTTCGAACCAGACGGACAAAAAATCAGTGGATCAGACTGGTATATCAAATTATATTTCACTCGGAGTCTCATCAAATTTTCATCCTGCGACGCTTTTTATCGGATCGATGGATTCGGCCAGAAATTAAACACAAAAGAACTGGCCGGTATTATCGGTAGATGACATGTATATATATATATATATATATATATATATATATATATATATATATATATATATATATTTTTTAAAATACAAGTAAATTAATGAAAAAAAAATTATTAATAACACTGTAAACCACAAAACTCGGCTTAAAATTCATTAAAGACAAACGTATATTCGAAACTTTGGTTTCTTCCACTTTTAGAATGACTCGAGCTTGCCCCTTGGATTCATTCATTCCCGCCGCACAAGGACTTAAATCCCGCAAAGTCTTTCATAATCAAGTACATAACATGAACTCGAATGTCGGACGCTCAGGGGCATCCCACAAGTGACGCTTTTTCGCATACAGCTCTACGCAGCCATTCAGCGAGAGCATAGAGCTCGAACAAAAGCACTTCAACATTTCTCGTACAATAGCCTTTCCCTTTACCTCCAGGCAAGATCATCATTGGAGAAACTGCGGTCAAGCGTCCAGGCAAACTCCTTCGTATAAGACACGAACCGCGACAACGGCAGCTTGCCTCATCGCTCCGTCAGCGATTTGATAGCCAGTTTGACCTTTAAGATTACGCGCTCGGATCACCCTTAGATTATACTATATATCTCTTCCTCCCCCCTCCGACTACGTCGTTATCCTTTTTCGCGGCGGCTAATTGCCGCGCACGTGTCGTTCGCGCGAGACCGGCTTGAAAATTAGCTGGTGAGCTTTACGACTCGCCCAGCGGCGGCCGGGGCTGTAAGAAGGAGCGCAAGAAAGGAATAAGGATCAGCTTTTAAGAGAAAGCGTCCCGGCGCGCGAGAATCTTTATATTCGTCCCCGGTGAAGTTTACAGCTATGCTTGCACGAAGGCGGCAACGCTAACGTAATGGCTTTTACTGCTTTAATGAAACGCGACTGCGGTCGCCGCCTTGGCTTCTTTTTTGCGGGGAAAAGCAAAACGTCTGCGGCGATGTATCATCGCACTGTACACCGCGGTTTTTCGACCATTTACCTCTCGAGTGCGGAATGCCCAAAGTTTGAACCCGATATTGACAAATTGTCCGTAAAATATATACAACCACGTTTATATTTGTAGCTCGAAATCGATATGTATATCTATATGCGCATCAACGCGACAAGACAGACAAAGAGACAGCGCAGACAGCGCGATGTTTCAGGAAACTATTTCCTTTGTTAAACTTCCGCGCTTCATTCCGAGGCGAAGCAATTCAGGAAAATTCCGCACGAGCATGCAGTGTGTCTCGCGACTACGTCCGCGCGCGCGTTGACTCGGTCCGTCCATTCAGGCACGATCAATCAGTGAATTTACTCAGCTCTCTTGCAAGTAGCGAGAGAGCGCGGCGGTTTGCATTTTCCGGGCAAACAGCTCTCTCGCCCTTATATGCGGAATTTCGTTCCCCCCCCTCTCTCTCTTGCTCTTTCGAATCGGAGCAGCGAACGCGAAACTATATATATATATATATATATATATATATATATATATATATATATATATAGCCGGCGCGCTTGGACAGCAGTGGTAGCAGAAGCGCGACTCTTTAATCAATTATGTAAAACATTTGCGGACTGCAGTAGCGCTGGCCGCTCTTTCGCGTATTCTGGAGAGCAAGGACTGCTGCGTCCCCTCCACTCCCGCATCCGCTTTTCGCCCTGGTTACCTTTGTGCCTCGTCGCCGCGACGTCAACTCTTCCGCCCATAGCAGCAGCAGTCCTGCTTTTCCTATCCCTCTCTGTCCTCTGGCCAGGGCGATGTAGCTGTTTATTAAAACTTTCAAATTAACTCTGCAGTTAGTCGTCGCGCGATGAAGAGGGGGAGTCCGGCGGCTAATCTTTGCCCAGACCCCGCACGCTGCGCGCTGGATTTATTGCGCGAGCGCGCCCGAGCCTTCTTTCACCTCGCTCTAATCCAGCCGTGAAGAGAGAGAGAGAGAGAGAGAGAGAGAGAGAGAGAGAGAGAGAGAGAGAGAGAGAGAGAGAGAGGAGAGAGACAGAGAGCGAGAGGTCAGAATTTAAGGGAGAAAGTGCTATACAGTGTATATATAGCGAGGAGTTCTGCCGGCGTATAACAGAGTTTGCCTCTTCCTGTACTGCGGCTCTCTCTCTCGCTCTCGCTCACCCCTTTCCTTCCTTCTAACAAGTTATGCTTCGCGCGTGAATTATCTATATCTATCTCCCTGTCCTTCTTGAGCTGTGTGCAGCGCCGCATGTGCGCAGTCGGTCTTTCTCTCGTGCGTCTCGAAACTTCACGATATATACATACATAGGAGATTATCAAGGAAGCTTCGCTATACTTTATGACCCTTCGCCGCTCTTCCGGACCCACTTCAGCTTCTGTTTCTCTCGGCAGCTGCCGTCTTTGCTTTTCGATGCTGATAAGCCTCGCACATGTACCTATATACATACATACGCGCCCTGCGAACCACGGCGAATTCGAATGCGAGTGAACATTTCGAATCCTGTGGGTGGCTGTGAAAGAGCATATGCCGGTCAGCTTCTCTAACCGTAACCCACCGTAAAATATGCAAGGACTTATAGTATACGGACGTATATAGTGTGCAGGAGATTAGTCGATACTGCGTATGCTACTTTTGCGGCTGTGCCTGTAATGCAAAGTGAATCCTACGAGTGATGTGTGGCGCGTTTAGTTGACTGATTCCTTATTCACGCAGGAATATGAAGCGCTATCTGGATGTATGTACTCGGGATTAAGCAGATACGAGAACGATAGGCTGTAATTAGTGCTGGTATATATACCCACACGTTAGTTTAAAATTTTGAATAATATAAGCATTATGTTTGATATGAAAATTGTTGTTAAAGATGTATCCAGAATCGAGTATCGAGAGAATATGGCTAGCTGCAGGAATCAAAGTTCACAGATTGAATTTTGGCTTGTTGATTATTCGGATCGTGCGTTGAATATTGGATGACAATTCCATCAAATTATATAGAATATATTTTACATTTGCGTTGAACTGAAATTTTAGATGTTACAATGAACGACGTGTACTCGGATAAAGTCAGGCTTGATGAAAGACGAAAGGGTATATGTAACACCTGTTAAACTTCCATAAACGTTAACATTTTTTGAAACATCCGCTCACCTCGTGCCCAACGCATTTTTTCCACCAGCTCTCGCCTCCTGCCCCTCCGCAGTCTTATTACTGGCTGAGTTACCCGCGAGATTTATGGAAAAAGTGGGAAAACCGCCGAGGCAACAACGGACCGCAACCTTCTTGCCGCAAAGATGTGGGTGAAAAAATTTGCCAAGCTTTGCAGGAAGGAGCTTTTCCTGTGTATGGAGAACTATGGCGGAGACCGGGTGACTGACACAGATTAATCGCGTTCGCCGTACATGCGAGTTCGGAATTTCGTGATAATCGATAATTATTAAGAGAGTTTGTTGCAAGGTAAGCGTTTTATACAAGTTAACCTGGGTATGTACCGTGATTTGCTGTTTCGAGGTAGCGTACGACATCGGTGCTTTAGTTCGAAGAGAATAGGATTAAAGACAGTTGTATGAAACGAATCAAATCAATAAACGAACTAATAACAATTTATCGGGAAAATATCTCCCATTTCGAGAATTAATTAGAAATCTATTTTATTTCAATTGTAATTAAAGCAAAATAGCTTCTAGTTAACAACGACTCGAAAACTATGCACCAAGTGAACCGAACCCCGGCGAATTTATCCAAACCAATGCAAGTTTAATTAAGAGTCATAAAACTAAAACAGTCTCATCCGGCGCTTCCTTCCTCGCGGTAAATTGTTTCCTTTGCCGCCGCAAGTAACACAGCGCGAGAGATACCACTGAATAAACCAGGAGCAGCCCGAAAGAATTCGCCTCTCTCTTTTTCGGCACTACTGCAGTACCGAGAAGAGCGTCGGCTCGCGTATGATTTTTTCAACGCCCGTGGGTCTCTCTCTCTCTCTCTCTCTCTCTCTCTCTCTCTCTCCCTCTCTCTCTCTCTCTATTTTCCTCCCCTATATATACACACACCTTCTCCCGTCACGCTCGCACTCGGCACTGTTTGCACGTACGCGGGCGGGTACGCCGAGAAGAAAAGAGACTTTAGAAGAAAAAAAGAAAGCTCCAAGCGAATCGAATCTCCAATTTGCATTCGCAGCGAGTCTTCCTCTTTGTCTAGTCTCTCGCGAAATAAGGAGGGTGGGAGATGGAAGAAAAAGAGCCGGGCCACTGGGAGTGAACAGGTACGAGCGGTGGAAACCAAAGGGGAAGTTCGCAGTCTAGGGGGAGAGGAGGGGGGAGACGTACAAGATTAAGGAGCTGAGGTGCGAATTTTCGGAATTTACAAATTTCATTTGGTCTATTGTGTGCGCGCTTCGGCAATTTCGTAAACTTTGAAATTGGTGCGAGCCTTGAGTCTTTGGCTGTTTTGTAAACTTGATTCGAAATGATAACTCGTGAATGAGGATGACTGCGTAAGATCTGGTAAAAAGTGGAACGGTTCATCGGGATAATATTAGATTGTTTATTTTTTTTTTTAAACGTGCAGCGGGTATGTAGGTATGTGGGTCATTCGATAAAATTATTCTGCTATTGTAATAACAACTCGCTTCATCGCGTTATGAATATAGATGCTACAGTCTGAGTACATTGTTTAATTGCTGGTCAATTTGTAACGTTATAAGCAGATTATTTGGAGCCTGTAGCATACATTCGTACAAAATAAAGCAAATGAGAAAATCTTCTCAACAGCAATTTATCGTGGCTATAACAAAGCGCGAACTTTAATCGACATCTTACAATGAGTCTAAAAAGGAACATTCGAGCTGTACCAAGCTTTTGAAAACAGAAGTCAATTCACAGGAGTGATGTAAACAACGCTTGAAACAGTTGTTACAATTTCAGTTTCAAGCTAACTTTTGAATCGGAGTTTGTTGCTGGCAAATAAACAACTATCGATTTTATACTTGAGTTAAGCTTTCATTGACATCGGAACATGTTTTATTGGAAGCTTATATTATTTCGACATTTACCTTATACAGACGTTAAACAGTGTCGTATCATCAAGAAAACAATACTCATTAACGTAGCCGCAAAATAGTTCTGCAGAATCAACGTTTCATTCCCCAGCAGCCGCTCCGAGTGTTTTCAGTGCAAAATCCCAGTATAAAAATTTCAATTCCAGAAGCACTCCGGACACGACTAAAATGTGAAAGCGTAAAACAAGAAAACTGCTCGATTCAAAAAATCGCTAAAGCAGCTGGCGCAAATGGAAAAGAAAGAGAGAAAGAAAGAAAGAAAGAAAACAGATTCAAAAAGAGATTGAAAGACTACCGTACATATAGCAGCAGTAGTACACTGTGCCGGACGGAATGCTAGGAAGGTTCCCGCGAGCTCGCACACCGAGCAGCGAATGAAAGAACGTGCCTCGGAAGAATGAAACAAAAAGCTTCACCTTCGGCCTGAGACGCTAAAGGAGACGAGCGATCGAGTGCAAGAGACGTGGCCAAGGTGGAAGTGGTACTTTTGCCTCCTCAAAGCAGGACGAGAGGGGCTTACTCCTTAACTCGCGCTCGTTTTGACATTTAAGTGATGCAATTTTTATACCTTGCGTAGCTATGTATATATAACCAGACACAGAGAACCGAGGCGACAAAGAAAGGGAAACCGATGAAAAGTGTGACAGACAAAGTCACGCGCTGCTCTGCGATGTCATTCTCATTGAGTAATCAATTATCGTTGAAGTATGCCGATCGACTTTCTGCTGCGCTCGTAGTAGTTTCAAGACGCTTATACGGCCAGTGACGTTTTGTACAGAAGATCTCCACTTTAACATGTTTGTACTGATAAATGAATCTCTTTCAATGTTCGTTGCTCGTAAACTGAGTTTATTTAAGAAGTCGACTTGATAATAAAAGGGTAAAAGACAGTAGCAGTAGTACGAGTCAGCGTATGTGCCGGCAACGTTAAAAGCGCATACGTTTGCAGCAAGATTAATTTTACTTCTATAAAACTTTTATTTAATGAATTTATAGGTGTATTTCATACTCGTATATATAACGATATCTCGGTCCGTGATAGGCTTATAATCGCAAATTGACAAAGGCCAGCAGGTGGCATGAGAGTAAGCTATGTGTCCCAAAGAACTGACCAAGTTCCGAGACTACTTTCACTCCCGCTTGCTCCGTCTGTCGGAAATCGGCAGTGAATTAGTAGAGCTGGGCTGCCGTGAAGGAGAAACTTGCCGGTAAATTAGAGAAAAGTGTTGTGTGACCGGGGAGAGCTGAGCGCATTCGTTAATCTCTCTCGTAATCCTCTTGGGATATATTCCTACACGGAGAGTGTGAGATAGGGTAGTGTGCTATATACACACACACATATATATGGGGAGTGATAGTGAGGGTTGAATTTATTTCGGTTACTGGCTTACTACACTCTTACCTCATACGCCGGGAGCTGCACGAGGCAACTTCGGAGCTGGCTTGACTGTGTAGGACTGATCGAAGTTTCCCACCGGAGTCGCTCATGTAAATCAGCTGCTGAAGGTCGATTTATCGCTGAATTGCGCTGAGTGTCTCTTACATGGGAATTTAGGTGAGCTTTTTATATGTAGACGAAATGTTTTTAAGAAGATGAGATAATAAGGATAACGCTGAATTTTATTTTTCGAAAATAAAGTTATTCTAAATAAAGCGATTTGTCGCAAGCTCGTCGTGGTATAATCAGGACACTTGACTTGCATATCGATGATTCTCCTGCTCCTCATCACTGCATATCATGCCAATTTTAATTTCACGCTAGTCGGTTATACACTGACGTTTCTCCAATGGAAAAACGATCATCTTTCTATATATAAGCTCGCTTATATACTCGCAACTATATAGTATAGCGTGAATATCGAGAGAGAAAGAAAGAGAGAAAAGGAGGCGCACGACACCCGCGGATTTTCCCGTCCCACCGCAAAACTCAACGGCGAAGAAAGCTGCAGAAAAGGAGGCGATTAAGCGGATCGCTTTCGTTGGCTTATAGCTTCTTATGGACGGCCCGAGATAAAAAAGCAAATTAAGAGAGAAAGAGAGAGAGAGGCGAGGGAACAATATCCATTGGAAGACGGCTGGCGCTTCATCTCGAAAATGGGGACGGAGAAGGCTCGTTACTTTGAATTATACCAATGATATTTCCACGTCCGGCAACGAACTGCCTCCGTCGATGCATAATTCACGCCGACTCTCCAAGTAGAGAGAGAAAGAGAGAGAGAGAGAGAGCTGCCGTATCGGACAGATCGCAGATTAATAGGGTCGATCGAGAGGAGCGAACGCCGGCGCTCGCGCGCTAATCGAACCCACTAATGCGCGCGCGCGAGATTTGAAAGAGAGAAAAGAAATGTGCGGAGCTTTGAAAGATCACAGCTGAGCCCTTAACTCTGGATACGGCGAGATTTAGCTCGTTATGAGGATTAAGACAAAATCGAGAGAACTGTATTTTTATGCGTCTATTGTAATTTTTTTTTAATGGACAACTCCGAAGCAAAGTTGAATCAATGATTGCGGAAATCGCGTATCACTTTCATCCATAACTAATGAAAAAGTTAATAATGCAACTCATGCTTGTAGATAATGATTCAATTGGATAGCTGTATAATATATTATCGATTTGAGGAAACGAAATTAGAATACGTTAAAATTATAACATGCCCTTTTGACCTATAATTATCATTCTTCTCTTTGTCTTATAGAAGAATCGATAAACATTTCAATCAATAAGCTTTAATAGAAACGTCGAGCAACATGCGTGCGACAAATGCCTGACATTTTGAATTTATCACGCCTCCCGCGAACGGCACAAATAGCGTAGCGATATATACGGTTCCTGAAAGCCGAAGGTATAGAGAAAATGCGTTTTAAACTGCCCCGTAAAGCCATAGCCACTTGGAGATAGAGCGCGGCACGCGCGAGCGAGAAATCGGTATTATTATCGAACTTCCACTCTCCGACTAAAAATGATTTCCGGGAGTAGCAACAGGCCCTCTCTCTCACTCCCATACACACCCACACACACACATAAGAGGCGTGAAACGACGTGTCGAGGAATGAAAATCGAGAAAACGGCGCGCTCTCTTTCTCGATTTGCTTTCCTTCTCTCCGGAGCAACGCGCGTAGGAATGTCTCGCCGCTCCGATGCGAAATTTCGATCGGCAATGAATCTCTCGCTTCTCGCGCGATGGAAAAATCGGTCGCGCGTTATTGCCGTGTGCGATCGCGCGCGCTCTCGAATCTCTCTCTCTTTCTCTGAGTCACCGAGTTTTTATTTCGCTGCGACGGATTTATATTGGCTGCTGCTGCTGCTGTTGCCGAGTAAGTAGTATTAGGAGTAGCGCTATCGCCTATAGTAGATTTTGAAGGGCGAAGGCGTGATGAAAAAAAAATCCATAAATCTCAAAGAGAGCAAAGGATTTGAGGAATTCTCGAGATGTTTCATATAGGACTCCACGCCTTGGCAGAGTTATTTACTTTGCCGAGAGAGAGAACTTCGAGAAAAGGTGTCGTCTCGGAGAGTACATTTTTGGAGAGATGAGATATGAGTGGTAATAAATTTTTTGAAGTTTTATTGGCGAGCAAAGAGAGTATGACTGTTTCATAGGCGGTTTTGCTTTGGAAAATAAGTTATTTATTCATTACATATACTGCTAACAACAATACTATATGCATGCAGGTATTGTATATTTTGTTGATTTAGAGAAAAGATTTATTGCTGCAGATTACATACATCGTCAGTAGGCAGATTCTGATTATCTTAATTGATTTTACACTTATTAGTTCCCGGATTATACACGTCCCTGCAAAGCACTAATTAGTCACTGACGTCTATACGGCATTTTGTAGGCAGTGATATCTGTTTTAGAAACATACGCACGAATGGAAACAAAGATTTGAATAAATAGTATGGCTTCCTGAAGACTTTTTAATATAAGACGTGAAACCGTATACGCTATTTCCCGTCGGTTCGATGTACGACTTATCAATTCAAAGGCCACCAAACCAACCCCTGTACATAAGCGCATGCGTGAATACTCAAATTTTTATATCCCTCTAGTAAGCTAAATGTCGTATTTTGTCGAAAGGTATTATTCGATTTGTGCTTCCGGAGTGTAGTGGAAATTCGGCGAAAGTTATCAGTCCCTGTCAGACTGTCGTTCATATAGCAGCATCTTCGCACACGACTCAGTGTCAATATAATGTCAAGAAGAATCTCTCGCATATCCAAGTAAGTAATTAGATTTTATTCATATACTACCGTCATTTGCACGAAAATGAATATTCATAAATTTTCCTTGATGGATGCAGAATGCGATGAAATTCTTATTTGAAGAAGCCATTAAAAACGTACTCCAGGTCATTCTTATTATTAAATCGCTTAAAGCGACTCCTAATTATTTTGAATAAATACCACGCCAGGGTAGCTTGTTCGTCTGATCAAATTTATAATTTAACAATAAACGGCGAGAGTTTAATATAAATTAATAAGTGAGTGTGAATTTTTTTGCTTTATCCTAGTTTTTTTTCTATTCGCACATTGATTATTATACAATATTTTACTTATTGGATGAAAATGAAAAATTTCATTAAACAAATTCAAAATATAATATTCCGATATGTTTTTTGAATAATTATGTGCTGTTCAAGATCATCAAACTTTTAAGTGTCCTCTTAACTTCCTTCAAGATTTTGGAAAGTACCCAAACTTTTAAAATTTCAGTAATAATTTTCGCTCAGATATTTTTCTTATCTCTATACACACACCTACATTAATATTTACATTATCTGTATAGATTCAATAGCGAAGTACTAAATTTACTTTCGACCGCATTAGTTTCCAGAAAAAAACTGGTAAATGCACTCGTCTCCTGCATATCTTTATCTAATGCATATTCACGTACGTCTCCGGCATATAGCTCTTCTATCCTTGCAGACCTATATATATATACATATGGGTAGACGCAGTCTGGGTCGCGAGTGCTCCAGCTTAATGTTTATGTAAATAATTTAAACGAACGCTTTCATATACACTAGAGTCGCATGCCGTGCGAATGAAGCATCGGAACGAGAAGAGGTCAGCGCCGGTAGCAGCATGGATTATTTTTACGCCTGTCGATATTCACCCGCAAATTGGCTGCTATATTTTTCATTCGGCTGTGTCTCGACCCCCCAAGACGCGACAGCCTATATCGCGAGTGTATATATGTATATACCGGTACGAGCGTTAGCCGTGGTCTGCACTCACTCGCTCACTCTTCAGCAATTACAAAACTTTTTCGCTGCTCCATAAGTCATCGACTTTTTCCGAAATTGCAACTTTGCTTGTTTTGCATCCGGGGGAAAGGAGTGAGAGAAAAAAGGAGGCCAGACCGGGCTACGAGATCGTCGTCATAAAAAATATGTGTATAAACCTCCGGCAGACCGACAGCCGCTGCGCAAAGTTTGCAAAGAGGGGAGGGGGTAAGGGAGTAAGGTGCGGTGTGCAGCTGCGTTTATCCGCTAAAGAATTATGGCGAATTTCGTGGAACAAGCTTTTGAGTATACGCGAACGCCCGCTCAACCGCAGGATATATATATATATATATATATATATATGTATATATACCGCGGAAGGCTGTCTGCGGGATAAGCTTAATTAACGATTCATTATTATGGTGTGGCTTTCCGCGATTTTTCTCACCCCGTCACTTGAATCGGGCGAATTTCCTCTAAAAATAACACACAACAAACATTCCATCCTCCGCGTGCCCCTTCTTTTAAATATCTTCCGCGTGTACTTTGCGCGCGTTATAACTCTGTATATTTTCTTTTTCCCTCGCACACGCACGAGTCCCGACTGCAGCAGCTGAAAGCACAAAGGCGAGCATTGTTATATGCTGCTTGGGGCGAATAAAGCGCGCGAGTGCGGCCAACTTCCGCATTGATAGTGCGAAACTGTAATTAGACCCTGGCCATTATCGCATTACGGAACGGCCGTGATATAGCTTCGTTCTCTCTCTCTCTCTCCCGAGCTCTCGACGAAGCCAGGTGCATATACATATAGGGTATATTGCAAGCGAAGGAAAATGCCAGGATCGTTTCTGGCGTTGCACTCGTTGTGAAATAAAGTCGGTGGAATTCTACGTCTTGAAGAGCTTTGAAACAATTTCTTCGATAGATACGGGATGTACAGCCGCGAGCGCACTGTAAAGCTCTGCTGTTGATGGGCAAATTTTCGAGGATTTCATTGGTATATTGACGTTGGAAGTATTTTGAATCTAGCGAGAGCAGTGAGCAAGCAGTTGTATGTGTATGCGACGAGAAAAGTAAAACGATTGTTTGACCGACGTGTTTGACATGATTTTTTTTTGTTTAATTTTGACGCACGTTCATAAAATAAATAAAGCTCGTGAAGAGCTTTACTTTTCGCCTGATGCTGGAACGCCATTTAACGATATTCATGCAGAATTCGTGACCCGAAAGGTTATTTGCAGCCTCGCTTGTAAAGATAAATTGACTAGATTTTCATGTGCGTGCGCGCGATCTATGCTTGTAATTATATATGTATGCATTGGAAAGCGATACTTTTTGTCCAACTTTTGAAAGAATATTTTTAACGTTGGGTTTTTAGAATAAAATTTTGTCAAGCAGAATTTCTGGTCAATGCATATTAAAAACTAATCTTATTTTAAAAAATTCTGTCCAGAAATAGACTCAATTTTCTACCGGGAATGTGTGTATATATATATAGATTTGAATGATCATGTTCTCAACCCGTTTAGTGAGTACAAAAAAGTATTACAAACTGAATTAAGCAATGAACGTAAAACAATTTTGCTTTTGAATAAAAAATGTACATACTTCAAACATCTAAACTCTCGAACAAACTTCTTACCTTATCGGCATAATGCAGTAGAGTTGCGCAAGCAGGTGCGTAGGTGTCAGTTAAGGAAAACGCTTCTTCGCTACACACCTCATTAAGACACATTTTTAGCGTTGAAAGATAATATTTCACAAATAGGGCCAAACAGCCGCGTTTTCTTGGAATTTTCGCACCTGTTTTTTCGATTCCAAGCATTTGCATATACGCGAAAAAGATTTTCTATCAATCAAAAAAAAAAAAAAAAAAAAAACGAGTACATCCTCGTCTGCGCACAACCAATCATCGATGTCACCGCAGCTCCCATAGAACACACACCTCCCGCATTACATTTATAATCGAAGATCGATATCGCCGATATTTAAATTTTTGCCAACCAAGCAACAGAAAACCACCCGCCAGCTTCCTCACCCCGCACGTAAAACCGGTTCTCGGCACAGTCTTTACTTCCTCGCGCTATTATCCACCCTCGTGCCGGGCTATTCCGAGCAGAAATTCGCAAGAAAAAGAATAAGAAGAGAAGCCTTTAACGTAGGGTATAATGGTCGGGCATTACGGGCACTTAGTTACTTTTGTGCGTTCGCGGCACAATATACGCTATAATATATATGATATAGACGCTGCGCTCCAGCTGGTAACCCGAGACAAAGGACAGTATCCGGCTGACCAAACCGATCCTCTCTGAGCATTGTAGCGTTATGCATATATACACACAGGTGTATAAATTTCTTGAGTATATATATACCGTCACTTCATATTAAATTTTCTCACTTTTCAAATCCGATAAATTTTGGGTGCCACATGAATCGCAAGACCTTCTTTAAAATATGCCATATAAATATATGGAATTCAGCGATATGCAGGTATAATCGAATAAATGAAAACTTATACATCCGCGGCCATTTGCGCTTGCGCGCTTTGGGAGCAACGCTTACAACTACAACCTACATAACAGCTTTTCAGCTAAAGCGTCGGTGCTAATCGAAATAAAGAGAAAGCGAGAGAGTGCATATATATAGTATAAGATGTCGAACGCACACGTGCTGTATCCTCTTTGTTACCTCATTCCGTTTGCCCGAGTGCGCGTTAGCCGAGTTTGAAAGCGCGAAGCGTGTTTATTGTTCGTTCGTCCGGTCTTCGCCAGAGCGTAATCCCTACCCTTGATTGGGAGCATTTTTGACCAACTGCACTTCAATGCTCCTCTGCCGGTACATATATATACACGCGTGCCTATATGTGTGCATATATATATACATACATAGCGTTCTCGGAAACGCTTGAAACTTTCGTCGCGATTTAAAGGAGCGTGCAATAAACAATGCCTAGAATGCGTGAGCCAAGTGAGAAGGAAAAAAACGCGGGTGTAATTGGACGATTCCGTAGCCGCTGCGAGAATTGAAAATTCGATCGGTTTAACTTGGATTATATAGTCTTGCACGTGCAGCTATATATACGTATATATACATCGGGTCTTGCAAAAAAATGTCTAGACATTACGTAAAAATAAGTCGTTGAACTAGTTACGAAATATTACTCGGCTCTACATGCATAGAGAACTGAATGTGATTCAATTATAAGTGCACAAAAGCTCGTGTCTTATTATTAGATCGAGAGAAATTCAATTTCGCGAACTCGCCTTAGTGTATATATAGTGTGTACCCGCAGAGGTATGAAAAATTACTGCCTCTCTGGTAAAATATACAATACCTGCCTACAAGTTTCATAAACTGCGCAAATTACTAATATTCCTAGTTTTTCATTTAATCTTTATTCTTCGGTATAGGCAGTTTCATGGGTTTTCATTTTTTACCATACTGCATGTGAATTATTCAGCCCTGTTGGAAAATGGTATCAGAAGGACGACGGTTCAATTCCCAGTCGAATAAGCAAAAATAAATGATAGTTTTGTCAATATTTCGAGTATTTTATAAACATTACTATAATTGTTTCTAAGTTCTCTAAGACTCTTCTCTCCGTGCTCGTAAAGGGCTGTGCAATAAATAAGTCGTCCGCGAAAATAGCAAAGTTGAAGCACCAGACTTTCCGAGCTCGGTAAATACAGCGTAGAATATAAAAATCAAAGAGAGAGAAAGAGAGAGAGAGAGCTAAAGATAGGGCAACCTGTAGAGATATATAGACACATAGAACACACGTATATAGGTACATATATAGAGTGAAAGAGCATGCTTCGTCGTATATAGCTCGG
Organism: Muscidifurax raptorellus; assembly: GCA_020010945.3. Classification (NCBI taxonomy): domain Eukaryota; kingdom Metazoa; phylum Arthropoda; class Insecta; order Hymenoptera; family Pteromalidae; genus Muscidifurax; species Muscidifurax raptorellus. The sequence goes on along the minus strand of CM052079.1, from coordinate 5,840,982 downwards.
GTCAAAAGATGCGGAGCTTTAGAGCTGCACGGATGAAAAAGAATAAAGGGCTCGTGTGTCCTTTCATCTCTCCGACATCAAAAGACAATTCCGAAATTATGGAGATTTACCGAAGAATCGACGCTGTGCCAGCTCTTTCGCTCCATCAATCTATATATATACATAGGTATATACCGGAGGGCGCGATCTCCTTTGTACTGTCGATCGCAAGAGGGGGGGAGGGCCCACCGGAACAAATGAGTGGGTTAGCCCGTACGTCAGGTGGCGGTGGTGCAGCGCGAGTGCAAGGCTGCAGGATGGGAATGGCTCTCTCGTATATATATATAGGTAAATGCATCATCGACCACTACGTCTTCCAGGCTCTGTATATATGGAAAGTCCAAAGAGACTTCCGTATTGCGCATCGTTCCATTTTCCGCGCCGGTGTAGGTGTATGTCGAGTTCTCGCTTTAAATTTGAAGAAACTCGATAATATCCTTGAAAGAGTGTAAGAGCGAGAGGAGGGCAATTGCCGGCTTTTGTGACGTCGGCAAACTGTAATCAGCTGAACTTTTACCCTCGTTCTACACCGACTACTATAGCTTCTTCTCCTCATCTCGCGATGCAAATTGGATCTTTGAAAGAGGAAATTTTTTCGCAATCATCGCGGGATTTACGAGAGGCCCTAATAACCCGCGGCGACGACTCTCGCTCGCCATTATGTAAAGCAGAGTATAGAGCTTTAAAAAACACGAATATGTCGCGGTTTTATACTGATGCTGACGCGGACACCTTATATGCGTATATATCATATATACAACATATACGCGGGCACGATTGCGGCGAGTACCTCTCTCGTGTAATATACACGCGGGACACGACGATAAAACTGTTTTTTACGAGGCGAGAAGAAGAAATTTTACGAGGCATGCTTGACACTTTCGCGCAAGCATCAAAGATATATAGAGTCCCACGCGTGCGCAAAAGCTTAATCTTGATAACACACGTTCACGCAGCGGTGTAATTATCACCGGTTTCGAGCTTGCGCGCTAAATGCCACTGCTGTAATTACGGGGCGTTATACTCACTCCGGAAGTCTGGACGACTTATATTCACTTACCCGATTACTTTTGAAGCACGAGTATATACGATTGCGTATACGCATGCCTTTTGGTATGGGCTTATGTGTCCGAGAAAATCTAATAAAAAATGCCGCCTGTGGCCGTGTGAGGCTTAATTTCTTTGAATCTCAAGCTCTCGAGAATCGACTCTTTCGACTTCTTTTGATGCGAGTTCAAAGTTGTCTTGTAATTTTAGGTACACGGAGAGAAATTTCGAAGGCTCAGCGCTCGATACTTTCGAAGCTACGGGAACACGGCTTCGAATTCGAAGTATAGATACTCTACGATTTTCGTGCATGTACGGAGCGAGACATGGTATTATTAGCAGTCGAATTGCGAGAGTGGGGACTCCAAGATTCTCCGTACCGCAGGGACTCGACGCTTCGCAGTCTCAGACCTCGAAACTTGGATACTATAGCGTGTCGGCTGGACCTCGAAAGTCGAAGCGGTAGACGCTTATGTTCGTATCGCCAGAGTTCGGAAAATTTCGGGATTCGGGAACGACGAGAATAGACGGCAAAACACTCGATCGATAGAGATCTGTACGGCCGCAATAACATGGAGCGCTGAGCTGTCGAAATTTCTCTCCGTGTACGAGCCGAAGTAAGATGCATCTATTTCTATTTTAACATACACCCGGTAATCGCCTGTAATGTACCGGCTTGTACCGGATTATCGATATTCCATAACGAAGTATTTCTATAAATATAGGCGTAAAGAAAGTATATGCAATTAATTTATATATAAATATTGCTCACGATAAAAAAAGACATTGCGGTAGTTCCAGTTAAAAAAAATCGACCCCCGTCAGTGCCACAATTAGGAGTCATTACGAGGGAACGATCGCAACTCAGCTGATTTCTCCTTCGCCTCGTTTTCTCCGCGGAAGCTTTTCTGGCCTAAGGCTGCCGACGACGAGCAAAAAGTGTGTATACGACGTTTGCGTGCCGCAAGTCTTACGATACAGGTGTATATAGGTATACACAAAAGGCTTCGAGCGGACGAGAGAAAAGAGCGGGAACTAAACGGCTAGCTGGTGTGTATACAGAAGGCTAACAATTATCTTGAAACTTTATCATCAATTTTCTTCGGGTAAATGTACATTCTCTTGTTGAGAGTGAGGTTGAGTATATTGTTTTTCCATTCGATTGGTCTTTTTATTTCAACAAGCCTATGCATTTTTTCTCTATTCTTATAAAGAACAAACACACGGGAAGGTGATAACGATCGAATAAAAAAAATAAAGTTGCTCGAGTCACACAAAAAAAAGTCCGCATAGAAGAATCGCGGTGGTTCTCTCTGCTTTGCATTTTTCTCGCAGTATCCGAAACAATCAAGCGCAATTCTTATTGTATAAAAATATCCGGCACCGTTCGAGAAACGCATTGGAAATATCGTCTGAATAAAGCTTCAGACATCGTCTGGATGCCTGCGTAAACTCGGGCGGGAGTATCGGGTCTGTATATAGCATCAGATTGATTTCATAATAACAAAGGGGTGTATCTCGAATGCGGTATCACCTTTCGGAAAATATTGAACCGACAAGGATCTGAATAATCACGAAGTCTCTTGAATCGCAAAAATCTTCTCGCTCTTATTCCTCGCCTCTGCTTTTGCCGACGAGCAGGGAGGAGGTGTGTATATGATACTGTTTTATGCTTGTTTGTAAAGTTTGTGTAGCTGACGGTATATATAACAACCGTGCGAGCTTTCAACGGACACAGTCTCCAATTAGCGGAAAGCCTTCGTATATAGATTGTTAAAGCCACGAACGATGGAAAAGTTGTCAGAGCTTTTTGGAGCCCGAATTTTCTTCTATCGTGTCTGATTTGATTTTTTATTGGCATCGAATTTCTCACGGTTCGTTTCGTCGATACTGCTATATATATAGTATTACAGTATCAGTTATCGATGCATTCGTCATGATCGTATATTTTCTTTTTTCTTCTAAAGCTATTTACAAATTGATTAAGTCTCGGGTAAGCTCCTGTTACAAAAACGGTCAAAGTTAGCTGGTCACTGCTGCCCTAGACGACACACATCAGACTAAAGCGTGTCCGTCGCCTACTTCTGGAATCCGGACCCTCTGTATACGTATATAACATGTACCAGAGCGAATGTAAAAGAATACGAAGAATGACGCACGTACTTGTGCATATCTGCATTCGTAGAATCGCGTGACGGGCTTGTCTCAGCAAGAAAACACAAGGGGGGTTTCGCCGACAGATCCCGCAATCGAATTATAGCTGGCTCTAATGCGACACGCGATCGGTGATCTTGGAAAGTCTCTGATATAAAAGTCGTCGCTCGTCCCGTCCGCGCCTCAAGTGAGCTGCGGAACGTACCCCCAACCTTCGCACCGCGTCTCACTTCAAAAGATCACGACTCCCTTGCCTGTATATGACACGCCAGCGAAACAACTTACTCCTGAGGTACATATACGTCCTACTAAAAATCAACGAGGATACATATATATAGTGAATTGGATTTTTTTGGTCTGTGGCCGATAAAGTGTACACACAGTGTGTAGTTTCAGTCTGTATGTCAAATGAAATCTCTCAGATTTCGCTTTGAAATTGCTGTAGATTGAGCGCAGTTCCGACGACAACTCTGCTCGTGGAGGAAGCATAAGGATCTCAAGCCAAAACCAAACGGACAAAGAGATCAGAAGAGCTGAGTACTGAAGGAAGTAGAGGATCATGTACAGTAACGACAGCAGCCTTCTCAACCCGATGGCCTTTGTAGGCTTGAACGGTGCTATGGGGGGAATGGGACCCGCCGGTGTTGGGTAAGGACAAGTACACGAACATTTTTTATCGCGGTTATTTCTGCGAGTGGAAAAATAAAATCATGCTAGACTATCCTCGCTACTCGTTATTATTGCGCGCGACTGCGGAAATGAAAAAGAGGGAGAGAGAGTCACGGAAATGAAATAGAGCTTTAAAAGAGAAAAGCTTCGTTACAAAGAGTCAATAAAGCATACTAAGTAGAGATTGCGAAATCATGATGATAAAAAAAAAACAAAAATACGTAATGCAACGGTTGATGAAAAAGTATGTATATATAATACGTACATCTTCAATGTTGTGTAGCCAACTACCGCAAATGCAGGAACACCTTCTGGGCTGGAATCATCCTCCCGAGCACATGGACATCGTGCACCCGCACTGGCGCGGTTTTCTAGCACCTGGCAAGTACTGGCACATCGGTCTCGCTCTCATCTACTTTATGCTACTCGTTCTCTCGTTCGTTGGAAATGGCTGCGTTGTGTGGATATTTAGCACGTAAGTAAAGGCAGCCGAGAAAGGAAAGAAAATATATATTCTTAGAAAGCATCGCCTTCCGTAATAAATGTAACGAATGTTTTCCACTGTACCCGTGGGCAAAAGTGTGCCAGCCCTCGCTCTAAATAGATGCTTGCGCTTAAAGGGTCACGCGAAAGTACTAGGCTGCACCTCTCAAGGCCATGCGAGACTTACTTCAAGTAGTAGTTACGCAATAGTTTGTTGGGTTTCGTTTTGTTGGGAATTATAACGTCAAGGGTCGATTCCATTAAAACGAGAGAAAAAAAACATGTTCAGATCCAAAGTTCTGAGAACTCCATCGAACCTATTCATCATCAACCTGGCGCTGTTCGACCTGGTGATGGCACTGGAGATACCTATGCTAATAATCAACAGCTTCATCGAGCGCATGATTGGCTGGGGGCTAGGCTGCGACATCTACGCGGCTCTCGGGAGCGTCTCAGGTATCGGCTCGGCCATCACCAATGCCGCCATCGCCTACGATCGATACAGGTATATATACGTTTCGCTTTTTAGCGAAATTGCCTCGTTTCTGCAGCTCTTATACACAATATTCATACTCCACGGCAATTGGCTGTTGTTTCGTTGCATATATACTGGAGTATTGGGGGGGGGGGGGTGCTGTATACATGTATTCACGCGTTTTCTACCTACCTCGACGTAGGACCATTTCCTGTCCAATCGATGGTAGACTGAACGGCAAGCAAGCAGCTGTTATGGTAGCTTTCACGTGGTTCTGGACGATGCCGTTCACCATTCTGCCGTTCGCCAAAATTTGGGGTCGATACACTACCGGTAATTGTCGATGTTAATCCAACGCTTCAATATTATTCCATTAAATCGTCGATTTTCTTGCGTAAAATACGAAATTACAGAGGGCTTTCTGACGACCTGCAGCTTCGACTTTCTCAGCGACGACCAGGATACCAAGGTGTTCGTCGCTGCGATTTTCTCTTGGTCTTACTGCTTCCCAATGGTGCTGATCATCTACTTCTACTCGCAGCTAATCAAGTCCGTCAGACGCCACGAGAAAATGCTCCGCGAACAGGCAAGTTTTTTTTAATCATCGGGAAAACTTTTCCCTCGCTCGTTTACAATTCTCCGCTAACAGCAGAGCTTCATCTTGCAATTCATGCATATAATCCAGGCAAAAAAAATGAACGTCAAGTCGCTATCGGCCCAAGACAAGGAGAGAAGCGTCGAGATGAGGATTGCCAAGGTGGCCTTCACCATCTTCTTTCTCTTCGTGTGCTCCTGGACGCCCTACGCTGTCGTGACGATGATCGCTGCGTTTGGAAATCGGTAAGATCGGTAAGGTGATATAGCACTGTACTCCGTTAACAATCCGTCATAATTTTTCAGCGAGTTGATAACACCGTTCTCCAGCATGCTTCCGGCTGTGTTCGCAAAGACCGTGTCCTGTATCGATCCTTGGGTCTACGCAATTAACCATCCCAGGTAAGAATATCCAGGACTTCATTAATTAAACTCCGAAGGCAAATCGGTACAGAACAACGAAAATCGATCGTTGACCGCAGGTACCGACAGGAGCTCACCAAGCGTTGCCAGTGGATGGGCATTCACGAACCGGATTCAGGACCAACTCTAAGCAATGCAGAGGCTGTATCCGTCACGACGGAGAAGCTCAAGTCTGACGACGCGTAAGGCGCCGACGAACGTCAGAAAACCGAGATAAAAAATCCTCGGTTGACCCTCGGTTGGCAAGGCTGTACGCGCTGCGACTTTATCGAATCACCACACGATAAGGTTGCTCTACAAAGGCCGCAGCTCTTGTCTACAGTCGGTCACAGGCATCGATCAGAAACTTGAGCCGTTATTGTTTTAATCGAATGTCATGATTTGACTTGAAGATTGCAATAGCTTATTATTTTTTTATTTTTATGAAGGAGGTACATTTATGATAAAGAAGAAGGTCCGAAGTAGATAAGTGGAAGAGTATTGATCGCTGTAGTAGAGGTGGATGGGTGGGCGAGTCACGCCATCTTGCGGAGGGTAGATGAATTCGAGAGATATTCGAATGATTTGCTACGCTTGAATCGGGTTAGCTTGGTATTCCCTAAATTGCGATTGGATATATCTATCGTATTACTATGTTAATATTTATTGTATACAAATGTACAGCAATCATGAAACAATGTTCGATATGATTCTTTTAAGGAATCGCTATTGCATCTGGTATCCATTATACCCTTGGAGATTTTTACTTCGAAGATTACAATTAAATATCAGGTACTGTTATATCGTTATATAAACATTATGTAATAATTAAAAATACGTAATCATCGTCTATATTGTCTTATTTTATAACTAAGAGCTTTGTATCGTATAAGAAATCTTTATTACTATTATATATTCAGATATATTTAGCGTCAAAGTTATGAATAACATCGATTCTTGATTAAAGTCGATGAACGTTGTTACGATATTTTTCTGTGTACGAAGGCAACCGCTAAATGGGTTTAAATTTAAATTACATACTTAAATCTCTAAACACGAGTTTAGCAGTTTCTCATTCCCTGGCTATAATTCTAGTGTAAACGCAATAATTGTATCTTTTGGTACGTAATAAAAAGCTTCTTCTAAATTTGCTTTTGGTATACTAGCGATTCAGCTGATTGAAACCTGAGCACGCAGAAAAACTTGAAGAGTTTTAAATTATTCCACTCTAAATATGTAAACGTGTAAATTAAAATTTTCCCACCATCGTACATTTGGAAACCCTCTTCCGTCAAATAAGTGAGGATTACTCCGCACCTCACAGGCTCACAGCCTCTTTTAATTCAATTAGCTTTACCCTGTAGTCGGTTTCCGTTCCTCTGCACGAATAATATTTCCTGTCTTGTGGAACTAGTGGTGAAACCAAGAGCTGAATAATACAAAATCCCCGGTGACTTTGAACTCGTCGAAGACTAACACCTACAATTTTAATTTCTCGCTCTCTCCCAAGTCCCTTAAACATCGCGCGAGTAATTTTCGGCGTCGCAGATGCTCGGTTAATGAAACGGGCTTAGAGTGAATTTCCAGCGAAGGTGGTATAGGGACATAATCGTTTTCATCGGGAAAGCAGCAGTGTAGCGGCCTGCGGCGTCTATAGTAATCCATCACCCAAGACAATGCGATTACGTTCGCGGTTGTGGCTACGCAAACTATCGAGAGATACCGGGACTAATACCTTGGCTGATGACCAAGTGTTTTTGCCGGTTATTAGGAGGACAAGGCGCCAAGATGTTGATAATTGATTATTTTTTAAGAAAGCACGCATTTTATAATGTAAATCGGATAGGATAAGATTGTTCATTTTCTATAGGTGCTTCTACTGAAAAAAATCGCCCTTATATTCGCTTCACAGAAAACAGAAATAACTTTTTTGTTAGTATATCTTACACCGTCAGGTATCCCCTGCAAGAAAAAATCTCTTTCCACTTTCTGCACAATACTGCACTCTTTCCTATTATTCCAGTTTTCCATGTTTCAACGCGAAATTCTGATTCAAACTATAACAGAAAAAAAACTCAAACTACTATCGGTCCACGGCTTTCTAATAAAGCTCGGAGGTTCAGTAGAAGTCTATCACCCCGCCAAAAAAAAAGTTTTTTTTTTCATTTCTCAGCCGAGCTAGTTCACCGACTCGTCCTATGGCTTCATACAATTGGTAGTGGTTCGACGAAAGAGTATTTCTCCCTCAGCCGAGAAAGTTCCTGATTAAGTAGACGACTCAAAGAAGAGCGAACTCGTCATGCCGATTGTATGAGAGGTATAGATAGAAAAGAGGCCAGCGGTGAATTGAAAAATGTGCGCGTTCGCGCTGGAAATGGAAGAAAAAAGCCAGTGATTGCGAATTAAAGATTCTGAGCACGTAAAATAATATTATTATTGATACTTGTTCATGCTTCTATTATAGTAGAGACGTATATATATTTAAATGCTGATAATCATTGACTCGACTACGAAAATAATAATATAAGATGATAAATTAATCCAAATCAATAATATGTATCGTACCGCTCGCTCTTTCCAACGTCCTGCGATACCTCGAATTTTCTTTTTACACGACTCTTGCACGATTAAACGAAATTTCCATTTCCATATAGGTGTACCTACTCGAAGGCCTCTCCGCGCTTGAGAAACATCCGGTGCCATTTCCCGAGATCGGGAGGGGTTTGCTCGCGCTCCAACAGCGGCGGCGGCGGCGAAACGCTGGACCGGTTATAGCTACACGCTGAAAATTCAATTACGCAGGATTTATGGCGCTCGCTCGAGCATATTTATCGCGAGGGAATGCTGGCGTGTGCTCTCTCGGCCTCGTTCCCTTCGTCGTCCTTTTGGGACGTATTAATACCTCGAAGCTTGTGTGTGTGCGCGTGTGTGTGTATGTATAGTCAGGCCGGGTTTGCTCGCATTTTTCTTGCGGCCTCTTGTTTGTATTGTCGTATATCGACATTTATGTCTCTGATGCACCAGCGCCTATGACTTTATTATAGGGATTTGGTTGTTGGAAAATTGTTGCACTCAATAACGTGTGCCGATATTTGGTATATGTCGGTTAAACACTCGTAAAATAATATTTGCATACTTCTTCGTGATCGAATGGAAATATAGTATCTGGATACCTGGTTGGCTCTGAGTTTGGTGATATCAATCGATAAGCCTTAAAATGTGAATAATAACTAATGGCTTCCCGTCGTGCTTTGACCAACAACTTATCCTTTCAATAATTGACTGCAATATCGAGAAGTTTGGAGTGATCCAACAGAACTTGCTCATATATACAGAGTTTCTAGACCCTTCAGTACTATGGTTACCGTCTATTCCGTTATAGGCACCTTATAGACATTTATGTATAGAACTGCATAATAAACGCTCTATCGATCATACATCGACATAACAAACTCGAGCTGCTTTCAAACTAAAAATCGGTCATACTCAAACTCCAAGCTAAAAAAAGAATCGCCACACATATCGATGATCAATTATGGTGAAACTGGTCAATTTTCCGCTTCAACTTATGCACTAGATAAGAGCTTTGTAGACTCGACTATGCCTTCAGCGTTTCCGCGAGAGAGCAAAGTTTTTTATAAATATGCCTCCCTCGCGTAACGATGCTCTTCCAAAGCTCCATCTCGGCGACGATGCGTCACCTCTGAGGGATTGCTCTCTCGGCGTGTACATATTTTCGAAATATATCAATTGCTCGTATCTCCATATTCTTCTCCGCGCGCGATGCCGGGAAATCTTATTTTCCTTTACGCGCACGCGCGACAAAAGAAAATTCGAGCAACGCGCGCGCGCGCGCACGTTTCGTGACAGATTTATTAGATGCGGATTTTTATACCGTTACTTGAAAATCTTATTCCTTTCTCCTTCTTCTACTTCTTCTTCTGCCGGCGTGTGCCACTTCTGCTGTATTCGCATCTTTCTATTGGAAATCGTGATTTACTGCTCAGTATTTTCGGTTTGCCGAAAATCCCTTTATGCATCGGCTGTTCTGTAACTTTATATATATGCAATATGCAGAAACATTCGGATAAATTTGTTTAAGATTTTCTTACTTGTAACAGAAGATACATTTTATAGGGCTTTGTTCTGATGATGGAAGAGCTTAAAAGTAGAGACTATACTTTACGCTCTTTCAAGGTGTCAACGCTTGCTCTTTCAAGGTGCTCGTATTTATATATAAGTATACAGATATAAACATAAGTTTACATTCATTTTCTATGAATCCAATGTTTATCTCGGAAGTTAAAAAGCTTATTATGAAAATATATGACACTTTGTCTCCAGAATTGACTATCGGTATGCTATTGAATCGAAACGACGTTCCTGGAAAATTATAAAATATAAAATCAATACCGATTGTTTAGTACATTCGATGCAATCAATTGCTATCTACCTATAACGTTCACGCAAAATAGTTTCAAGCTAAACTCGAAAGAGATCTTTTTAAATTTTACATTTCATTTCGAGAATGTAAAATTTTGTATTCATTCGTTAACTAATTCATTCATTCAAAATTAATTTTGCGTCTCAACCATCAGATTTTAATTCCAATTTCAAGTGAATTCCATTCATATATCCAGAATCTGCCTAATTTAAAAAATTAGTTCTTTTGTACCAATGCAGTCGGAAGAACTTCACTGGTATATACATATACGTATCTATAATGGTGACGAGTCGCGGCAATGTCTTTGCTCTCGAAAGGACTGTTGCCGCTCGACGCTCGATACTTTTCCCGCCCGTCAAAAGCTATATCCCCTGACGCGGCGGTATACGTACTTATCTGTATATACAGGTATACAGATGTGTATACATATACATGCCGAAAATTCTGAAGGTGTAGGCGTACGGGTTGTCATGGAAACCCCACAAGCGCAGGCGCGTAGTCTCTTTTAGTCGACGGGCCAGCTTTATTTGTCTGCGCCACACGACGCTGTTAAAGTTTTGGCAGCAACGTATATAAGCGGTAATTAAAAACTAGCGAATTCAACATTTTGTAAGATTTATTGACTTTTATTACAATTTTACTTTGGGAAAGAAATCGGATTATTTTTAATTCGGCGCATAAAGAATTGGGCATCTGCTTTACATTATAGGAGAGTTTTCTAATGAAAATCGAAAAAGGAAAAGGGCCTATGTTGGATATTTGCGGTATATACTTACGCTGGACGAGACTTGACTTGAGTAAAAATGGTCATGGGTACATTTCCGATATTGGAGAATATATTTCAAAAGTACATTTTATGAAAACTTGTTTATTTTTTATTGCGAATAAAAACGTCACGGGAACAATCATTAAAATTGAATAAATAGCAGAGTTAATAAAATTGTGCTATTATTTGATAAAATATCTCTCAATCCTTTAAAATTCAACATTTTTTTCGAAGTACTATAATAAACTGATTTTAATGTAAAAAGCTTTTTAAACAAACAATAAAGCTGTACGAGGTACCGAGTCTAGTCTGCATCGTCAAGCCATTTAATCGAATACACCAGATAATCTTTGCCTTGCCTTTTAAGCGAGCAAGATCCTCTTCCAGCGAATTTAATTTGATTAAAAGTTGCAAACAACGAGAAAATGTTCATTTTTCTTTTCTATGTAACATCACAGTATGTTATTACACTAGGAAAGAGAAAAACACCAGCAATATAAAAATTCTCACGCAGTTTGTATAATTTTTCTTTCACTCGAAGAAAACTGCCGTGTGTATATATATATATGTAATATACAGCGTGGAAAATGCCGAAACCCTTCTCTCTTCCGTGAAACGAGAATGCAAGATTTGCGCTTCAAGTATATATGCCAGCAGAAAGCTGCGCAGCGCAGAAGATGCTCTATGGATATGAAAACGTCAGTAGGTAAAAGCTCAGAGAGCAGCCAAAGCGAGGAGGCCAAAATGAAATAAAACATATATATATATATATAGCAGCGAGGCCGCGCGCAGTGGCTCGGTTGCGCGCTCTCTCGCTCGCGCGGCAACCGCAATTAAGAAGGTCGAGATTTCCGACAACAGAGTAGGTATATAGGTAGGTCTGCGCGCAAGCGTGTCCCATTTAACAATTCCTCGGAGCATACACGGCTGTTCCTCCTCTTGCTCGCTGTAACAAATATTCCAACTCGCTTGGGCCTCTCTCTCTTTGTGTGCACGCACACACACACATATAGTATACAGACGTGCGCAAATTCCCAGCAGGCAAGCAAGCGAGCGAGCAAGTGAGCGAGCCTACCTGACTCTTGCCGTGTGCATATATATATATATATATATATATATAGCGAGAGCTGATTGGCGCTACGAATTAATGTATGCGCCAAGGGGTAGCAGTTGCTCCGTACCGCGCAAGTGTATATATAGAGCAACTATGAAGAACAACTAGAACTTGCTACGTTTGCCTGTGTTTTTTTAAACTCTCTGAAAAGCTCGAAGAAAGAAATAATGTGTCAAGAGGCTGTAGCTCCGCGATGTATTGTTTGTACCTCTCGTGCGGGTATACGACTGTTGAATGTTTCTTCTTTTTTTTTTTTATAATATGCAGCACAAAAATATTCGCCCGATATAATTGTGACGTGATCACGCATTCAGCGAGAAGTCGCGCGTGCAGTGACCGCGCCAACCACGCGGTAACGCCACACAGCACTCTTCCGCGCGCGAGTGGCATGCACTTCGCCGGAGACGGCCTCTCGACTAGTTTCAAGCGCTCTCCAAGGCGCACAACCTTTTATCGCGCCCTTGCACTGCAACCGCGCAGCCTTTGCCCGCCTCGACTCTGCGGCTGCAAGCTCTCTCAGCTCTCTTTCTCTCTTCTTTTCTCACTTTGCGGTGTCGGTTCTACGCCTGCTCTTCTGCTATAGCGCGTCGATCGAAGCGTTAGCTGCCCCCGAGTTTTCAGCAAATGTGTTGGCGAAATCATTGAGTGTTACGCTGGCTTAGTGACTGTGAATGTATTAATGGCATAGGAATGGTTATACCTACTTTGTCGGTGAAAAACTTTCTCTCCTTTCACCGCAAGTTTTTTTCTTATCCCTCCGTCCCCCCTACTCTGGTATTGCAGACAAGCCCTTTTTTTGTCTCGATTTTTTCCAAAGGGCTGCTGCGGGTTCCGAAAGCACTCCAATGCGTACTTTGCCCTTTTATATGCTCTTATGCTCAACTTTTTCCAATGTCGTTCTCCACTCTCTTTCTTTACTCTCGTTGTTGACTTTATATTCAATTTTTTAAAAGTCAACTTCTAAAAAATTATGAACTTCTGTATTAATAAGTAATTTTTTTTACGCGCCAAATAAAAACCTACCCCGGAAAAGAAATGAAAATTCTTATAGCAAACAGCAGTGGGTATCAAGGTTGCTTACTCGTAAGTGTACACGCAGGGAATGAGATCCAATATGACGGTTGCAGCACACTGCTCACAAGTGACTCAGACTTCATCGAAAGAATAAATATGTAAGTACTCCGATAATATAATAAATATAGAGTGAGCTTGTATCGCTAGTGTATACATTGCTTGATTAAAAACAGCTATAGAGGTTCTTTGCGTTCAATGTACATCGCAATGTTTACGTCGAAAACGAATTGCTCGACGGAGTTGTAATACAAAAATATTGCCGGTAGTTATACAAACAGATTTTTCTACTTAATTTTTAATTAACCCCAATCGATTTGTTAATCTTTACGTCTACGTGTACATATAAGTAATCTAATCATCTGATCAATAATTTAGTGATTTTATCTGCTTTATTACACACTTCAAGCTGAAATATTATTACAAAATGTAATACCCAATGGATATTGATACAGAACAGCTTTAACCTGTTTTGCATTTTTCATTCCATCGCCTTTCATACAAAGATTTGCTTAATAAAAATTTGTTGGACTCAGGTCTTTCTTAGATATTTTTTACGGTTTTCAATTCTTATATTCTGATGAAAAATAAGAAAATTCTGGCCCTTCGCGCTGAAGATGTTTCCAAGGAAAAAAGTATAAGAAACCACATACTCAGCACCTTTCGACGTACTCATTTCAAAAAGATATCCCGAGGACTTGGCATCGGTTATACCTTTCAGCAAAACTTTTCGTTCAACTTCTTAATTCTTTCTTCCGCCTTGTCTCTTGCTTCAAAAGGCAATTCGTTTTCATATTTATATTATTTCAACTTATTAATATTTTTTTAAAAGACTTTTTGGACAAACTCAGCACAAATGAATGATTCATTATCATTCATAAAATCAATAATTATTTCATACGTATTTAAAAATTGAGTACAAATTATTGTAAGCATTTTGCTTTATATAATATAATTTAATTTTATAATTTAAAGTCAGCATTGACGTATGAAAAAAAGAAACGGGTGGAAATTGAATATGCCGAAGAAAAGAAATTTGGTAAGGCTTGCATGCGTTCAGATGGTGGAGCAGCATGTGGAATTTAAACTCCACAAATACCTCCAGACATGTTGCTGGCGTGTTTTTACGACAATGAATTTGCTATTACCAAGCTTCTTCGACGAAAGCCAAAATAATTCCGTTAAATTTGTGGAATATAAAGTGAAATAAGTCAAATTAATAAATAAATTTTGATATCCAAATTTATTTGAAATTTTACAATTTCAAGTTTTTCGGCTGTCGTCTCAAAGAATTTTTTAGTTGTAAACGTTCTACAAATGTTACTCTGAATAAGTAGAGCATAACGATATAGCGTCAGACACGCATAAGAACATTTCCAAGAATCCCAAAACTCCAGATTTCGGAAAGAATGTGCTTACTGAACAAAGAATACTTGTATTGTAAAAAAGGCTATCATTCAAAGACACAAAAGAATCGTAAACTCAAATCCCAATTAAATTTCAATCAAGTGTCCGGCAAAATCCAAGCCTCTCGCAGCAGGACATACCATCGTCCTTTTCTCACTCTCTCGCGTATAATGGTACGCATAAACGCGATAAATTATTGAGAGCAGTCCCGCAGCAATGTTCAATGCGTTGTCCTCTCCCCCACTTTCCCTCACATACAAACGCACCAACGCGCGCATGCCCGTATCGTAGCTTTCGCGAGATAGCGACGTACGGACGCGATGAATACAAAATGTAACGAGAGAGGGAAGAGAAAGAGAGAGCGCTGCGTCGCTCTCTCTCGCTGCGCACATAGAGTCTGCGCATGCGCGTCGAGCCGCCGATAATTTTCCGCGAGGGGTTGGTTGACCGAGAGAGAAAGAGAGAGAGAGAGAGAGCAGGCAGAGTTGCCGGCTTGCACAGTTTGCTCCGACGCCTCAAACCCTGCAAGCGGTAAGGTGCTGAGAGCAGCGCGACGCGTCTCGGATTTCACACTCGCTCTCGGAGCGCGTGCGAATTTCACACACTGGTGTGTGTTTATCATACAATACATACATTCAACTCCTGTATTATCATCGAGAGTTGTGCTTTTATGCAGGAAAGGATGTGAATGAAAGAGAGAGAGAGAGAAAAGTTGTGAGTTCCCAGTGCCGGCGTAGTGAGAGCAGCTAAAACTGATCGTTCCCCTACTTTGAGCTTCTTTTTTCTTCGTCTTCGACTCACTGGCCGCACTGCGTTAACGAGAAGAAGTTGCGGTATCTCTGGCTCACCTCGCATGCTTTTTAGGTTATGAAATAGAGGGAGAAAGAGTGAGCGAGCCGGTAAACAGTGTTACTTTTGCGTGTTGACGTGGTGCCGGTGTTACTAAAAAGTGCTGTTGTATAGTGAAGTTTCCGGAGAATCTTGCTGATTACGCAGTTTTTTCTGACAGGTGAGTTTTGTTTTTTTTTCTGATACTCTACGTTGAATGCCAGTGTTTTGATAAATATATAGAAAGTGCATATACAGCGTGGGTAATGAATGCTTGACTGTTATATGAGAAGAGAGAAGCTTGATTACATGCAGAACAGGAAAAAGGATAAAATGAAGTGTAAAGAAGCGCAATGCAGCTTGACGTACATGCAAATACACTTTTTCTTGGTATTTTTTCCTGCTCAGGCGGTCTATAATACTGCACTAACGAATGAAACTTTTTATAAGCCGAGTTTGTACATAATAACGAGATGAAATGTCGTGAAGTATCGAGTTCTCTTGTGCGCACATTGAACGTTGAAGGACGAAAACACACATTTTATTTACAGGTTTTTGCGAACGAATGAAATTCGATACACGCGTTGTTATCACAACTTGCGTGTACGTTTATTGATTAATTTTACGTTCAATAAGCAGACCGTTTATTTACTTTATAATATAATTGTATGCACGATTTCCGAGTGAGTAAATAATATAGCTGAAACCTAATAGTTTGCCGAAAATTTGATACTTGCATAATATATGCAGAAAGTTAAAAAAAACACTTTCAGACAGTATGGTATAATATATTTTTATGGGTTACTCCCTCATTAAAGACGAACAAAAAGAAGTACCAAGTATATATAACTTATACATACTGTGCACATAAGAAGAGCAGCGGTAGAACTAGCGATAGGCAACCCAGACCGAGCGGCGACTCTCTCTCCCTCTCTCTCTCGGTTCGGGGGCATGTTTTCATTCGTTGTATACATGTGCATGCTCACGGTTCAACGACCCGCCAGCGCCACTGCTATACTATACCTCGATGCGCTTGTAGACTAGTGCTGGTCTAGGTATAGCCTCTTGGGCAGATATCGGCTTCGAAGCGTCGACGAGAGCATAGGCGAAGCTTGGTATTTGCCCTCCGTCTACCACAATTTTTCCGCACCTTTCGACGACATTTTGAACTGCGAACTGGAGGAACCTACTTTTTTCACTTGAGGCTTTCATAAGCAGCGTCAAATATTGAGTTAGTAGGAGATATATTACTTTACTTATTTACGCAACGTAATATATTCGTTTTGAATAAAATATTTTGCTGAATGAATTATAAGAATTGTATTGGCGACTGAGCCGTACAGTAATCGGGTTATCTATCCTATGCTCTGACGCTTCTGGGAAATCTGTGTAGAGTAGACCACGACTGGCAAGTAGGCAAATTGGATGTGAGAGGGGAGACGTTACAGGTGAATTCCCTTTGCTTAGTGGGTCAAATCTATAAGTATGAAGCTATCATAGCAGTATTTAAAATAGCGTGTTATCGTACTATCGTAAATCGAACATTTACTGGATTTGGTATCATTTTGTTAAAATGTATAAACCGTGAAAAAAAGCATTTTTCTGGTATTAAATTGAAAGGCAACTAAGAAACCAAAAATGCTGAACAGTGTCAGTTTTTCTCTGTAAATCTGTATTGAAAATGTATGTAATTACAGAATCAAGTAAATAGAAACGGAAGAATTTCTACATACTTTTAATATAATTACAAAGCCGTACCTCGATTTAATAAAATCGATTTATTAATTAACTTTGCACTTTTTATAATTTAATATAATCAATAATTTCTAGGATGGAATTTTGTATAAAAGAAAAGATTACTTTGTAAAGGTTTTTATACTTGAACAGTATTGTGATCATAAGACAAATTAATTAGCGCCTGTAATAGATATTTCGTCTCTGTTGTCGGCTAGAATAGAATTCATTACAATAACAAAAGATTAGTAAACACCATAAGCGTACTGTTACGGCCACCTCGTTGAAAATTTATCTTGTCACTCTTACGACCTGGTAATAATTGGCTTAAAGCTTTTTCAAAATGAACGTAATCATCATCAATATATTAATTATTGAAAGTGCAACATCTTTAAAGCAATTCTCATTATAATGTATCTAATTCTAATTTTATTTTTAT
Organism: Muscidifurax raptorellus; assembly: GCA_020010945.3. Taxonomy (NCBI): domain Eukaryota; kingdom Metazoa; phylum Arthropoda; class Insecta; order Hymenoptera; family Pteromalidae; genus Muscidifurax; species Muscidifurax raptorellus. The sequence continues at coordinate 5,823,316 of CM052079.1, read as the reverse complement.
AAAATTTGCTATTTTCTGAATTCAATACACGCATTAACACGTCGCTATTCATTATATCTTTAGTACTAAAGAACGATAAATAGAGCGTATAATTTAACGTTGAAAGCTGATCCAATAAATCAATAATTCATTCTTTTCTCGTTCTTTGTGCTAAAACAAATTAACCTCTAGTAGGCGGCATTATTTATCGCGCGCTGTAGACAAAACGTAGAACCAATTTGCCGGGGAGAAAATATAGAATTTGTGCTCTGGCGTGAATCTTACTTTACTCTCTCCCCAATCTCATCAATTTCTCAATCTTGATCTACTCGAAGAATCTCCACTCGTCCGTGATAATAGATCTAATTAGTAAATTGTCCATTTGACTCTGTGCCCTCTCGCCCTCCCATTGGCTTTGCAAATATCGACAGCCGCAGGAGATCGATAACCGACGAGGAAAAAATGTCTGCGGAGGTGCAAAAGCGCGTGAAACGAGATGCCGGCATAATTTAATTTATAAAGCGCCTAGCGATAGCACTCGATACGCGTGAAGATGTACGAGAAATCTTAGGAGGAGAGAAGAAGCCTTATAAGGATCACGAGAGTATTAAGTAGCTAATTTCTCAGTTGCCTGTCTTTCTCTCATTTTTTTCTTCCTATATCTCTGCTTGAATTCCGCGCGCTCGAAACTTTTGCTCTCCCTCTCTTCCTTTGTCTTTGTCTTTTTCTTTCTCAAGTGACATTCTTGTGAACTTTTGTCATTCTTTGATGCTTGCTTTACGTGCTTTTTACTTGAAAGAGAAAGGTTTTTCCCTACTATGATATATTTTTGCGGTAAATAAGAACTTTGAGAGATTCTTGTTTTCATAATCAACATTTGTTAGTCGAGTGCGTTAAACGCTTGTGCTTTCAGTTCTGACAATCTGATTCGGACTTCTCCAGGAAAAAAGCAGGTGAAACAACAAAAACACATTAAAAATTCTGCTTTGGAATCTCGGTGTAACTTTATTCAATTTGAAATCAAAATGTTTGTTCACAAAGAAACATTAAATAATCAAATGTAGCAATATTGTAATGAAAAATTTGTGCATACAATTTAAATAACCTCTTCATAGCATGCAGCTGAAATTTATACACGTGTGTAACAGTGATTATATTGGAAATAGAGTCGGTTCACGTGCGGTTAACCGCGCGCGCGTAGCCAAATCATATCGGCATCGGCACCGGTAGTTCTATTGCTGTTCAACTCGTTTCGCGGATACTAAGCCTTATATAAAACCGCATTTTGATACGGTAGCCTAGTAGTCCTCTGCCGGAGGCCAAACGAGCAATAGGTGGCTTAATTGGCGGTAAACCCTCTTAAACTGGCATCAAATTACATTATACGATTTTTAAGAGGCAAATTTACTCGCTAATTGAATCTTTATCTGTATTTACAATTCGCGCGAGCTTTTATGCGTGTTAACCAATGCATACATTACGTTTAATAAGAGAATATGCGAATTTATGACGGACTTGGCAAATGCATAAGCTTTAATTGAAAAATGGAAAATAATGCTTTAATATAAACTATCTTTAAAACCATTAAAACATTGACGACTAATGCACAATAATCAAACGTAAATCAAAATGAGTTTATAAAGTTACGTATACATAAGTAACAGTAAATAGTCCACTTTACCTGATAGGATATAGAATTAGACATGCGTTGAAAAAATATTCCATTTCACAATAGTCTGTTGATAGTAATCACCAAACATTTTCAATCGCAAACGCTTCACACGCGCAGAAAACCATCATATCTCCAACATAAAACAGCTTCACGTGCAATAGAGCCCCAGACTCAGGGGGTTCGAACAGTTCGAAATCGATTGAGAATTTCGCGCGGCGTAGGCGATAATGACGACGGAATTCGCCGCTGGCGGCAGCTGCTGCTAGGTCTCGCAAAATTACAGCGTCGAAGCAATAGCAGCAGCAGCAGCAGCAGTGCAGTCTGAGGGGTCAGGGGCCATATGCTTTCGCTCCATACGGCATTAATCTCATTGACAGCGCATGGTATCGGGTAATTATCAGCTTCGCCATCGCTGTATCGGGCAAAAAGAGAATCCGGCTCGAATGCATATTATGCCTACAGCTTTGATTTTACATGACTGCAAGCTATACTGATGTCTGCTGCCGCACCCTCTGCTTTGCTGTATATGTTATATTGCGCGTTTATGTATAATCCTGCAACGCACGTGCAGCTCTGCTCTCTCACGCGCGTGAACTGGATACACCGGATGTATGGATATCCGTAGCGAAGCGCAGAAAGAGAGAGAGAGAGAGAGAGAGAGAGAGAGAGAGAGAGAGAGAGAGAGAGAGAGAGAGAGAGAGAGCTTGCGTACGTATAGCGTGTGATTCTCCTACAGAAGCTTCGACGCTAGCAGCCAGTTGCATGTGTTTCCGCGCTGATATTCCCTTCCCTCTTGTGCGAACCGTGTCTCTCCGTCTAACCATCAGTTCGCTAATTCATATTCGCTGGCACTTACCATGCACTAGTACCACCCCTCTCTCGCACATTTGATGCAGCATATATAGTCGCTCAACCGCATGAGCCTCTCTCTCGCTGCGAATCTCTGCTTCTTCGTTAAGCCAATATGGGTTGTAGTCATCGTCTGTCCTTCCACTGGGTTGATGCATAACCAAGCGAGTGTGTACCCTAATGTGCGCGAGTGTTTGTGCATTAATTTGAGTGAGAATGCGTTAAAATTTATGTACGAGTCAGAGGCTCGTGCGTGTGTGTGATTCGGTTATATGCCTACCGCAACTAACTATAGTCGGTATAGTCTGTGCATCAAACCTTAACTGAATACATTTTATTAGTAGTATTTTGGAAAGCTACAAATGGGAGTTGTGAATACAGTGCTTCTGTGCTTAGTGTTTTAAGTTTTAAGTGCGGGGATTTTGATACTTTTATAAGCCCAGGATAAAAAAAATACATGGCCAGTTTCGATCTTCTATTTTCAAAAAAAAGAGGTACGTCCGTTTTAAAAAGCTTACTAGTTTTAGTCATGCGGGTCGTAGTCTGCTTGAATATATAATTTAGAATATCATAACATTTTATATCACTAACAACGAGAAGTTGTAGAAAAATGTTAATAAGCCATTCGTGCTTTAATTAACTTTCCAACTCTCTAAATGAGGTAGTAAAATTAATTTGAACAGTACGCTGAGAAAAGTATCGCACAAAAATTATTGCCACAGCCATAATATACTCTGAAATAATGAAACAATCACCATACTCTGACTATATGTCACTTGATAGTATACTAATTTTTACTAAATCACCTCTGAGTATGTTTATGTACCATTTTACTATTTCAAATTTATAGAGTAAACCTCTAGTTCTACAATTCCGATATAGACGTAATGACCAACCTATACTTAATACACTATTCATCATCTGATCACTCTAATAATTAATTAATAACCAGTAGCGAATCCTACCTACCTGAACATGGGCCAATAATTCCTTACAAGCGCGTGCACATAGAGGATCAATTGTGCGTTACGTGGAGACAAACAGAGGTCGATAGATCAAACGTCTTGGTCGCCTATAATGCGTAAATTTTGTTAGTTCCGTGTGTGGGTGCATATGCTGTCGCACGCGAGTACACCCTATTGTCCTTCGTCCGTCTTACTCTAACCGGCGGTTAAGATTTACTGGTTCTGCGTGACCTTCCGTCCGCGAAATTAGAACAATTCATCATCGCCGAGCTTCTGGGAAGCAGTGATGTACTATACATGTACGCGTGTACTCAGGCTGTAGAGTAGTCGTATAGGTAAGCATCAATTCGAGCGTTATTCGAACCGTATGTTGCTCAGACGCGTGATTCTACAGTTCAGTTCTATGGAGGACATATGCTTATTTTAAGCCAGTAAAAGTGCTCGGGGATACAATATCGATGTCTATTTTCGATATTCTGATTAATGAGAATTTTTAACTGCGTATAAATAAATTTCAACCAATATCGATCGGGCTATTATTATTACCTTCGATAAACATTGTGTGCGAGGAGATACGAATGAAAATCGATCACACGAATTCGTCACAGGCTTCCATTAGAAGCCGCTTACAAAATTCATCTTCGATCATATCTTCTTATCATTCGATAAGACATGAGATTTATCCACTTTTCCGCCTTTAGCCGAAGTCAACGTCACTCTTTCTTCGAGATGATGGCGGTAACACGCGGATGCAATGAGTTAGTAAACCTAGGGTGCTAATTGGACGTTTGACAGCAATTATCTTAAATATTCAATTCGTTGACTTGTGGTGGAGCTGGCAAACGTCACGACCTTTGTTGACATGAAATCGGTCTGCACACACGCCCTCGACTCTGCTGCTACTGCAGCTTCTGCATTCATGCGATAAGACGCCACGACGCAAATAAACCGTGCGTACGCTTCACGTGAACTTGGAAAGTCGCTGTATTTCACTAGATTAGCTTCTGGGACGACAAAATCTATGCGACGCTTAATGTGTAGTAGCAGGTAGTCTTGTAGAATTTCTAATGGAAGCTGAGCAAGACTTTAGTTGATGCTGTTTTATTTATGAGTATATAATGCTTTAACACATTTATAAAAGTGTGTATAGATAGCAATCTTCCTATGAATAAAAAATAAAGTATCGATGTTTTAATATTAGAAGTATATAGCTCAATCAATATTTTACTGAATGCATAAAAAAATTACCATTATTTTAAATATGACTCAATAACACTTTAACTTCATGAAAAGAAATCGCTGAAACTCCAAAGCATAAAAGCATAGCAATTTATATGTTCGTATAACCAACCCAAAAGCTTCAGAGTTAAAAAGCTCTCAAAAAGCTCGCAACTGATTCTGTGACTGCAGCAGCTCGACTATTTCATCGAGTTCAGCCCTTCCACTTTTTTATTCCAATCTCGCTGCTTCCTGCATCTCTTTTTTTCTAAACTCGGTGATACCACGTAGCAGTACTTACAGTTAGAACGATTTGTCGGTATTTCATTTGCACGACAACAACGACGCCGACTACTGGGTATTAATAATCAATAACCGAACAATCCGTCGCACCAGTTGAATGCCTTTTGTTATCTATTCAGCTTATATTAACTTGGCACCATGCAAGAGAGTGAGTGAGTGAGTGAGTGAGATAGAGAGAGAGAGAGAGAGAGAGAGAGAGAGAGAGAGAGAGAGAGAGAGAGAGAGAGAGAATCAATGTCTGGTAGTCGTGGGTGTGTATATATATGCACACAACACATATACCCAAGTACATGCATCTGCTGTTGACGCGCCAAGCTTAAGTCTGCTGCGACCGCAAGACCCTGCGATGCAGAATTTGTCGATGGGCCGTCGTTTACAGTGCCACATTCTGTATTGACAATAATCATATTGTTGAGGAAAAAAGTACGAAACGATTCAGTTTTCAAGAATGAACATTGAAAAACCGTGTGAGTTTATTGTCGAACGATCGATTGTGAACTTTTTATGTTCCATTTTATTATTTCGCTGAGATTGATAATAATTCGTTTAACCGGTCTTTGAGTAAAATAATGTTATATCATTGATTATATTGTTGCGATAATGCAAATTGTAAATTTTCTTTTAGTTAGAAATTAGTTTTTTATTTTATAAAACATTAATCCTAATGTTAGGAGCATGTTTAACATCTGGTTCTCTAACCGATACAATTATTGTCATCGAATTTCATTTTGAAAACGTCAAATTAATAATATACATGTTCTAAATCAAAGATCCTGAAGTTATATGGCAATTCACAAATGTTATGCGAGATTTCATCAATATGTCAAACACATGAATTCAACAACTGATTAACTGTAATTATGCGTTTTCCTTTTCGACAAATTTGATAAAATAGAATACAAATTGTTTCGTTTGAATTTTAGGATAAATAAAACTTCCTCAGAAAAGTCAAAATAAGCAAAACCGTAAACAAGAAAGCAAAAAGCAAACAAAATGCAGCAAGAGTTCATTCAGAAAAAAGTTGTTGAAAACCATATATATAACAAAAAACTCTCGCCATCTAACGGTAGCTTGAGTTTTCAGCACGAATATATATGCGCACGTATTTTGTCAAGTCGAGTTAATAGCGTACAGACATCCCTCTCTCTTCTGGTAAAGCACTTCCCCTTTTAGCTGATTCTACGTGGTATATAAATAGTTCTTTTTACAAACACGACGACGTAAACCGCTCATACATTGTATTTTCGCGATTCGATCACTCGAACCACTCTTAGATGTAATTTTTATTTTCCCTGCTCGCGTCTCTGTTCTATATCAGAGTGTATCGGAGCATTTGCGTGTTTATCAAACTATTGTTGGTGAATTTCGGAGAAACCGCCGTTACCACGGACAGTAGAATGAATAATAACAGAGATGGCAATCATTTAGAGTGCTGCGCGTATCATATAGTGCAACCACATTTTTTATGATTCCTATGTTGCATTAAAGAGTTCACGACACGAAAGAAAATTATCTGATTTACACATCAAAAATTTCAGGAATGAAAAATTTCAGGAATATTGAATATATTGAGTTTCCATCATCGAGTGAGCCCGCCAAATGTGACCTACTTCAATGAAAATTGTAGGTGTTACAAAATTATTATTCAATTGAATTTAAAGCTATTTTTCCCGAGATATTCTGAAGCAGATTAAATTATCATTTCGAAATTTTATCCGTAAAAAGTTTCAGGTTAACTAAATGAGGATCGCATATTATGTCAAAATCACGAGGAGTGAAAGAAGCTTTTGGGTGATAAGTTTTCTCACGTACTTGCACAGTTCAAATGTCAAGCTCAAATAGCAGGCGAGACAACTTTCTCTCTTGCATACACTCTACGCTATTTGTTAATACGCGTTCACAAGGTTTAATCATTAAAAACAAGACTCGGCGCATCCTTACTGACAAGCAAAATATGTGCGAGGCCCGCATTAAATTCTGCAGTTACGGCTTTCTCTCTCTCGCTTGCTCTGCGTTCCACAAAACACACGTGTCAGCTGCCGCCGCTACCGCCATCACCGTCCGAGAAAAGGGGACACATACAAGCAAACAAGCACGAGCTACGCACATAGACACAGCCAGAAGAGGAAGTGACGTACATTCACGAAGCGTGAAGTCACGATAAACGGCTTCGGCTTCGGTTCCAGCGCCGCCGCGACGAACGGATAAGGGTTGCCAGCGAACGAACGGACCTGTGCAAGTATAGAGGGAGAGAAAGCTCGAGGAAAAGGGAGATAGCGAAATACAGAGATGCAGAGGAATGGGAAGAGATACACTGTAGAAAATAAAACTGCGCGTTTGTTAGATCTGGATTGCACTTTACAGGATAGCGTACTAATTATTATTAGACAGACTATAGCATTGAGTTTATTTTTAGACTGACAACCTACGCTTTTTTCTATAAATATTGTACGTACTGCAGTCGCTCGAAAAATCGTTATCTCTCTCTCTCTCTCTCTCTCTCTCTCCTTCTTTTTTCTCCACCTGCAGGAAGTTGAGTTGTGAAAGGATGAAAATATGCAAATACAGCACCTTTGACTAAAATTTCAGCTCTAGGTACAGCGTTTTTCCGTCAATTACAACATTTGCATTTTAAGAACCTTGATCACTTCGTTTATTCTCCTCTGACGTGTTTGCGCAAAATAAATATACAAACACAAACGCGAGCAAGCGTCAGCGAGTTTTCTAGCTTTTACTGAGGCGCGAAAACCTCATGCTAACTGGCAGGATCGACATTGCGGAATAATAGCATAGAGGTGAAACTGCTGCACCGAGCGACGGCAAAGAAGCAACGTGTCTTCCTAAATGCGAAGGAACAGACTTACGAGTAAGCAGACTGTCAATATTGTTAGGTACTGGAGCGATGATAGGATGGCTGATATGCATCTATAATATTTCTAATCTTTATACATCTACGCGCCATTATCATCGAAATCAGTCTACTCTTACTCACACGTATTTGAAGCAAACAATAGACTCTCTCGCATATAAGTCGAACTAAGTGTCCTCCCGCTTTCGTTTGCAGACAAAAAGCTAGCGGCAGCAGAGCAAAGCGTACGAAACGAGGTTAGGATACACAAAGGAGTTTTTAGTTATTCCCAAAAGTATAGTGGGCTATACGAGTGTACGCAATTCTAATAGCTTAGTGAAGTAACAATATCTCAAAATATCACTCATCGTACAAATGCATAATTAACTGACTCATTTTCTCGCCAGTCGCATCGTCTTCCATTCAATTCCACTCGTATTTCTCGTTACACCTGCTTCCTGGTGAGACTGCAACGCCCCCTTTATCCCATTATCCAAGGACGCGTGTCACACCAGTCTTCAATGGGGATTTCGTAGTAATTAGCTTGCAAGCTCTTCTTTCATGTGTAACTGATTAATGCTTCGAATTTAATAAAATCAAGTTCCTGTGATGCCTCTCATGCTTGTAGTTTATTAAAATTGTTGAAGAAGATTAACTAAGCTCCATATTACCGTAGCTATAAGTGGACGCAAGCTTTGCGCGCAAAAATCTCGATGTTTGGATACGTGGAATTGTCGGAACAAACAATACCAGTACCGGCATAAACACAACACAGAACTAGTATATCAATAGAAATGCAGAAATACTATAGCATTATAGTGGTAGTGATTCCACTCGTAGTTTTAGTCACTCGGACCCTCGTTAGTCGCTAACGAGCGGCCAGGGGAGAGCAGTAGCTCCTTTGCGTACCTCCTCCGCTCCGAATTGCAAGAGTTGAGAACTACATATATATGCAGTCCAAACGAAACCCGCCTCTTTGCGTTGGGGTATCCAAACGCAAAGAGCTTGCCGCGTGCTTCGATCTTTTTTCCCGTAAAACTGCCAAACTCTTGAATCACGAGGGTGAAATTCTTGTTCTTTTGCCAACCCGACAAACGATCAAACAGAATAAACTGTAAGCGTATAATTGTTACGGGTAAAGCCTGTACGCCGTCTGTTTCCTTTATCTTATGGAGCTGATAATATAATAGTCTGTACTCTGGAAAATCCACAAGAAGTTTTCGCGCGTATCCACCATTTTTCTTTTCAGTGCAGCGCTTCTCTATATATCAAGGCACATGCAACAGCCGTAGATCTTTAGCTCCGAGAGAGCAAGTGAGTGAGAGTACTCTATTGTTTGAGTTACCACAATGGCAAGATGAAACCTCAAGCATAGAGAGAATGAGAGAGGGAAGGGAAGGGGAATGGGTAGACAGCGAATATGAAGGAAGGATCGAAGTTCTCTCTTTCTGGGACGCACAGCAGCGTTGTTGGTATACTCGTGCAGCCACTTCTCTTTGTCCTCTAGCCTTTCGTTTACGAATACTTATATTAGCGCCAAAGAAGCGCGTTAAGTACGCGAGATAATGTACGAGCAAATTAATGAAATTTATTACATGATTTGTTGAATAATTGAAAATTAGAATAATCCTTAGTTCAATATCTGTTACTTTTTTGGACGATTAATCCACAATGCATTTTATGTAACGTTTCGTATTACGAAACAATCAAATTCGTAATATTATATGAAACAGTGAAATGTACTTTGTATAGAAATATCTTGTATTATAACCATGCACAATTGATGATCAAAGTAACTGACTTAATAATTACATTATTATCGGGAATAAGCAAATAAGCAAACAAAGTAAGTCACAAACAGAACTCTATTCTTAATCTTCATCTCTTATTAAAACATCGAAGAACCTGCAACAAAGCTCTTGTAGCTCTATCGGTTTGTATTATCTATATATTTTTTCACTTTAATTGATTCCGTTTGCACATCGAAAAGCAGCTTCTCCCTTCGACTCTGCGACGACATACGTGGGTATATATAGATCTGTCTTCCATTAATTCGGCCCCTTCGCGTTTCAGCTCGACGCTCTCTTTAGTTCGTGCGAGCTTTTCTGGACGCCGCCACCGCAACGAGACAATGCCTCGGGGGAGGACCAGTCGAGCGAGGAAAAAGCGAAAAATCAGGTCGCTACTGTTCTGTGCGTGTGTATGTAACAGGTGCAGAGCGGGTGTAATCAGCGGAGATGCTTTGCCTTTTGCTTCGCTTCTTTTTCGGCTAGATTGAAAGCTTAGCTTGCGGACAGCAAGCTACTCTTTTAGTCTACACATCTGCTGTTCAAATAAGTTCTCTCCGTCTGTTTTGCCGCGCGTGTATATATGTACTCTTTGCACCCCGCTGCTTTGCCCGCTTTTGTTGCATCATTTTCTCGGGTATTAATAAATTAACTGTATGAATTTTAAAATCGTATTTCTTTGTCTTTGACAACAATGAATAATTTGAATACCATATTCCAAAAGGTCGATAATAATATAAATAGCGGCAGTGAGAGAAAATACACGTTGAATTGTTCGTACAGTGTCAGACAATACCGCATAAAACCCATTTTACACGACAGGCTCACGAGATTAAAGCTCGTGCTAAAAATTCCTAGACGCCGGTGAGACGTATTATACATATCACATTATCTTCTCTTAGCAAGCGAAAAAACAAATGTAATTAAAACTATGAAGAAATTATGAAGATAAAAATCCGCCATAACGGAGATTCCAGTCGCACTGGCTGTACGTGCGGTCACGACATCCGGTATAGTAGTTGGCTGCGCCAGCAGTCGCGCGACAAAAAAATTGCAGACCTTTTATATAACCCGCGCGTCGTATTCTCATGAAAACGCGCGGTGTATACAAAAGCTGCGGTACGTCTCTTCATGAGACTTCTGCCTTAGATTTCGTTATCGTACTTTTCGCGCTATTTGGATTCAGAGCATTATCTTCCTTAATCGTATACAATAGTCGGAGGCGACCCGAAAAGATACATTTTTTGATGCAAAATAATCGATCGGAGTCGAAGACGCGTAATGGGATGGTTAAAAAACAAAATAAAAAATTCATCACCAAGAATTTCATCCCCTGCACTTCAATCATTCGCCTAAAACTATACGCACCATAAGAACGCCGCGTATATATATATCCGCTTGAACCGCGCGCCACAAATCATTTCCGTGATATTTTGACGACGTCATTTTTTTCAGACTCGTTCGCGTTTTTCTCCCGCACTTTATTTTTCATTTGTCGGTCTGGTGTACCGGGGGGTTGCCGCTGCCATACTCACAATTCGAAAGCGACGGCGGTGACGCCGGTGTGAAAATTGGCTGCCGTTTGCGCGATTTATGCCCATCGAACTGATTTATCGCGTGTTGCCGCACGTGTCGCTCGGCCAATTTTGCATTTAAGCGCGTGCCACGCGAGCCCGAGCTCGGCTTTTTGATTATTTTACCTTGGCTGTTACCGTCTGTCATTGATAAAATCCTTTGCTGACGCGGTGGCGGTTTTTCCTCTCGTTGCCGGTATACGTCAGCTATGCCATGGCATATTTTTTATTATTGATGCATAGGCCGATGCTCTCCGTGCTTAGCTAAAAACGAGAACGAGAATAAAATAAAAAACAATAGTCAAGGCGAATCATAAAGAGAAATCATCGCTGCTCCTATAGCATACTCTTCGTATTCAGCACCTCATTCGCGGAACTTCAAGTTTCCAGTCCATGCACATTAAACTCGTGCGCGCTGCAGTAGGTCGGGGCTCTCTCGTAAAGCCTCGCGTCGACGGCGTCGGCGATAAAACTGCGCGGACTTTTGAGTTCGCCCCGGCGCAAAGCACGAGACAAGCGGTATAGCATAGCACAGTGGGCCACGTGACGCCTCGGCAGCGACGTAACAAGCGGTTATGTGCACAGCGGCGCGCACAAGTTTTCCGCGCGCTACGCCGCATACGATAACGAGGCGGCCATTTCCCGCGCGGGCTTGTTTTGCCTCGCTCCTCCGTATGTAAGACGGGCGACTAACGTAAATCGGACCTCAGCTGCTGGTTCGTTATTTGCCGGGCTTCGCGTGCGTTGCTGTATATGTGTGTGTGTGTGTGTGTGTGGCTGTGCGCGAGACAACGGGAAAGGGAGAGGATGCGAAGCTGGGAATTAGGGGGAGTCGAGGCACAATGCGGGAAACAAAGAGACGGGGAAACAAAGTATATTGCGTGATGAATTTATTTGTTTTTAAGGAGCCAGACCGAGGCAAAGGATTGTCAAGCGGTCTGATGCGCGGCACGAAAAAAAACTTTTGACTTATTGGTGTTTTACTTTCTTGTTCGCAAGTTGTGCGGTAGCTCGTTTGTTGTGCGGTCCTAGAGACACATATAGATATTTAATTACTTTTTTTGCTTCAGACTTTTATTTTCCTCGTTTTTATTGAGATTTGATTATATAGAGAAGTTTGTCTGACTTTATCTAACATTTACTACTTGTTGAGGTGCTCATGACAACGTTTACGAATCGTCGTGTTTCTGCATATTTAACTAAGAAATGTTTCTCTTTTATGTTCCAGGTACGTTGAGCGTCGGTGTCATTGATCTCAGTGAGTAACAATTATTTAGTATATATAGCGTAGAAAATTATTTACACAGCTAGCGATTGCGAAACTACACCAATTTTTCGGTAATATACACATACTCCAAAGAAAATTATACATGAAGGGTTTAAGTATTAAATACAAACAATTCTATCGCGTTGTTTACCTTCGAAGCTTCGTCATCCGGTGGTAGTGAACTGTCCAACTGTTGCTAAACTGCTCGATCGGCATTTTCTCTAGCACAGTCATTATCTTGAACAACTCTCTTCAAACTTTGACAAATCCCGACAATAGAACGCAGAACGCGCGACACTTCGAGGCTGGCCAGACATAGTCAATATTATTCGAAACATTAGCGCTGTACCGGACGGAAGTGACATAGAAAGCAGCGTTTCACCGCTGGACGAGCCTTCCGTGGCTTTCACAGCTGTCATTTGTCCACCACAGTCCTTACCGTTGGCTGACGAGTGCAGCAACAGCAGCTCGTTGTCGAGAGAATGTGACGTATGCGCACACGCAGGTCTTCAATCGTAATTGTGCCATGTAATACTTGGCTTATTTCGGGGTCTTGATTTGGGATTTAGCATTAGGAGCCACGCGTGCGGCTGACCGGCGACAGAAAGAGAGACAGAGAATCTGGTTAATAAACGGCGAACCTATGTGGTTAAGTACTGATAATTTCGAGGAAACCAGCGACGGGAAATACTCGAAGAGTTGATGCGGTTGATGTAGCATATGAACTGGATTGTTACCGAAATGTTAGTTTTATTATAGAAAATTTTTTATAAAAATTATAGGTTTCTATTTGTCATTTTGATACCGAAATAAGTAGACAGACTCGATCGAACCTTTTTTTTTATTGAAAAAGACTGATTGCATAGCATGATTATTATGAGACTTTCGTTGTTCAATATAGATGTATCGTGCAAAATTTAAAAGCAGTTCATAATGCTAGACTAGACTGATGATTAAGAGCTTAACACGGCAATTGTAATCTTAAATGGTTTTTCGTGTATTCAACACTTCTCCGGGAGTTTAAATTAGCACTATTTTGATTGACTTTAAATGAATTACGAGGAAACGAATTTTTGAATCTTTCATAATATTAAAACTACGACGATAAAGTTGGAAAATCCGACTACTAAAACAAGCTTATTTTTACTAACTGTAAAGAACTCGTAGCTTAGCGTTGTGTTATGCGGATGAAACTTTGTTAAGAAAAATCATCGGTATGCACGTTTCAACAACATAAACATAAATTTCCTTTGGCGCACATTCACAATAACGTTCTTGCCAATAGTTTCGCAATTATACTCAGTATACAGCCGCATTACTCATCGAGTGTCGTCCAACAGTTACCAAATATTACCGTATCACTGAGCAGATTTATCACTAATACTGTACGTTTGCCGGAATTTATGTTCCTGCATAAGCATCAACATCAGCGGATGGATACAATTTCGATATTACTAAAACATTGACAAATCGTCCAAAAGTTTTTCCACTCACTCATCAATAAAACCCCCATAAAAAATGTATTCACGTTTCCAAGGACGAAGCTTTCCCAATTCAAATGAAATCAGGACTATTCTTTCCGGAACTCGTATCAGACAAGGAGAGCAGCAAGTGAGAGAATGCACGTTTTCGTGCGTGAAGGAAATAAAGAATCAAAGAAATCAGAGCAGTGATAAAGCGAGAGGAGCACGAGTAGCTAGTAGTATAAGAAAGGCTCTAGCGCGACGAAGCGAAAAGGAGAGAGAGAGAGGCGAGCTTGCGCGGCGCAGGAATATTAATCGCAGCCGGCGTTTATAAACGCGCTTCCCTCTCGGTCGTCCTACATCGCGCTGGCTCTGCACGTGGTGAGCGAGGAGGCAGGCTACTAATGAGACCAAAAACATCGCATACACACGAGAGTAGGCGGAGGCGCGCGCGCGCGAGGTAACGACCGTTCTAAAAACGTAACCGACTGTGATTTAGGGGACGGTAATGGAGCGGCAGGGACAAAGAGTGCGCCAGTCAGATTCCGTAGAAGAGCGGGCACACATGCGAAGGATTTTCTGCATACATCAGATACATAGATATATACGCCGGTATATGGTGGCTTTTGTTACTTTGGTTTGGCTGCAGCCAACAACGGGGCGGCGGACTAGTTTTTTTTTTATTCGCTCCGCGCTGACAAGTAGCTTTGCCGACCGCTGTTGTTCTTTCGAGCTTTTTGCGGGGACTAGCCCTCTGCGATACGTGCACACTTTGTTCTTGCTTGAAATTGTCTGGATGTTTATATCAAAATATTTTTCAGAAATCGTTACAGTGCTGGCATACGAGGAAAATTGCAAAAATGCATTATTGATCCACGTTCATTGAATTTTCTTGCTTTCTGTCAAGCTGGTAGTATTTGTCTACCCTTTCAAATTTGCTAAATTCGTAAATTTTTCAAAAACAGAATAAGACGTAGCACGCGCTCGACTGGCCAATATTTTTTGCGCTTAATGGGCGTGTAATGTAAACGATTCCGCAACCAATATCAAACACGAGAGGAGCTGAGAAATAAAAAAAAATTCTCATGTATATTTATGTACGAGAAGGAAGGAAAACGAAGGAAAGGGCGTGGAAACCAAGGACTGGAAAAAAATCGATTTATCGGCTAACTCTCTGCAAGGAACATTCTTGTGTTAGAAATGCGCAGGAGGAAAAACGTTAACTTTGAATTTGTGTTATATTAATCAACCTTATAATATATAGGTAATGCAATAAAGATAGAAGTGTAATTTCCTGTTAATGGATACGTTCTCAAACTGTAATTTCCAAGCTTATATACGCAAATCAAACTGCGACTGTATAGAACAAAATTGCGTATTCAACTTTGTAAATTGTACTTATGAGATGGTCGGTTTAGTAATGTTGTGGTCGCACATCTGTAGGTATTAAACCAGTTCACCATGTCATATACCGTGTTACCATACGCAGTTGAAACCGGCAGATATATAAGGTTAACTTGCTGGGAAATTAACACCCCCTATTAAAACGCTTGAAGTATCGTACTCGAATCTACTGTGCTATACTCGAGATATCTATACGCGCATAAACAGTCCGGTTTTAGAGAGTTAGTTAAGGATCGCTGTTAATTTTGCAAGTCGAGATCTCCTCTTCAATAAGTGAATGAGCTTATATAGCTTGATGTTTACACGATGCAGGTATACACCAGCATGGAGTGAGTTAAAAGAGTGCTTTTGATTTCGAACCGAAAAGAAAATACAGTCACTTTTATATTTCCTTTACCATTTATGAAATTGAATTGGAGATTGTGAAATTTCTTCAACAAACAAGTTTTCAAAACTTTATAGATATATATGATTTCCAGTTTGACCATTTTATGTTTGTATATTAATCCTCGACTTCTTTTGCCCAAATGCAATCCATACAGTTATAATGTATTCTTCCTTTTCTCCTTCGCCCTTTTTCTACCGGAAACGACTAGCCGAAACGAAAGAAAGATCGAACCGAGGCAGGCAGGAGACTCACACAAGCGATAGAAAAGTCAAATACAAGACTCGATTAAGCGAATTTCATTATTCATCGTCTTATTTCCGACCTCTACGATTCGAGCGTCTCTCTCTTTCTCTCTTCTCTTTCACTTGGACTACCACTTCCTCGTTTCCTTCGTCTTTTATTACGGTAGACTAACTCAACCAGCCTCAGGCTGTTGTCTCGCGAGATTCGACAACGGAAAAACTCCATCGTTGTGTAAGACCGTCGTCTGTACTTCGTTGATTTTAAATAAACTAAGAAAACCATATTTCTCTGGTTTCCGAATTCGAGCGCGAGTTTATAGCGGAAAGGTAATTTGAAACTGCTGCATACTTACGCATATATGCATATTCAATTTACGGAAAAACATAATGTTCAATTTGAAACAATCTTCTTGGTAATATGATTGCTGCAGACAAGGTAACGTCTGATATTTAAATTAAATGGTTCCTTTTCACGTGAACGTTCAATGTTTCTACAAATTAACATATGGCTGTTGTTTGGACAAGACGAAGATAAGATTTAACAGTAAGCGATGAAACTATTATTTGTGGTAGAATTAATGCTTTATTAACTAACCGAAGGAAACCGTTATGAGTGACGGCGGAGGAAGAGCAAAAAGGTGAGCTTATTGTTCATATATGTCCACATTTTCATTCTCGTTCTCTTCGCCATCCAATCCGATAACACAAACCACTTTATGTACGTAATAATGGCGAATCCGATTACACATACTAACTGTGATGCAATTTACGTAATTGTCAGTGAAAATGAGTAGAAAATAAGTAGTATATTTGTTAAGTTTTGTTTTTAATTTTTGTTAGCTATTACATAATTTAAAAGATACGAATTTCCTCGATTTTGTATTCTTGAAAAATCGGGATACGTATAAAATAAATATAAATGATCGTAACCCGACACCTCTAATTTAAGCAAAATACTGATCCGAACGTACACATCGTCAATTTATTTTATTAATTAACCCTTCATTTTAAACTTTCATGTATAGTTTAATATCTTTTTTCGTGAAATCCTTGAGCGAAACTCAAAACTGTGAACCGAACGTCAGTATTAAAACATTCAGTTTTCGATATCTCATGCAGGAGCATCAAACATACACGTCACTCTCGAAAGTAGCAGCGGCACTGGGCTTTTTATTATTTATCATATGAAAGGGTGAATGACCTTGTCATATTTCACGAGGCGTGGCGCGCGGTTTGTCAGTAGCCACGAATCAATAACCTTATAGAGGAAACGACAACGACAATGCGCCATATACGAGTATACGTGCACTTGCATATATGTGTGTGTGAGCGCAGAGCAGAATGTCCGAGAAATCGAATATCGAAAGGATTGTCAGTGAAATTCCCGAACTCATGGGAGTATACGTATAGGTGTATGTATACATGCAGACGACAGACGAAGTGCGATTATTGTCTCTGTCGAGAGCTATGGCAGCAAAATTACATACACGCAGTTTCGTTGTGCTTGAGACGGCGCCGCCTTTCAGGACCAATTCTTTTCACCCGCCAGACTGAAATCCACATAATGCTATTGTTCTAATTCATATATAGTGGCTTTGTGATCAATTGAAGTTCTGAACTTTACACGACATTGGATGGAGTATTATATTATATTTTGCAAAGAAACGAGTTACGTATTCCATTGTTCCCAGTAATTTAATTCTATATAGCTTTCTAAATGAATTAACTGGATTGTTTATGTGCTTATTGCAATGTATCAACATTTCGATCAGTTCTAAAAATAAGTACATGATATAACGGTATTCGAAGCAAATTACTCTGGTATTCATCATATGAATTCTAATGAACTTTTGTGCTGCTCGAAAGCAATGCCAATTATACTTATAACGGTATATTCTCTAGTATAGTCGGTCTGCCTCAATTATTTCCCGCCTGAATTTTCACTCGGCTCAAAGTTTCTCGAGCAATAACGAAGTTTTGAGAAGGCTATGAGCTGGCCTCGGTGAGGCCAGGAAGACTGTCTAGTTTGATTGGATCTTCACTGTGTGCATACCTTTGTACATTGCGTTTGAGCTGCTATCGATGCAATGCCAGGTATTCAGTTCGATTGGCAAACTTCTTTTTCGTAATAAATCGTAGGTCGATACTGAATAGTGGTTATTAAATTTAAGCGTATAACTCTTTGTGTTGATCTGTGTGGTCACATCTTGTGATAATGAATAGATCAAAATGCTTATTCCCGGTGGTGTTTGATAAAAATAAAAATCGATCTTTCATACTTGGCCCAGCTCTCTAATTAATCAGACCCGAAGAAGACTTTTGTCACGATCAAGGCAAAAGTATGGCCGATATGGCCTTAAACCGAGCTGAACAAATCAATCGTCCGTCAAAATGCTGAAGATCGATTTCATTCCGCTCTCCCTCCCTCTCTCTCTCTCTCTCTCTCTCTCTCACTCACTCTTTCTTTCTCTACCCTCGAGCAGTTCTTATTGCCTTCCTCGACTCTCGTTTCGCCTCTTTTGACAATCTTTCCTGTCCTTTTAGTCGCAGCGCCGCGTTTGTTCTTCAGTACCGCGCTCTTTGTACTCCTCTTACTCTCTCGCGAAATTCTTTCACATCTCTCTCTCTCTCTCTCTCTTTTACTGTCGAATTTAATGGCGCTCTCTTACACACACACACACATCTCATTCCTCAAAATCCTAACTTTCTTTGCCTTCCTTATCTTCTTTGTGACCAAAAGCTACACCACACAGTGTCACGCTGGAGCATAGCAGCCCGAGCGATGACCTCCTTTGGCCTCGGAATCTTTTTAATATTTCCGCCCGCGCCCCTCCTCACGTCGGCTAATTTTTTCGGCTTTCCGTCTTCTCTAGCCGCCTGCAGCAGCTTTCCTCCGCCGTCTATTATGCTCCTATCGTCTCTCTGCCGTCTCTTTGAGGGTAAGAGAGGGAGGAGAACACGCACAGGGTAGAGTGAGAGAGAAAGAGAGAAAGCGCGGAGTACGTCAGTAGTATAAGGGGCTGCACAGCAGCCAGGTTCGCTGCTGAACGCTGGCTTACCGGCCATAAGCTCGTAACAAATGCGTTTTACCGTCTCGCTTGTGATCATTTTTTTCCTTGCTCTCGGGTTATACGAAAGACAAGGACGGCGAAGACAACAACGATGCTTGTTACTGCGCTTTCTTATGTAGCATCCAAGTTTTTTCGTTTATTTTTTATTTTACCTCGGCTGGTGTTTGTTTGTGGCGTGAGATATTTTTCGCGTAAATTTGAGACTAAAGTCTCAGAGAGGGAAAGGCATTTTTGAACCTTCCGCTGCTCATTTTTTTGTATTTTGCGTACCTTCTTCCGAGGCTACTTTTCAGCTAGATTTTTCATGCCTGACAAATGTCGTGATTTGTCTGCATCAAGTTGTCCAGACCAGACGGAATAAATTCTTACTTGATAAAACTTGCATATATAGACAATTTTCCTTACTTTTTCTTACTAGCATTCTAAACATTCTCAAACGATATAAAATTAATCGTATATTATTTCATGACTCGTCTTAAATCCCCATTTTTCTATGTACAAAATAAATAAAAATCCTCTATACCCGATGAAAATTGTCCGGGAACACTTTGTTGTATGCGCGTATTTTTCCAAACAAAGCCGAATAGAATAAAAAAGGCACGGTTTTTCCATACATTTCCGAACAAATTTGCTTTTACACGACGGATACTAAGCCTGCCGCGCGAGGGAACATTTTTCCAGGAAAATCGGCTTGATCATTGTAAAATACGCTCGTAAATGTATAGTGATACATACGCACACATATCGTTGAGTGAATGAATTGTTCTCTATTGGATTCGCGCTCTGCTGCTTCGCGGGGCTTAATGCCTACGCAGCTGTTCGTAATTGTATACAAAAACATATTTGCATCCCCGGGATGATTCGAGCTCGAAAATAAATACCAAGAGAATAGCTTTGCCGCATTAACGCGCATAGCCGTAGGGGCAAGTTTGATTGCTTTGAAAAGTATTCCTCTGGCCAAAATTCGCTTGAAAAATTCATGCACAGATTGCTGCATATATAGTACATTTCAATTATTATTTATTTTTACCTTTTAAACTGAAACAAAAAGAACGACGTGGCGAATATCAATAAATTTATTCGAGCTGTTAATATTTGTTTCGAATATCCTGCTCATTCTTGATTAATATAGTCACTGACCTCGTAACGTTATTTAATTTTCCCAATACCTATCGAGACTATGCTTCAGTCGTAGTGAAGGGATTCAATCTCTTCAATTTACGAACTTCAGTTTTACTTTCAAATTGCAATAGCTATTTTTACTTAAAAAATATATATGTATATATATCAGCTGATAGGTACATGCATCTGCAAGAGGCGGGGGCACGTGCAACATATACGTATGGGAGCGTGGATATTGCATTGCTGATGCTCAGAATCAACTCTTCGAATCCGCTTCGGATAAAAATATCCTCCTATACGCTTTTCCCTCATATATTCCTTCACGGCATCAGCATGTTTCAGTTGGCAAACTTCATTTTTCCTTTTTCCGAGATTCAACAATGATAACGATGTAAGATTCTCGCAGGAATACTACGAAGTATCGGAGTATACATTTTCTCGTCTATACGTCGCGCAGAAAAGATTTGACGCAGCTGTACCAGCTGAATTCAGTCGAATTGTTGCACGTCTCGGAAAATTTATCTCTAAAGAGCGAGTCTGCGAGTGGGAGCAGAGAGACGAGAAGAAAACTTTGCCGAGGAGTCACCACCGGGTTTTCACCGTGGTCTTCTATGCCTGGCAGCAGAAGATATAGAGGAAAAGAAGAGGACAATAAAGTCGCCACCGGGAGAAACTTGCAAATTTCTCATCATCGCGAACTTACTTTGGCTAGAAAGAAGGAGATTGTTTTCGCTAGTTTTTTTTTCCTTTTGGCTCTTTTTCTTCTTCTCCTTCTTCTTTTTCTTCTTCTTCTTCAGGTTCTTGTTCACTTCCTCTGATTCCCGTATGTCCCGGTGACGGACTTCTTTTTCGCTCCTTTTTTTCGTAATTGCAAACACCCTATTATCTTCGGAAAGTTCGATATGATCAAGGGAAGAGACATTTTCAAGACTATTGGATTTGCAATTATAAAATGGATTACAAGTAAGTTTGAGTTGATTGTCTGATAAGTTATTTAAAGCTCACACGACTAGAGTTAGCGAAGTAGGGTATTAAGGAAGATAGTTCAAATTAAGCTCTTTACAAAGTTTCTTTTGTAATCAAACTTTGAAATCTGTTTAATGCAATCATAGGTTTTCATTCTTTTTTGTGAAAATGAAGCGCTTTTCAAAATTCAGTAGTTTAAAAATATTTAACATTTTGTGTAGGCTCAGAATGTCAATTTAAATACTCACTAGGCGATTTTCTTATAGAACAAAGCCAACAATTTATAAATCATGGATTTGTTTTCTTCCGTTCTCATACTAAAGATTTTAAGGTTATGTTAATCTATATCTTCGGCCAAGTGACTATTTGCTCCAACTTATAGTGAATCATAATAATTCCAAATTTACAATTCATCTTGATAAAAAGTATTTTATCTCTTGATTCTATATTAAAGTAAAAAGCATAATTACATTATTACATATATATGGAACTGTGAATAATATGCGAATCAGTCGTGATAGAATTTCATATCCTATGTATAGTGAAACCAGCATAGTATCAGTAGAGGGGTGATTTTCAATTTAGGTTGTACATACACAACGAAAGTCTGCCCAACGCGCATCATATACCTGGTATATTCACTATACGTTACATGAGGACGAAACGACTAAATATCTCCCCTATCCTCTCGGTTCTCGAGCGTCATAAACATTATGCATTCGAAATGTCATGACACGTACTTGTATACGTCATCGATCGATCGTTGGTTGATCCCATAGCACACATATTCCGACTTCGTTGCCAATAGTGTACACGGATGGTTCAGAAATATCCCATATATTGAGTTTTCGTCAACGAGTTGACGCGAGCTTCGATCCTCGCTTATATTATAACTCGGTTTCGTTCTCGAGTTCCTTTTTATTCCGGGAGATTGTCGCGTGACCGACGAGGCATCATCACTGATGGCTTAGACTAGTTCGCTAGCACGCACCAAGAGAGAATCGATCCTGCGGGGGTAGTCCTGCAGCTCGATAACCATTAATGTAGAAGCCATGTCTGCGGGGCGGCGAAATCTGTTTAGGATAGTTTACGCGCTGCGAAAGTTTAGGCGGTTGACACACCAAGCTCGCGAGATGTAACGTCTCGGAGCTTTCACTACGAAGCTCGTGCACATGCACACATCGAGGGAGGGAAAGGGGTAGACTGCACGTGCGAAAGCTCGGATCCACTTTGCTTGCTTGCAACAACGACGTTACGAAGATAATTGAGTTTCGCGGCTGCGCGACACCACGAACCGGAACGACCACATTTGATAAAACTTTTTCGGCGCGACGCTTTAGACTGCACGCTGCAGGAGTTGCGGTACTTTTGAGCGTCCTCTCAGCCTCGAGCTATGAGTGCACGCGAGAGAAGCGCCATACATGTATAGGATAATATAGAAAGGCACGCTCGCTTCGTTGGCTAGATTTTCTGCCGGGATTTTGCTGCAGTTTGCGGCTGAAAGTCTGTTTTGGGAAATTTAGTGTAGACGCTGGAAAGAAGTGGCTGATGGTGTTGGCCCGATTCTGTGGTTTCACTGCTCTCTCATGCCGGTAACGGTTTTTCACTTGCGTGAAATAAACTTTCGGCTGCTTTTGTGGATGGATCGCGCTGTTGTCTGGTTTTTTCATCCTCGTCATTATACCTGTCATGACTAACTAAGTAGTGACGGTTAACGATTACGAATGTCTGTGAATGTCCGTGAGACGGAAAATTATGAGTAAATGATAGAAAAGTTCTATTTTAAATTCGAGACATTTAATGTTTTATTGCGAAATCATATAAAATGTGTATATGCAACTTTTCATACGATATTCTTATACGGACCTTTTCAATTATAAAACCCCGGTGTATCAATGCTTATCCATACTTGCAATTTTTAAATACAGATCTAACTTGGCTTTGAAAATAAGAACAAACATTTTGATTTAAATTATTAAATTATCTTTCGAAAATTTAATTAATATACTTTTTTCATTTATACGTTCGGATATTATCGTATTATCTGTAAATTATAATTGACTAATCTCGCTTGGTCAAACTTGACCGAAGTACTAATTTTAATGAACCGTATCACGCATAACACATCCGCATGTATATAATGAAAGAGAGAGAGAGAGAGCGTCCAAGTATTAGGAGCTATATACTCGTCGCCCAAGTTTTCCCAACACTCGGCCACTATAATATCCGGCGAGTTGCCGTGCGTCTCTTTAATAATGCATGACTTATTAGGCCTCTTAAAAGCCAGTGCCACCGCGCGTTTCCTAATTACGGAAAACTTTATTTGCCGCACGTCGCGCGAAGGAGGCAAAAAGATTAGGCGAATAATCAGCTATAACCACTTTCTGCGACGAGCTGCCAACTTCTTGACTTTTCCAGTCTGTTACTCTGTTTGCGTGACGAAAATATCTATCACCCTTTCTTGATGAAAAAACGAAAAACAGATTAAAAAAAAAGCTTGAATATACATGAATCCAAGATTGTTAGCGAGTAAAGCTGTACTCAAAAGATATATGCAGAGATATAAATATTCCGTGTTAGCACGTGAAGCTTTAGGCGGCAACGGACGCGACACGAGTCTGCAGCGCTTGTATTATTAACGAAGCAAGTTTATCAGTTACCCGAGCACAGTTGGCCTGCTGTCCGCGTCGCCGGCGTAACTGGTCGTTCGCTCGCCAGCTGTTATAGCTACATCCTGTTGCTACTATTGCTTCGATAATGAATAGCGCTTTCATGGCCTAATATAGTTTGATACTTGAAATAATTAAAATAATACAAAATTCAATGCTACGTGAATAATAAAGTATAAGACTAGTCGAGTCGAGTGTACTTAATGGACCATACTAATTGTATTTTTGGCACAATTCTCGCGATACGATGATGCAAAAAACTTCCTTGCAAAGTATTTAGGGGAGGATACTTTAACTTCATTCGCCGAACACACACACACAATACTGCATGAGTGAGCATAGCTTGTTATTTAGTCAGAGAGGGAGAACAGAATTCAGGGACACAAGTGCTACGTTCTCTCGCTCAATCGATGGAAACTATATAAACTGGAAGCGCAAACTCGATTTGCATCAGTAGCGCGCTCGCGGAAGAGAGTGGTGCAGCTGCACCGCTCCTCGAGAGATTCACGGAAATGCACAGAGCTGCTTCCGTAATTTCAATATCTTAAAAGAGAATTATGTGTCCAAAAACTCGGGTGAACTCGCGACAACTCTACTCTCTCTCTCTCACTCAAGTATTGCCCAAACTATGAGAAAACTCGAGGGCTGCCGGCGCGAGTTTCGCTGGCAAGAGAGAAGAGAGGAGTGAGTAACGGCGGTTACTTTTACCCACCGCCGACGGTAAATCCAGCCTCGAGTTGCTTCGTAGCCCGCGTTTTCCGAGCCAAAATTTCGCGAACTTCCTCGTGGCGGGCAAGTCTGTCGTTACTCACAGCTGAAGATGGTGGGAAGGTTTGCGTTTGGTAAGAAGGTGTCGAAATGGAATAATTTTTTGTTTACCTAGTGGGTTAAAATAAATAACATGTAGAAGTCAAAGGTATATTTGGGGGATAAAGTTTCGTCGTTTTTATTATCACTGCTGTATAAAAGTATCATTTATTTGTAATGCATGTACGATTTTGTTTTTCGTACCTATCGCCTACTCGCCTTCGACTCGTACTGTAAATTCTACCCTTGGTCTAAAATGCTCAAGCCTTGATACGCAATAAACTATTTTGATCACTCAATCCCAATTATATTTTCAAAATTATTCAATTAATAATCTGAAGTCGGATACTTTCAAACACTTCCTGTTGAATATCAAATTAGAAGAAAATTTATCAAACATTATAATAATTCAGCTCTTCGTCACCACTGGAAATTAATCTCACGAGGAGAGGTAATACATAGTTAATTAAACACATTTCAAATTGACGCTATTAGAACAATTTCAATCGCAGTGCATTTAAGTGAAAATAAAAACTCTGTTCATTTAATGCATACCTAAAAAAAACTATAAAATCTATTCTCCATAATTCGAAGCAGCTTCGAACAAATACTCTTCGGCTACTTATACTTGGTGCCACTGCAAAACGGTAGTCGCAATGTTGTTTTTGCACCCAATCGATGAACTATACGATTTCTATACATAACACTCTTCATTAATTAACTCTACTATTTTACGTTAAATGAGTATTCGCTGATTATTAGGATGGTTTGGCAAGACTTGACTTTCTATGAGAACGAATTAAGCGTCCTGGGGTCATGAACGCGCGCGAAATACCAATAATTCTCGACGGCTGTACCTCGGGAGCTAATACAGACGCATTACCACTAGATTTGACTGTGAACATGATGTCGCAGCGTATCTATGTCACCGTTCGCAACGAGGATCGAAATGACGACCTCCTGTGCATGTACACCTAGCTTCATGAGATCTGATATTGCCGAAAGGGATGATTGCACGCTCTGTAGGTGGTCGTAGCAAGAGCCTTGATTAGAATATTGTTATGTGGATCTTCCTAAAATTATGCTGCACCGAATCTGATCTAATCTTGCTAAGAACAGAGCTTTCTGATGATTTGATTTATTTGATTGATTAAATTCGAAGGAGCGGAATGTACTTTTTTGATTTACTTAATTTACTACAAAATCGACATGGCTTTTCTTTAATCATCTCGGACTTTCATTCTCAAGCAATCAGATTCCTTCTTCCTATGAAAAACGTATCGTTGGTTAGACTACATAAAAAATTATGAATACTTTGAATCCAAAGTATGCCTATAAGTACTTACAAAGATAGCTTCTCAAGAGCCTGTTTGCTGCAGTTAGTCCAAACTTCTTCGTGTACACGTTGGCGAAAACTGTTCATTACAGACCCGATTTTATACATAGGTTCTGTTTGCATTATCCCGCAATCTGTGTTTCCATCGTCATGATCAATACCAAGCCTTTTGAAAAACATTATACAAATAATTATTAAATAGGGTATGGTTAACAATTTCATGAATTGATTTATAAAAATTAGATAATTTACAAGTGTCCTAGTTCATGAGCAGCTGTATTGACACCAGCATAGTCCCCAACATCGTAAATATAAGCAAAACTATGCAATCTACTACAAATTTGACCTAAGTATGCAAGTCCTACAAAATATTGAATGTTGAAACAAATATTCAATAATGATCAATTATATGTAACAATGATATAATACTTAGCTAGTCACCTAAATACTCAGTTTTCGATCTGAAACAAACAATAAATTACTGTCGGTAAAAATATTCTTTTAATAATAAAAACTAAATTATAACATACGCTGTCATGAGAATAGCGCCGTCATAATTATGAAATTGTGTGTCGATGAGAAATTGTTTACTGTAATAAAGTGCACCATGAGTTAGTATTGTATTATTTAGTTTAATAGATCGATAATTTTCTGGCACATCGCGCTCTGCTTGATAAATATATGGGGCAGCAGTAGAATCCTGTACGCATAAATTCAAAATGCACCGCAAACTCATTAACATATATTCAATACATAATAACTTAAGTGGAGATTGAAGCTTAATTAAAATACTAGCCTTTACAATGACGATGGCGGTAATCATAATATTCACCTTCGGCTTTTGAAAGACAGAGTACTTCAAATTCACTGCATTCCAGAATGTTGAAACGTATTGAATTGTTTCCTCAACAGATCCCAGTTCGCTTAAACGCAAATTATAGTTATAGAAACAGGAAAAAAGTATCAAGTAAATTGAATCATTGATTTGACTTACTCAAATAAACTGTAGTCTATGACTATAATCAGTTTCGGATATAAAGTTTCCTCGGACTTTTTCGAGTATTCCTTACCTATAAATAATTTATTACGTTTATACATTCAAGTACTCTATTCCCCATACAAAATAATGCAACATCTTGTTATCAAGTATCATACTGACTTGTATCTGCACTGCGTTTATAAACAATATGCTCTTCATTACTACTATGAATACTATTACTACTACGAATCACATCTTTCCATTTTTGAGGAAAAGGCCGAACCACTTGGCCGTTTAAACTTTCTCCTATTGCTCCATCCTGTTTAAACAAAAATACAATGAATTTTATACGATTCATAGAGCAATTTGATAATATTACTGGTTACAAATAGTTATATCTATACATAATCGAAAAAACCATCTTTTTCGATGACTTGCAACATTGCCATCATCTTTTCATCTTGATAAAATTTGCCCGGGATATGCTGTCCACCCTAGAAACAGTTATTTTTTTAATGAAGTTAAACAATTATGTTAATACGAATTATTTTATATTCAAAAATACTTATTTACAAAATCGACTATAGACATTTTATAGTTTCCAATGGGATATCCACTGGACTCAACCGTCCACATAACAGTCATTGGAACTCGATTAGAGATAACATTATGTTTGACTGGAACGAGGTTGAGCTGATATTCTTTGTGTTTGAATAAATTCTTAACATTTACTCGAATGAGTTTACTATTCGAAGTATAATTCTTCTCTGGAGTAAATAATATCATTCCATGTGGACGTACAGCTAACGATAGATATAATATTCATTAAAAAAATTTATATGTAAATAATGTTTTTATGTACGTTAATAATATAATAACTTCTACTTTTTGCTGGACTTTGATGAAAAAGGTGTCTCAGTTCGGAATAATATATTTGCATACGTTCCCTAAGTGAGTACTTCATTTCAGTGCCTGAGCCCTAAAGATATTATTGAAATATAATTAAGTTTTTAAATCTTTGTATAAATAATATAAGTAACTTTATATACCTCCTTGTTCGCCACACAAAGATTGTTAGCAATTGCAAATATAAAGAATATGATTAGTTTCAAAGACATTTTAAATATCTTTCTTGCGCTCAATTTTCATCTAATTTCTTTAAAACTCAAAAATGTGAAAAATTCATCCGGATGTATATATTCTTCATAGGCAAACAGTTCCAAGATTATCAGGCTTTGTTCGTCGATAGCTTACATTTTCTACGATATCAATTATTTAATATGTTTATTTCATGTGTTTAGCTGTGACATTAAATATTTTAGTCACGACGATCGTGCTTTTGGTGACTTTTGTTACTTCAACTACAATAAAATCTGTTCTGTGATAACGAATTTTCGCACCTGCACTGCACATGTTTTTCGACACGTCCAATGGTCGTAAAGTTTTAATAATTTATAAAAAGAGCTCCTTCTTCAACAAAAACTCACGACGCACATTTTATTGGTTAAATGCCATTGAAATGTTAATCCTTGCGAAAAAAATAAAGTCAATCCTCAACCTAAAAATGAATTCGCACTATAATCAACAGGATAACTCTTAATTAAAGTTGTACGTCAGTTAGGCCATCGCATAAAAGTTATGAAACAGTCGGCAGCGTGTTTGCTCATCTGACATCGTATTCTCATCGCGCAACTTCTACCGTGCTGTATGGGCTAATTCGCAATAACGCGGACTTCCGCCGTCCACTTACCTTAATTTGCGCGCGATTGAATCGCTCGATCCCGTAAATTATCGTGTTCGTGCCGCGGTGCTTCTGTTGGCTCACCTCGCATGTTTTCTCTCTCTCTCTCTCTCTCTCTCTCTCTCTCTCTCTTTCTCTCTCTTACTCACTGGCGGAGCCAAAACGAAGAGGAACGGCCAGCCTATTCGAGTCGGAGAGAAGCGAGGAAGAAGAAGAAGCGCCTTAACGATGAGCATAAGTCACGTGCCTAGGTGATGTATATTTCTTCGCGCCTTTCATTCTTCCTCTAAACCTCCTCTTCTTTTTCGCCCATTTTCACTGGCGTTTTCGCGTGTCTGCTATGTACTGCACCGCGAAATAAGCAACGTGTAAGCATCGCATGTGCGATCACCGGGCAGCGCACAGTTTGCTATAACCGGGAAAGGTTGGATGGCTCTCTGTCGGATATATACAAATTCCCCTGGGGTATGTGCTGCGCAGTTCGGCAATTTCGGATTCGTCTGGCCGATGGTCTCGTTTTCATTTTCGCGAAGTTTCAACTCCGTGAGGTAAATACGGAAAATTCGGAATGGCCGATCGCGGCCAGCATTCAACTGCTTGAATTTAACGAGGATACAATATTGCCGAAAAATACTGCGGCTTCTCGCCTTTATTTTGTCAAGCTTTTACAGCGGATACTCTTATTTTCGCACAGGCTCAATTTGCCGTACGAGCAAGAAAATCGCAAAACGTAAACAACCCCCCGAGGCCTTTGTCTTGGCGAACGTAGTGGCGCAAAAACCTTCACGGTGCAGCCCCTAAATCTTCATCCCCTTCTTTTCGGCGGGAGGCCGCGTGCGAAATTCGCGCGCTCGTTGTAAGACAAAATGCCTTGCGCAGCAACGCAGCAGCAGCAGCAGCAGTACCGTAAGAACTCGCCGCCGCAAGACAAGGCAATTTTCGCGCGAGGGTGCTCGTCTTGTTTTTCTTAAAGTTTCCTTCTGCTTCTCTTTCCCTCCACTCACCTGCTTCCACATTCTCTCGCGCTCTATCTCTCTTCCTTGGCTGCTTTCGCACGACATTTTTCCTTCCCTTTACTCTATATATACTCGTCGCCCATATCAACACTTAGCAACGTGCTCTCGCGTGCGATTCCCCGCAAGCTTCCGAAAGCTCGACTCCGCCTACTATTCGACCCGGTCTGCTCTTCCACGTTTTCTATACCCACGCTATTCGCTTGGTGCTGCTGCTGCTGCTGTTGCTGCTGCTGCTCAGGCAATGGAATCGAACGTCTGGGGCAAAATGAAATTGTTTGGAGAAGCCAGTGCCCTCGAGGATAGTGAGAAAATGGTTAGATACATGCACTTCTTGACAAGCGACTTATGGAAAAAAAATATTCGATGAGATAGATAGAGAGAGAGAGAGAGAGAGAGAGAGAGAGAGAGCTTGTTTCCAAAAAGTAGCTTATATACTTGTATATATATTCTTTTTGTTTGTAGGAAATCTCGAGCTTTTTTTTAAACCTATTAAATCGTCGTAAGAATGATTAAGTTATACCAAAGTACAGCAGTATCAAAATATCAATTTTTACTTTTATTATCGATATTCAAAGTGCATTTTCTTTAAAAATTTATTACATATACTATTTAATACTCTTAACCGGTAATCATGGAAGAAATATATCGGATAATACTTTATAATATTTCAACGCATTATAATTTGTCAGCATTACTTAACGCAAATAAATCACGCATGTCTATACATAGCTTTAAGCCACTATTTCCACTGGCCAATTCTAATTTCACCGAATGGCAAACAAGATCGAGAGTGCGAAATGGACTCACTTGATAAGATAAGACGCGATTATGTAGTTTTACACGACATAGCTGTAAAGTCCTACAGGAGTTAATCCGCGCATAAAGCGACCAGCTTTCGAACTTCGGTATCTGCAGTATATGGGCTCGGGAACGCTGTGGTGGGCTACACGTATAAATATTGGAAATATCTTTCCTCCAGTCGGCGAATCCCGTCTTATCAGCGTTTTCGCATTGTTATATCCTTCGCGAAAGCAAGTATCCAATATCCATGGCGTTATATTAACCCTGATGATGAAGTGTGCTAAATTAAAAACAAGCAGGAAATGCGGAGAAAATGACAGGACTGCAATATCCGCTTGGTATTCTCTCTTTATGCAATAAATGGTCGGATGTCGATGACATTTTTAATATATATAAGCCATCAGCCTTTGTCGGCTCTCAGTACACCATATATATCTAAGATATTCGATAAGTCGTTGATATGAAAAATATTAATTATATTCATTGACAAAGCCTTGGAGTAGTATTTTTCTGCATAACTCGGATTGCAAGAAGAAAATGGGAATAAAACATCGTGATAGAATTTACTTCGAGAACTCGATATTAATGCTTAAAATTGGAATTTGCATAATTTGAAAAATTTTTCAATAAACTTTTTTCGAGCCTTTCGCTTGAATCGCGCCCAGCTATACAGTACGGAATGAAAGATCAATAATAGGTCACATCCGCAGCTAATCGGATGAAAAAGAGCTTTCATCGAGTTAACACTTCAAAATTACTAATTACACACACGCGCTCGCGAAGAAAGGCGAGCTCGATGGAATAAACCCGTGATTTAAATGAGCTGGGGGACAACTCAAATTTACATTCGCAAGAGAAGCGAAACCGTTGCGCATCCGGGGACCATGTCTGGATAGCCTAATTGACAATTACGCGGGGATAGGGCGCGAAGTGAACGGAAAATCAGGCGTGAAATTCTGCTGGGCGAGCTATGCGCACCCCCAACACGCATACTGCTCGAAACCGCACACATCGTCGGCGAGGCCGAGCGCAAAGAAAAATATTTACCCAAAGCTGAACGGGTTCGCGTTAATTCGGCATAGTGCTCGAACGCTCTGCTCATCCGGATCATTGTTCCTCTATATATCGAATTCATCTTCGCGCGAGCGTTTGAACGTTCGCTGCGGACACATAAAGCGAGCAGACTTTTAAAAAGAAGAAAATCCGACAAACGATTCTACGGATACGTGATTTTACTCTAGCTTCAGTATGTAGAGCTTTCGTTTTTTAATTGCCGAAAAATCAGCCTGTGTACGAATATCGTTATGTCGGTTCGTTATAATAATTCAACAATATATCAGAGAAGGAGTCACACTCGCTCTCAATTAATTAAAGCTGCACGTAACAGCGAGCGTCGAAATTACCTGAATTTTATCTCCTCTGCCGCGTACACAACGGTTCCGAAAAATGATTATTCCTCAGCTGGCCTACTGTTATATTTGCGCTTGATAACGCGATTCATTATCGGCGAGCGAAATGAGCGCAGACAGGCTACAAAGCTTGATAATGGTCGGAAACGGAGGGAGATGAGCGTTAGCGTACCGAACGGAAATAAAGAGAGACGCGCGGCGGTAGCGGAGAGGAGCGGTAGGAGCTGAGGGGAAAATGTAGAGCGAACCCTCGAGCTGATTCGACGTGATTATCATGGCCGTGGCAAGCGCTCGTAGTCCGAACAATAATTAAGCTTGCCGGACTCCAATGGCTACAACACGAGCGTCCGCTTCGCGAGTGAAGTGCTATGTGTGGCTTCGCAGCCACGTCTCTCTCTCTCTCTCTCTCTCTCTCTCTCTCTCTCTCTCTCTCTCTCTCTCTCTCTCTCCCTCTCTCTGTGCACGCATGCTAAACTCAAATCCCTGGGCTCTGTGTGTGGATCAGCCTTGACTAAATCGTGATTCCACAAGTCGCGAAATTTCGAAATGGTTCGCAAGTGAAAAATCGAGCATAATACGAATGCATAAAGAACTTATTTATTTCACGAGAGAGATGCGTCGATAATTTTGCAACGTTTCAAGCGAGCAATAAAGAAAAAAATCCGAAATATACACCATTACGCGAACAATAAAAATTCAAGCACGACTGAACTCGTGTGCCGGACACGCGCTCGTGGAAAACAGCCACGATATACGCGCGCCTAACTGTACAGTCCCGGCGCTTTGGAACGAGACTATTTTTCTTTTCTCTCATCGTCACGAGAGGACGTGGCTCGCGCGTTTATTACAAAAATTTTCCAGCGCGACTCTCCAGTTGAATTCCACCGTTGCGCACAATTCAGCGCGTCGGCGTTTTAACTCTTTCGCTACGGCCGACCAGTATATCAAGTAGACTAAACTGCTTCTGCACTGGCTCGCCTTTATTCCAACTTGTTAAGCGCTATTTTCGGATATATTATAGAGTCGACGGGTGTATAATATACGGACTCAGAATAGTCCGCAGATAAGAGGGATCTTTTTTCGGACGGTACGGCGCGGGAAAGCACACAAATTTCATTTTGGTCAATTGAATTTCGCGCGACCGTTTTTGGACGAGTGGCTATACATTTCTGCGAATATATAATAATATCGAGATCGGTCCTCTGGATTGCGCGATTATTCAGGAGGAATGCCGCGGGAAAAGTTTGACGATGAAGTTTTAATTTTTTCATGGGAGGAAAATTCTAATTTAATCACCCCTAAGGTTTGCGCTACTATCAAACGTTATTCGCGAGCTAGGCCGAGGAAAAAACATTTATGCGCTGAAAGTTGTTGATTAATCTTAAATTCAAAACTCATGCGTATACACGCAAACGCAGCAACAGGATGATGCGCAAAACCCAGGCGAAATAAATAACTCGAGGGGGAATACATAACCGACAATGCGCCGAGTACATATTATTTTTACTCCTCAAAGGCATTGCTATATATCAGTTTTAACTTTCGCGAGAGAGTTAATTATGCATCTCCCCCGCAAAGTGTAACAACAGTTTGCACCGCCCGGGAAACGAGGTTTGTAAATATCTGACAGCATAATGCGCGGCCACGGATCTGCGGTTTTCGTTCTACTCGTTTTTCTCTCGCCCGCCTTCTCATTCTTGCGTAGAGAGAAAAAAGAGAAACAAATACCTGCGCAGGCCGCTATTTTGCATACAACGGCCTTCATTAAGCGGCAGTCTAAACGGAAAATTATTGCGGAAGACAATGAAACGCCTGGCTGCTTCACTGGCTCTGTATAACTCGAAGAATATAAGGCAACCGCTTGCTGCTCAATTTCACAGTTCCACGAATAATACTTTTATGACGTTGTTACGGCGTTGCGCTCATTAACAGCGTAAGCTTGCAAATTGAATTTTATTGCTGGATCCGAATTTACATGCTATCCTGCATGTGTAAAAATAGAAACTGATAATGCGTTTATGTCGAGTTAACGTAAAATCGATGGACTCTTGTACGACAAGGCTTTTTTAAGCGCTTTGATAGAAGACAGGAGATGATGACAGTATTGTGAAAAACGGAATCAATTATATCATTGATTTACCGATATGCGAACCTTATTTTTTATCAAATCTTTTTTTGGGCATTTTTCGCTCTCGCGTTTCTTTATAGAATTCATTGAATTAACCCGGAGAGATGGAGAATAATATTTTATGAACGTAAAAGTCACAACTTTTACTTTACTTACGGCGATAAAGGTTTTAGCTTTTATTTCATTACATTACTTTCGCCTATTTTCACGGCACTCAGCTTCTAAATATGGATCAATTAGCGGCTATTAACTCATCGCTCTTTGCGGCTTAACTCACGGCTATACATAGCTCCCTTTCTCGCGGGCTCTCGCTCACCCGCATAATTTTACTCTAAAGAAAAAGATGTTTTTACCTGAGCAAGAAGAAGCCATTAAATGTAAAAACCGCGAAGAGAAGGCAGCGGTAGCAGGGGTGTTGATTCGGAAGACGCAAAAGTCTCTCTTTCTCTTTTGGCTGTGCGGTGCCCTCGATAGCAGCCGCCCCCCGTTCCATTTAAAACTTAAAATTGCCAAGGGCATAAAAAGCTTCCAGAACGGTGTATAGCTATATATATGGTTGCACAGTCGCGGTGCTCTCGATTCCCCAGCTTTGCCTTCTACACATACCAGTGCCTCGAAGGGAAAAGAAGAAGGGAGAGAGAGAGAGAACCGGTGAGCAGTACGAAGGTATGCGCTCACTTTACGGACTAACAACTCTGTGGTATGTTTAAATTAGATAAGTTTTCAAAAACCATCTTCTTTTGAACTTTGTGTATACAACAATTGAATCCATACATTCGAAGGAAATTGATTTTACGTTTGTTTGTCGAATAATTTCATCAGTAATTATTTGTCTGATTAAAGACTTCCTTGTACTACTTGCAGCTATTCGAGCAGTGTTACATAAACTACTTAAAGATTTAGTTGCATAAATTGAATCAACAAATTGTAGTAACTTTAAATAATTTATGAAGAATTGTTAATTACACAATTGCATTCACAATAATTATCACTAAAAATGGTTGAGTAGCTAAATGTACACTTCGATTCGCAATATCAATACTAACTTTATTCAAGAGACACCAGAGGCAATTAGCTATAAGTGGCTACTTATTACGAGACACCAGAGATCTAAACCTTGCTCCTCACATCTTTTTAAAATAGATGCTAATTAATACACCAAACGAAAGGAATGCATAATTTTTGCTGGAGAAAACACGCTTATCAATGGTAACTGAAAAGGAACGTGTATACATGAAAAGTGAAAAGCATACGAAAGGATGCGAAGATTATTAATGCGGTATGTCCAAGTCAAATAGGTAGAAACCAGAAGTAGGCCCTGTACTTGTATATGGTTATCAGGCCAATAACTTGGTAATAAGCTTCATTAAAAAGCAGCTTGCATCTCCGTTTCTTTTTTTTCACCTTATACTTTCTGGAATTCCGGATGGTAGAGCACGTTAAAGGAATATCTATCAGCTGGATCTCGCAGTTATTTGCGTCGGCCAATTTTCCCGACTAATAATTAATTAATTCAATTATCATCACTGAAAAGGGTTGCTCCGGTTCATGGAAACGCTCTTCGCTAGGTGCGCCATTGCATATCGATTGCACGTGATAAGGAAGATTTTAAAATAGCGTCAGTTTTTGTTAATAATGTCTGAAATATCAAACATTTTTAAATCAATTTCAATCGTACAATAATTTATACCGTGAGAAACTTTAATCCGAAAGTTGTTAAATATTCAATGCGACTTCTTCACAAAAGTAAATCTTTTTCGCAATGACAGGCGCATATAGCTAATAAACTCGTTTCAGGAGCACTTTTGAAACAGTCAATTATTCAAACGAGGCGAAACAAAGAGAGGGAGCTCAAGATTTAATCAAACTGCCTCTCTCCACGCGAATCTCTGATCTCTCATTCAAAAAAAAAGAGAAAAAAACGTAGAGAGACCTCTTGACACCTCCACATTAGTCTCGCCGCGCGAGTAGCCTTATCCGACTTCCCGGGCTCGAAACAAAAGGAGAAAGTCCCGCGAAAAAATGTTAGCCACACATTCGCCGTAGAGACCTGAGTAGTAATCTGGCGTCTGAATCTCGCGAGGGCGAGATAGGTATATAAGAGCGAAGAAAAAGTAGGCATGAAAAAAAATTAAGAAGAATAGTACATCTCGTACTGCTTGCATATGAATGCGATAACGATTGTTCAGTCAGTACTTCTTACATGCCTAATCACAAAAAAAAGAAACCAAAGCTGCGCCGCTCATCATCAGGAAACAGCTAGCGTTTTACCGTTAAAAGAAAAATTAGCAGCAGCTTCTACATATGCAGGTAAGCTTGTTTGCGCACGTGTATATAAGCAGGGACAAACGTTGGGCGCTCATGCCGGGCGTGTCTGGCAACAATCGGATCTCTCTGACTCGTGCCTAGCCTCTGCTTTCACAATCAGCCCCCGTGTGCCTACGGGTACCATGGTGGGTTGGGGTTTTAAGTAAATTGAGCATAGCATAGCAAAGCACGAGCAGAGCCTCCTACGCGCTCTCCCCCTTTGTGTGCACACTCGCGTAATGCCGCACACGTGTAATGCCGAGCCGTGCGTGCAGTGCTGGGGCAAGAAGCGATTGCCGCATACCGATGATGATGCCTGCCTGCCACGAGGCGTATTCTACGTACTGTAGCTGTCAGTAAACTCCGCTACTAGCGTGAATTTGCATTTCCGAGGATCGGAGTCGGTTATAGACTTCGAATGGCAGTTTTTCTTTTTCTCTCGCCATTTGCATAATATAGAGCTTTTTGAATAGTTGGATTGTGTGCAACCTCGATTGGACCCTATTAGACGTATTTTCCGAGTGTGGAAATAGTCCAGCACATACATTTGATCGATGCTCATCCACTCCTATACTTACGGAATTAAGCTCTAACTAAGCCGTTGAATAGCTTACCTGAACTGACCGTGTAGTGTAAAGTAAATAGAGTGGGATGTATAGCGACAAGTGCTAAGCTATAATGGAAAGCTTGCAGAGCTGGGATTTAAGCTGAAAATTCTCCTTATTCGTCGTTTGAACGAGCTGTATCTTTTAAAGATAACACAGCTGGGCACTTATTTATATTGAATTTTCGAATTCATTCACTAAAATAACATTCAAGAATATATCAAAGTTTCTTTTTCTTTAGCGCGTTCTTATAGTTCTACCATTTTACCAATGATTAAAAATCGTTGCCAAAGCCAATAATTGGCTGAACATCACAATAGCATCTAAAGTTATCATCTGAATTCAGATAGAATAAATAATTTTACGAATCTTTCAACAGCGCATCCGCCATTAAGAATACAAAAGCCATAAGAATGCCTACAGGCTTGCCTTGTCCCTCGACTTCGTGGTCACAAGTTGACTTCCTCCCTTTTTTCGCTGCCCATTATTATTTCGCCGTAGAACGAAGAAAGTACGAAATTTGAAGTAAAAAAAAGAGGAAAACTGCGAAGGAGAAGAGTTTTGAGACACGCGACGCCTTTGGCGTGAACTAGCCACGAACTCTTTAGCATAATGGTAGGTACCAGAGTAGGTAGGTATAGAGAGAGAGATAGAGAGAGAGAGAGCTTAAGAGTGACATAATTTTCAGCTCGTATTACGAGGAAAGTGGATGGAAAGAGACACACAGTTTAGGACCTTAAATATACATTGTCTTTGTAAAGTCGGTCAGTATCCTCTTTTAGTAAGTTGTTTCAGGGGGTTAGTATGGCGATGAATATTTGAAGGTTAAGAAGTCTTCGTCTCGGTCCTATGCGAGCGCTCTCGGTTGAATGAGAAATCAGGCTGATGGGGAAATTTCCGCTACCTCAAAAGAAGTCCAATAAATTACCGTGAAACTTTTAAAATAGATTTCTTTACCGTCCTCAAGACTCTAGTATATAGTGATTTCGTTCGAGTAAAGCCCACCTTATCATGGCTTATTTTCTTAACACCGTATAAGAACTTCTATGCCAGCACTCCCGCACGTATACGCGTAAACACGTAAACCAGTATACAGCTCTTCTCCTCGCTTCGACGATAACGACAGCGACGAACGGGGGCAAAAATTCAAAACGACTTTTTGCACCGGGAAAAGGGGCAAAAACTTTGCCTCCGGAAAATCAACCTTTCCAAAGGAAATTTTTCCCCTACCTACGCGAGCGAGCTTGCATTCAAGAAGCTCCCAAATTCCTAATCGTCCCGGTAGCGAGCAGCGGCTTCTCTCTCGTTAAGAACTGCTAGCTGTAACAGGAGAAAGAGAAGAGGAGGTAGGAAATAGAGAGAGAGAGGGGGCGGGAGGGGGCGAAGGTGGATGTAAAGGAAGCGCCCCGTTGGAGAGTCACGAGGCTGAGCTCTAATGTTACCGCATTCAGGAACAGCACGATTTCTCACCCTTATCTTATCTGGCAGCGCGCGAGCTCCCGACACGCTGCGAGAAGGGGAAGGTATAGTCTCGCCACCCCGTAATCCAGCCGCGCGCACCCGAACGACAACGAGCGAAAGAACGATCCTCGTGCACAGGAGGTGAATGTATATATAGCAGCTCCGTCCTCCCCTTTTTTTACCCTTTGAAAAAAGGGAGGGCGCGGACGAACTTAAATTTGCTCGCGGGACTTTTAATTCGACGCGGCCAGCGCTAAGTTCCGGAGCGCTGGAAAGGCTATTTGATCCCGGCTGTTCGTTCGTCGATCAAGGTCTGCAGTGGGAAAAGAGACGACGGGAGTGAGAGAGGGATTGTGGAAATCGTTAATTTGGAAGAACTATCCCTGTTGGCTCGGGCTCGAGTAGGACTAATAAGGGATACGGCGAGGATTAATTTGTCGAAAAAGATTGGGGTAGGTGTAGCTGTTTCTCAAGGGGAAATCTTCGTTGAAGGGATGTTGATTTGTTTCTTAGATGCAACGATTGATGACTCTAGTTTCGATCATCATCGATCTCACCAACTTCAACTGTCGTAAATTCGATGTCGTACGATTGACTCAATAATTTTCAATTTTTGCGTCCTTGTGGTATAATGTACTATTGTATGCCCGATTTATTATTGTAACTTTAATAACTTGTATAAAGAATACAATTGCATCGAACTCTGAATGGTTCTAAAGGAAATTTTAACATGATTCTTTAAGGACTTGAGCTTTCTTCAGTCCAGAAGACCAAAGGAACCTTCGACTCTATACTCAGCCGTGTACGCACGGGTATTAAGAAAATCCAATATTCTCTCTAGCCATACCTGCGACGCGCATCCGTCTATCGGAACCAATGCAACCGTGCGGGGCATCCGCCGATACAGAAAAAAAAATCGAGCTCAGCAACGGAACATCGACCCTAGCCAGTCATCTATGCGGGATATGAAACAAAGGCTGCAACATCGTGGCAACATAACAGCGTCGACGTAAAAAAGACAAAATACATGACCAACGAAAGGGGAATTCAAAAATCGATTGCGAGCAAATGCTTGCATGCGGCTTGCTCTTGTGTACATGCGTCTATGTATGTGCGGCATCAAATACTGCCCGGGATAAAAAGTGGAAATTTTTCGATAAGACTTTTGACAAATATCAAACACAACAACGCCCAATTAATATCATATGCGACGTATTGAAATGATATAAATTGATTTTGATTGGTGTTATGCAAAGGAACAATTTCGTGAATAATTTAATATTCTCGGCGGGTGAGCATTATCAAATATTGAAAGATTATATTAAATCTCTACAAAGTTGTGTTACGTTTTCGCGGATTAAGAGTGCAGTACGATCTATAAATAATTATGTAATGCCACACAATAACCAATATTTTATCTTCGGCTTCTACGTTTAACAATCAAATTGAAAAAGCTTTCGATATTGCAGAATTTACTTTGCGGTGTACCATCCGCAATTTAAGCTTGAAATCACACATATTGAATACAGATTCTACCGTAAATCAATAAGCTATATTAAGGTAAACAAAATGCAGCAGCAGTAGCAGCAGCCTCGAACAAAAGAACGAGAAAAAATTCATATTTTATCATAGTACACAGCGGAATACCCGCAAAAGT
The DNA here is from genome assembly GCA_020010945.3 of Muscidifurax raptorellus. NCBI lineage: Eukaryota > Metazoa > Arthropoda > Insecta > Hymenoptera > Pteromalidae > Muscidifurax > Muscidifurax raptorellus. Next base: position 5,783,282 of record CM052079.1, on the reverse strand, counting down.
TGCAAGGAAAAAGAGAACAGCACAGTACGACGTGACCGGTCTGATTAAAAAGAGACGACGTAACCGGCAGCTCATTGAAGATCACTTTGCTTTATTTATCCGCTTCGGCACGAGGTAAAAAGCGATACAAATAATAAGGACCGCAGATCGAGGGGCGGAAGAAAAATAAAAAGAAGAAAAAGAGAAAACGCTGCAGTATTACACAGGTACTCCCAGGAACACAACACACACACACACACACGCACACACTGCACGTATGGCCACCGATACCGTCGTCGCCCCGAGGATCTCGATGGCAATAAAATTGCGGAGCTGCCGCTGCGAGTCGTGACTTGGAAAATAAATCAGCTTCGGGAGTAAGAGAGAAAGAGAGCCGGATCCTGTGTGTGAGTGTTTATACGTGCTCCAGGTACACGGAAAAATGAAAGCATCTATATAGCGAGAACGCGTAAATCCTGCATCTGCGGTTTTCCGTTGTCGGCTGCACTGGACGACAAGAGCTTTCGCTCTCTGTCTGTGTGTGTGTGTGTATATGGAGACACTTTTGCCTCCCGCGAGTGCTTTCTGCAACTCCGAGACTTGATCACTCGAGGGCCCGCTGCCACTTTGCAATTGCTATTCTCGTCTTGGGAGCAAGGCATACACTCTCGATCGTACGATTTTTCTTCTTTTTTCTTCGTCAGGAAACCTATTGCGTGTACAGAAGAGGTTGAAAAGTTGAAACTCATATGGGCGCGGTGTGTGTGTATGCGATGAATTCAACAGATGGAGTATCATAATTGGACGGTTCGAATAAAAGAGCGCTAGGCAAATTCAATTAAAACTAATCGCGCCTATATATAGGCTATCGAATTTCGACTCAGTCGAACGTAAAGCGAGAAACACGATCGCTACGTCGACACACACGTTAAATATTACAAAAGCTCTCCCTGCATTGTTATGAAAGTACCGGTCGAATTACGCCGCTCTCGTGTATATATATATATATATATAAAATGGCGCAGAGAGAGCGAGTTTAGCACGGCGTGTATAGCTTTTATTTAATTCCTCGAGCTCGCGCTTGTGCAATCGCTTTATCCCGGCGATGTTTGCAACGTGTATTCCTTCGGCTGTTATTACCGCGCGTCGCTGATCTGCAAAATTGAAAAAGTCGCGAGAGCCTTATAACGCTTGCGCATTGTGCGCGCAGTGCAGCACCCAACAGAAATTCCAGCGCTGTTTGAAATGTAAAAGCGCGCGCGCGAAACTGGAGCGCAAAAGAAAACAGCAGCGGAGAGAGGAGATTGAATCTGCGAAAGCTTGATTTTTCCTTTGGCTTTTTTTGTTGCAGGAGCTGCTGCTCTATACTGCGCACGTGCACGAAACGCCTTGGAATTTGACGGGGCAGCCGGTTTGGAAAGGTAGGTATTTGAGCTTAAGTTGTTTCTATTATTCTGATATAACGATTCGCGCGTAAGTAGTAACGCCTGAGTTTAGTCAGGCGGTGGGTTCCAATCGACGTGTGCAGCTTTTTGTTTCTTACTGCGACGAGAAGCGAAACGTTGGTAAAGTTTCGATGCGACTATGAGCTATATACGCAAACTGTAAAAGGCTCTTATATAAAATCTGATTAAATCTGACAGCGACGTTTGTTTGCATTCTCGCCGAACTGATTTCCAAATGCTTGGCATGTATATTTCACTTCCGCGCAAGAGTGTACACATAGCGCGAAAGCTGCAGCAGCAGCAGCAGCAGTGAAAAAGCGAGAGAAACAGCAAGAGCCAAAGTATATACAATTTATCAAACTGCTAGCGACGGCACAATGAACCGCGTATTTTCTCAGCAGATTTCCTTCGCCCGGAATTCAGGCCGTTTGCTCTGTCGTTCAGTTTTCCTTCGTTGCTGCCTCCGTTTCTTCCTCTTCTTTCTTCGTCGTCGCACTCGATTTCTCGATTCTCGTGTTGTTTAAGAAAAAAAGGGAGAGAGTGAGAGAAGCACTTCTCGTGGATTTAAAATCAGCATCGGAACAGTTCGAACGCTGTATATTCGGAGTACATGAAGTGAAGAATTCCGTGATTTACACATCCGCGCGCACATCGTGTATATTAAAAGAACTCTACGGGCAGTTCTTGGAAGGAGCGATCGAGCTTTTTGGCCGCTTTATTACCTCTACCTCGTGGAATAGAAATCCGTGTACATACATGGATTTAGTTTGCGCTTCATCAAATAGTTTCGTGAAGTTATAATGAATTCATCATAATATTCCAGCTGCAAACTACGCGATAAACAATTTGAAACGAACGTACGGCTTAAATATTGCTGATCAAATATTATTTTCATTTTAATTCGCCATTACCGCGGGAAAGCAGTAGCGCATTTCATTAAACGCGTATGCGCAACAACTTTCTCGAATTTCCGCATTGAACAGTTTGAAATTAGAATGCTAAACCGTTCATTACACTTACCTCTTGCGCAGGGAATACCTCATAGACGATGGAGTTGAAGCAGACACGAATACTGTAAGGGTATAAAGTGATCCTGTATAGCTAGCTAGTACATATACCTGCCCAAGTCTTGCAACGTCTCGAGGTCTCTTTTCCTCTCCGGTTCTCTTGCCTCGCTGTATCTATATCTCAGCGAACGCTCGTTTCCGCTTGTTTACTTTGCTGCGCTTCATTTACTTCCTCCGTGACTCATTTTCCCTCGTCGACTCGTCGTCTTTTCCTCGGGAGCGGCAGCGTTTCTTCTCAGACGACGATTATACATGCGAATAGCTACCGAATTCGACTTCCTCTCGCTGTGCACCACATCGCGTCCTCTGCTTTTTGTGACATGCATATTCTGTAAAAGGCGAACAAGACACAAGGATTTCGCGAACTTTTGGAAAATCAGCGTCAAATATTTACATCTCCGTTCATTCAAAATGAATTATTGTTATTCCGAGATCGGTATAAGACCGAGTCGGCAGAATTAAATTTTAAGCTGGATGCAACTTTAAATCTCATTTGAATCGGAGTCTTCCATAAATCAAATTAAAATTCGAAGAAATGTCGCATCGCAGTGTCGAGTGTCGCGTGAATTCATAAAACATTCATTATTACTCTCGTTCATACGAATGAAAACGATTGTCACGAAATCCTAGCTCAGTGTGACACAGTACACACAGGCTAAGATGCCGCTGTATAGCATCAATGCCATGAATGCATAACGCATACATGCGGCGTTACGTCAGGCTGTGCAGTGGCTGAAAGACAAAGAACTTGGACGCGGCAAGAGGCATTGTCAGCGTGAAAAGCCGACTTGTCGATAAAGGGGACCGGCGCGAGGCTCTCTTGGCTTTTTCAATTAAATGCTCGGGCGAATGGCCGTACGTCGCTGGCATGCACACGTACGCGAGCGCCTGGAAACTAGGTCGTTATGCCCGTGTAGTCGACAGCAGCGTGAATGCGCACGTGATCGGTAGATGCGGATAGAAAGACGATGCGGAAGCCGCGGGGAACTTTTTAATTTTGAAAAACAGTGAAACCTGCTTTTTTCAGTTGCTATTTCTTTTCCGCGTACTATACGTATACTGCGGTGTGCATTTAATTAAAAGTGACGATTGGAATTAGGGTAATTGGAGATGAACAATGCAGTTTACGTGAGAAGGCCTTTTTCATTTCTTTCTCAACGACCATTGGTCGTCCGAAATTCATAATATAGAAGACTCTGAACAGTTCGAACGACGTTAGAATTTTTGTTCATTACATCATAACAAGACAAAATTTGACAATACAAATCCTGTCTCGGCAAGCTCTACAGAAACGTGTACTTGCCCTTTTTCACGGCAATCAATTCACAAAAAAACATCGTTGGGGGAATAGCTGACTCCGTTGCGTCGCTTTTCTATATATTCAAACACACACGCAAATTTAATATAACACAAAGGTGTCACTATACATTTCCCCCCGAGTTCTTATATACATGTATATGCAGTTGACCCGACCCACTGAAACTCAAACGCACACAGAGAGAGAAAGAGGGAGAGAGAGAGAGAATGCTTTCGCTTGTTTACAAAGCTGCGCGAGTTTCATCGTTGCGGTTTTCCTAATTTCCCATTCGTTTGTAGCCGTACACGCTTTGCCGCTTTTTCCACGCGCAGCTCTTTCGCACGCACTCGCTCAAATTTACTCGGGCTTCCGACTAGAGAATACCGCGCGTCGAGTGAAGAAAAAAAGAGAGACAGAAAGAGATGAAAAAGCTGCAACTCCGTGTCTCTAAGCGTCAGAGACAAGAGTCCGCGGCGAGCATTCGTACGTAATTACCGCGCGTCGTTCTCACAAAAAAGGGTGAGAGGGGTGGGATACAGTAGTCGGGGTAACACACGAAAAAAGGGGACGAGGAACAAAGAGACGACGTGTAACTCACACACACGTGAACGTAGTGCTTGTCAGCGATTTCCATGTTTGCCAGTATAGGACTCCGGTGCTTTAAATAAGGTATAATAGAATGTAGGAAAGATGCCTGTGTGGTAATTTTGAGACTTTTTATGTCTTACTTTGCCGCCGCCGCGGGGAACCAAAAGTCGTATGGCGGTCGTTGTAAAGTGTGGGGACGTGCACGTGGACTTCTTTACGAGGTCGAGATTTAATGACTTTATAAAACTATATTAATTTGTCGGTATATAAGAGGAAGAGGATGGGGGGAGCATAAATTTGAACTGATGCACTTTATCAAAATGTTACGGAAGTAATATACAAGATGAGATAAAAATTAATATCGGTGTGTATTTTTTACGCCAAAAGACAAGTGCTGAGATTTACTCTACATGGTATGATAATATAATCCAATATCACAGACTGCGAATAAACTATGCTTTCCGATCAATGTTTCACACCTTATCTTGTACAAAATTTACTAGACAGTAATGCTATACAGTTACTAATTTGATAAATGACTGATATAAAGGAAATTGTATGATTATATAAGGTCAGTGTGCGTTCACATCAGGCATATACGAAAACCAGAACACCAAATTTTTTTAGTGCATTTTAAAAGCATGGCTTTTTATGACAGTAAAATTGAGAGCAAACTATTATCTTATACTTTCTCTTTTTAAAATACTGAAAAGAATTAAAATATTTATAAATGCTTTCCACGCTACATCTATACATATCTGTTTAATTATTACAATTCTAAAAACAATATATATATATATATATATATATATATATATATATATATATATATATATATATATATATATATATATAGAGAGAGAGAGAGAGAGAGAGAGAGAGAGAGAGAGAGGGAGAGAGAGAGACAAATTCCAAAACAATTATCAAATTAAAAACTAATAATTAAATGTAATAATTGTTGAATTATGGAACTCGTCATTTACGATTCAAATTAAAATATTAAATCAGCATCGAAATATTTTAAATATTAGCGCCATTTAAATCAGATATTTATTTATCAACCAATGGAATCGATTCATAAACGGCTAATTTAGAACAATCAGTTATTACTTTTTAAAGGAAGTATTGCATATTTCGTGTAAAATGATTTATCCATGCTCTACTTTAGAAGTAGATTGATTGTATTCAGGTAGAGTAATCTATACTAGTATCTTAAATTCTTCAAATTAAAAAAAACCATCGAAAATAGTTATTTGAAGCATAGTTTCGTTTCTGTAAAATAACATTGTTCACAAAAACTCAAACAATACGTATAAGATGTATAGCTTGACTCCCAATACACTATAACGGGTTGCTGCTACCCGTACCCACGCGGTAACGAGTAAAAATTCAATCTCCACCGTACGGTCAAATTACGAAATCAAATCAGTCCATCCATTGTACTCAGAAATAAATAACAATCGAGTGAATTCCATGAACCATCGATAGAGAAGACAATTATGAACAAAAGCATCAATTACGTATCACTTAAGGGTCCTCCAGATCCGCGCATAACATCCCTCCTTTCTCTCTGCCAAGTTTACATCATAGGAACTGTAGCGACATCTTTCGATCAATGGTGAGAAAAATAGAATAAGTTTCGACCAGTGCCTTGATAATTGGAAGAGCAGGTGAAATCGAGAGAGCTTCGAAGAGCAGAGGAACAAAAAATAGTGCGTAGTATATATATATATATATATATATATATATATATATATATATATATATATATACTATAGTGAGAAACGGGCAATTAATTATGCAAGAGGGGGTGGTACGGCCGCTGCAAATTTTACGACTTACAAGCCGGATAATTGGAGTAGACTAGCGAGCCGCGCGCTTTGTCTCCTCCTTCTGTTAGGCAGTAGACGAGGACGACTTGTCTCTTTTGCATTTTCTTCGCCGTCTTTTTTCCGCCGCGCTAGCTGCAGGCAACGGACGGTTTTTTACGACGTTTCTAGGACACGCTGGAAACACACACACACACACACACACATAGACAGAGACCCCTTACGGAAATGTTGAAGGTATATACGGTAGAGGTGCTGGTTAGTGGAAAATGGAAGCCAGTTAACGAGATGCTAGAATCGTTGAGGAGTGAGTATCTATATACGTATAAGCGCTTAAGTGGTAAGGACTGAAAATAGTGAGACGCACCTGCACATCCGCGCGTAGTGTTTCTCAGAAAGGCCGTAAGAAAAAAGTGTTTACCATTAAAGGATAATATACGTGTCCATAAATATTCTTGTAGGTATTATTATTATCAGATAAGCGTTTCACGCCCTGGAACTACAATATATATATATAAAAGCAGTTATATATAGAAGCAGTTATATATAGAAAGCCATAAAAACTATAATTGTAGGTGTTCTTCAGGATCCCGCGCAGCTGCCCTGGGCACAATATATATTTTTCCGGGTCAAGCTCCGAATTACTTCGACGGAGACTTTGGGCCCCACCTATATACGTGAGCTGAGAATCAAGCGCGACTATATATATATCGGAACAAACTTCCGGATAGAACCTCGCGAGCGCGCGTGAGATAGGTGGAGTGAGTGCATTGGCTTGTAGGCTCGACCCAAGAGAGAGAGAGAGAGAGAGAGAGAGAGAGAGAGAGAGAGAGAGAGAGAGAGAGAGAGAGAGAGAGAGAGAGAGAGAGAGAGCTTTATCGATTACGAGCGAGCTTTGCCGCGGTGATATTATCGTTAGTTCGGTACTCCTGCAGCACGGCGCTTATCGTCAGGAAGTGTCTGCCAAGGACGTGCGAATGGACATCGAATCGGTAAAGCGCAGATGATGCGCCGATGGTTAAAGGATGCAACTACTTCCGGAGTCAACAGAAAAGTAATGCGGTGTATTTGTTCGAGACAGAGAGAGAAATTGGGACTAAAAGTAGTTTCCTCGAACAGCTTTTCTCAGTTTGATTGATATTGACAAATTATAACGCTCGTCTATTTGCCTGTCCCGTTTCTGATGTTTACGTGAGCATGTTAAGCTGTATATACGCTGGAAAGATGTGTGTATATATGTATACATCCAGCGACAAATTTTTCGGGCACTATTGTTTGCTTGCGTGCCGTATCACACATATGCGTGCGCGTAAATATTACTCGCATGGTTTTCTACGCTGTGTGAGTGTGTGTGTTTTCGTGTCGAACTGGAAACAAGAAGAAAAAAATATCGCGTGTGTGCCGGAAACTTCGTTCATGCATACGCGTTGCATTTTTAAAAATCTTGGTGCTTTCGAAATTGTATTTTGTTTATCGACAGTTTGACGTGAGTTCGTCGAAAATTTCAAAAAATAGAAGGAAAATAATGGCATGTTTTCGAATATATATATCGTCGAGAGGGAGAGAGAGAGAGAGGGAGAAAGAGAGTTAGAGAAACACAATAGACGGCTCTCGAATTCGCGCAAGTCCTTCCATTCCTCGGCGTCTGGCTTTCCAAGTTTATCGAATCACTTCGCCTTTGGCCGCCTTTATCCTGTCCGCCCTGCACCTGCATCCTCTTTGCTTACACACCGGACGCGGCGCAAAAGGCATTACCACGCTCGCGTCTCTATATACTCTCTGCGCACAGGGGGATGCAATGTCGAGGGCTTTGTTACATGCAGCAACGTTTTGCAGCTACATATACGTATACGAGCCTGTAGAAGAGTAAACGGGTTATAGTTTACGCCGTCGGCCCTTTGACTTTTGTGTGTTTCAGAGAGAGAACAATGACTTTGCTTGTATATACCTCCCTCCCGTCCTCTCCGCTGTGTATACGTGTATGCGGAAAAAATCACTCGTCCTTTCGCGGAGTTATCAGTTGAAAATACCGACGGAATAATCGTCTATTTCAATGAATAAACATCGAAAATTTCTTTAGCGAAGCTTTCGCTTTTTCAGCAGAAAACCCATTCGCTGTGAGAGCAGGCGCATTAGCGCGTTCGAAAAATCCTTTCATTTCGCGCTCTCTCACTATATATATTATATATATATATATACGTACATCCCGTAATACGCGGCTTTTTCACGGAATCGCCAGCCAGGACCAAAGTTATTACCGCAAAAGCCAATATCAATCGCGCTTCGCGGAGCGCGCTCGCAGCAGCAAACATAATAAAAATATCCGGCTTCTATAAAAAGCTCGAAGTAGCTATAGGTATACGGGGTAGTACCGACTGCGCGGGACCAATCGGAAATATCGGTCTAATGGGCCAAGTCCTTCTCTGACACAGAAAGAGAAGTAGCGAGAGGAGGGGGAGGAGAGAGAGCCTCTCCACTACAACGCTCCACGGCGGCGGCTGAATTATTAAGAGCGCGGCGCGTGAAATGGCGGAATCACGAGGAGGCCGGAAATTGCCTACTAGCATCGGAGGCGAAATAATTTATACGGCCGAGTCTAGGACTCTCTCTGAAGACTTGTGTCTATGTCTGTGTGTATATGTATGTATAGGGACGAACGAGAGAGGGAAAGAGAGAAAAGCTAACGAAGCGGCGCAGCAAAAGAGGGAACAAAATCCTTGCCTTCGTCTCCGCCGCCGCCGCTGCTTCTGTGCTATGGTGATGAAAGACTGCGCGAGCCGAGAAAATTGAATTACCGCGTCTCGGGACGCGCCCGAGCGAGAGCTTATATTCGCCGAGCGATTTTCCTCTCTTCGTATATAGATATATAGGAGTCTTGGAAAAGAAAAGCTTATTTCCAGAGTAGTAGTGATAAATCTTCAAATTGATACGGCCGCCGAATGCGAGCAGCGGAGAAGAAAAAAGAAAAGAGAGAGTGAGATCGATATTCGCTGGTAGCGTTCTTAAAAACTTCCTGTCCGTCTATACCTGAGGATTTGAAAAATTCATACCGTACGCTTTTTGTTCTCGACTGCAAAATCACCGCAAATCACTCGGAATCTCTTATAAACAGCTTGTTATAGACTTTTTCTCCCGACCGGTATTCTATTGTCTTTTTCTTGCCGTGTCATGCCGCGAGCTCGTTCGCCTTTGTGAAAACTGAATCATGCTGATTGTTTCAAGTGAATTTGGCATTAACGAATGACTTCTTCAACGTATTTAATCAAATAGGAGTTCGTTGTTATCTATACATGTTCGAAAACTATTAAATACAATTATCATCAGGTTGGCTCGTATTACTGAATTGGTTTCTCGATAATAGAACAAGATTGCTTCGCGTATTTTAGTAAGCACATGATATTCATGATGTCTTTACTACCATATAAAGTTTCGTTATACCAGAGCTACTTTTACTCACATCACTTTGATAAAGCAGAAGTAGTCTAGTGAGACCGAGTTCCTCTCATCTATATATCATTAATATATTCGTATAATGTCTTCAAAAATCTTGACCATGTTCTATTCATCTTCATCTTCCTCGATGCCAAAACTTCAACTCGACTACTCTTCTTCAGTTTCTTCACGTATTCTATGATTACTAGAGTGATGCGGCAGGCCGCAGGGCTTCATGCTCCCTTTTCTTTGCCGACTCTTTTACTTCTAGAGTTTTAAGGGTTCGACGCTCTTGTCACCCAGCAGCCCCGTAAATATTTGATACCCTACTGCGCTTGACTGTATTTTTTAGACTCTCTCGGTCCACTTTTGCTTTGCACTCGGTTTTTCACTAGAGCAACGCCAAATACGGTTGCTGAACCTCATTTTTTGAATGCGAATTTTATACCAAACCGCTTAAACAGATTAAGAAAACGGCTAACATTCGCTGAGGAAGTCTATATATTGCATCTAGCTAAATGTATACAATAAACGCATTCTAGAAGTCAATGTCGCATCTGTAAAACGTACTCTAATAACGATCATATTTTTAACTATATTCTCAATTTTCACATAAAATTCAAATATTAAGCTGAAAGAAAAATTTGATACTTTTCATTCATAAAACTACATTTTCATTGTAATTTAGTTCAAGCATGAAGAATAGATTTTTTTCCACCGTTCTTGAACAGAGCCTATATATAGCATCGATATTTTTATTCTGGCTTAAAAGGCGCGGCAGTTCGGCAGGCGAGTGCCAGAGTGCAATGGTTAATAAATATCGGTAATATGTAAATGAAGTCGATTGAATGCAATTACGATGAATTTTAATGCGGGACAGAGAACGCGAAATTAAATTTTAGCTCGCGCGCATGATTAAAGCTGATAGACGCTAGAAGGGGTTCACATTTTTGATGAGCGGATGCACAGCGGATAAATAAAATATTATTCAGGCTGACGTATATGTTAATTCAGCTCAATATAAGAGAGATATCACTGTGAGTTTTCGAATTTAAATTGAAAATCATTTAGTTTTCGAAACTTGTTTACGCCGATATTTTGGGGGGTTAGGAATTTACACGCTTATTCTTAGTTCGAATTTCGCGCCGCTGCGCGCTCTCTTTCGCGAAGTCGCGCGGTGCGCGCATGCGTCTATGCGCGCGCCGCCGGCTCGAGAAGGAGACCGACGGGCCCGCGCGCGTTTTTTAGCACGTGTGTCACACTTGAATGGACTGCCAAGCGACTCGCACGTTCAGCATCCGTCAAGTTTTCTTTATTTCAAAGGTCTTTTTTCTATTGCGATTTTGTACAGGTGGATCAATATTTTGTTCTTTTCAGAGCGAATATTGTTCACCTCGTGGTAATATAAAGCGCGATTACCGGCGACTCTCGCGACCGCGTTCGTGGTGTGTTGTGTGCGTGTGTGCGTGCCTCGAGGCCTTAGCTTAAGGATTGTTGGCGAAGGTGTCCACGTGCTGGACGTGACTCCTTCAGGGCGAGCGAGCAGCGGCAACACTCCTTGTTGCCCGGGTGCCAAGCGTCTGGATTCTCGAGACGTCGAGACGCGCTTGGCAGCGGTTGCGGACCACCTTCTCACTCCCCAGGCCCGGCTTAGCAGATCACCAGGACTCGGCGAGAAGCTGCGGCTGTGTACAACCCTGGGCGACTCAGCGTCCTCCTGGCGACGACGTTCGAGATCGCGGCGATTGCGCGGGCTACGAAAGCCCATTAGGTAAGAGAGATCTCTCTGCGTGCGTTAAGGTACCTCGCGTTGGCGTGCGTTAATTTATTTGCGTATTCTCTTTCTCTTCTAGAATCTCTTCCTCTTCTTTTATTTGTATCATTTCCTCTTCTTATTTAAATAAAGATTCAACTTGCTGCGGCTTTTCCCCCTACTCCGAGAGGGTTTTTACGCCGTAGCAAGTACGTTTTTTTTTACCGCGAATAATTTGTTTTTAATTCGACCAACCCTTCACTCACTCAACCCTTTCCTTGCCGGAACTCACTTTGAGTTTTATCCTTATTTTAGATTATTGTACATGGTGCCCCGGGTGAGGAGTGAGTGTTTGGTTTGTCGTTCGCTTTGCATATTTGCATCATAGTTGATAAGTGTAGTGTGTAAAATCTGTACACAAAACGTCTACACTGCAACGGTTTTTTTGCGTGTCGTAGATAGTTCTCTGTTTAATTTCCAGGAATTGAAATTTTATCTGTCGCAGTGTGTACGGTTTGTTGCGCCGCGCGCTCTTGTTTATACTTCGGCCGGCGCGTGTTCTTACAGGCGAGCCGCGAGCAGCGCGCCGCTTGCGTTCTTTGAAGCGAGCCGTTGCGTCGCGCGTGTGTATACGTCGGCGGATTAGCGAGCGGCGACTTGTTATACGCCTCTTATTAGCGTGCGATCATTACAGTTTTTTTATTTTATTTTTTTTTGGAATCTTTTCTTTCGCGGCTTTTTAGGTACAGTTCAGCAGTATCATGGCGCCTGTGCCGTTGAAGCGGCTGACGGCGTTGCAGACGTCGCGTGAAGCAGAGATCGAGAGTATACGCGCGCGCCTAGTTGCTAAGCCGCGTGACTCTCTTAATAAAGGTATAGTGCAGGCGCGTCTCGATTCAGTGAGTCGCATTTGGGCAGAGGCTCGAAGCACTCACTCAGAGATCGTCGTGCGAGGTGATGCTGAAACCGATCCATACATGGCTGATTCTTGGTTCGAGCGTATTCAGGTCATTTATGAGAATGCGTTAGATGAGTGTTTATCGCTGCTTGCATTGTTTGATAAGCCTGATGGAGACTCTAGTCTGTCGGAGACAGGTTCCGATCGTGATAGCGCTCGTGTAGCTAAATTGCCTCGAATTCCTTTACCGACGTTCACAGGTAAATACGAAGATTGGGCCAGTTTCCGAGATCTTTTCACGACGTTCGTTCGCGATGTTCCTGGTCTATCTGACGCTACAAAGTTGCAGTATCTGAAACTCTGCTTGAAAGACGAGGCCGCGGAGCTCATAAAGGACGTGGCAACTACTAGCGCAAATTATGCAAGTACATGGCAGGCGTTGAATGCCCGGTATCACAATCCCCGTTTAGTTATTAAGGAGCTCTTGACGTCCTTCATGGCTATTCCGCATTTGAAAAGGGAGTCGGCTGCTGAGTTGCGCTCTTTTGTTGACGAGGCGCAGCGGATTGTTCGAGCTTTAGGGAACTTAAAGCTTCCTGTAGACCATTGGGACGTATTGCTGAATTTTCTGCTAGCTGACCGCTTGGATCCGGAAACACGGAGGCTGTGGGAGGCTGAGCTGAGCGAGAAGGACCAGGAAGCCAGTTCGGAGGCTGTCGAAGATACCGATCAAAAATCGCTTCCTAAATTTTCCGATCTCACTAGGTTTCTAGAGAAAAGAACTCAGGCTCTTAGCATGGTCGCTGCCGAGCGCCGAGGAGAAAAAAGAGCAGCATCTACATCGACGTCTGGGCCGCAGGCACGAAAGGTATTTCATGCTAGTTCTTCTCGTTCGTCGGGAACTTCCAGTTGTGCACTATGCAGTGGTTCGCATTCTATCTCGAAATGCTTCAAGTTGAGAGATAAAAATCCACACGAGCGATTGGCAACTGTTAAACGTTTGCAGCTGTGCTTTAACTGCTTTGGCGCCCACAGGGTCAACGCTTGTAATTCTCCGGGACGTTGCTCGACATGTCAAGGCAAACATCATTCGATGTTGCACCTTAAATTTCAGGGGAATTCACAGGCTGGGCAGCAAAATCCCGATGCTTCCAAGGCGGGCGGTTCAGGCTCGAGATCCGTAGTGAGTTTGCATGCAGCTGGAGTCTCCTTTCCGAAGCGAAGGATCGTTCTCGCTACGGCGCAGGTGCAGGTTATAGGTCCGAGCGGAAACAGCACCTTCGTTCGAGCACTCTTGGACCAAGGATCGGAGGCATCATTCGTTTCGGAGTCGATTGTTCAGCTGCTAGGGCTCAAAAAGGAGCACACTTGCGTGCCATTATCAGGCCTTGGTGCTAGTGCAGCGGGCACTGCGCGTTCGATGACACAGCTTGTTTTAAAATCCAGGATCGACGCCAACTTCCAGATCACGACTGAAGCACTCGTCCTTCCTCGTTTAACGTCGCAGCTTCCAGTCAACAGCATCGATAATCTCGATCTGAAGCAGTTTGCAGGGCTCACTCTCGCCGATCCAGAATTTTTCCTATCGAATAGGGTCGATGTTATTCTCGGCGCTGATGTATACGGACAGCTGCTTCGATCAGGCTTAAGGCGTTTCCCTTCATCACAGCTCGTCGCTCAAGATACGGCTTTTGGTTGGATAGTTTCCGGCACATTACAGGCGAAGGATTCACGGCGGGCGGAGTCGCATAGTTTCTCTACACCATTGCAGGTATTGCATTGCGCTTCGATGCAGGAGTTGGATCAAATGCTGCAGAGGTTCTGGGCATTCGACGAACTGCCTTCGCCGTCTTTTAAGTTGAAGCCAGAGGACGAAGCCTGTGAGAAATTATTCAAGGAGACTCACACCCGTGATTCAGCGGGGCGATACGAGGTTCGTCTTCCGTTGAAATCGGAGTTAGCTTCGGTTGCAGGTGAGACAAGGCAAATGGCTCTTGGATCGCTCCATTCGTTGCATCGTCGCTTTGGTCGCGAGTCTGCGGTCGCTCATGCGTATAGAAGCTTTATGAAGGAGTACGAGGACCTAGGGCACATGGTTCGAGTTCCGGAGTCGGAGATTCGGCAGGAAGGTGCATGGTACTTGCCGCATCACCCGGTCGTGCAGTACGAGACTTCGGGGTTTAAGAAGCTCAGGGTTGTCTTTGACGCTTCCAGGCGCACTCGAGACGGTTGGTTCCTTAACGATTTTTTGTTTACAGGTGCTCCTCTCCAAAGTGACCTCTCGTTAATTCTGCTTAATTGGCGTAGATATCTTTTTGCGTTCACCGCAGATATTGTCAAGATGTTTAGGCAGATTAAGGTGAGGCGTGAGGATCAAGACGTTCAGAGAATTCTTTGGGCTCCTACTGCTGATTCTGCTCCGGTTGATTATCGCTTGACGACAGTCACGTATGGGACGGCTTGCGCTCCATTCTTAGCCATTCGTACGTTGCAGCAATTAGCAGAAGACGACGGCCCCCGATTTCCTCTCGGTGCTGAGTGCCTGAAATTCGAGACGTATGTAGACGACACCTTTGCTGGATCGGACGAGCTTTCCATCGCGGTGCAGAAGAGAGTCGAACTTACAAAGCTCTTAGGCTCAGCAGGCATTTCTCTCGACAAATGGGCTGCAAACCATCCAGCGTTACTTCCTCTCCAGACAGGACAGGGCCCAACGAAACAGATCGATATGGACGAATCTGTTAAAACTCTCGGCGTTCACTGGAATCCCGCTAAGGACCAGTTTCGATTCTCAGTTTCAGATATCGCCGAGCTCTCAGCAGCGTCCACTAAGCGCTCCATCCTGTCCAATATCGCTCGCTTATTCGACCCTCTCGGGTGGCTTTCGCCAGTTACAGTAACTGCGAAAATCCTGATGCAGGATTTGTGGATCCAAAAGTGCGATTGGGATGCGCCCTTACCTGAAGAGATCCGCGAACGGTGGTATGCTTATTGCAAGTCGCTGTCTGAGCTGCCGTCTTTATCGATCGATAGGTGGTTAGGTGTCACTTCTACTTGTTCCTATCAGGTACACGGATTCTCCGACGCATCTTCTCGTGCTTATGCTGCAGTTGTCTATATGCGGGTCGACAAGGGAGACGGCACATTCAGTGTGTCTCTTCTAGCTGCTAAGACCAAGGTCGCGCCCGTTAAGACAGTCAGTATTCCTAACCTAGAGCTTTGCGGGGCTGCGCTTCTCGTGAAACTCCTTTGCCACGTAAGGAAACTCGATTTTCTTAGTGCGACTCCGATTTTCGCCTGGTCGGACAGTCAAATTGTTCTCACGTGGCTCCGAAAACATCCTTGTCATTGGAAGACCTTCGTTGCAAATAGGGTGTCGTACATTCAAACGGAGTTACCGTCGGCGACGTGGGCGCACGTACCCACTAAGGAGAATCCTGCGGATTTGGCGACTCGAGGTTCTGGAGCGACAGAATTAGCAGGGACTAATTTGTGGTGGCATGGGCCTAGCTGGCTTTCACAGTCTCCGGACAGGTGGCCACAGCCAGCAGAGACTCGACAAATCTTTCATGCAAAGAAGGTGCCGTCGGAATCGGAGCTGCTAATTAGGTTCTCTTCGTTGTCCCGCTTAGTGAGGTTTGTTGCGTTTGCTAGGCGTGCGATTCTTAATCGTCGAAGGCGAAAGGAGGCGCTGGAGCCACTTCCAGATTTCTACACATTAGCGGAGTTAGCAGAGGCTCGCTGCATTGTCATTCGATTATCACAGGCGAGCAGTTTTGCGGTTGAGATCGAAGCATTAAAGGCTGGAAGGGGGTTGCCGAAAGGCAATCGGCTCAGTAAATTAAATCCCTTTGTTGGCAAGGATGGTATTTTAAGAGTAGGAGGTCGACTGTCCCATTCCAGTCTACCCTTCGATCGCAAGCACCCGCCGATTCTGTTGCAGGATTCAGCTCTTAGTCGTTTGTTCGTATATTCCGCTCATCGACTTAGTTTACATGGTGGCCTTACTCTAACGTCAAGCGTTCTGATGCAGCAAGTCTGGATTGTCGGCAGACAGCAGCTAGTGAAATCCATCATTCACAAGTGCGTAACGTGCCAGCGTGTCAAACCACAATCGGCCCAGCAGTTGATGGGGGATCTTCCAGCTGATCGTGTGCATGCGAGTAGGCCATTTTCGATCTCCGGTTTGGATTATGCCGGTCCCATCATGGTTCGTACCACCAAGGGTCGTGGGCATAAATCCTACAAGGGGTACATTGTTGTATTTGTCTGCTTCTCCACACGGGCGATACATTTAGAGCTGGTGAGCGATTTAACTACAGCTACTTTCATCAGCGCGTATCGTCGATTTGTAGGTAGGCGTGGAGTTTGCCAGAAGCTCTACAGTGACAACGCGACCAACTTCCATGGAGCCGACAACGAGCTGAAGGCGATGTTTCAGCAGGCATCGGAGTTTTACAAGAAGGTTGCTTCGGTTCTTGCGAATGATGGGACTGATTGGGTCTTCATTCCGCCTAGTGCTCCTCATTACGGAGGTCTTTGGGAAGCTGGGGTAAAATCGGTGAAGCACCATCTAAAACGGGTCGTTGGCGAACACACTCTCACCTTCGAGGAGTTGTCCACGGTTCTCGTTGAAATCGAAGCTTGCCTCAATTCTCGACCTCTAGGTGCCTTGAGCTCAGATGTTGACGACTTGCATGCGCTGACACCGTTTCATTTTCTTACAGGTAGTGCTTCAGCGTTGCTTCCAGAGGCTGACTCATCGCACGTACCTGAAAACCGTTTGAGTCGTTTCCAGCTTCTTCAGCGAATGCGAAATCAGTTCTGGCAGCGGTGGTCGTCGGAGTATCTACTTCATTTGCAGCAGAGAGAAAAGTGGAGGAATCCTACTGAGAATTTCTGTGTAGGTAGGCTTGTTCTAATCAAGGATGATCGTTATCCGCCGTCCAAATGGCCGTTAGGTCGAATCGTTGAGGTGCATCCAGGTCCAGATGATTTAGTTCGTGTCGTTACAGTGAAGACTTCTAGCAGCTCCCTTCGTCGTCACGTTTCTCGTCTTTGTCCTTTGCACATCGAGGGAGGGAGTAAAGGGGCCTGAGGATGTTTCAGGTGGTTAGTTCGTCCGTCGGACGAAGGCGGGCGGGATGTTTACGCCGATATTTTGGGGGGTTAGGAATTTACACGCTTATTCTTAGTTCGAATTTCGCGCCGCTGCGCGCTCTCTTTCGCGAAGTCGCGCGGTGCGCGCATGCGTCTATGCGCGCGCCGCCGGCTCGAGAAGGAGACCGACGGGCCCGCGCGCGTTTTTTAGCACGTGTGTCACACTTGAATGGACTGCCAAGCGACTCGCACGTTCAGCATCCGTCAAGTTTTCTTTATTTCAAAGGTCTTTTTTCTATTGCGATTTTGTACAGGTGGATCAATATTTTGTTCTTTTCAGAGCGAATATTGTTCACCTCGTGGTAATATAAAGCGCGATTACCGGCGACTCTCGCGACCGCGTTCGTGGTGTGTTGTGTGCGTGTGTGCGTGCCTCGAGGCCTTAGCTTAAGGATTGTTGGCGAAGGTGTCCACGTGCTGGACGTGACTCCTTCAGGGCGAGCGAGCAGCGGCAACACTCCTTGTTGCCCGGGTGCCAAGCGTCTGGATTCTCGAGACGTCGAGACGCGCTTGGCAGCGGTTGCGGACCACCTTCTCACTCCCCAGGCCCGGCTTAGCAGATCACCAGGACTCGGCGAGAAGCTGCGGCTGTGTACAACCCTGGGCGACTCAGCGTCCTCCTGGCGACGACGTTCGAGATCGCGGCGATTGCGCGGGCTACGAAAGCCCATTAGGTAAGAGAGATCTCTCTGCGTGCGTTAAGGTACCTCGCGTTGGCGTGCGTTAATTTATTTGCGTATTCTCTTTCTCTTCTAGAATCTCTTCCTCTTCTTTTATTTGTATCATTTCCTCTTCTTATTTAAATAAAGATTCAACTTGCTGCGGCTTTTCCCCCTACTCCGAGAGGGTTTTTACGCCGTAGCAAGTACGTTTTTTTTTACCGCGAATAATTTGTTTTTAATTCGACCAACCCTTCACTCACTCAACCCTTTCCTTGCCGGAACTCACTTTGAGTTTTATCCTTATTTTAGATTATTGTACAAAACTGAAATTGGCTTATGAATCCTTAAAAATAATGTTTGGCTCTGAAAATTTCGATAAAGAAAAGATGTTGAGGAAATCTGAATGTAAATATCTTTAATCATCACTTTGATCTCGAAACTTATTTTTTAATGCTATATGGATCACAATACTGTTAATTAAACGTATTAAATCAAATAATGCAATACCGCCTACTAAGATGTATAAAAGAAGTTTCAAATATTAAGAATCTGCCATAGATAATGCTAGAAGAGCCTCCGTAACTTCAATTATTTTCTGAAGAACTTGATGATCTTGAACGGCTGGCACTTGATGAAGGAGTATCCCAACTGGCTATTAACTTTAAAACATCACCTATCCTTACTGCATCTATCGTGTGACTAAAAATTAATTTCGTTTATCGTCGCCATAAACATCAACTGGGTTTATTGTTTCAACGCAGGTAACCGTTTATAATATAAAGCGCTTTTGCAATCTTTATGTTCGTGCATCTCTTCGCTTCACCTGCAACTCCAATATATGATGTATCTGCGACCGTTTCTTCTTTCGGTTCGTCGATTTATCGATTCCGTCAGTTTATGGGATATCGAACACAAGAGACGAGAAAGAAGAGTATAATATCACGTTCGTGTTTGCTTCAAGTCTCAAAGTTTCTATTTAAAATGTTTCTTTCCATTCTTCATGCGAATCTAAAAAACCAAAATATCGTTTACGCACAAAGCTAAACAATTTCTACATACATCAGTGCTTTGTCATTGCCATTCAATTTTTAATATACTGTTATATCTACGATATAAATAAAAAATTTTTTAAATTCATCTTCCGAAAGGTCGAAAGATCATAATATAAAAAACGAACAAAGTACAGCCACGAGAATCAGCCGCAAAAGCGATGAAACAGCGTTTTATCATGCCAGCCAGCTATACAACAGAATAGTAAGGAAGACGCCGAGTATCGACTCGCAAATGTGTGTATGTGTGCGCAGGGCGTTAAGAAATCAGGGCCATATACACAGTAGTGCCCATACCTAGAGTAGGCGGAACCCTCTCACACACGCATTTTCTCTCGGCGGCTCTCTGGCGTGCAGGTAACCGCTATACCAGAGAGCGGCTGAAAGTTTTACGGCGAAGTTAGGGATGCCCAACTCCTCAACTTGCCTCGTAAATCCGATATTCAAAACAGGAAGCGAACAATGCGGGATCTTGCGATACGACGATAAATTCGGGCAGTAAATGATTCCGAACCGAGCCTATATTATATACCATTGCCCGTTTGCTCCCAACCCCCCCCCCCCCTCTCCCTCTCATTGTCTGTTTAGCAGCAGCTTTCTTGATGGCGGGGAGTGAATTTACAGGATCGACTTCTTCGAAAACGCGTATTAAGTGCTTACGGATATATGTAGGCTTCGAAATTCACGTTGAGTTGTCTGGCTACTGCGAGCAAAAACTGCATCGCGATTGACATACTTAATTAGCTGACCTATCCATCCCTCTATGATTTTTCTCTTCTCAATCAATCCCGACGCTTTGTACTTTCATTTCTGAAATCGCTATAAATTACTTAGCCTGCAGCAGGTAATTTTCTCCGGCGACTGTCTCGCCGTCCTCTCTCCCTCCCCCTCCTGATCACTATTCCACCAAATGTATGTCATCGCCAAGCGTAAAATCGGATTAACGTGGCACCAAAGATGCGCATACATAATTCCACGAGTAACGAGCAAAGAAAAAAGCGTTCCTTTTCTCCCCCTATCAAAGCGTGACTGTCCTACATAGATGTGTGGGTGTATATCTCGTATATATATACACAGGAGAGGAAAAAGTATATTCCACGCGCAGCGCTAGCGGTCATAACCCAGCGCCACTAAACTCGCAAGTATGCGTCGGTATATGAGTGCTTGTTTTTTAGTGACGAGGGGAGTGAATCGAATTTCCCCGGCGTAGACGTGAGAAAGCTCCGGGTAAGTTGTTATATATACGGCCGCACACGCGTGCTCGACGCATCGGCTCGCTCGCTCACTCTCTCCTTTCATTCTGCACCTTTGGAATAGATAAAAATAACGGTATAAAGATAGCGTCTAATAAAACGGGCAGTCAACGTTTCGCGGCACTTATGAAGCTTGCTGTTCCCTTTTTTTCAGTTTTTTTTTATTGATCTGATTATAACGCGGGAGCGAGCGACGCGTTGTAAATAAAAGACCACGTCTCGGGTATTTTTATTTTCCTCCAGTGGAAATTGTTGTGATATAAATACAATTTTAGACGTTCTTTTTGTAGATATACATTTCACGCGTTGAGAAATAAAAAAAAAATATGTCGCGTAAGTATGTTTGCTCTGCTGCAAAAAGGATGTGCCATGCAATCATGCAACGTTCACTGTCGATCTTCACGCTAATAGATCTTCCGCACTGTAAGCACGCCTGAGAAGATTTGCTTTGCCCCCGTGTGTCTGTATTTTTCTTTGGCTAATAGCGCGTATTATACGTTCCTCTTTGTGTACTTTTATTTTACGTGTATTGCTTCATATAGAACTAGTTCGTAAATATTGATTTAGTCTGTTGACATGCACCTGCATCAGCTCTTATAAATAATTGAGCGGATTTTGCTATAATTGTCTTCGATAAAAAAAAGAGAGAAAGGGCTTTTAACTTGAGCAAGTAATACACGACTAGTTTCATCATTTTCTGACAAAAAAAACATTGCCTTTTTCTAATAAAGTACTCACAACGATTGCTGCGTTCATCCGAATAGATCTGAGGGAAAAATTGCGTTATTCCAGATGGTATCCATCGTGGTGACCTAGTGAAAAGTAAATCAATTTCGAAGCGGATGTGATGTATGCGGCTTTCACCCCACAGTTGATAAGAATTACCGTGAGAGAGGCGAGACAAATGTTGATTGATTCCGACCGAACCTGTGTCGTTTTTTTTCACGGGATTGGACAGCTCGATCGCATATTTTTTCTTGTCTATCAAAAATTGAAAAAGAGGCACGACAAATCTATAGATGCGTATACGTAACTCGAGCGTGAGACAGGTGTACCGACAGAGAGTACTTTATATAACAAAGAACAATTGAAACGACGACTTGCCATCGCAAACAATATAAAAATTAATTCTGATGCTATATAAATCCAACAGAGAGCCGGGAAAAAAAGCTCGAAACGAAGCAAAAAACAAACACGACTGCGAGGACTGTATACAGCGACGGGAAAGGAGTAAAAGCGTAACGCGAGCCAAAGAGCCCTCGCTTTATATACAGCAGTCGTCGGCACACCCTCTCTCTCTCTCTCCCTCTCTTTGGCGGGTGCAGTGTCGTATAGACGAGGCAGAGAGGGAGAGAGCTTGCAGCAAGCGCCATTGCATTCCGCGAATATATATCCCTCTCTCGCTCGAGCTCATCAATCATCGCGAGTTTAGAGTCGGACACGTAATTTCCGGGGCGTGGATGTACGTTCGTTCGCGCCGCGCCACACACCGGGGCCGATTGGTTCGCGCGCACTGCACACCCCCATCCCTGTCTATGATTTATGAGCCGGTATATTCGTTAATATGCCCGCGCGCCCGAGAGCCGATCAGGACAAACCAGCGCAGCGCTGCTGCTGCTGCTGCTGCTCGATGAAAAGAGAGGGTGTGAGAGAGAGATAGAGAGGAAGAGGCGCTGTGGGAACTGGAGACTCGCAGTAGTAGTAGTAGTAGTAGTCCAAGTCGCGGATATATATCAATGGACTGTCCGGCGTTGGTGCGACGACCCGATCGACTCTCCCTCTATGTGTGCTTGTAGTGCATATTTGGACTAGACAGGCTGCGGTACGCTACTGTTACAGTCTCTCCGGTATATGAGATTGAGTTTCGGGTGCTCGATGCGAGAGAGCTTAGGGAGTCGCGCGGGGACTTGATGAAACTTTGGATGCGCGTAAGTTACGCTAATTGCAAGAAGTAATCAGGCTTCGTGTGGACTATTTTAGTTTAGGCGACATGGAGCGGTAATTAGTCGTGTATTGCTTTGCGCGATGTATATACCGATCGGTGACCTCAATCGCTTTATTATTTCGATTACTAATATCGAAGATCTACGATATAAACGCAGGAGGGAATAGTTCAATCTAGTCTGGACAGATATCCAAAACGTAATAATGCTTTGATTAAAAATCAACGCTTATTCCTGTGACTTTTCTGCCCAGAAAACTAACTTTCTCGGAAAGAATCTAACTCCGAAATTTCAAGATTTTCGAACTAAACCGCTTGGTTGCTTGCGCACAACTCTTCATACCTTCACCGGAGCGCAAATAGACCCAACGCTGGTTCTTCAAACTTTGTGAGCATCGCCGGAAAACTCTCTTAAGATAAAGTAGATTTCTAATTTTCGTGCGAGCTTTTGAATATTTCTACACAGTTTTTGGAATATTTTAAGTATCTGTAGTTTATTTTTACAAGAAACAACAATTAGAAAGGCCAACAATCATTCTCGCAATTTCTATTTCGAAGTCTCTTAACGAAGTCGAATGCGGTAAACTCTTTAGGAACATGGTTTAGTAATGCGAAACATATGTCGAGCGTAGAGTTGATAATAGTTACGTTTAATAATTTATAATACGGTGTGAATAACTCATTCGATTTCTCATTATATCAGTTTAACCCCATCTCCCATACATAAATAATGCATATGAATAGCTTCGAAAGCTCCTCCTCGAATATTCAAAACTCAAGCCCAAAGCTGCGTCATCATCCCATAAATAACTCGACGAACCATCCAAAAATAGTCTCCACGATTCCTCATACCCGATGTAAAGGTGCATCCAGTTCTCCAGGCCCTGTCTGACAATACGCGGAGTCTTACCACTGCGTGTCGTCCGCGTCAAAACTGCAGGTTAATCCAGTTCTTCCGGAATATCTTCTTCAGACTCCGCGGCGCTGACGGTCTAGAGGCAAAAGCTCGCGCAAAATTTATCGCGCGAGGCGGGCACCAGACGGAGAGACCGAGAGAGGAAGAGCCAGCCGCCGCGCCAACTCGCTCGTAAATTGAGTCTGACATGTGCGGCCAAGTGTTAATGAGTAAACGCGAAAGGCGGAACAAAATCACGAGGCGTTTCACGAGGGAGAACTTTCTTACCTTACGGAGTGGGAGAGAGAGAGAGAAGTAGGCGCTTAAACTGCTTGATCTCCCTCGTTACGAGGGGAAATGATTATTCACTCTCGGCTGGCGGGGCCCATGGCGTTGAACGCGAACCATTTCTGTTCCACTTGCGAAAGGTTAAAGAGAGAGAGAGAGAGAGAGAGAGAGAGAGAGAGAGAGAGAGAGAGAGAGCGCACTAATCTTGTATCGCCGATTGAGCGGAGAGGCGAGACGGTGTTTAACGCTTCGATTGACAAGCTCTCCGATGAAAGCTCCCCGGCGCTGCTCGTTTTTCTATCGACGTTTCAAGCAGTAAATCAAATAAAATTCTCACCTCTCTCGCCCGTTTCCAATCGCTCGAATTGCCAATATAGCTGCGCGCAAGTAGTGCCGAGCCGTTATAGTCAGCCGTACGTACGTATAAATATATGAATATTCACCTATATAAAGCGAGCGATACAGAACGTGAACGCAAGCTATTAATATTCAAAACACTTTTACTTTCGAACGTTGAGGAAGGAAGGCGTGTATCGCTTGCGCGAGCTCGGTGGCGTGGCTAATTCCCCTAAGCCGAATCTCGGCATCCTGGTCGTTCAATAGCTTCTTTTCCAAGTCACTAGCCAAGTCGTCTGCCTCGGGCTCGAAACACCCACAGCCACACAGGCGAGTGAAGCTATTACACCTATCTGGAGAGAGAAAAAGGGCCGGCCAAGCATGAATAATGCATCGCAGTAGCTTCCGCGACTAATAATCGATAGCAGGCCTCTTTGCTATATAGCCTCGTCCTCGTCTGCTGGCTCTGTCATCGTCTGGGAGAGATCGAGTCTGGCAATTTCCAGCTGCCGGTCGGGTTTTATTGTCGCGCCATCACGCATAAAGGGACGCGAGCCACTGCAGCAGTTCTCTCCCTCTCTCTCTCTCTTTACGACGTGTGTTTACAGGCGCATATTTTGCTACTCACTATATATATATATATATATATAATATATATATATATATATATATATATATATACATACATACATACATTCAGATAGTGCGTGAGCGTTTGCTCGCAAGCTGCAATTGACGAAGAGGACAAAGCGCGAACGGAAACGCCCGAGAGGAGTTCCAGGAACGAGGACGCTTGCACGCGCTGGTTATATGTGTACACAACCGCGGGGGAAGAGGGACCTAACGTTGCAATTTGTTTTATTCATCTCCGCGCGGCCGTAATACGCGCTCGCGCGCGACACACGAGCTACGCGCGCGCGGCGATTAGAATCTTACGCGGATTTGCATGCGGGAGACTGATGGAACGGGTGCTCGGGAACAACCCCATATATACTACGTATAGCGCTTTTGGTTCGATAAAATTTCTTCTCTCTGTCTGCCTCTACATCTCTCTCTCTCTCTCTCTCGCTTTGTTTTGTTTGCTTTGGCGATATGGCGCTGCGCTAACGCATTGAATAGTTCATACGGGTGATAACGAAATGGCCGAGTTTGCTTAGTGATCTGTGCTGAGAAAAAAGTTGAAGTATTTTAGAGCTTACAGAGATATTTGAATTTCGTAGAGCTTTTTTTGCGCTTTATGCTGTACTTTATTATTTCCGCAATTTTTATATTTCTGCATGTACGAAATATCGATCTGTACGAGAGACAATATCTTTTTTTATCGCCTGTTCTATATATAAAATTGTGACTGCGACGGCGTTTATTGCTTAGCGCAATATTTATTCGGTACGTGTATAGAAACAAAGCCATACTTGCATTATCTGAGGCTCTGAATTTTATGATCAAACGTCGTATTAGCAAAGAGGTATAAATGGGTATTAGCAAACACATAATTCGAGTATATAGCATTATTTTGTTTGATTAGTTATAAAAATCACCCATTATAATCTGTATGATCGCATTGGCTTATAAATAAAATAATTAATTTCACTTTGATCTTTAAAACTCATCGCGCGATCGCATTTCTCGATTTTATATTAATATTATATTCGTTTAATAACAAACAACGCTAAACATTTGCAAAAGAAGCGGAAGGCCGTCTCTGAAACTGCAGCCTTTCATTCCAAATGGTATAGTTCTTCACCTTGGCTAATGACGCTGCGATCCCTCGTCTGTCCAATAAAAACAAATTACCTTCGCCATCAGGTTCAAGCATCAACGCCCTTCTCACAAGGTCGAGATACAATTGTTATAAATGATTCATGCTCTTGTCATTTATTTTTCCATCGCAAGCCGCGTGGAAAAAAAGCAAGTTCGCGATATATACGAGGAGAAAAAGCTGAAAGGAAGAACTGGCAATAATACAAAGTAGAGGCTTAGCTCAGCCCGGCATCGGCGAGCTCGTGCAAAAAGAGTCCAGGAAAGCGCGAGAGATCTCGAGTTCATTATTTATAGTCGACCTTATACGAGCGCGGAATTGCACTGTCGCTTCGCTCGCTCAATCAGGCACTTGCGTGTATATACTCGGCACTGTTTCTCGTGCGTCCAACGCTTCTCTTTTATCCGGCATTTTTTTTCTTTTTTCTTTTTATTATTCATACTTTTAAATTTTCATTTCCTTCTACATATAGCGCCTTTATGATTTTATACTTATATGAATTTTATATACGCAGCTACTAAACGGATCGTCATGTTCACGCGTTTTATATAACGTGAAAATCAATGTCTATTAAAAATAATTGAAAAATGTGTTATATATTTGGTTCGTTATTCGTTTAATAATTACATCGAACATCCGAGCTTCTACTGTTAAGTTAAAAGTAAGAAATTCCAGAACTCTTGTCGAAGCTTTTTATAAAACTTGTAATATATTTTATCTATGCTACATTGCATAGTCTCCTTTTCAGCTTTGATAATTACAGAGCATTGTAAGCATTGTTGATTGAGAAGGATCACTGCTGCTGTTACATTGATTTATCAAAACAATGGAATCAACTATATTATTGTACGATTTTGTGATTGAAGGCAAATAACAGAATTATAAATTAATTCAAACATTAAATATCATATTTTAAATACACCGGTGCTATGCCAACACAAATATATTATCGGTAAACGGCTACCGCAAAATGATAACCGGAAAGCAAAAGCATCTCGCATATATTATAACGAGACACCGGACAGTGTCTTAACTGACAGTAGTATCGCGTAGCGCAGCAGCGCCGTCGTCGTCCCATTTACGCTGGCGTCCCTAGTATCTAATAGGTAAACCCTCGGGATCCAAGTAGAAGAAGGAGGCTGAGCTTCCTCGGGATAACCGTCCCGAGATCGGACTAATTTGCCGTATGCACCGCAGCCGCACTCGACTGTGCCAAACAGCTCTCTCTCTCTCTCTCTTCTCTCTCTCTCTCTCTCTCTCTCTCTCTCT